>OX336388.2:1334397786-1335597786 GCA_946902985.2 Meconema thalassinum
TCTGGCACAGGGGCTAATGGGCAAGATGGCCGCCGCGCGCAATCACTCTATGTTATTCTTATGGAGGGGTCATTCAGAGCTGGCACAGTGGCTAATGGGCAAGATGGCCGCCACTCCCCGAGACCGTGGGTGACGTCACAGGGGGAGGTCGGCCGTGTAGTTGCTAAATGGAATATTTATTATTATTATTATTATTATTATTATTATTATTATTAGGTAATTATTGATTGATCATGTACAATCTAGACCAACCTTATATTGTACACCTCGTGGTGTAGCGGCTAGTAATCTTGAATGACACTGCGGAGACCCGTGTTCGATTCCTGGCTCTGTCAAGAAATTTAATTCTGGGCTGAGGGCTGGAAGGGGGTATCACTCATTCTTGTGAGGCAAAAAACTGAGAGGAGCAGGGTTTGATTCCTACCTCAATCATTCTGGACGTAGTTTTTTGTGGTTTCCCCAATTTAACTCCAGGCAAATGGCAAGAGGTACCGTAACTGAAGGCCATGACAGCCTCCTTTCCAATCCTCATTTAAATTACAAGTGCACACACTAATACAGCCATACAATAGCACAGGTTATTAGACAACACACACCCCCAAGTACAGTATACAGGGCTACATGACCATGATATCACAAAACCCCTAAAGAATCAACAACAACAACTGATATTCATGAAACATCTCTTGGTGTAGTGCCTAGCATTCTTGACTGTCACTGCTTAGGCATGGGTTCGATTCCTGGCTCTGCTAAGAAATTTAATTTTGGTCTGAGGACTGGAATGGGGTACACTCAGCCTCGTGAGGCAAAACTGGGAAGAGGTGGGCTTGATTCCTACCTCAGCCATTCTAAGAGTTTTTTCTGTGGTTTCCCACTCACACACTCTAGGCAAATGCTAGGATATATCTTAAGTTAAAGCCACGACTACCTCCTTTCCAATCCTTATCTGAATTACTAATACAGCCATTACAATAACACAGGTTATCAGACAAAACACACCCCAAGTACAGTATACAGGGCTACATGACCATGATATCACAAAACCCCTAAAGAATCAACAACAACAACTGATATTCATGAAACATCTCTTGGTGTAGTGCCTAGCATTCTTGACTGTCACTGCTTAGGCATGGGTTCGATTCCCAGTTTCTGCTAATGATTTTAATTTTGGTCTGAGGACTGGAATGGGGGTACACTCAGCCTCGTGAGGCAAAACTGGGAAGAGATGGGCTTGATTCCTACCTCAGCCATTCTAAGAGTTTTTTCTGTGGTTTCCCATTCACACACTAGAGGCAAATGCTAGGATATATCTTAAGTTAAGGCCACGACCACCTCCTTTCCAATCCTTATCTGAATTACTAATACAGCCATTGCAACAACACAGTTTATCAGACAACACACACCCCAAGTACAGTATACAGGGCTACATGACCATGATATCACAAAACCCCTAAAGAATCAACAACAACAACTGATATTCATGAAACACCTCTTGGTGTAGTGCCTAGCATTCTTGACTGTCACTGCTTAGGCATGGGTTCGATTCCAGTCTCTGCTAATGATTTTAATTTTGGTCTGAGGACTGGAATGGGGTACACTCAGCCTCGTGAGGCAAAACTGGGAAGAGATGGGCTTGATTCCTACCTCAGCCATTCTAAGAGTTTTTTCTGTGGTTTCCTACTCACACACTCTAGGCAAATGCTAGGATATATCTTAAGTTAAGGCACCGACCACCTCCTTTCCAATCCTTATCTGAATTACTAATACAGCCATTACAATAACACAGGTTATCAGACAACACACACCCCAAGTACAGTATACAGGGCTACATGACCATGATATCACAAAACCCCTAAAGAATCAACAACAACAACTGATATTCATGAAACACCTCTTGGTGTAGTGCCTAGCATTCTTGACTGTCACTGCTTAGGCATGGGTTCGATTCCAGTCTCTGCTAATGATTTTAATTTTGGTCTGAGGACTGGAATGGGGTACACTCAGCCTCGTGAGGCAAAACTGGGAAGAGATGGGCTTGATTCCTACCTCAGCCATTCTAAGAGTTTTTTCTGTGGTTTCCCATTCACACACTAGAGGCAAATGCTAGGATATATCTTAAGTTAAGGCCACGACCACCTCCTTTCCAATCCTTATCTGAATTACTAATACAGCCATTGCAAACAACACAGTTTATTAGACAACACACACCCCAAGTACAGTATACAGGGCTACATGACCATGATATCACAAAACCCCTAAAGAATCAACAACAACAACTGATATTCATGAAACACCTCTTGGTGTAGTGCCTAGCATTCTTGACTGTCACTGCTTATGCACGGGTTTGATTCCTGGCTCTGCTAAGAAATTTAATTTTGGTCTGAGGACTGGAATGGGGGTACACTCAGCCTCGTGAGGCAAAACTGGGAAGGGATGGGCTTGATCCCTACCTCAGCCATTCTAAGAGTTTTTTCTGTGGTTTCCTACTCACACACTCTAGGCAAATGCTAGGATATATCTTAAGTTAAGGCCACGACCATCTCCTTTCCAATCCTTATCTGAATTACTAATACAGCCATTACAAGAACACAGGTTATCAGACAACACACACCCCAAATACAGTATACTGTGCTACATGACCATGATATCACAAAACCCCTAAAGAATCAACAACAACAAACAACAACAGCAACAACAACAACAACAACAACTGATATTCATGAAACACCTCTTGGTGTCGTGGCTAGCATTCTTGACTGTCACTGCTTAGGCATGGGTTCGATTCCAGGCTCGGCTAAGAAATTTAATTTTGGTCTGAGGACTGGAATGGGGTACACTCAGTCTCGTGAGGCAAAACTGGGAAGTGATGGGCTTGATTCCTACCTCAGCCATTCTAAGAGTTCTTTCTGTGGTTTCCTACTCACACACTCTAGGCAAATGCTAGGATATATCTTAAGTTAAGGCCACGACCATCTCCTTTCCAATCCTTATCTGAATTACTAATACAGCCATTACAAGAACACAGGTTATCAGACAACACACACCCCAAATACAGTATACTGTGCTACATGACCATGATATCACAAAACCCCTAAAGAATCAACAACAACAAACAACAACAGCAACAACAACAACAACAACAACAACTGATATTCATGAAACACCTCTTGGTGTCGTGGCTAGCATTCTTGACTGTCACTGCTTAGGCATGGGTTCGATTCCAGGCTCGGCTAAGAAATTTAATTTTGGTCTGAGGACTGGAATGGGGTGCACTCAGCCTCGTGAGGCAAAACTGGGAAGAGGTGGGCTTGATTCATACCTCAGCCATTCTAAGAGTGTTTTCTGTGGTTTCCCACTCTTACATTCTTAAGCAAATGCCGGGATGGTACCTAACTTAAGGCTACAGCTGCTTGCTACCCAATACCTACCTCTATTACAAATACATACAGTAGTACAGACACAGGTTATCAGACAGCTTTTACATACACTCAAGTTCATAGGGTTACAAACGAAGAGGTATTAAGACTAGTGGGAGAGAAGAAATGTTTCTGGCGACTGTTAATGAAGAGAAGAGATAGTTTGGTAGGACACATACTAAGACACCCAGGATTAGCAGGCTTAGTTATGAAATAAAGGGTTGAAGACAAGAACTGTAGGGGTAGACCAAGGTAAGAATATTTTAAATAGATTTCCTTGAATGTACTGTAGGTTGTTGTGGTAGCTATATAGAAATGGAACGATTAGCTCAAGACAGTGATGGATAAACAATTGTTTCAAACCAGACAAAAAAGAAAAAACTAAAAGCACAACAAAAAATAGCAAAGTCTGTAAAAAATACATCATTAGCTTACCTCTTATTACACACTGGTCAATCCGCTTGGGAATATCACTGTTTTACACACACAGTTATTGTAACTTAGCCAAAATATAATTATTATATGAAAATACTCTTAAGGCGTATAAAATTTACAACTCACACACTCAAGCACACGGGGCTGGTGACTGAAAATGCACTAAAAATACACACTGTTTAATAATATCGTAATGTTCGCTAGCAACTCAGTACCTCTAGTGACCAGCTAGTCTGGGAGAGCTAACAGAGATTGCTGTGACAGTTGAAATGTTATCCTGTATGATAACGCGAAGCACGTACACATTTGAAAGACTCTTTTTTATAGAGATCTAGCTACAGAGTATGGATATTTAGATTACTTTAAATGTTGTAACATTTTCATTTTATTATCGTTTGATGTATTTTTGCAAAAGTGTGGGCTTGATTCCCAACTCTGGGGGACTGAATCGGAGCACTGTATAGAAATATAGAGCTTGATGGCGTAGTGGTTAAGCAGTTTAACTTTCACTGCGAAGACCAGGGTTCGATCCCCAACTCTGCCAAGAAATGTAATTCTGGTTTGAGAGCTGGAACGGGGTACACTTAGTCATGTGAGGCAAAACTGAAAAGAAGTGGGTTCGAGTCCTACCTCAGACATCCTGGAAGTGGTTTTCTATGGTTTTCCACTTATACTTCAGGTGAATACCGGGATGATTCCTAATTTAAGTGTGCGCCTGCATCCTTCCCAATCTTCATCTAATTACAGATACACACACTACTGCAGCCATCACAATAACACAGGTTATCAGACAAATTCAACACACACCTAAATACGCAGGACTAAATGATTACGATGTCTAAGCCCTTCAAAGCAACAACGACAACAACGTAACATGAGACTGTACAAGGTAGACTATCATAAGAGTCCACTTCGTTGTGAAGTGGCTAGCATTCTAGGTCGTCACCTTGGAGGCCTAAGTTTGATTTCCGGCTCTGCCAAGAAATTTAACTTTGGTCTATACTAGGCTTTGTAAGGAAAAACCGAAAAGAGGTGGGGGTTCAACTTCCAGCTCACCTATCCTGGAGAGGTTTTCCGTGGTTTCCCACTTGTACTTCAGGTGAATACCGGGATGATGCGTAATTTAAATGTACGCCTGCATCCTTCCCAATCCTCATCTAATTACAAATACACACACTACTTCAGTCATTACAATAACACAGGCTATCACAAAATCCTATACACCAAGACGTCTAAACCCTCAAACGAAATGCATATGTACTTTGAATTGGCAGGTGAAAAGCTAAAGAAAGTAGGAGACTTTTTGCTACTTAGAAAGCAAAATAATAGTAATGGACGAAGCAAAGAGGATATACTATGAATTGCAGCCAATGGCCATAGCTGTGCATTTTTTATTTGACGCCTGAGGTCTCCCAACAAGTTCAATTTCATGTACGTCTAACTTTGGTTATCAAATGCTACTGTCACTAACTCTAAGTGGCGAACGTTGGAACTTATTAGAGCGTTACTAATTAACCAAATATAGCCTATAAAGTTTACCACACACTACCAATTGCAGTGCTAGGTTCTTTTACGTGGAACAAATGTATGACATGGGAGCTCAGGCTTTACCCCCCCCCCCCTCCGAAGGAATGCATACTGAAGGAATTAGTGCTTTCAAAAATCCGACGACTTTGGCCGGGTTTGAACCCGTTATATTGAGCCCAGCTATTAACTACACCACAGAAGCCGTTACATTGACATAGGCAATCACGCATATTCCAGAAACATTATGTACATGGGTTTTAAATAGCCACAATATCGGATAAGCCCTAAAGTGTGACCCTGAGGCTAATTGGTTAGCATGGTAGACTTTGACCTTATGGGATTTAGCTTTCACTCCTAGGATTTTAATGTGTTATGGAAATAGGAAACATAATTATGGAAAGAAAGGTTGAGGCTAAGAACTGCAGTGTAGTTCAAGGTTCGAATATGCTAAACAGATTGTCTTGGATGTAGCTTTATTTAGCATGAGCAGGGAGTAACTACCAACCTTGTAAAGAAAACTGAGACGTGATAAACTCATTTCTACCTCAGTCATATTGTTTCATGGTTTTACCACTTTTATTTATGGCAAATGCATGGATGATTCTTAACTTAAGGTTATGACTGCCTCCTTCCCAATCCTCACTTAAGTTTAAAAATCTGTACACCAATAACTATGCGGGAATCATTTATCTAATGGTTCTTTGTTATTGGAGTCGTTGCTCACAATTTGACGCACACGACTAGTTCATGTTATAACTACATAGGGTTACAAACGAAGAGGTATTACGACTAGTGAAAGAGGAGAGATGTTTCTGGCGACTGCTAATCAAGAGAAGAGATAGGTTGGTAGGACACAAACTAAGACACACAGGAATAGCAAGCTTAGTTATGGAAGGGAGGGTCGAGGGCAAGAAATGTAGGGGTAGACCAAGGTTGGAATATGTCAAACAGATTGCCTCAGATGTAGGGTGTGGTGGCTATGTAGAGATGAAACGATTAGCTCAGGACAGGGAAGCATGGAGAGCTGCATTAAACCAGTCAAAAGACTGAAGACTCAAACAACAACGTGTTTTTGATTTAGTCAATGTCAAAAGTTCATGATTGCGAAACACGATTTTATCATTACATATACCTTATCCCAAAGCATATGTATTTACATTCAATTGTATACAACCTCATAAACTACACTAATTTACACTTAACCTAATCAGGAAATAGGTTTTTTTATTTTCATTTTTATATTTCACACAATTGCAATTTTACAATTTTCCATTTTCAGTTTTTAAAAATGTCAGTCTTACGTTTTTGAACTCTGTCAATATGGAAACATGGATTTTTCAATTTGTTATTTACACATTTGTCAATTTTACAATTTTCCATTTACAGTTTTTAAAAAAGTCAGTTTAATTTTTTTTTGAATTTCATAATATGGAAACATGGATTTTCCAATTTGTTATTTGTCAATTACAAAATTTTCCATTTACATTTTTTTTAAATTCAGTTTATAGTTTTTCAATTTTTGTCAATATGGAAACATGGATTTTCCAATTTGTTATTTACACATTTGTCAATTTTACAATTTTCCATTTACAGTTTTTAAAAAAGTCAGTTTAATTTTTTTTTGAATTTCATAATATGGAAACATGGATTTTCCAATTTGTTATTTGTCAATTACACAAT
Source organism: Meconema thalassinum (assembly GCA_946902985.2). Lineage (NCBI taxonomy): Eukaryota > Metazoa > Arthropoda > Insecta > Orthoptera > Tettigoniidae > Meconema > Meconema thalassinum. Next base: position 1,334,404,845 of record OX336388.2, read on the forward strand.
TTTCCATTTACATTTTTTTAAATTCAGTTTATAGTTTTTCAATTTTTGTCAATATGGAAACATGGATTTTCCAATTTTGTGTTTTACATGTTTTTCATTTTTGGTCCTTGTACAAAAGTTCATATTTGCATTAGGAGTGGGAGGTGGGTAGTAATTAAAATGTATAAGCAGTGACCATACAATATTTCTTTATTAATTCAAATACATTTACAATATGTACACATATTACATTTGTTATTTTTGTTTTTTCTATGTTCTATTTATTTTTAAGTATGAATACCATTTTCCCCCATTGCATGTTATAGTAAAAAAAAAACTTGTAGATCTTTTTTCCATGGTGAACAATAGGCATGAAAACGTCATTATCAACATCATCATTATCAGCATGATCATAAGCAGCATCATTATCATAATCTTTATCACTAACATTATAATCACCATGATCATTCTCAACATCACTAGATCTGTCCAATTACTCTTGTTCCTCTTTCACAGGGTCCTCGTGTAGAGTTGGTGCTGCTTTTGATAGTGATAAGGGGTTTTTGAACGTTGAACTATCTTGAGCAGCAATATTGTTTTCTTGAACTTGCTTTTTAGTATTTTCATGATTGTTTGTAAACAGTAACCGTGGTTTGCTTGGAGCACTACATTGATGATCACTGACACTTAAAACCTTTCCATTTTTACTTTTTAGGTCACCGCGACACCTCAAAAGAGAGGTCGAAAGGGCAAGGTTTTAAGTGTCAGTGATCATCAATGTAGTGCTCCAAGCAAACCACGGTTACTGTTTACAAACAATCATGAAAATACTAAAAAGCAAGTTCAAGAAAACAATATTGCTGCTCAAGATAGTTCAACGTTCAAAAACCCCTTATCACTATCAAAAGCAGCACCAACTCTACACGAGGACCCTGTGAAAGAGGAACAAGAGTAATTGGACAGATCTAGTGATGTTGAGAATGATCATGGTGATTATAATGTTAGTGATAAAGATTATGATAATGATGCTGCTTATGATCATGCTGATAATGATGATGTTGATAATGACGTTTTCATGCCTATTGTTCACCATGGAAAAAAGATCTACAAGTTTTTTTTTTACTATAACATGCAATGGGGGAAAATGGTATTCATACTTAAAAATAAATAGAACATAGAAAAAACAAAAATAACAAATGTAATATGTGTACATATTGTAAATGTATTTGAATTAATAAAGAAATATTGTATGGTCACTGCTTATACATTTTAATTACTACCCACCTCCCACTCCTAATGCAAATATGAACTTTTGTACAAGGACCAAAAATGAAAAACATGTAAAACACAAAATTGGAAAATCCATGTTTCCATATTGACAAAAATTGAAAAACTATAAACTGAATTTAAAAAAATGTAAATGGAAAATTGTGTAATTGACAAATAACAAATTGGAAAATCCATGTTTCCATATTATGAAATTCAAAAAAAAAATAAACTGACTTTTTTAAAAACTGTAAATGGAAAATTGTAAAATTGACAAATGTGTAAATAACAAATTGGAAAATCCATGTTTCCATATTGACAAAAATTGAAAAACTATAAACTGAATTTTAAAAAAATGTAAATGGAAAATTTTGTAATTGACAAATAACAAATTGGAAAATCCATGTTTCCATATTATGAAATTCAAAAAAAAATTAAACTGACTTTTTTAAAAACTGTAAATGGAAAATTGTAAAATTGACAAATGTGTAAATAACAAATTGAAAAATCCATGTTTCCATATTGACAGAGTTCAAAAACGTAAGACTGACATTTTTAAAAACTGAAAATGGAAAATTGTAAAATTGCAATTGTGTGAAATATAAAAATGAAAATAAAAAAACCTATTTCCTGATTAGGTTAAGTGTAAATTAGTGTAGTTTATGAGGTTGTATACAATTGAATGTAAATACATATGCTTTGGGATAAGGTATATGTAATGATAAAATCGTGTTTCGCAATCATGAACTTTTGACATTGACTAAATCAAAAACACGTTGTTGTTTGAGTCTTCAGTCTTTTGACTGGTTTAATGCAGCTCTCCATGCTTCCCTGTCCTGAGCTAATCGTTTCATCTCTACATAGCCACCACACCCTACATCTGAGGCAATCTGTTTGACATATTCCAACCTTGGTCTACCCCTACAGTTCTTGCCCTCGACCCTCCCTTCCATAACTAAGCTTGCTATTCCTGTGTGTCTTAGTTTGTGTCCTACCAACCTATCTCTTCTCTTGATTAGCAGTCGCCAGAAACATCTCTCCTCTTTCACTAGTCGTAATACCTCTTCGTTTGTAACCCTATGTAGTTATAACATGAACTAGTCGTGTGCGTCAAATTGTGAGCAACGACTCCAATAACAAAGAACCAATAGATAAATGATTCCCGCATAGTTATTGGTGTACAGATTTTTAAACTTAAGTGAGGATTGGGAAGGAGGCAGTCATAACCTTAAGTTAAGAATCATCCATGCATTTGCCATAAATAAAAGTGGTAAAACCATGAAACAATATGACTGAGGTAGAAATGAGTTTATCACGTCTCAGTTTTCTTTACAAGGTTGGTAGTTACTCCCTGCTCATGCTAAATAAAGCTACATCCAAGACAATCTGTTTAGCATATTCGAACCTTGAACTACACTGCAGTTCTTAGCCTCAACCTTTCTTTCCATAATTATGTTTCCTATTTCCATAACACATTAAAATCCTAGGAGTGAAAGCTAAATCCCATAAGGTCAAAGTCTACCATGCTAACCAATTAGCCTCAGGGTCACACTTTAGGGCTTATCCGATATTGTGGCTATTTAAAACCCATGTACATAATGTTTCTGGAATATGCGTGATTGCCTATGTCAATGTAACGGCTTCTGTGGTGTAGTTAATAGCTGGGCTCAATATAACGGGTTCAAACCCGGCCAAAGTCGTCGGATTTTTGAAAGCACTAATTCCTTCAGTATGCATTCCTTCGGAGGGGGGGGGGGGGGTAAAGCCTGAGCTCCCATGTCATACATTTGTTCCACGTAAAAGAACCTAGCACTGCAATTGGTAGTGTGTGGTAAACTTTATAGGCTATATTTGGTTAATTAGTAACGCTCTAATAAGTTCCAACGTTCGCCACTTAGAGTTAGTGACAGTAGCATTTGATAACCAAAGTTAGACGTACATGAAATTGAACTTGTTGGGAGACCTCAGGCGTCAAATAAAAAATGCACAGCTATGGCCATTGGCTGCAATTCATAGTATATCCTCTTTGCTTCGTCCATTACTATTATTTTGCTTTCTAAGTAGCAAAAAGTCTCCTACTTTCTTTAGCTTTTCACCTGCCAATTCAAAGTACATATGCATTTCGTTTGAGGGTTTAGACGTCTTGGTGTATAGGATTTTGTGATAGCCTGTGTTATTGTAATGACTGAAGTAGTGTGTGTATTTGTAATTAGATGAGGATTGGGAAGGATGCAGGCGTACATTTAAATTACGCATCATCCCGGTATTCACCTGAAGTACAAGTGGGAAACCACGGAAAACCTCTCCAGGATAGGTGAGCTGGAAGTTGAACCCCCACCTCTTTTCGGTTTTTCCTTACAAAGCCTAGTATAGACCAAAGTTAAATTTCTTGGCAGAGCCGGAAATCAAACTTAGGCCTCCAAGGTGACGACCTAGAATGCTAGCCACTTCACAACGAAGTGGACTCTTATGATAGTCTACCTTGTACAGTCTCATGTTACGTTGTTGTCGTTGTTGCTTTGAAGGGCTTAGACATCGTAATCATTTAGTCCTGCGTATTTAGGTGTGTGTTGAATTTGTCTGATAACCTGTGTTATTGTGATGGCTGCAGTAGTGTGTGTATCTGTAATTAGATGAAGATTGGGAAGGATGCAGGCGCACACTTAAATTAGGAATCATCCCGGTATTCACCTGAAGTATAAGTGGAAAACCATAGAAAACCACTTCCAGGATGTCTGAGGTAGGACTCGAACCCACTTCTTTTCAGTTTTGCCTCACATGACTAAGTGTACCCCGTTCCAGCTCTCAAACCAGAATTACATTTCTTGGCAGAGTTGGGGATCGAACCCTGGTCTTCGCAGTGAAAGTTAAACTGCTTAACCACTACGCCATCAAGCTCTATATTTCTATACAGTGCTCCGATTCAGTCCCCAGAGTTGGGAATCAAGCCCACACTTTTGCAAAAATACATCAAACGATAATAAAATGAAAATGTTACAACTTTTAAAGTAATCCAAATATCCATACTCTGTAGCTAGATCTCTATAAAAAAGAGTCTTTCAAATGTGTACGTGCTTCGCGTTATCATACAGGATAACATTTCAACTGTCACAGCAATCTCTGTTAGCTCTCCCAGACTAGCTGGTCACTAGAGGTACTGAGTTGCTAGCGAACATTACGATATTATTAAACAGTGTGTATTTTTAGTGCATTTTCAGTCACCAGCCCCGTGTGCTTGAGTGTGTGAGTTGTAAATTTTATACGCCTTAAGAGTATTTTCATATAATAATTATATTTTGGCTAAGTTACAATAACTGTGTGTGTAAAACAGTGATATTCCCAAGCGGATTGACCAGTGTGTAATAAGAGGTAAGCTAATGATGTATTTTTTACAGACTTTGCTATTTTTTGTTGTGCTTTTAGTTTTTTCTTTTTTGTCTGGTTTGAAACAATTGTTTATCCATCACTGTCTTGAGCTAATCGTTCCATTTCTATATAGCTACCACAACAACCTACAGTACATTCAAGGAAATCTATTTAAAATATTCTTACCTTGGTCTACCCCTACAGTTCTTGTCTTCAACCCTTTATTTCATAACTAAGCCTGCTAATCCTGGGTGTCTTAGTATGTGTCCTACCAAACTATCTCTTCTCTTCATTAACAGTCGCCAGAAACATTTCTTCTCTCCCACTAGTCTTAATACCTCTTCGTTTGTAACCCTATGAACTTGAGTGTATGTAAAAGCTGTCTGATAACCTGTGTCTGTACTACTGTATGTATTTGTAATAGAGGTAGGTATTGGGTAGCAAGCAGCTGTAGCCTTAAGTTAGGTACCATCCCGGCATTTGCTTAAGAATGTAAGAGTGGGAAACCACAGAAAACACTCTTAGAATGGCTGAGGTATGAATCAAGCCCACCTCTTCCCAGTTTTGCCTCACGAGGCTGAGTGCACCCCATTCCAGTCCTCAGACCAAAATTAAATTTCTTAGCCGAGCCTGGAATCGAACCCATGCCTAAGCAGTGACAGTCAAGAATGCTAGCCACGACACCAAGAGGTGTTTCATGAATATCAGTTGTTGTTGTTGTTGTTGCTGTTGTTGTTTGTTGTTGTTGATTCTTTAGGGGTTTTGTGATATCATGGTCATGTAGCACAGTATACTGTATTTGGGGTGTGTGTTGTCTGATAACCTGTGTTCTTGTAATGGCTGTATTAGTAATTCAGATAAGGATTGGAAAGGAGATGGTCGTGGCCTTAACTTAAGATATATCCTAGCATTTGCCTAGAGTGTGTGAGTAGGAAACCACAGAAAAAACTCTTAGAATGGCTGAGGTAGGAATCAAGCCCATCTCTTCCCAGTTTTGCCTCACGAGACTGAGTGTACCCCATTCCAGTCCTCAGACCAAAATTAAATTTCTTAGCCGAGCCTGGAATCGAACCCATGCCTAAGCAGTGACAGTCAAGAATGCTAGCCACGACACCAAGAGGTGTTTCATGAATATCAGTTGTTGTTGTTGTTGTTGTTGCTGTTGTTGTTTGTTGTTGTTGATTCTTTAGGGGTTTTGTGATATCATGGTCATGTAGCACAGTATACTGTATTTGGGGTGTGTGTTGTCTGATAACCTGTGTTCTTGTAATGGCTGTATTAGTAATTCAGATAAGGATTGGAAAGGAGATGGTCGTGGCCTTAACTTAAGATATATCCTAGCATTTGCCTAGAGTGTGTGAGTAGGAAACCACAGAAAAAACTCTTAGAATGGCTGAGGTAGGGATCAAGCCCATCCCTTCCCAGTTTTGCCTCACGAGGCTGAGTGTACCCCCATTCCAGTCCTCAGACCAAAATTAAATTTCTTAGCAGAGCCAGGAATCAAACCCGTGCATAAGCAGTGACAGTCAAGAATGCTAGGCACTACACCAAGAGGTGTTTCATGAATATCAGTTGTTGTTGTTGATTCTTTAGGGGTTTTGTGATATCATGGTCATGTAGCCCTGTATACTGTACTTGGGGTGTGTGTTGTCTAATAAACTGTGTTGTTGCAATGGCTGTATTAGTAATTCAGATAAGGATTGGAAAGGAGGTGGTCGTGGCCTTAACTTAAGATATATCCTAGCATTTGCCTCTAGTGTGTGAATGGGAAACCACAGAAAAAACTCTTAGAATGGCTGAGGTAGGAATCAAGCCCATCTCTTCCCAGTTTTGCCTCACGAGGCTGAGTGTACCCCATTCCAGTCCTCAGACCAAAATTAAAATCATTAGCAGAGACTGGAATCGAACCCATGCCTAAGCAGTGACAGTCAAGAATGCTAGGCACTACACCAAGAGGTGTTTCATGAATATCAGTTGTTGTTGTTGATTCTTTAGGGGTTTTGTGATATCATGGTCATGTAGCCCTGTATACTGTACTTGGGGTGTGTGTTGTCTGATAACCTGTGTTATTGTAATGGCTGTATTAGTAATTCAGATAAGGATTGGAAAGGAGGTGGTCGTGGCCTTAACTTAAGATATATCCTAGCATTTGCCTAGAGTGTGTGAGTAGGAAACCACAGAAAAAACTCTTAGAATGGCTGAGGTAGGAATCAAGCCCATCTCTTCCCAGTTTTGCCTCACGAGGCTGAGTGTACCCCATTCCAGTCCTCAGACCAAAATTAAAATCATTAGCAGAGACTGGAATCGAACCCATGCCTAAGCAGTGACAGTCAAGAATGCTAGGCACTACACCAAGAGGTGTTTCATGAATATCAGTTGTTGTTGTTGATTCTTTAGGGGTTTTGTGATATCATGGTCATGTAGCCCTGTATACTGTACTTGGGGTGTGTGTTGTCTGATAAACTGTGTTGTTGCAATGGCTGTATTAGTAATTCAGATAAGGATTGGAAAGGAGGTGGTCGTGGCCTTAACTTAAGATATATCCTAGCATTTGCCTCTAGTGTGTGAATGGGAAACCACAGAAAAAACTCTTAGAATGGCTGAGGTAGGAATCAAGCCCATCTCTTCCCAGTTTTGCCTCACGAGGCTGAGTGTACCCCATTCCAGTCCTCAGACCAAAATTAAAATCATTAGCAGAAACTGGAATCGAACCCATGCCTAAGCAGTGACAGTCAAGAATGCTAGGCACTACACCAAGAGATGTTTCATGAATATCAGTTGTTGTTGTTGATTCTTTAGGGGTTTTGTGATATCATGGTCATGTAGCCCTGTATACTGTACTTGGGGTGTGTTTTGTCTGATAACCTGTGTTATTGTAATGGCTGTATTAGTAATTCAGATAAGGATTGGAAAGGAGGTAGTCGTGGCTTTAACTTAAGATATATCCTAGCATTTGCCTAGAGTGTGTGAGTGGGAAACCACAGAAAAAACTCTTAGAATGGCTGAGGTAGGAATCAAGCCCACCTCTTCCCAGTTTTGCCTCACGAGGCTGAGTGTACCCCATTCCAGTCCTCAGACCAAAATTAAATTTCTTAGCAGAGCCAGGAATCGAACCCATGCCTAAGCAGTGACAGTCAAGAATGCTAGGCACTACACCAAGAGATGTTTCATGAATATCAGTTGTTGTTGTTGATTCTTTAGGGGTTTTGTGATATCATGGTCATGTAGCCCTGTATACTGTACTTGGGGGTGTGTGTTGTCTAATAACCTGTGCTATTGTATGGCTGTATTAGTGTGTGCACTTGTAATTTAAATGAGGATTGGAAAGGAGGCTGTCATGGCCTTCAGTTACGGTACCTCTTGCCATTTGCCTGGAGTTAAATTGGGAAACCACAAAAAACTACGTCCAGAATGATTGAGGTAGGAATCAAACCCTGCTCCTCTCAGTTTTTTGCCTCACAAGAATGAGTGTACCCCCTTCCAGCCCTCAGCCCAGAATTAAATTTCTTGACAGAGCCAGGAATCGAACACGGGTCTCCGCAGTGTCATTCAAGATTACTAGCCGCTACACCACGAGGTGTACAATATAAGGTTGGTCTAGATTGTACATGATCAATCAATAATTACCTAATAATAATAATAATAATAATAATAATAATAATAATAATAAATATTCCATTTAGCAACTACACGGCCGACCTCCCCCTGTGACGTCACCCACGGTCTCGGGGAGTGGCGGCCATCTTGCCCATTAGCCACTGTGCCAGCTCTGAATGACCCCTCCATAAGAATAACATAGAGTGATTGCGCGCGGCGGCCATCTTGCCCATTAGCCCCTGTGCCAGAACCGGCTTATTTATCCTACTCACCTACCCTAACTTCGGCACACCAATTGTTTTAGTATCCACCTACCCTAACCTCAGCAGACCAATTGTTTTAGTATCCACCTACCCTAACCTCGGCGGACCAATTGTTTTAGTATCAACCCAACCTAACCTCAGCAGACCAATTGTTTTAGTATCCACCTACCCTAACATTGGCACACCAAATTTTTTAGTATCCACCTACCCTAACCTTGGCACACCAATTGTTTTAGTATCCACCTACCCTAACTTCGGCGGACCAATTGTTTTAGTATCAACCCACCCTAACCCCAGCAGACCAATTGTTTTAGTATCCACCTACCCTAACCTCAGCAGACCAATTGTTTTAGTATCCACCTACCCTAACCTTGGCAGACCAATTGTTTTAGTATCCACCTACCCTAACCTTGGCACACCAATTGTTTTAGTATCCACCTACCCTAACCTCAGCAGAACAATTGTTTTAGTATCCACCTACCCTAACCTTCGCACACCAATTGTTTTAGTATCCACCTACCCTAACCTCAGCAGACCAATTATTTTAGTATCCACCTACCCTAATCTTGGCACACCAATTGTTTTAGTATCCATCTACTCTAACCTCAGCAGACCAATTGTTTTAGTATCCACCTGCCCTAACCTTGGCACACCAATTGTTTTAGTATCCACCTACCCTAACCTTGGCACACCAATTGTTTTAGTATCCACCTACCCTAACCTCAGCAGACCAATTGTTTTAGTATCCACCTACCCTAACCTTGGCACACCAATTGTTTTAGTATCCACCTACCCTAACCTCAGCAGACGAATTGTTTTAGTATCCACCTACCCTAACCTTGGCAGACCAGTTGTTTTAGTATCCACCTACCCTAACCTCAGCACACCAATTGTTTTAGTATCCACCTACCCTAACCTCAGCAGACCAATTGTTTTATTATCCACCTAACCTAACCTAACCTCAGCAGACCAATGGTTTTAGTATCCACCTACCCTAACCTCAGGAGACCAATTGTTTTAGTATCCACCTACCCTAACTTCGGCATACCAATTGTTTTAGTATCCACCTACCCTAACCTTGGCAGACCAATTGTTTTAGTATCCACCTACCCTAACTTCGGCACACCAATTTTTTTATATCCACCTACCCTAACCTTGGCAGACCAATTGTTTTAGTATCCACCTACCCTAACCTCAGCAGAAATTTGTTTTAGTATCCACCTACCCTAACCTTGGCAGACCAATTGTTTTAGTATCCACCTACCCTAACCTCAGCACACCAATTGTTTTAGTATCCACCTAACCTAACCTCAGCAGACCAATGGTTTTGGTATCCAACTACCCTAACCTCGACACACCAATTGTTTTAGTATCCACCTACCCTAACCTCAGCAGACCAATTGTTTTAGTATCCACCTACCCTAACCTCAGCAGACCAATTGTTTTAGTATCCACCTACCCTAACCTTGGCAGACCAATTGTTTTAGTATCCACCTACCCTAACCTCAGCACACCAATTGTTTTCGTATCCACCTACCCTTACATCAGCAGAAAAATTGTTTTAGTATCCACCTACCCTAACCTCAGCAGACCAATTGTTTTAGTATCCACCTAACCTAACCTCAGCAGACCAATGGTTTTGGTATCCACCTACCCTAACCTTGGTACACCTATTGTTTTAGTATCCACCTCCCCTAACCCCAGCAGACCAATTGTTTTAGTATCCACCTACCCTAACCTCAGCAGACCAATTGTTTTAGTATCCACCTAACCTAACCTCAGCAGACCAATGGTTTTGGTATCCACCTACCCTAACCTGGTACACCTATTGTTTTAGTGTCCACCTACCCTAACCTCAGCAGACCAATTGTTTTAGTATCCTCCAACCCTAACCTCAGCAGACCAATTGTTTTAGTATCCACCTACCCTAACCTCAGCAGACCAATTGTTTTAGTATCCACCTAACCTAACCTCAGCAGACCAATTGTTTTAGTATCCACCTAGCCTAACCTCGGCACACCAATTGTTTTAGTATCCACCTACCCTAACCTCAGCGGACCAATTGTTTTAGTATCCACCTACCCTAACCTCAGCAGACCAATTGTTTTAGTATCCACCTACCCTAACCTCAGCAGACCAATTGTTTTAGTATCCACCTAGCCTAACCTCGGCACACCAATTGTTTTAGTATCCACCTACCCTAACCTCGGCGGACCAATTGTTTTAGTATCCACCTAACCTAACCTCAGCAGACCAATTGTTTTAGTATCCACCTACCCTAACCGTGGCTGACTAATTGTTTTAGTATCCACCTACCCTAACCGTGGCAGACCAATTCTTTTAGTATCCTACTACCCTAACCTCGACAGAGCAATTGTTTTAGTATCCACCTACCCTAACTTCGGCACACCAATTATTTTAGTATCCACCTAGATAGATAGTTTGTATTAATTCCGTTTGATCAAATACATGTATACAATACATTTTTGATATAGGACACGTCAGAATTACATCTATAAAATAAAAGTAGTAATTGGTAGGCCTATATAATACTAATACTATAACAATTTATAACTTATTATAATAACAGATCTTAAGAGATACAATCTTATTGGACAACTATATACACCTTACTCTATTATCATAATATGAAAACCTAATTCTATAAATACAACAACTTACAGCTAGGTATTACAATTAAAATTGAAAAGTAAAATATATTTATAGAATTCATCGCTCCTATACACTAAGATATTCAACTACAGAGTAAAAACGATGGCACTGCAGATAAGCTTTCAACATTCTATCAAAGGTTTTTATTTTTGGGGCAAGTTTTATATACTGGGGTAGTTTATTGTATAATTTAACTCCTGTGTGAAAAGTTCCTTTTTGATATATGCTTGTGTGTGTGTGTGAAATATGAATGTTTTGATTTTGTCTTGTGTTATGCATATGAACATCATTGTTTTTTCTAAGAAAAGCATTCTTATTCATTAAATTCTTTTTAAAAAACATTATACTTTCAAAGATATATATGCAGGGCAGAGGTAGAATGTTTAAATCTTTAAACAGAGGTCTACATGATTCTCTAGTGTTTTCATTTGCCATAATTCTAATCGCCCTCCTTTGTATCCTAAACGTGCTTAGTACATCTGGCGACATACCTCAAAATATGACCCCATATCTTAAGTATGATTGGAAATCAGCAAAATAAGTATTTCTTAATGTGTGCATGCTAGTGCAGGTCTTCAAAATACGTAACGCAAAGCACATCGAGTTCAGTTTAGTATTCAGATATTGTATATGTTTATCCCATTTCAAATCATGTTGTATCCATAGTCCTAAAAACTGATTTATTTTCTGTTTGATGACCATTTAATGTTACATTGGGCTTCGCAGGATTCCTATTCTGTACAGTGTGGAAATTGAGACATACAGTTTTTTTATAGTTTATTATGAGGCGATTATCTTGTAACCATTTGGTAACTCTCCTTTAACGGAGTTAGCAGACTGCTGTATGACCTGTTTAGTTTCACCTTTTATTACGAGTGTTGTATCGTCCGCAAACAAAATTTCCGTATGTGAATGAACGTTCTGTGTTATATCATTGATATATAGAAGAAAGAGTAGTGGGCCCAAAACCGATCCCTGGGGTACTCCAAATTTAATAGTTCCCTCATTGGACAATGTTTCATTAAGTAATTTGGTTCCATCATCCTTGTGTCTCAAGCTTACTATTTGTTTACGCCTTGTTAAGTAAGACTCGATCCATTTATTAGCTAGACTTCTAATACCATATTGATTTAGTTTTGTAAGGAGGATTCAATGGTCAACAACATCAAATGCTTTCGATAAATCCAAGAATAGGCCAGTTACATGTTCCTTATTGTCAATTAATTTCAGTATACTATTAATACATTCATTAATTGCTTTCTGTGTAGATTTTTCCGTTCTGAATCCATGTTGTGAGTTTGATAATATTTTATTTTTTTCTATAAAACTTATCAGTCTCTTATACATGATTTTTTCCCACAATTTTTGCAATACCAGTAGGTAAGGTAATAGGACGATAGTTATCTAATTCATCTTTTGAACCGTTTTTGTGCACTGGAATTACTTTTGATAACTTCAAAATAACTGGGTAAGTTCCTGAGAGAAATGAACTGTTTATTAAGTGTTTAAGTGGATTTATTATATTTTCTGCACATTTCTTTAAAATTGCATCAGGGATGCCATCAATGCCAGCCAGAATTTATTTTTAGCTCTTTTATAACTATTCTTACCTCTTCACTTGTGACATGATTTATAAATAAAGAATCACTACATATATTTATTTTATTATTAGAATTTAGTGTATTTACCTGTGATTTATTTAATAATTTTTGAGGAATTTCCAGAGAATAGTCATTAAAAGTGTTTGCTATTTCTTCTGGATTATTAATCACTTTATTATTTCTGGTCAGTGTAATGTTCCTTTGCATTGTAGCAAATTTTCCAGTTTCTTTCTTTATCACGGACCACATAGCCCTGTTTTTATTAGATGATTGAGAAATAAAATTATCATTATGCATTCTCTTTGCTAGACTTATTAACTTATTTAATATGCTAGTGTATTTTGTGTAGTATAAATTGAATTCAGGTGTTGTGTAGTATTGTTTATATAATTTGTGTAGAAATTTCTTCCTTTGACATGAATTTATAATCCCTGTTGTTATCCAATTGCTAGTTTTGTTATTTTGAACAGTTCTTTGTCTAAAGGGGAATGCTGTTTCAAAATAGTGTTTTAGGGTATTGTTAAATGCATTACATTTATCATTTACATTTTCTAGTTTATACATTTCCTACCATGTTTCCTTATTTAATAAGTCATTGAAATATGTAACATTTGCTTCAGTGAATGACCTGCACTTTGATTTTATTCCATTATCATTATTATTGATTGTTTCCGGTACTTCAAAACTCAGTATTTGTCCATGGTGGTCACTAAAACCCGGACAATAGACTTCTATTGAATGGTGATATTTATCTATATTTAAAAAAATGATCAGGAGTGGTTTTACTAAATTTTGTTATTCTTGTTGGGGTATTTATTGTAAGTTTCAGTCCATAGGAAATTAGTAACTGTGTTAATAATTCACAATTTCTATCAAATTTTAAGAAATCCACATTTACATCCCCACAAATTATTATATCGAAATTTACTTTGCTCATGTTATTGAGTAACGCATACAATTATTAACTTAAACTGCTGTATTTTTACGGCAGAGAATTCAAAATACTATTCCATAATTAGATAATCATAAGCTGTCAACTGTTCATGATCTAAATTATTTCTTAAGAAGATACAAGTACCACCATGGCTAATATTAGATCCAGAGTATTTACTAGCTAGTATAAACCCTGGGAATTGAATTAATTCGAGTTGTTCCTCTTTCAGCCAATGTTCTGAAATACATAGTGCTGAGATGTCTTTAAGTTCATTTTTAAGCATTAGATTTGTGTAATCAATTTTATTATAGAGAGACTGAACATTCTGGTGGTAAATTTTAAATTTGTTACTTTTGCAAGCTTGTGTTGGTGATTTATTTACATTATTATTATCATAATTTTTATTAAAGGAATGAACGAAGCTTGTAGTTTAACGTGACAGTTAATCTGTAGATTATGAGCCACGGGTCAATTATTGTTATTATTATTGTTGCTAGACAAATCCGAAATACCATTGTTCCACTCAGTTAAATTTGTCATCGAAAGATCTGAATGCCAAGCCTCACGTTTGGTTTCTTTTACAATTTTCCCTGCTTCCACTCTAAAGATATTACTGTTGAACTATCTTACCATTTGAATTTACAATTTTGCAGATTTCATCACTAAGATACACTTTTCCTAACCTATTTAAGTGTAGGCCATGTCGAGTGTGGAACTTCCTGTCTAATTTACTTACATCTGTAATTTGGACATTTGGAAAACTCTTACAAATTTTACGAATTTTTACATTTGTAGCCTACATTTACACATGATTTGGGAATTAAATCGTATCTCTGCAGAATGTTTACAATAATGACATTTGTGTTATGCATGGATGGCAATGTACCCTTTAAATCTTTGATTACCTTTTTACTCTCGTTTCTATAGACGTCGTTTGCTCCAGCGATGATTACTGCATAGTACACCATTTGTTTTAGTATCCACCTACCCTAACCTCAGCAGACCAATTGTTTTAGTATCCACCTACCCTAACCTCAGCAGACCAATTGTTTTAGTATCCACCTACCCTAACCTCAGCAGACCAATTGTTTTAGTATCCACCTAACCTAACCACATCAGACCAATTGTTTTAGTATCCACCTACCCTAACCTCAGCAGACCAATTGTTTTAGTATCCACCTACCCTAACTTCGGCACACCAATTGTTTTAGTATCCACCTACCCTAACCGTGTAAGACTAATTGTTTTAGTATCCGCCTACCCTCACTTCGGCATACCAATTGTTTTAGTTTCCACCTACCCTAACCTTGGCAGACTAATTGTTTTAGTAACCACCTACCCTAACTTCGGCACATCAATTGTTTTAGTATCCACCTACCCTAACCGTGGCAGACTAATTGTTTTAGTATCCACCTACCCTAACCACAGCAGACCAATTGTTTTAGTATCCACCTACCCTAACCGTGGCAGACCAATTGTTTTAGTATCCACCTACCCTAACCTCAGCAGACCAATTGTTTTAGTATGCACCTACCCTAACTTTGTCACACCAATTGTTTTAGTATCCACCTACCCTAACCCCAGCAGACCAATTGTTTTAGTATCCACCTACCCTAACTTCGGCAAACCAATTGTTTTAGTATCCACCTACCCTAACCGTGTAAGACTAATTGTTTTAGTATCTGCCTACCCTCACTTCGGCACACCAATTGTTTTAGTTTCCACCTACCCTAACCTTGGCAGACCAATTGTTTTAGTATCCACCTACCCTAACTTCGGCACACCAATTGTTTTAGTATCCACCTACCCTAACCGTGTAAGACTAATTGTTTTAGTATCCGCCTACCCTCACTTCGGCACACCAATTGTTTTAGTTTCCACCTACCCTAACCTTGGCAGACTAATTGTTTTAGTAACCACCTACCCTAACTTCGGCACATCAATTGTTTTAGTATCCACCTACCCTAACCGTGGCAGACTAATTGTTTTAGTATCCACCTACCCTAACCTCAGCAGACCAATTGTTTTAGTATCCACCTACCCTAACCGTGGCAGACCAATTGTTTTAGTATCCACCTACCCTAACCTCAGCAGCCCAATTGTTTTAGTATGCACCTACCCTAACTTTGTCACACCAATTGTTTTAGTATCCACCTACCCTAACCCCAGCAGACCAATTGTTTTAGTATCCACCTACCCTAACTTCGGCACACCAATTGTTTTAGTATCCACCTACCCTAACCGTGTAAGACTAATTGTTTTAGTATCCGCCTACCCTCACTTCGGCACACCAATTGTTTTAGTTTCCACCTACCCTAACCTTGGCAGACTAATTGTTTTAGTAACCACCTACCCTAACTTTGGCACATCAATTGTTTTAGTATCCACCTACCCTAACCGTGGCAGACTAATTGTTTTAGTATCCACCTACCCTAACCTCAGCAGACCAATTGTTTTAGTATCCACCTACCCTAACCGTGGCAGACCAATTGTTTTAGTATCCACCTACCCTAACCTCAGCAGACCAATTGTTTTAGTATCCACCTGCCCTAACCTCAGCAGACCAATTGTTTTAGTATCCACCTACCCTTATTTCGGCACACCAATTTTTTTAGTATCCACCTACCCTAACTTTGGGAGACCGATTGTTTTCGTATCCACCTACCCTAACTTTGGCACACCAATTGATTTAGTATCCACCTACCCTAACCTCAGCAGACCAATTGTTTTAGTATCCACCTACCCTAACCTCAGCAGACCAATTGTTTTAGTATCCACCTACCCTTACCTCAGCAGACCAATTGTTTTAGTATCCTGAAGGAGCATGGTGGCTCAGCGGTCCAGCTGTATGCCTCTCACCACGGCGGTCCGGGTTCGATTCCCGGTCAATCCATGTGAGATTTTCGAAGTGAAATGCCATGTCCTGTGGTTCGGATTCCACGTAAAAAGGAGGTCCCGTGGCTCATAATCACAAGATTCACGGTCACGTAAAACTGCAATTTTGTTTTTTTTTTTTAGTATCCACCTACCTTAACTTCGGCACACCAATTGTTTTAGTATCCACCTACCCTAACCTCAGCAGACCAATTGTTTTAGTATCCACCTACCCTAAGCTTGGCAGATTAATTGTTTTAGTATTGTGCCCGTTTGGACCGAAGTCCGGACGACCACATATGCATTTCACCATAAATCAGCCAGCACGAGAATCAAAATATCCCGGGGTGCCAGATGGGTTAAAGTCGAATGCAAAGACCCAACAAAAAAGCTTAACTGATTTTTGGCTCGACGCAACAATAAGGATAGAAGGAGATTCATGAAAACGGTGATTGAATACCATAAAATTATCTCACTTTATTAAAACTTTAAAATGACATGAAGAAAATACGCCCACAATGGCATAAAAGATAACTGGAAAAGAATAAATTATTTACACAATATACAATATCGTCAACACATGAACACTAACAAAGTTGAAACGAGAGGTCAGAATATCAGTCCTGTTGACTTCGTTCAACATAATTATGTACAGGGGTAGGGTTTTATCAGCGCAAAGTCAATCGTCCACACTGATCCCTAAATTATTTAGCATTCACACGTTCATGATCAATAAGAAAATATATCACTGGTTGGAAAAATCACTTTCACTGTTCATTTCTCAAAGCTATTATCGTAGCATTTCGACTAACACTTCTTAGGCAATAGTAATATTAGGATTTGTCAAATACAAAGTTGTTCATAATAAGTGAAATACACTATGATTTACATGGACTTTGAGCATTTTTGTGGATTCAAAAAAACAGAAAATATCTATTGAAACATAGATCTCAATCCAAAGTCTGTCAAAAATAATTTTGACTTAATCAAAAATATAATTATCACAAATATAACTTCCATTCCATCTGGATTCAGTTAACAAATTAATTAATTATTCCTTGAAAACATGAATTAGGAAATTCGGAATATCATTTAACATGTTTTATAATGAAACAAATCATTATTATTATCATCAATGTGATTTTGAAAAAATGACAAATATGTTCAGCATCAACTTATTAAATAAAATGTGTATTTATTTTTATAGGATCTGGAAATCCCTTCAGCTTATAGTGGTTGTTAATGAGTAACAATTTTAACAACAGCATTGGCCCATATGATTGACACGTGATAACACAGAATTATAAATCAGCATTTAGACAACGAAGCTTTCCTGAACGAAAGGAACTAGTAGAATAATAATTTTCCGGGTAAGCAATTACTAGAAATATTTTCAAACACGTGGATCAACAGTAATTTAATAATGATGGTTCACAAAATAACCTGTGATTATATTACGACGAAAGTGTGGCGAAAAACGATTCTCCTACTACATCAAAAACATCTAACCTACAATTTGTTTGGTGCTCCATTTTACACAACCTCATTCCTGCGACTTAAATTGCGCACTCAGAATGGCATATAATTATCTGCACACACACAGTGACATCTTCCCAAATTATACAAAATAATCAAGCCTTTGCTTGTTATGACAAATGGAATATTCAAAAATCAGTAAACCTCACCAATGAGTTTACGACAATATCCAATATATTACCATCATAAATTCCACACAGTGTTAATATTAGTAAACGTTGTGAAAGACGCTGCGTCATAATGATTTTATTTTATATAAACTCGAGCAAAACCCTGCTTTATACATGCTTAGCTTCTGATTTCATTTCTTTCCGTGTCTTTATCAAAGCTTTAAATATGAAATGCAAACCTGAACAATTCCACTGAATTTAACTGTTCATTATAAGTGGGCATGGGTTAACCACTAACCTTCGGAATTAATAAATATCCGATTTAGAGTATGACTTCAACTGTCAACTGTATTAATCAAACAACCAGAAACTGATTATATAAACCACAAATGTTTATTATGATTATTCCAGAAGAATAGAAAAATAATTGTTATTATTAAATCCCATTATTATTATTATTATTATTATTATTATTATTATTATTATTATTATTATTATTATGTTCAAGACTAGGTTTAAAGTTATCAAACTGTTCGGGGAATATCACCCTCGACTTCAAAATGATGGATAACTATCCATTCCTCAACTTAGATTAATTCTTAAATCTCAAATTATGACGGCTAATGACAGCAATAAGAAAAAAAAATATCGAACTAAAATAAATGCTCGTTCTGCTCGTCCATAAATATCGAATCGTATAAATCTGAGTAAAAATCAACTCTGGTCCTAGCTCAGGTTTCGAAAGAAAATATTTGCAAAATAAATAAACATATCGATGACTATAGAGAAAAAAAAATGTGTTGGCAAGACTGTAGAAAATACGAGAAAATCCAACTAACTACGCATAGAAATAATGTAAATTGCAGCTTACATTCTTGTAGGTCTTGATGGTAGAAATCTGGACTGAACCAGACTACTCAGTCTTCCTGTTGTCTGTCCCATTAGGACGCGTACTTATATTCTCGTATCAGCTTCCATGTTATACCCACAAGCTGTTTACGCAGACATAGTGGCGTTTATAATGTCTTGCAGAAAAATGTTGGCAACTTCAAGAGCTGAAGTGTAGTTGACAGGGGTCTGATCTAAGCGATCCATGATGAAATAATTACCAAGACCCACTGTGATACAATCAGTATTCCAATACTCTACAATCTTTTCAGCACAATTACTAACTCTGTCGAGTTGGCTGGGCAAAGCTTCTCACTTTTCAGATCGCACAAGGCTAAACCTGTATTCCCATTCGGCAGGGACGGATTTACATATCTGCCGCCCCTAGGCACTTTCTGACCCGTCGCCCCCCCCCCCTCCCACGTTGGTCGTCCAGGGGTGGGGGTGGCACCTGAGAGTGATCCTTAACTCTCGCATGCACACAAATGCAGCCGACCGGCTAATGAATCATCTAATTCATCGGCCGGTTGGCTTTGTTTGTGTCTGAGTAAGGGTAAGCCTCGCTGGACGGCTGAGTACCGGTATAGGATAAATCTTGCACGTCATTTTAATTTTAGACATTATTGATTGTATATAAAGCAGATTGATTATTTAAAAAAACGTAATCTATATTGTGGGGTTGATGTTAATAAAAACTAAAAGTTATTGATCTAAGTTTGATTTAATTACATAAGAATTAAGAATATTCTTACAAACTGGCATATATCCAATAGGCTAAATTTACTCAATAGAAAAGTTTCCTTTAAACTTTGATAACGTTTTAAAGTGATTGTTAAGTCTTTGTATCAGCCACAATAAATGATACATCAAGTCTATTAAGGATTTTACAATTTTTAAAAACATAATTCAATGTTCATAGTTAAGAACAAAATTAGATGTTAAAAACTAGCAAATCAATACACATATCTTATGCAGCAATACAGTACATCTGCACCAGCGGCGTTTTTTATTTACATAGATTTTCTCCTGGATTTCATAATTGAGAACTCCTCTATTAGATCTTCAACTTTCATCTTGTCACTATTCAAAAGTTCAGCCTCGATGTATAGAATAGCCAACGAGTTTAATGTGTCTTCATTCATCCTTGATCTAAGACAAGATTTATTCTTTTTAAGACAGAAAATGAACGTTCCGCTGAGCAGTTGGAAACAGCTGTGCACAAATACATACGAAGAGCTATATCAATGTTGGGGAATGTTGATTGGAGTTGTTCTTCTCTAATATATTTCATCATGACGAGTGGGTTGTTTCTAATTCCATTACTCTTCAACAGACAAGAAAAATGTACACATTCATTTGAAAATGACTTTTCTAGATCATTGGCATACAATGACTGTAGTTTGTTTGCACGCTCTATTATTGTTTCAGTTGAGGAGGACAGATCGTTAAAAACTGAAAACTTGTTTGCTATTTCACCATATGCGTTTTTCCGCTTCTGCAACTCAGTTTTTAGTTGGTCGAGAACTACATAAAATGTCTCAACTCCAAATTTGTCACGTCCTTCAAGAAGTATTTCAGTTTCTTTGTTTTCGTCAGCCTGGAATTTTCTCTTTTTTTGACGTTTGTAGCAAGTCTCATAGTCCAAATCACATAGTTTTTTAGCCCTTTCTTCATATACGGCAAACATGTCTCGGAGAGAATCAATAAAAAGAACTAAAGAATCATACAGTCTCGCAACTCTTTCTATGGACGTTTCTATTTTCTGAAGAGTTTGGCTAACTTGTTCAAACCTGTCCAATATATCACTCCCAAGTTCCATCATGAATACCGTTTCCAGCCTATTCAATGATCTCAAAAGTCCCGTGGCTTCACTTCTTACCAACGGCTTCTCATTAGTGTTCTCTTCATAGTCCGTTAAAGCCAGCATAACACCGTCTAAGTTTTCACAGAGCCCTTTACATGCACTTTCACGAGCACTCCACCTTGTTTCAGACAAACCCTTAAGAGTTTTACTTTCAGGTTGACTAAAGGTAACTAGAATTTCCCATCTTTTAGTAGATGCAACAAAAGAGTTGTAAACGTTTTGTATAAGGTTACTGAAAGCACATGCTTCTGGGCAACAGCTTACAGCACACGTACCTACAAGGTTAAGTGAATGTGCCGAACAAGGAACAAACAGTGCTTTGGGATTTCCATCCTTTATTGTAGCTTGTAAGCCACTACACACGCATGACATGTTGCTAGCATTATCGTATGATTGCCCTCTACAGTCGGATAGATCGATGGCATTTGATCTGAAAACAGCCATAACAGCATTGGCTAAGTCTTCGGATTTGTGCCCAGTATTCGACAAAAACATCAGAAAGCGTTCAACAGGATTGCCATTTTCTTGTACAAACCTCAAAACAAATGAAAGCTGATCAGTGTGACTTATGTCAGGCGTTGAATCCACTATTATGGAGTAATACTTCGCTTGTTTCACTTCACTGATTATGATATCTCTAACTTTAGAGGCTAACAGTGCAATTACCTCATTGCAAATAAATGAAGACAGATAGGACGTCTTCCCTGAACCTGGATTACCAAATTTACGCATGTGTTCAGCGAGAAAAGGATCAAATTCCCCTACTAATTCCAGTGACATCATGTGGGCTACTCCCCATTGTGTAGACCCCCAAATGTTTCATCAGCTCCTCGAAACGGACGTCCTCGGCTTGCCAGCTTTTTCACCACAGCGAACACTCTTTCCAAAACGTGTTTCCAATACTTCCTTTCAGTTTCGACGAAGGAATCGTATTGACTGTCTAGCGTTCCAATTCTTCTCTTGCGGATCAAAAGTGCCAGTTCAGAATTGATGTGTTCTTGTGAGCTTTCATGTGCAGACAAAATCCCTCCAATATTTTTCCAATCCTAAACACCTTCACTGGCTAGTTTAGAACACGTCTTCTGAAAGCCAAATAATCTGCAGGAAGCGCAAAATACCGAACCTGTACCTTTTGAATACACCAAGTAATCTCTTGAAATGAGTTCTCCATTTTGTAATTTCCTACTAAAGATTTGTTTATTTAAATATCTGGTTTTATTGCCAAAATCCCATTTAGAGTTTTTAAAATCACAATCTTTATACTGATTGATTCCTCTGTGTAATAATACTTCGATCGTGGTGTCATTTATTTTCCACTCAATGCGATCGTCACTAACAGTAAAATTTATATCAGTTTGTTGTGAAACGGAATCATTTGAACTTTTACTTATTTGTGTACTGTCGGAACTACGTTCGTTATCACCACTCAATATAAAATTATCCGTTTCAGGGGCACTTGTTGCTTGATCATTATTTTCATTCTTTGAACCACTTTCGTAGAAATTGTACTGTTCCCAAGATGAGCAGCCTTCTCCACTCAGTCCACTCTCGTTGGATTTTTCAAGAGGTTTAAAAAAAACTGTCAATAGTTAGTTTCTATTTCACGTTTTTCACTTGCGATTATGCGGTAACCTGAACCACTAAGCTTCCGACGTTTTTCACTCATTGGTACTTTTTAGTTCAACATTATAACACACTTACTTTATCTAAGTAATGTGGCAATGTGAACGACTTGGTAAGGATAACAACTGAACGTGAAGACGTTAAGCGAACGACTATAATCTGATTTACAAAAGATGCTCGGTGAAAGCTGTCATACGCTTGATGGGTGTGGTGAGGGAGGAGTGGAGAGGGGTAACGGTCTCTATAGCAGCAGCGAGCAATGTTGCAATGTATGCCGACACAGCAATAAGCACATGGTTTGACTTAGTGTCTCTTCACTCGTCAAGGTCATTAGACCGCCAGGCAGGGGGGGGGGGGGGGCTAACTTCCACAGTATTTGTGTCTTCCTGCAAGCCTCTTGGAATGTTATGCGTCATGATCTGCCTCAGTGGCAACGCAGCACTTCCCCACGTGCTAGCTTTGACAGCTGCCAGTGAGCTTTATTGGTCATTCAGACTTATAATACACTAGCTTTGACAGTCTGCTGTATCCCCACTGACTGGCAGTATTGCCAGCCTGTTGACTACCGGCATAAAATATACCCATAATAAATAAAACAAAATTTCACAGTTGACTTGTAAAAGAGATTTTTTTTTAGTTTATGAATTGTATTTAGATTTCAAATTTACGTGAGAAAATGCAAAGTAAGCACCTTTTGACTGCCGTTCTCGGTCACTGCGCCTGGCGCTTGGCACGGCAATTCACCCGATGCCGCGGCGCCTGTCGGACGTCAGGCTGTGCCGCCCCTAGGCACGTGCCTAGTGTGCCTAGTGGGAAATACGTCCCTGCCATTCGGCTTTCGAATTGTAATATGCAAGACTGGTTTTGAAGTTACTGACTTATCTTGGCTGGTCCAACTATTGGATATAAATAATCCAGCTCTAAGTGAATGTGGACTGAAGAAAAATTTGTAGACATAGTCTACCATATGTCCAAGTTGTAGCGGTAAGAATTACCAAGTGCCACAGACTTATTTTACTTCTGTGAAATCGAAGAAAAGTTCTAAACTCACTCGAAATAGTTTAACACTTTCAGTAACCATGTACTCTCGAAAATTCTAAGTCCACAGCTTGTGCTGTAAGTTGAAGTTTAAATGCAACCATGTGCTCGGTGATAATAACGATGTTCGAAGTTCGGTGATAGTCAAGCGGCTAGAGCGCTTATGTAGCGTAGCTGTGATGAAGTGAACATACCTCTGCCTGCGAGGCTCGCCTTATATACCCATCCGCTTGCTGGCTCGAGGTCACTGCGGCGAAAACGCTGGAACTAAAACAGCTCATAACTCGGCTTCTGTTCAATCAATTTCTTTGAAACAAAGCTCATTCTTCTTCTCTTGTTCTCGCCAGTAATCTGATATAGGTTTCATGTTTCCATCTCAACGGGAAATATTTAGTGACATATAGCCTCGACTATGACGCTCTCCTCCTACGTCACTTACCCACTTCTTGGCTGTAAATTCCTTCGAAAAGCTTCTAAGAAGGTTCGGAGCGCGCTATTCAAACATCCATATCCGAACTTAGAATCTTGGCCTGTTCCCTCAAATCTAGGCTCACGGCTTGTACCCCTCAATCCAGGCAACTGGATTTGGGCAAATCCACCCCACACTTAGCCAAAAAATATTTTTTTAAAGATTTTTTTTCACACATCAAGCTATCTGGTTCTTGAATGATAGAACTTCAAACTTGCAGAATTAAAAGTTCCCACGATGATACCAGTTCGCGTATAGGCTATCTTGTAACTACCGTTGTTGGTACACTCATGAATTCGGTAGGGTCCAGAGTATAAACTCGCAAATTTGGAAAAGATGCGGTTTTGGACATCAGAGGGTACTGGTCGTCTCACCAAAACAAGGGTTCCTACACGCAAGGGTCTGCGGAATCTTCTCCCTCTGATTCTGCGCTCTCTTTTTAAAGCTCTGCTTCTCAAACTGTCCAAAGCTAGAATTTCCCTCCTTTGACGACTGAGTTCGATCTCAGGTGGAATTGAGATTATCTGATCCCAAAGTCTCGTTGGCTTGATTCCATGGTGAGGCAACATCGGTATCTGTCCAGTACTCACATGGACTGTAGAATTTATGGATTCGGCTGCTAAAAGAATCACATCCATCCATTTCGAATGCTCGTTTGGACAATACAATCTGCAAAATTTGGATATTTCAGCAATAACGCGTTCAGCAGGATTGCTCTCTGGATGTCTTATTGAACATAGAAGTTGTTTGATGCCTTAATTATCCATGGCGATCCTGAATTCCAAAGATGTAAATTGGGATCCATGGTCTGACAATAGGAATTCCGGTTTGCCTGCTTCCAGGATTACGTTATTCCTGATCCTGTTTGCACAATGTTTTGCATTCGCCTTCTGCATAGGATGCAACATAGTGTACTTGGTTAAAACATCAATTGTCACAAGAATGTACCGATTTCCTCTCATCGATTTTGGAATTGGACCCTAAATATCGGTAGCAAAAATTTCACAAGGCTTTGTAGGAATAATAGGCCTCGGGGCTTCCCTTAACAATTTGGAATTATGCTTACTTCTATGGCATAAGTCGCATTCACGTATGGTGTTTGTAACAGACTTTCTCATCAGTTCCCACGAAAATCTCTCTTGAATCACTTTAATGGTTTTGTCTACTCCAGCGTGACCTGACATGCGATGTGCCATCCAGATGATGGGGACTTGCATGCGTGGAGGTACAACAACTCTCAACTTGGTATGGTCTGGATCCACAAACTTATAAATCAGGCCATCCAATACCAAAAAATCCCTGGAAATTCTTTCCGTTGTAACAAAATCAGCATCTGCTGGATCCATGTCACCATGAACATACGATAAATATTCCTAAGTGGTCTATTTCTCCTCTGAGATAATGGCAAAAGTCTGAGCTTCCTCAAGGTTTCTTCATCTTCCAAAGTTAAAGTCACTTGCAAAACTTTCGGTGTAGATTCCACTGCTCTGCTCAGTAAATCTGCTCCTATATTCAACCTCCCTGGAGTGTGTTCAATGACTAAGTTGAATTGCTGTATGAAGAGCAACCATCTCGTTATCCTTTCACTTGCAAAGTTTGTTCTCAGAATAAACTCTAGAGCATGGTGATCGGTTATAATAATAACCGAATGTCCTATCAAAATATTATTCCATGTTTCCAAAGCAAATATGACTGCGAGTGCTTCTAGCTCGGTAGTATAATAGTTCCTCTCTGATGGACGGAGTTTCCTACGTATAAATGCCAGATAATGTCTTCTATGACCGTCGTCTTCTTGAAAAAGAATCGCTCCAATCCCTACGGTGGACGCATCAGATTCTATAATAAAATTCTTCGTGAAATCAGGATACTCTATCTTGATGCTATTTACCAATAGACTCTTGGCATCTTGAAACGACTGCTCACAATATTTATTCCATTTCCATTTATTATCCTTTTTCAACAATTCCTGGAGACGTGCGACTGTCTCAGTGTACTTAGGACAAAGCCCTGCAAAGAATTGGCATGTGCCTAGAAAACTGCGAACATGCTTCACTCTTGCAGGTCTGGGAAAATTCGCAATAGCTTGGATTTTCGTCTCATTTGGGCGGTAGCCCTCACCATCCAATATGTGTCCCAGAAATTTGATCTCTTTCTGAAAGAACTGACACTTTCGAACGTTAACCTTAAAATTTGCCTTCCTCAAATCTTCGAACAACATTCGGAGATGTAATAAATGTTCTTCTTTGCTCTCAGATGCAATGAGAATATCATCTATATATCGGACTGCTATTTCCTTTACTGCTGGACTCGAATTCTGTTCAAGAGCTCTAATCAAAACAGATCCAGATGTTTTGATTCCAAATGGTAGACGTCGAAAAACATAGGTTTGTTGGTCAAACATAAACCCTGTAATTTTTTTTGAGTCTTCACTAAGCCTAATATGATGGTAGGACGAAGTGAGATCAATATTTGAGAACCAACTCTTGCCTTGGAATTTCGGGAGTAATTCCCTAATAATAGGTGGTCTGTCGTATTCAGGTAATATTCTCAAATTCAAATTCCGCGCGTCTAAACATAGCCGCAAACTGCCATCTGGTTTGGACACCACTGTCAAAGGATTCACATAAGAAGTTTTTAATTTTTCAATAACTTTGTTATCTTCCATGTCTTTGATCAGAACCTTCACCTTGTCTCTATGCTTCTCGGCTACTGGATACAATTTTGCATGGTAGGGTGCGTCATCAGTGATTCGAATCTGGTATTCGAAATCCTTAATTTCCCCAGGTCGAATATCAAATATATCCTTGAACACGTCAAGAACATTTTCTAACTCTGGCAATCTCTCTGACTTGCTATCTTCTGAGGACTCGCGAAATATCAAGGACCATTGGGCATCTCCCTCGATGTCTTCTTCTTCGTTTCCCTCGAAGTTTATTTCCTCGGTATTTTGAAATCTTACCGTTTCGGCACTCATATCAATCACGGCTTTATATTTCTGGATGAAATCTGCCCCTAAGATCATCTCGAAAGCCATGTCCTTCATAATCACAAATACATGTCGAAAATCATGTCCTCCTATCCTGATGCATAAGTATAGCTGAGTTTTACACAGGGATGTCTTATTGGGAATGATTCCTTGGATCTTGATTCCGGACACAGAAATTTCTTCAAGATTCTCAGTCAGTTTCCATAAGGCATACAATTTCTCACTTACCAAGCATAACATCGCCCCAGTGTCAATCAGTGTATCGACAGGCTTGCCGAATACTTCACATACAATAATTGGCAATTTGATCCTTGTTCCCATCTCCTTGCGTTTATCATTATTTTGTATTAAATCCTCGTCCTCTACCTGCCATTTGGTAATTCTATAAGTGAAAGTCTTAGTGAAGCCATTTGCTACTGCACATTTGGAGTTTTTTCATCTTTACCCTTATTTTGTGAAGTCCCTGAAGTACCGGGTTCACCCTGTCTCAATTGTTCCAGGTATTGTTTGTTTTCCTGGTGTCGTTCTTCCAAGTTCTTCCTCGCCTCCTGCTTGAACTCTTCGTTGGATTCTCTTGGGTTTTCATTCCTTGGGTAATATCCATTACTTCTCCCAAAGTAACTTATCTCTTGATATCGCCCTTGATTTCCTCTTTGTCTTCCCCAATGATTTCGGTAGTTGTTTCCAGGTCTTGCATAAGGTCTATTTTCGTATGACCTAGAATTGCTCCGGTTCCATCTTTCTTGTCTTGGATCATCCCTCGGCGTTTTCTCTTCTCTTCCGTTGCGAGGTGTCTGAGAATATCGGTCGGCCATCACCGTAAATACCGTGTTGTCGTTCTTTCCAGCCTTCTGATGGAAGAATTGGGCGTTCGTGTGATCCAGTCTCTGTAAAATTTCGTCGAATTACTCCATGCTGTATATGTCCGCTGATATCAGTGTTCTCTGGACATCTGCAGGAAATTGCCTGATCAAAGCAGTAATCAGTTCATTGTCGGGCATCGGCGGATCTAAATGTTGTAGTTTGGACAACTGTCCTGAGAAATAAGTTGAGTAACGAGTAGGTTGTGATGTGGAATATCTTTTCGAGTACAACTCTGCTCTCACTTGCTGTTGGATTTCCGGGGACCAGAATTTCTTTAATAATCCTCTAGAAAATTCTTCGAAATTGGTTAGAGTAGATCTAAAAG
The DNA here is from genome assembly GCA_946902985.2 of Meconema thalassinum. Lineage (NCBI taxonomy): Eukaryota > Metazoa > Arthropoda > Insecta > Orthoptera > Tettigoniidae > Meconema > Meconema thalassinum. The sequence continues at coordinate 1,334,433,101 of OX336388.2, forward strand.
CTCTAAACCACGTCCAGGCGGATCCTTCCAGAAATTTTCCTATCACTCTTTCCTTCCCAATTTTGGAATTTTTAAGGTAGTCTCCTACTTCTCTCAGAAATTCTACAGGCGTCATACTTCCGGTTCCAGAGAATTTTGAAGGTTTATCTTCTACATTTCTATAGAAGGTTATCGGTGTGGATTGCATCAACATCCTAAACTCCTCTGGTCTATGGTGATTTCCTACTCTATTTTTTTCCTCAATGTCTTTATCTCTGCTTGTAGCTGTAGTTTTACTCTGAGGTTCTACAATGCTCTTCGCTTGTTTCTGATAATTCAAAAATTTGTCATTAAGGGCTTTTATGGTTTCCTTAAGTTCAGCATTCTCCTCACCTACTAATCTCTTTATCTCCTCGCTATCATCCTTGTTATGAAAATAATCACCCTGACTTTTCTCTTTAACTTGATTCTTGATGTCCTCGATCTCCTTCTGATTTTCTTCAGACTTCTTTCTGATGTCTTCGGTATCTCTTTTGATTCCTTCTGTTTCCTTACAATTCTCCTTCAAGTTATTGGAAATTTGGTTCATCATCTTTTCAAGATTTTTCAGTGAACTTGTCATATCCACGATGTCTTTTTGAGCTATCTGGATATCTTTCGTAATGATCTGGACATGCGACGTCAAAGTTTCCCTAATCTCTTTGATTCCGTCTTGAGTTTCCGTCTTAAGTGCGTCTTTGACCTCCTGGATAACTGTTGTCTTGATCTCAGTTGTCAACTCCTTGACTACAGTCTGCTGAATCTCTCCTACTACCAGTTCTTGAAATTGTTTAGTTAAACGTTGTATGACGTTATTTGCCACATCAGTATTTTCTTTCTGAACGCGAATTTCTAAGTTTACCATGTCTTCTCCTACTTTCCTGATACCTCGCTCGATCCTATCAGCTAATGACTGAGATTTTTGGTCGGCAACGCGAAATTTATCTTCCATTTTACTAGTATTTAAAGCTAAAGAAGTTTCGAGTTCATGAGTTTTCTCTAACAGTTTAGACATATTGGTTTCTAAAGAAGCTCCTAATGCATCGGAATTTTCCCTCATTTTAGCTTTCAAATTTACTGAGTTTTCCTCTAATGACTTTTCAAGATTTACTTTTAATATGATTTCTAAAACATCAGAGTTTTCTTTAAGTTTATTTTCTAAAGAAGATTTTAAAGAATCAGAGTTTTCTTTAAGTTTGTTTTCCATTGAATTCTCTAGATTAATTTTTAAAGAAACGGTTAACCTATCTTCTAGGGTATCAGAAATTTCCATTAATTTTTCCTTTAAAGTATCAGAGTTTTCTTTATGCTTAACCTCCATTTGATCAGTTTTGTCAATAATTTCTGCCATTTGCAGTGCAGCGCTCTTGGAGCTTTCCTCCATACGCTTCAATATCCTCATGATCTCATCCATGATTTATCAGAATACAATTCAAAATTAGGGGTATAATCTAAGCAGACACAGAGACTTAAATCTAAAACAAGAATTATGCGTAGCTACTTGGATTTCTCAGAAAAAAAGAGATATTCCCTAATATCGACGTGATGGAAAAAATATCTCTACTATTAACAGTTAGATTTAAACAACAATATAAAAAATACAAAGTCAATATCCTCCACCTGGATTCTAATGTAATGCAATGTTTCTGACCATTGAACGTGTACTAAAATTTTATTTGACACCCTAATGGATAAGCCATTATACAACAAAACAAATACCACTCTAACTATTTGAATATTTAATTTAAATTAAGTTTCCCCACTAATTGGGTTTCCTGTGAATTTATTTGTCCGAACAAGACATTTTCCTATTCCCAAAATATCTATTGCAAAATCAAATCGACGTACAACCAACCGTATAAAAATCGAGATCCACGTTCGAAGCCATTTCTCTCTTCTATCTTATTTTATGTGCCCGTTTGGACCGAAGTCTGGACGACCACATATGCATTTCACCAAAAATCAGTCAGCACGAGAATCAAAATATCCCGGGGCGCCAGATGGGTTAAAGTCGAATGCAAAGACCCAACAAAAAAAAAATGCTTAACTGATTTTCGGCTCTTCGCAACAATAAGGATAGAAGGAGATTCATGAAAACGGTGATTGAATACCATAAAATTATCTCATTTTATAAAACTTTAAAATGACATGAAGAAAATATGCCCACAATGGCATAAAAGATGACTGGAAAAGAATAAATTATTTACACAATATACAATATCGCCAACACATGAACACTAACAAAGTTGAAACGAGAGGTCAGAATATCAGTCCTGTTGACTTCGTTCAACATAATTATGTACAGGGGTAGGGTTTTATCAGCGCAAAGTCAATCGTCCATACTGATCCCTAAATTATTTAGCATTCACACGTGGAAGATCAATAACAAAATATATCACTGGTTGGAAAAATCACTTTCACTGTTCATTTCTCAAAGCTATTATCGTAGCATTTCGACTAACACTTTTTAGGCAATAGTAATATTAGGATTTGTCAAATACAAAGTTGTTCATAATAAGTGAAATACACTATGATTTACATGGACTTTGAGCATCTTTGTGGATTCAAAAAACCGAAAATATCTATTGAAACATAGATCTCAATCCAAAGTCTGTCAAAAATAATTTTGACTTAATCAAAAATATAATTATCACAAATATAATTTCCATTCCATCTGGATTCAGTTAACAAATTAATTAATTATTCCTTGAAAACATGAATTAGGAAATTCGAAATATCATTTAACATGTTTTATAATGAAACAAATCATTTTTATTATCATCAATGTGATTTTGAAAAAATGACAAATATGTTCAGCATCAACTTATTAAAGAAAATGTGTATTTATTTTTATAGTATCTGAAAATCCTTTCAGCTTATAGTGGTTGTTAATGAGTAACAATTTTAAACAACAGCATTGGCCCATATGATTGACACGTGATAAAAAATCACAGAATTATAAATCAGCATTTAGACAACGAAGCTTTCCTGAATGAAAGGAACTAGTAGAATAATAATTTTCCGGGTAAGCAATTACTAGAAATATTTTTCAAACACGTGGATCAACAGTAATTTAATAATGATGGTTCACAAAATAACCTGTGGTTATATTACGACGAAAGTGTGGCGAAAAACGATTCTCCTACTACATCAAAAACATCCAACCTACAATTTGATTGGTGCTCCATTTTACACAACCTCATTCCTGCGACTTAAATTGCGCACTCAGAATGGCATATAATTATCTGCACACACACAATGACATCTTCCCAAATTATACAAAATAATCAAGCCTTTGCTTGTTATGACAAATGGAAGATTCAAAAATCTGTAAACCTCACCAATGAGTTTACGGCAATATCCAATATAATTTCACCATCAGAAATTCAACACAGTGTTAATATTAGCAAACGTTGTGAAAGACGCTGCGTCATAATGATTTTATTTTATATAAACTCGAGCAAAACCCTGCTTTATACAAGCTTAGCTTCCCATTTCATTTCTTTCCGTGTCTTTATCAAAGCTTTAAATATGAAATGCAAACGTGAAACAATTCCACTGAATTTAACTGTTGATTATAAGTGGGCATGTGTTAACCACTAACCTTCGGAATTAACAAATATCCGATTTAGAGTATGACTTCAACTGTCAACTTTATTAATCATACAACCAGAAAATGATTATTATAAACCACAAATGTTTATTATGATTATTCCAGAAGAATAGAAAAATAATTGTTATTATTAAATCCCATTATTATTATTATTATTATTATTATTATTATTATTATTATTATTACTGACAGTAGAAGCTACGCTGGCTAAAGATCAGCATTAGGTCATGGGGCAAAGCTCTCTGCTGACTCGGTAGACGCGTGGGTTCGAGCCCCACCGTCGGCCGTCCTTGAAATGGTTTTCCGTGGTTTCCCCATTTTCAACACCAGGCAAATGCTGGGACGGTACCTTCTGACAGGCCACGGCCGCTTCCTTCCACATCCTCGCCCAGATTCATTCACCATCCTTCATTTCATCTCTCATTAACTCCTCACATGAGGTTGGCGTCAGGAAGGGCAGCCGGCCGTAAAAATCATCGCCACAAAGACTTCCATCGCATCTCATCCCCGACCTCGGTGGAAAACGGGAATAATAAAGGGTAGACATACATACATTATTATTATTATTATTATTATTATTATTATGTTCAAAACTAGGTTTAATATTATCGAACTGTTCGGGGAATATCACCCTCGACTTCAAAGTGATGGTTAACTATCCATTCCTCAACTTAGATTAATTCTTTAATCTCAAATTATGACGGCTAATGACAGCAATTAGAAAAAAATATCGAACTAAAATAAATGCTCGTTCTGCTCGTCCATAAATATCGAATCGTATAAATCTGAGTAAAAATCAACTCAGGTCCTAGCTCAGGTTTCGAAAGAAAATATTTGCAAAAGCAAATAAACATATCGATGACTATAGAGAAAATAATGTGTTGGCAAGACTGTAGAAAATACGAGAAAATCCAACAAACTACGCATAGAAATAATGTAAATTGCAGCTTACATTCTTGTAGGTCTTGATGGTAGAAATCTGGACTGAACCAGACTACTCAGTCTTCCTGTTGTCTGTCCCATTAGGACACGTACTTATATTCTCGTATCAGCTTCCATGTTATACCCACAAGCTGTTTACGCAGACATAGTGGCGTTTATAATGTCTTGCAGAAAAATGTTGGCAACTTCAAGAGCTGAAGTGTAGTTGACAGGGGTCTGATCTAAGCGATCCATGATGAAATAATTACCAAGACCCACTGTGATACAATCAGTATTCCAATACTCTTACAATCTTTTCAGCACAATTACAAATTCAGTCGAGTTGGCTGGGCAAAGCTTCTCACTTTTCAGATCGCACAAGGCTAAACCTGTATTCCCATTCGGCTTTCGAATTGTAATATGCAAGACTGGTTTTGAAGTTACTGACTTATCTTGGCTGGTCCAACTATTGGATATAAATAATCCAGCTCTAAGTGAATGTGGACTGAAGAAAAAGTTGTAGACATAGTCTACCATATGTCCAAGTTGTAGCGGTAAGAATTACCAAGTGCCACAGACTTATTTCACTTCTGTGAAATCGAAGAAAAGTTCTAAACTCACTCGAAATAGTTTAACACTTTCAGTAACCATGTACTGTCGAAAATTCTAAGTCCACAGCTTGTGCTGTAAGTTGAAGTTTAAATGCAACCATGTGCTCGGTGATAATAACGATGTTCGAAGTTCGGTGATAGTCAAGCGGCTAGAGCGCTTTCGTAGAGTAGCTGTGATGAAGTGAACATACCTCTGCCTGCGAGGCTCGCCTTATATACCCATCCGCTTGCTGGCTCGAGGTCACTGCGGCGAAAACGCTGGAACTAAAACAGCTCATAACTCGGCTTCTGTTCGATCAATTTCTTTGAAACAAAGCTCATTCTTCTTCTCTTGTTCTCGCCAGTAATCTGATATAGGTTTCATGTTTCCATCTCAACGGGAAATATTTAGTGACATATAGCCTCGACTATGACGCTCTCCTCCTACGTCACTTACCCACTTCTTGGCTGTAAATTCCTTCGAAAAGCTTCTAAGAAGGTTTGGAGCGCGCTATTCAAACATCCATATCCGAACTTAGAATCGTGGCCTGTTCCCTCAAATCTAGGCTCACGGCTTGTACCCTTCAATCTAGGCAACTGGATTTGGGAACAGTGTCCACCTACCCTAACTTCGGCACACCAATTGTTTTGGTATCCACCTACCCTAATCTCAGCAGACCAATTGTTTTAGTATCTACCTACCCTAACTTCGGCACACCAATTGTTTTAGTATCCACCTACCCTAACTTCGGCACACCAATTGTTTTAGTATCCACCTACCCTAACTTCGACACACCAATTGTTTTAGTATCCACATACCCTAATCTCAGCAGACCAATTGTTTTAGTATCGGGGCGTGGTGGCGCAGCGGTCAAGCTGTATGCTTCTCACCAAGGCGGACCGGGTTCGATTCCCGGTCACTGCATGTGAGATTTTCGATGTGAAATGCCATGTCCTGTGGTTCGGATTCCACGTAAAACGGAGGTCCCGTGGCTTATGATCGCGAGATTAACGTTCACGTTAAACTACAAGCTTCCTTTTTTGTTTTAGTATCCATCTGCCCTAACCGTGGCAGACCAATAGGGGATTCGTCTAGTCGTTGGCTCCACGAACTTGCGGACAGTGGCTTCAGGAAAGAGAAGTTGGCAGCATTGTCTTTTCTAGCACGATAAATAATGTTTTCGTCAGTTTACTACTCCAAAGTTAAAATTTCTATAGTTTCCTTATTAAAGTGCGAATATGGTGTCTCTTGAATACAATAATTAGCGTCTATAACCATGGCAAAATAAGTAGAAACAATGTTCCGTGTGATACATGCAGAATCACAAATGTTAAAATATTAGCCCCGTCAACTACACGAGAACTGAATTTGGGTTGGTGCCTCAGGTTAGGGGCTGCGACAACGCGGTCATGTAGCCCCGTGTACTTTGGGTGAGTGTAGAATCTGTCTGATAATAGGTGTTAATATTGTGATGGCTGTATTAGTGTGTGTTATCTTTAATTCAGGTAAGGACTGCAGACGATCCATTTCAAGTAGTTCCTACCTTTGCTATCAAATGCTACCGTCAACGACACCTAACCGTGTACTTGGCTACTAGATGCCACCGCAACCGACACTTGGAGGTGAACGTTGGAATTAAAAGAGCGTTAATCAAATTTAACCTAAAGATTTAGCTTCACAGAATTGTAGTTAGTTTTAACGCTCTTAAAAATCCGATGACGTCAACCGGGTTTCAATTCGCGATCTTGGGCATAGAAGCTCAGCATGCTACCAACTACGCCACCGAAGCCGCCTAACCGAATTTTCGGTTGAACTTTGTAGGCTACTGTATTAAACCCGGATGAGCTATAATGATCAAATAAACCCTCAGTTTAATTTGTGTGTGCCTATTGATTATGGGTTGGTGTCGATACTATGGAACTGAATGGTATAATAAACGTATTTACCCTTTTCCAGCCTAAATATGGAATGATGGAGAAATTATTTTCCTTGAAAAGTAATAAAAACAGCGTCCTGAACATGAAGCACCATGATTTAAATTTTTCGGTTTTTCTTATACTGAATGATGAATGACGCCATATGGCATCACTGACCAATTTCAATACCAAGTTCTCTCGAAAAGTCATTCATGTCTATAAATCAAAAATATGATTGTTACACCATTTATTTTATTGTTATAAAATACCGTTACTTCTAAAGTAAGTTTAAATATGAAGCTAGAAGAAATGAAACACGACTAAAATACAAATTAGTTAGAGCAATTCCTGAAGTTGCTAGAGCGGATGACCTGACTGTTCCGTCCCTTAAGACAACAACAAAACTGCTGGAACAGGGTGCACATCAGACAACTTCCTCCACCCCACACACACACATACCCAAATACGAAGATGATGATGATAATTCTTGTTTTATGGGACCCTAACATCTAGGCTATCGGTCACTAATGAAATGATATGACATTAAATTATCAGTTTGTTTCCATATTACCTGATTTGCAAAATCCAAATGAACTTTCTTTATGGCACTTTCCAAGTACGTTTATAATAAAATAACTTATTTTGTAGTTTGATTTGTGGAAGGAAAAGTTCATTTTGTGTAGCATTCTCGTGATTTCAGAAATGTATTTCCTGCGTCTAGTGTTAGCATGGGCCTGTACAGTGGAATATTTTTCCATTCGCTGAGTTGCGCAATACATTGAGCAAGGAGGGGTGAGTAATTTATTTTGGACGTTCACTAAGGGGGATGGGGGAGGGGGATATTAACAATTGTTACAACTTGTTACAATGGGTGGAGGAGGGTTAACATTTATGGCAGTTTATTTACCTCCCGTCAAATACTACTATGAGCAGTTAGTCGTTATACATTAGGCCTACATTATGAAAGATGAAGACATTGGCTGCACAGATGCTTATGCCAAGTTCCTAACTTATGGCCATGGCCGCCTCGTTCCCAATTCTATTACCAATTTACAAATACACACACTAGTACAACCATAACAGTAACACAAGTTATCACACACATTACACACACACCTGAATGCACGGAGATATACGACTACGATGTCGCAGCCCCTAAAATAAACAAAAAAAGTCCTCTCGGCACGCCGGAAGGCGGAGGTAGATTTCACCGGACAAACTTGGGGATAGGCGAAAATAGGCAGAATATGCAGATTTTCGTAGAAGGATCAGACCTCATTTAATGCGAGAAGGTATTTTATAATTGGAGCTTAATTAACTTTGTTTTTCGTCATTTTATGCTTATTTTAAACATTTTATTGTCTTATGGGAACGGTAACCTTCTTGTCATTTGGGGTCCATTTTTATACTTGTGGTCACACTGTCCTTATGCTAGGTTTCGACACTGATGTGCAACTATGTAACGGTCTGTTACTTCTTCACGCAAAATTATATCTACTGCAGAGATTTTGGTTGGTTCCTCAGTTTAGGTGCTGCGACAACGCGGTCATGTAAACCCGTGTACTTTGGGATGGCTGTATTAGTCTGTAATTCAGGTAAGGACTGCAGACGGTCAATTTCAAGCAGTAGTTACTAATGTTGCTACCAGGTACTACCGTCAACGACACCTAGCTGTGAACTTGGCTACTAGATGCCACCGCAACCAGCAACTCGCAACGAACGTTGGAACTTCCCCTCCAAAGGAAAGCATACTGAGGGATTTTTGGCGCTCTTAGAAAATCCGACGACTTCGGCCGGCTTTGAACTCGCGACCTTGGGCATAAACATTCAGCATGCTACCAGTTACGTCACCGAAGCCGCTTCACACTTAGATGGAAATCTGAATCTGATCTCGTGCAAGTGCGTTATCTTGGCAACGTCTGATGGCTCATCCCTCATCAATTTAGTAGTGTTGCCATGGCAACCACTGATAGGTCTTGGCATTTTCTTATAATTCCGAAATTATTTTTCTCATCCCTTGGCATAATGGTGGGTTATATCAAAAATTCTTTCAGACAAAAGTTTTAGGTAATTATTATGGGAATATTGTCCATTTTGTACGGTTTTGATATTGTGCCTATTAAGAGAGATATGATTAATGTTTCCCGAAAAACCCACTTTTTCCCACCCCTTTGGTCAATGGTTGGTGCTATAAAAAAAACTCTTCAAACATACATTTTTGGGCTTTATCCGACACATAGTATGAATGTTGAACGGATTCGATATTTCACATATTAAGAGAGTTATAGCAATATTTCACTTTTTCGAAAAAAAAAGCCCCCCATTTTCACCCCCCAACGACCGATTTAGCCCAGTAACGAACTCGACCGAGATTTTATAGGTATACATATTCGGTAAAAAATTCAAAGTGATTGGTACAAAATTACGGCAGTTATCGTGTCCACAATAAACTGATATACATATACATACATAAATTATATATAACTTTTGAACTGACGGTGGTTTTGGGGCCTGGGGATGTGAAACGCGAAGATATGTCGAAATTTTCCGGAAGTCGAAACATGGTACCCATTGCAATAGTTAGCTTTCTAACGAAATCTACCTCTGGTTGGTTCCTCAGTTTAGGGGCTGCGACAACGCGGTCATCTAACCCCGTGTACTTTGGGTGAGTGTAGAATCTGTCTGATACACGGTGTGAATTGTAATGGCTGTATTAGTCTTAATTCATGTAAGTACTGCAGACGGTCAATTTCAAGCAGTACTTCCTAATGTTGCTACCAGGTACAACCGTCAACGACACCTAGCTGTGAACTTGGCTACTAGATGCCACCCCAACCATCAACTCGCAACGAACGTTGGAACTTCCCCTCCAAAGGAAAGCATACTGAGGGATTCTAGTGCTCTTAGAAAATCCGACGACTTCGGCCGGCTTTGAAACCGCGACATTGGGCATAGACATTCAGCATGCTACCAGTTACGTCACCGAAGCCGCTTCCCACTTTATCAGGCGGCTTTGGTGGCGTAGTCGGTAACATGCTGAGCTTCTATGCCCAAGATACCGGGTTCAAACCCGGCCGAAGCCGTCGGATTTTTAAGAGCGTTAAATATCCCTCAGTATGCCTTCCTTCGGAGGGGAAGTAAAGCCGGCGGTCCCATGTCATAGATTTATGGCATGTTAAAGATCCTTCCACTAATTGCACCTGTGTGAAGCTAAATTGGATAGGTTAAGAATGTATACAACGCTCTTAGGTTTCTATGTTCGTTGCCAAGAGCCGACTGCGGCGGCGTCTAGTAGCTCAGTTCTGAACTTGGCCTCGTAGTCGTTGACAGTGGCGCTTGGCGGCAAAAGTAGGAACTATCTGAAAAATTGTTAGTTGCAGTACTTAAATTAACAAACAGATAACACACACTAATACAGTCATCACAATTAACACCGGTTATCAGACAGATTCTACACACACCCAAAGTACACGGGGCTACATGACCGCGTTGTCGCAGCCCCTAAACTTAAGAACCAACCAACCAACCACTTAATCAGATGGAAATACTGAATCTGATCTCGTGCAAGTGCGTTGTCATGGCAACGTCTGATGGTCCATGCCTCATCAATTTAGTAGTGTTGCCATGGCAACCACTGATAGCTCTTGGCATTTTCTTATAATTCCGAAATCATTTTTCTCGTCCCTTGGCGTAATGGTGGGTCATATCAAAAATTCTTTCAGACAAAAGTTTTAGGTAATTATTAGGGGAATATTGTCCATTTTGTACGGTTTTGATATTGTGCCTATTAAGAGAGATATGATTAATGTTTCCCGAAAAACCCACTTTTTTCCACCCCTTTGGTCAATGGTTGGTGCTATCAAAAATCTTATTTGACATAAATTTTTTGGCACTTATCCGACACATATTATGAACTTTGAATGGATTCGATATTGCACGTATTAAGAGAGTTATAGCGAAATTTCACTTTTTCGAAAAAAGCCCCCCATTTTCACCCCCTTCGACCGATTTAGCCCAGTAACGAACTCGACCGAGATTTTATAGGTATACATCTTCGGTAAAAAATTCGAAGTAATTGGTGCAAAATTACGGCAGTTATCGTGTCCACAAGAAACTGATATACATATATATATATATACATATATATATATATACATAAATTATATATAAACTTTTGAACTGACGGTGGTTTTGGGGTCTGGGGGATGTGAAACGCGAAGATATGTCGAAATTTTCCGGAAGTCGAAACATGGGACCCATTGCAATAGTTAGCTTTCTAATGAAATCTACCTAACAACAAGACTTGTAAGTTGTTTTGGACTCCCGCGGCGTAGCCGTGCGCTTTAAATCGCTCACTATGTTAGACAGGGAGCTGCGGCAAGTCCGGAGATCAGAGGTTCAAATCCGGCGCTGACAGTGGCTATTCTGAGTGTGCTTTTCCCCGTTTCTTTCCACACTCCCTCCAGGGAAATGCCGGGATAGTACCATATTTCATGCCCTGGAGCACCTACCCCATCCCCGACCCTAATATTTATAGCTACACACACTACTACAGTTAACATATAAACACACACCCAAGCATACGGGGCTGACAACCTAAGATGTCCAAAGCCCCTATTACGAATTAGCAGCAACAACAGTTACACTGAAACAGAACTAATATTTCGTTGACTAACTACAATGATATTAATCTCTAATGTTTGATCTTTAAATGAAATGTATCCTAAGCTATATCATTGTGTTTGTTATGCACTGTAATCTAATTTGTTCTCAACGCAATAAAACTCAATTTACTACGGGCTGTAAACTTTGATGCTGCTTTACTCAATTTCATTAGAAGTAGAGTTAATTGGATTGACTTCTGAGAAGCACAATTATAAACAATCTCAAGGATAACCATAAAATTGGTTGTAAGTTACGTGTTATTTACGTTTGGTAGCTTTGAAACTTCATAAATCAGGTGTTGGTGGTATGAACAACGTACCTACAAATCTTGTACCTGCAAATATCAGTCAAAAATGGGTCATTCCTAGACGAGTTATTCATGGGAAGTAGTAAACTTAGTACAATATATTACTTGGGGTTGGCAGCACTGTTACTAAAACTTCAAACATTCTATACTGAGGATGCATACTTCATTTGTAAATTGTTTGATCAAATTTGAATGAGCTCTTTAAGAATTGAGTTGTTGAAATATAAATGGTGCTAAGTGAGAAGATAAAGAAACTGGATCATTCAAAGCAAACTCTTCACTGAAAGTGTTTAATCTAAAAAGAGAAGGAAGGAAGCTTGTAGTTTTACGTGACCGTTAATCTTCCTGCATGAGCCACGGGATCTCCTTTCTACGTGGAATCTGAACCACAGGACATGGGATTTCACTTTGAAAATCTCACATGCATTGACCGGGAATCGACCCCGGTCCACCTTGATGAGAGGCGAATAGCTTGACCGCTGCGCTACCACGCCCACTCTAAAAAAAGATTAATACATTCTGATGAACGTACACATACAACATTCCTCACACACATAAGGATGTCTCATAAAAGACGCAATTTTTAAATTTAGCGCCACCTTGAGTTTGTTAGGTTGCCGGACCTGAAAGTATGGTGAATGTCATCTGTTGATATTGCGATTACCGATTGTCATTGTCAATTGTCAGTTTTGCGTATCGTTATCAGTTGAAATGGAGCTGTTCACGAAGGATCAGCGCGTCCAGATTTTGAAAGTGCATTTCAAGTACGGTGAATGCTATACAGAGACCGTTCGAAGACTTCGTGTGGGCGAAATGCGACTGATTTGTCAACGGTGCAGAGACTGGTAAGAAAATTTGAAAATACAGGATCGACAGAGGACATCAAATCACCTGGACGTCCTCGTTCTCGGCGATCGGTAGGGAATGTCGCTCCCCTTCAATCAGAGCGCCGCTACGAGTCCCATGAATTCGATTCGCCGCCGATGTCAACAGTTAGCCATTCCGAGAAGCAGTTTGCAGCGAATTTTAATAAAAGACATGCATTCAAGTGGACCTTTGCTCTAGAGTTGTCGACATTTTGGTCCACGGAGTGGCTGTGTGGAGGACATTTGCCTCATATTGATTTTCATGTTTAATCGCAGTCTTTGCGCTTCATACTGACATAACAATGTTAGGAATTTTCCAATAAATGATGTGTTTTATTATTAAATTGAAAATTGCGTTCTTTATGAGACACCCTTTACATAGCTAATCTAACATAAATACAGCTTTTTGTTACAGAAACACACACAAATGATAGCAGTACCATTAACACTTCTTCTTCCTGGCATTGTTCCCAATTATATTTTTGGGCCCGCCACTCTGCACCTCGCTCTCCATTTGTTGCGGAATGCTGCATCTATTGACCTACGATGCGCATATCATCGTGTAGGATATCCATCCAACGCCCTTTTGTCGGTGCAGTGCCATTTCGTCCAGGTGCCATTTCGTCCAGCAACAAATTTCCTTGAAAAAAAAAAAAAAACGTGCCATTTCGTCCAGCTCGGTTTTACAAATTATTACCCAATTTAATGAGTGCCATCGAATCCAGACGAAATGTTGACAAGTGTTGAGGCAGTGCAGGTAGTCGGAGGGCAATGACCCCTGTGCTTACGTGCACAACCACAGGTTGTGGGATATCCACAATTGGCTGTGGGATTTCCCACCCATCCCTGGTGAAATTCCATTCCTCCCATCCCCACCTTTGTTTATGAACAGAGACTTCATTCGTTCGAATAATCTCTATGAATTAACAGTAGTGGTTTTGTAGCGGTTCTAATACTACCGCCACCACTCCACCGCTGGAATACTAAAATGGCAATATCTCGCGAACCAATCAGGCTAGAGACTTGTACGAGGTGTCATTGAACTCGGGCGGACACTCGCTTTCCAATGGACAACATATTTCCACTCCAAAATAAAACCTACCCCTACTAGAGGGTGACATTTTTTTTTTTTTTTAGAAAATCTCTCTTTCCAATTGCAACATGTGAGAGTTTGAATGCTGATATGGAATGAAACGTTGTTCCACATAAAGTGCATGTGTTCGGTGGGTAGCCACTATGAATTAACATGCTTGTTTTTGTTTTTTACGCATGCCAATTCATAGCTTTTGTAAGAGGGCGGGCTTTTTAAAGATGGCAGCTGTAGTGTAACCTAACCTAACCCAACCCACGAGTGGTGATCAAAAAGTATTTTAAGTGACGCTTGTTGATCGGCAAACCAATAATCAAAGAGGGATATGTCAGGCCTTGAGATGATAGCCCCTTTTGATTGATCCCTGTTGATTGATCTCTGTTGATTTGTCCCTTTGGACTGGTCTCTGTTTACTAGCCCCTTTTGAACGGGCCCTTTTTGACAGGGGGTCATTTTTGATGGATCCTTTTTGACAGGTCCTTTTTGACGGGTCTCTGTTGACGAGTCATTGCTGACGGGTCCTTGTTGATGAGTCCCTGTGGACGGATCCTTGTTGACGGGTCCCTATTGACAGGTCATTGTTGACAGGTCATTGATGACAGGTCATTGTTGACGGGTCATTGTTGATGGGTCCTTCTTGACAAGTCCCTGTTGATGGGTCCCTGTGGACGGGTCCCTTTAGACCGGCTCCTTTGGACTGGTCCCTATGGACCGGCCCATGAAATTTATCCAAAGTATGTCAAAGGGCCTAACTACATTTGTGTGTAAAGCAGTGTGTTGAACTGACGTTGTTCGCCAGTCCTTACTACTACAATTGGATAACGATATGAAAGGAATTGATTAACCAGACATGAGTTAACTACCAACGAAACACTTTGGCGACTCTGCTTGTTATTGACCAATGAGTAGGGTTTTAGAAAAACTGTTTGCTATTTTGGGTTATATACAAAAAATGCTTAGACCTTTTGAGCGACTATGTTTGCTAAACAAGACATTATACCAGAGACGATTAGGATTCTTATGTAGCTCAGACAAGGAAAGCATTTCTACAGAATCTGTTGACATTGAATATAGATTTAGGTATTAGAAAGTCATTTTGAAGGCCTTTGTCTGGAGCGTGGCACTCTATGAAAGTAAAACTTAGACAATTGGTGTAGCAGAAAAGTGGAGAATTGAAGTGATTGAAATGTGGTGTTACAGGAGAATGATGAAGATTAGATGGGTAAATAGCGTTACTAACAAAGAGGTATTAAGACGAGTGGGGGAGAAGAGATGTATCTGGCGACTGTTAATGAAGTAAAGAGATAGGTTGGTAGGACACGTACTAAGACACCCAAGAATAGCAAACTTAGTTATGGAAGAAAGCTTCGAGGACGAGAACTGTAGGGGTAGACCAAGTTTAGAATATGTTAAACAGATAGCCTTGAATGTAGAGTGTGGTAGCTATATAGAGATGAAACGATTAGCTCGGGACAGATAGGCGCTGAGATCTGCATCAAACCAGTCAAAGGACTAAAGACTCAAACAACAACATGTACGTTCACCAAAATAATGTTGTGTAACGGTAAATGTTAGTCAACGAACAGTAATGCATTACTAAAACCCATGACACGATACCTAAGAGCTTTTCTAAAATGATTTTAAAATGCCTTTAACCCTATATTGAACACCCAGTTCACAAGATTCATAACTGCAATGTTATGGTAAAACAAAACAAAATCTATATTTCAAAACAAGCAAGTGGTTTAGTCAATGTATACTGGAAAAGTTTTGTAAACACTCAAGTCCTCAAGACCAATTAAATTAGTAACTGTCAGGTTGGCCGAGTGGTTAAGGTGTTTGACTTAAGATCAAATTTCTGTATAAGGAAGCAAGGGTTCGAATCCCTTACCTGACATAACTATTGCCTTAACCTGGCTTGGTCACACTGTATTATTATGATACTCGGTACACAAACCATAGATATAGTGTATTGTTTAAGGCCACCCTCTTTCTGAACCTAGTCAGAGACTGTTGATGGTTAACAATTGTATTAATAGTGGGACATGGGGATAGTAATTAAGAAAAACAGACAATACTCATACAATATTTTTATTAAATTCATTTTATAATAGTTACACACTGAATTCAACTCTATCTCTTTACCATTGTTCGGTATAGATTTTTAAACACAACGCTTGTTGTAGATCCTTTTACAACTTTCTCCAGGTACTCTTGCTCTTAAAAACTAGGGAAGCCGCAATGGTTTTATAAACATAAAACCCTCATCCTCTTCTTTTTTATAATTATCATCATCATCATCATTATGAATATTATCATCAAAATTATTATAGTCATTGTCACCATCATTATCATCATCATCATCATTCTCAACATCACTAGAACTATCCTATTCCTCTTGTTTGTTTTCCACAGGGACCTCTTGTAGAGTCTGCGTTGCTTTTGATAGTGTTAAGGGTTTTTTGAACGATGATATTTGTCCTAACATGTCTTTTTGAGGTAATGATGAATGCTTTTTAACAAACAATGCACTATCTTGAGCAGCAATATATTTTTCTTGGACTTGCTTTTTTTTACCTGGGTTAGAGTATTTTGCGTATTTAAATGTGTATTAATTTGAGATTCACAATGATGTTCTTTTGAAGTAAGTACGTTGGAGTCTTTTGTTTTAATCATTCCTCGACACTTTTTGGATCGTTGTTTTGAACATCGCCAAATAACAGTTCCATCTTTATTGGTTGTTTTTACAATATATGTATATCCTTTATAGAAGACACATGGCTTGCCATGACTGGTTGTTGAGACTTCCATATCAACTAATACATATGAATTAAATTTTAGTAAAGTCACTTGAACAATCTTTAGATTACTAGTGATTTACACACACACATACACACTTTCCTAAATGTCAAGATTTATGGATGTTGTTTTACGCCAACAGCTGCTTACTGCGTATGACAAGGCTGGAGACTGGTAGGTGAGACGGTCTTTCACGATGTGAACACTGTAACAGGCAGTAGTCAACTGACAATATTCTTATACCCTAGTCAAGGTTAACAGGTACTTACTGCGTATGACAAGACCGTACACTCGTAGGTTAGACCGTATTTTTTTGTTTGTTGCTAAGGATCCCATATATACCCTAGACATGTTAGTTCTGAACACTTAGTGGTTAATTGTATATATTGAATTTAAATACACAGCTTATACAAGCACGTTTTGCGGATGGGGGGGAGTGAGAGGCTGGCAAAAAAGGAAATGTTTTAGTTTAATGAAACGTCATGTCCTAGTAGACGTGATTTATAGTAGACGCAATTGATAGTAGACGTAATTGATAGTAGGTGTAATCGATACTAGACGTGATTAATAGTAGACGCAATTGATACTAGGCGTGATTGAGAGTAGGCGTGATTTGTAGTAAGCGCAATTCATAGTAGGCTCAATTGATAGTAGATTCAATTGATAGTAGGCGTGATTGATAGTACGCGCTATTGATAGTAGACGTAATTTGACATGGGCGTGACTTAGATCATTTTTGATACCATAAAATTACAGTGTCAATGTTTATACAAAGTACAAGGTAGTGAGGGGGTATTTTAAGACTTAACCTCAGCTTAACCAAACTTTACCTAACCTAACTTTGTCACGTGACATGTTCTACAAGTTTAGAGTTGCTTTAAGACTGATTAAAGGACATTTGTTTGAGTCTATATATGACTTTTTAGAATGATTAGTTTTCAAAATATCGTCTACTTTCAAAATTGAACCTTTTTGGATTTTGTTCCCAGAGACCTGGGACTTGGTTTGTGGGTAGAGGGGGTAAATACCTGTCATTTATGTAAAACACATTTTTTTGTGTAATTCATAGTTTACAAAATATAGCCCATTTTTAAAAATGATCAATATTTGGAAAATTGTCAAATTCCATGTTTTGTTCTAACGATTAAGGACATAAAAGCCATTGGTTTGAGTCTGTATGTGACTTTTAGGATGATAAGTTTTCAAATTATTGCCTACTTCCCAAATATTTTTTGGAAAAATTTAAAGAATATATATATATATTTTGACTGAGAATGGGATAGACGTAGGTGTTGGAGTTAGCATATGATTTTTAGTTTAAATATATAGCCTACGTTCTCAATTTACCTTTTTTGAAAAATTTGAAATGTATAATGTTTTTGACTAGACGTGGAATGGAGTTGAGAGACCATCATTAACCTTAGAGTAGTTTGGAATCTTGGAATTTTAGTGTGTTGTTGTTGCTTACAAACATGACGGTAAGCATTATGCTATCATAAAAAGGACTGACATACTTTCCATGAACAAGAGAAATATCCTCTAAATACATTGACAAAAACAACTTTTGAAATAAGCCATTACGAATAGGGTACCACAAAATAACTTGTTAAATAAGCCATTACAAATAGGATACCACTTTTACACCCCACTTTTGCACTCACTATTGCACTCACTCTGCACTCACTTTTACAACTACTTTTACACTTACTTTGCACTCACCTTTGCACTCACTTTGCACTCACTTTTACACCCACTTTGCACTCGAACATAACATCATCTGACATAATAAAAATAGGCATGGTTGTTGTCGAGACCGAGATAAGAGTGGGGGTAATGAATTTATAGTGATAGGATCGGAAAACCCATTATCACTTTAGTATTGACATCAAGCAAAAATTTTAAAAAAAAGGTCGTGTTTTTGACAGAGTGGGATAGACATAGTTATAAGAGTTGAGAGTCGATAATTAATCTAAAAGTACTCTGGAATTCATGGAATATTAGTGTGTTGTTGTTGTTGCTTACAAACCGGTATGGTCACGTCAGGTGAGATTAGCTAGGATTAGATTAGGATATGTTCAGGTAGTTTCCATAGTCACCGCTAGATAGCGGAAACATACTTTGCGTGTCGCATGTGGCTATTTGACAAAGTTTTACTGTGTGAAAAACCGTGCTTGTATAACCTGTGTATATAAATTTAATATACAAATAACCACTAAGTGTTTAGAACTAACATGTATAGCCTTGTATAGGGAATATAGGGGTCCTTAACAAGATAGAGTGTCTAACACACGAGTGTACAGCCTTTTGATATGCAGTGAGTACCTGATCAAACCTACTATCAATTGCGCCTACCATTAATCGCGTCTACTATCAATTGCGTCTACTACCAATCGCGCCTACTAGGACATGACTTTTCATTAAACCAAAACATTTCCTTTTTTTCAGCCTCCCACCCCTCTCATCAATCTACGACGTCATAGTCATAGTCAGCCTTAAAGCAAGTCTAAACTCGTAGAACATGTCACGTGACAAAGTTAGGTTAGGTAAAGTTAGGTTATGTTAGATAAGCTGAGGTTAAGTCTTAAAATACCCCCTCTCTGCCTAGTACTTTGTATAAACATTGACACTGTAACTTTGTAATATCAAAAATGATCTAAGTCGCGCCCATATCAATCACGTCTACTATCAATCGCGCCTACTATCAATCACGTCTACTATCAATTGCATCTGCTATCAATTGAGCCTACTATGAAATGCGCTTACTACAAATCACGCCTACTATCAATCACGCCTAGTATCAATTGCGTCTACTATCAATCACGCCTACTATCATTTGCGTCTACTATAAATCGCGCTCATGTCAAATCGCGCCTACTATCAATTACACCTACTATCAATCGCGCCTACTATCAATTGCGTCTACTATAAATCGCGCCCATGTCTAATTACGCCTACTATCAATCGCGCCTACTATCTTTCGCGTCTACTATAAATCGCGCTCATGTCAAATCACGCCTACTATCAATCACGTCTACTATCAATTGCGTCTACTATTAATCGCGCCTACTATCAATTGCGTCTACTATAAATCGCGCCTACTAGGACATGACGTTTCATTAAACTAAAACATTTCCTTTTTTGTCAGCCTCTCACCCCTCCCATCCATCTATGACGTCATAATCAGTCTTAAAGCAAGTCTAAACTTGTAGAACATGTCACGTGACAAAGTTAGGTTAGGTAAAGTTAGGTTATGTTAAGTGAGCTGAGGTTATGTCTTAAAATGCCCCCTCTCTACCTTGTACTTCGTATAAACATTGACACTGTAGCTTTATGATATCAAAAATGATCTGAGTCGCGCCCATGTCAAATTGCGCCTACTATCAATCGCGTCTACTATCAATCGCGCCTACTATCATTTGCGTCTACTATAAATCGCGCTCATGTCAAAACTCGCCTACTATCAATCACGCCTACTATCAATTGCGTCTACTATTAATCGCGCCTACTATCAATTGCGTCTACTATAAATCGCGCCTACTAGGACATGACGTTTCATTAAACTAAAACATTTCCTTTTTGCCAGCCTCTCACCCCTCCCATCAATCTATGACGACATAATCAGTCTTAAAGCAAGTCTAAACTTGTAGAACATGTCACGTGACAAAGTTAGGTTAGGTAAAGTTTGGTTATGTTAAGTGAGCTGAGGTTAAGTCTTAAAATACCACCTCTCTACCTTGTACTTTGTATGAACATTGACACTGTATCTTTATAATATCAAAAATGATCTAAGTCGCGCCCATGTCAAATTACGTCTACTATCAATCGCGCCTACTATCAATCACGCCTACTATCAATTGCATCTACTATCAATCGTGCCTACTATGAATTGCGCTTACTACAAATCACGCCTACTATCAATCGCGCCTAGTATCAATTGCGTCTACTATTAATCACGTCTAGTATCAATTACACCTACTATCAATTACGTCTACTATGAATTGCGTCTACTATAAATCACGCCTACTAGGACATGACGTTTCATTAAACTAAAACATTTCCTTTTTTGCCAGCCTCTCACCCCTCCCATCAATCTATGACGACATAATCAGTCTTAAAGCAAGTCTAAACTTGTAGAACATGTCACGTGACAAAGTTAGGTTAGGTAAAGTTTGGTTAAGCTGAGGTTAAGTCTTAAAATACCCCCTCACTACCTTGTACTTTGTATAAACATTGACACTGTAGCTTTATGATATCAAAAATGATCTAAGTCGCGCCCATGTCAAATTACGTCTACTATCAATAGCGCGTACTATCAATCACGCCTACTATCAATTGAATCTACTATCAATTGAGCCTACTATGAATTGCGCTTACTACAAATCACGCCTACTCTCAATCACGCCTAGTATCAATTGCGTCTACTATTAATTACGTCTAGTATCGATTACACCTACTATCAATTACGTCTACTATCAATTGCGTCTACTATAAATCACGCCTACTAGGACATGACGTTTCATTAAACTAAAACATTTCCTTTTTTGCCAGCCTCTCACTCCCCCCATCCGCAAAACGTGCTTGTATAAGCTGTGTATTTAAATTCAATATATACAATTAACCACTAAGTGTTCAGAACTAACATGTCTAGGGTATATATGGGATCCTTAGCAACAAACAAAAAAAATACGGTCTAACCTACGAGTGTACGGTCTTGTCATACGCAGTAAGTACCTGTTAACCTTGACTAGGGTATAAGAATATTGTCAGTTGACTACTGCCTGTTACAGTGTTCACATCGTGAAAGACCGTCTCACCTACCAGTCTCCAGCCTTGTCATACGCAGTAAGCAGCTGTTGGCGGAAAACAACATCCATAAATCTTGACATTTAGGAAAGTGTGTATGTGTGTGTGTAATTCACTTGTAATCTAAAGATTGTTCATGTGACTTTACTAAAATTTAATTCATATGTATTAGTTGATATGGAAGTCTCAACAACCAGTCATGGCAAGCCATGTGTCTTCTATAAAGGATATACATATATTGTAAAAACAACCAATAAAGATGAAACTGTTATTTGGCGATGTTCAAAACAACGATCCAAAAAGTGTCGAGGAATGATTAAAACAAAAGACTCCAACTTACTTACTTCAAAAGAACATCATTGTGAATCTCAAATTAATACACATTTAAATACGCAAAATACTCTAACCCAGGTAAAAAGCAAGTCCAAGAAAAATATATTGCTGCTCAAGATAGTGCATTGTTTGTTAAAAAGCATTCATCATCACCTCAAAAAGACATGTTAGGACAAATATCATCGTTCAACAAACCCTTAACACTATCAAAAGCAACGCAGACTCTACAAGAGGTCCCTGTGGAAAACAAACAAGAGGAATTGGATAGTTTTAGTGATGTTGAGAATGATGATGATGATGATGATAATGATGGTGACAATGACTATAATAATTTTGATGATAATATTCATAATGATGATGATGATGATAATTATAAAAAAGGAGAGGATGAGGGTTTTATGTTTATAAAACCATTGCGGCTTCCCCAGTTTTTAAGAGCAAGAGTACCTGGAGAAAGTTGTAAAAGGATCTACAACAAGCGTTGTGTTTAAAAATCTATACCGAACAATGGTAAAGAGATAGAGTTGAATTCAGTGTGTAACTATTATAAAATGAATTTAATAAAAATATTGTATGGGTATTGTCTGTTTTTCTTAATTACTATCCCCATGTCCCACTATTAATACAATTGTTAACCATCAACAGTCTCTGACTAGGTTCAGAAAGAGGGTGGCCTTAAACAATACACTATATCTATGGTTTGTGTACCGAGTATCATAATAATACAGTGTGACCAAGCCAGGTTAAGGTAATAGTTATGTCAGGTAAGGGATTCGAACCCTTGCTTCCTTATACAGAAATTTGATCTTAAGTCAAACACCTTAACCACTCGGCCAACCTGACAGTTACTAATTTAATTGGTCTTGAGGACTAGAGTGTTTACAAAACTTTTTCCAGTATACATTGACTAAACCACTTGCTTGTTTTGAAATATAGATTTTGTTTTGTTTTACCAAAACATTGCAGTTATGAGTCTTGTGAACTGGGTGTTCAATATAGGGTTAAAGGCATTTTAAAATCATTTTAGAAAAGCTCTTAGGTATCGTGTCATGGGTTTTAGTAATGCATTACTGTTCGTTGACTAACATTTACCGTTACACAACATTATTTTGGTGAACGTACATGTTGTTGTTTGAGTCTTTAGTCCTTTGACTGGTTTGATGCAGATCTCAGCGCCTATCTGTCCCGAGCTAATCGTTTCATCTCTATATAGCTACCACACTCTACATTCAAGGCTATCTGTTTAACATATTCTAAACTTGGTCTACCCCTACAGTTCTCGTCCTCGAAGCTTTCTTCCATAACTAAGTTTGCTATTCTTGGGTGTCTTAGTACGTGTCCTACCAACCTATCTCTTTACTTCATTAACAGTCGCCAGATACATCTCTTCTCCCCCACTCGTCTTAATACCTCTTTGTTAGTAACCCTATTTACCCATCTAATCTTCATCATTCTCCTGTAACACCACATTTCAATCACTTCAATTCTCCACTTTTCTGCTACACCAATTGTCTAAGTTTTACTTTCATAGAGTGCCACGCTCCAGACAAAGGCCTTCAAAATGACTTTCTAATACCTAAATCTATATTCAATGTCAACAGATTCTGTAGAAATGCTTTCCTTGTCTGAGCTACATAAGAATCCTAATCGTCTCTGGTATAATGCCTTGTTTAGCAAACATAGTCGCTCAAAAGGTCTAAGCATTTTTTGTATATAACCCAAAATAGCAAACAGTTTTTCTAAAACCCTACTCATTGGTCAATAACAAGCAGAGTCGCCAAAGTGTTTCGTTGGTAGTTAACTCATGTCTGGTTAATCAATTCCTTTCATATCGTTATCCAATTGTAGTAGTAAGGACTGGCGAACAACGTCAGTTCAACACACTGCTTTACACACAAATGTAGTTAGGCTCTTTGACATAATTTGGATAATTTCATGGGCCGGTCCATAGGGACCAGTCCAAAGGAGCCGGTCTAAAGGGACCCGTCCACAGGGACCCATCAACAGGGACTTGTCAACAATGACCCATCAACAATGACCCGTCAACAATGACCTGTCATCAATGACCTGTCAACAATGACCTGTCAATAGGGACCCGTCCACAGGGACTCATCAACAAGGACCCGTCAGCAATGACTCGTCAACAGGGACCCGTCAAAAAGGACCTGTCAAAAAGGATCCTTCAAAAATGACCCCCTGTCAAAAAGGGCCCGTCCAAAAGGGGCTAGTAAAGAGACCAGTCCAAAGGGACAAATCAACAGAGATCAATCAACAGGGATCAATCAAAAGGGGCTATCATCTCAAGGCCTGACATATCCCTCTTTGATTATTGGTTTGCCGATCAACAAGCGTCACTTAAAATACTTTTTGATCACCACTCGTGGGTTGGGTTAGGTTAGGTTACACTACAGCTGCCATCTTTAAAAAGCCCGCCCTCTTACAAAAGCTATGAATTGGCATGCGTAAAAAACAAAAACAAGCATGTTAATTCATAGTGGCTACCCACCGAACACATGCACTTTATGTGGAACAACGTTTCATTCCATATCAGCATTCAAACTCTCACATGTTGCAATTGGAAAGAGAGATTTTCTAAAAAAAAAAAATGTCACCCTCTAGTAGGGGTAGGTTTTATTTTGGAGTGGAAATATGTTGTCCATTGGAAAGCGAGTGTCCGCCCGAGTTCAATGACACCTCGTACAAGTCTCTATCCTGATTGGTTCGCGAGATATTGCCATTTTAGTATTCCAGCGGTGGAGCGGTGGCGGTGGTATTAGAACCGCTACAAAACCACTACTATTAACATCTTTGTTAATTATGGAGTTTTCAACCACTACAAGGGGCCAACCTAGTTTATTACTTAACGGGTATCGCTATACGGTTAAGAATGAGAAGGAGTGCGGTGAGGTTGTGTGGCGTTGTGTTAACCGTTCTTGTGGTGGAAAAGTGTATACTTTAAACCGTGAAATTGAATTTGCATTTTGTACGTATTTTCAATCTCATTAGCATTTTGTAAGTACATGACGAATAGAAATAAATAGTGTTATCACTCACCGAGTTCAACCGCGCCCCGCTCTGCTAGCGCTGGCGGCGCTGATCCCCAACGCTACACAGGCAGCTGTTCAATAGTGGGATACGCGCTGGGCTACGTAAACCTCTTTACGAAGGCTGCGGTTACGCTGATTACAACAAATTGTGTGTTTAGACTTATGAATAATACTGTCAAAAAGTTTGCATTAACATTCTCTGTCCCCATGTAGAACTATCGTTTAAAACCCTCCGTTAGTCGCGCATTGGTCTGACAGCTCCATGGTTCGTTATATTAGTTTTAATATCAAGCCAACAGTTCAAGTTATGATCTTATCGTCTCGTGACATCTTACACCAAACCATAGTAAGCATTTTTCTGGAGTTGTGAAATAGCGTGCCTAAAAATAACTTTATCACGTGTAACACTTTGTCAGCGTGATATTGATAGTACCAGCGCTCCCAATGATGTTACATTCTGTTAGTGAGTGGCAGGTGTGCTGTTATAACGATTATTTGGCTTAGTATGTTGCCTTAGTTAATATCAGTAAGGAGACTGCGCCTTACGAAAAACTAAGGATGCAGATGAAGCGTGTCACCTTCTGCTGAAAGATAACGAATAGCTAGTTCATGATTTAGTAATTTCAAAGGAATTTGTGACTCTGATACTGAAGACCAAGTTGAAACAAGATCCGAAGATCAGGAGGACGGTAACGGAAGCGAAGAATTGGATGACCGTTTATTTTATTGGCAGGTTGGCCATTATTATATGTCCGACTCATTCTTGGCCACTTGGCTATCATCACGGAAGTCCGGGTTCGATTCCCAGCTCTGCCAATAAATTTAATACTGGTCTGAGGGCTGGAACGGTGTTCACTCAGCCTCGTGAGGCAAAAATGTTAAGAGGCGCGTTCGATTCCTACCTCAGCTATCCTGGAAGTGGATTTCCGTAGTTTCCCACTTCTCCTCCAGGCAAATGCCACTGAAGGACACGGCCGCTTCCTACCCAAATCCGACCTCAATTCCAAATACACACACTACTACAGACATCATAATGACACAGGTTATCAGACGAATTCTAAACTGAACCCGCTGAGCTATGGTTCATGTGATTTTTTTTATGACAGAGCATTTATGATGGGATGTTGTACTTTTGAACACACCCAGGAAGCCACGTGAAGCTGAGAGATCACGCGATACTTTGAAGTAGCGGTGAATCGCACTTTTGACTTTGGTGTAAACTGCTAATTATTATCTGAGGTCTTATTAATTATTTTTATCTTTCCTACGAGACTCAGAATATTCCATTTCGTCATGCTGCATTATTAAAACATTTTGGAGAATGTTTATTTTTACTTTAGGTAAGGTAATACCCTTGCAGATACGCAAAAAGGAACGTAAGTAGTCGCTCAACGTTTTCGTTTTGACGACCTACTTTCTAGAGACACCCAGTACCGGAGCACTGCGTCTTGAGAATCCGCCTTGTGTAGGCGTGGAATTACATTTGTCCTACGAGACGTAGAAGAATATCCGCTGTTTAGCGTTAAAAAGTGATTATAAGGTGCCATCGAGCAAGCAAATACTAATATCCACTGTCGATGAAGTCCAGTGAATTAAATAAGAAGCTTGGGAAATAATTATTGGCAAGTATAGTGTATTGCACAACATTGCTGTGACATCACATATTACCCACGCGTATGTGGAGGGCAGATGCCTAGTGGAAATATACAGGTAATAGTGTTACAATTATCCTGAATAAATGTGATTATAATTGTATGAGATATTTAAATTGCCAAAGTGGAAATTTCATCTTTGAAACGTCGTATAATTCACGGATGCTGCGTGATACAAAAGTAGCGTCACTAGCACGTGCAGCATTATAAAATAGTGTTAGCTCACATGCTAATCCACATCTGCAAGATTAAGGCTGTGTCGTATTTTATAATTGAAGCCTATAATAGTCACGACGGACATTATAATTTTGAAGTGAGAGGATGAATAATCACGCAACTTATTTCGCTACCCACGTGATTGGACTTTTCTTCACCATGGTTGAAGCAGTCAACATGGGCTAATACCATCCCGGTATGGGGGGGGGGGGGGTGACGTTTCTACAGGAACCAGCATGATGGTGGAACTTCCAGAACGATGAACGAGAGGGAAGGAGCCAAAATGCCATTTCCAGGCATATCCACGAAGATGTCGACAGGGACAAATCGAACCCTGGTCTTTGGGGGAGTCCAGATGGGAATCCTGATGAGGAGGATACCGATCCAGAGAGCCAGAGAGGTTTATGTACAACCCTTGTTGTGGAATAGAGAGCTGAGTGAGAGCTCCTCCATTTCGTGAGTTTTTGTCACACCCCTTCTTTGTTCTAGTTTCTGGTGGTATAGTAGTTTTAATGTAGTTTGTGAATCAACCACACTCAGTGTCAGCCATTTTTCTAGGTAGGGATGTAACTAGATTAGTTAGATGTCATTTATTTCAGTTTAGAGTGAGACACCCTTGGGGTCAGACATTTTGGTCAGCCCTGGTGCAGCTTGGTGAACGTCGTGGAACGTCAATGCCTACCTTTTTGCTGAACCTGATCGTAGTCATTTTGAGGCTATTTTGTTCAACCCTACTTGGGGTAATTTTCAAGTCTTTGCTGACTGTAGTTATGGCAATCAGATGCCTTGGTTATTAATTGACTGCATTCTTCGCAGCCATCCTTTGTTACACCCCTGACTGTCGTTAGAACGGTCGTATCATTTAGGTAGTCGACAGTAACTACCAGTTTGTAAATGCATTATATTTCATTTTGAATAAGCTCAGAAGCTATTCTTGGTCATGTTTGAACCTAACAACTAGAAGGAATGTTTCGTTGCTTAGCATCGAACGCGGTTCCCAACGTATCATTAAGCAGATCTAGTGTGTGAATCTGTGCCACATTTATCATATTTTTCTTGTGTCGTGTGAGACACGTTTTTATTTGATGTTCTAGCAACTACTGAGTTGCATTTTTAAAGCAAAGAGCTTCAGTTATTGTAAGTTTACTTTCATTTAGACGTCTTTGGTAGAAAGACGGAAGTGTATTACTATACTCAGATTTATAGCGTGCGTTTGATACACGGACTCTGTAGAGATCCGTAACCTATGGTAAAGTTTTTTATGAACCGGCCAAGTGCAGGTTTTGTATTGATTAAATCGCCGGCCTTGAATAAACTGGTTATGTAACCCAGTGACCTAGAGCACGCCTGCTTTATTGTGAGACAAAACTACTATAGACGAGGACAGAGTACAATTTGTATTCGCTTTTCCTTTCATTGCTATTTTGCTTATGGAAATCAGTTTCCACTCTTGTATTTGATCACTTGTTTTATGGATCGGTTTTTGTTAGTTTAACGCTCTGTTGCGTGTATTGTCGTATGACAGGTACAGTTATGTAAGGTTTTCTATAGGATGGTGAAGTCTACCCTGTTATAGCAGGATGTTATTGTATGCTTTGTCCGGGGATGATCCCGTTTATCAGATGTTATTGGAAGGTAACTGTTGTACAGGCCTATCCCAGAGTTATTGAACGCGAGCTTAGCGCCGCTGGTAACCCGTGTTATTGTGTGTCCGAGTTGTTATACTCGTTGATTATATTCCGACTGTTGAGTCGAGGCTTTTTGGTGGAGAATGATCTCAGTTGGAGACACTCCGTGCCCAGGCTATTGTCAATGTTATTCGCCATAAACCTACGATAAACCTATAAACCGACATTCTAATAATAAGACGCATAATTGTTGTAAAACAAGCCTAACTAACGATTCTTTCTATCTAACTTTGTTCTTTGCATTCTGGAACTGTTGACATAGCCGTGCAGTCGAAGATAATTTCCTTGTGAGGAAATGACTAGGACAGTTGACATTTTTGTAGCGACCTGAAGCATGTGCGAACCTAGAGTTCGTAGCTTGTGGAGCTCAGACCATGCGATGTCAGACGTGGTCTCAACTGCGCATTCGTCACCGTAACTATACACATTAGATGACTATGGTTTACAAAGAGTAAACCAAGGTGTAGGCAGGAATTTATAATAAAAACTACTGTGTCTATTTCGTTATTAATTTATGATGTCAAGTGTATTAAACCCTACATGTTACTTTATTGTGTGCTGTTAGCACATAGTTATTAAGCATAATTAAATTGTTTGTTTTTCATGGCTGTACACTTAGCTTTTGGATGTAATTGTTTTCTTTTACGGACGTCATCGCCGTAAATTTTGTTAATTGATAGGACTTAGCTAGTTGTATTAATGTTAAATTTAAATGTCGAAATGGTACCATCCTAACCTAGATTTGTTTTGCTACCCTGTTAAATGTAAATTCAGATATTAGCTTGATCTTGTAACTTGAACTAGGGACTTGCGTCGTACCATATTCCTAGCGTTGCTGTTGTTGCTTTATCATTGTGAGTTAGATCTTTCGCGAGGGTTTTCAGTAACTTCTCAGGTAGGGGGACCTGTTCTTTATCTTTGTTTATTTATTAATTTGCGGACTAGCCGATTATAACCCTCCGAACTAGGCTAGGGGCTTGTGAATTTTAATAATTTTTCACGGTGTTTTACATGAGTCTGGATGTTTATTTTCTCAGTCTAGTTTTAAGGTGAACCTTTCCTTAGGCGGTCTATGACCATCGTCACCATGTACCACGATCCCTGTGGACTACGGACTCTCGTGCCGCTTTAGCCTTTATGGAAGGTCACCTGATCCTCACGGTACTTTTTATTCGATTTATGTGTCGTTAGTTGAGTCATCGTGGTTGTTGACATCAACTAAACGGTCACATTAAAATGGCGCACAACGTTGTGGGCTTGACTTGGACGACATTAAAATGTCGCCCAACTCATGTGCCGACGTTAACGTGGTGACCCTCAGTACCATGTTATTTTTTTTGAGGATCTTAATGTTGATTATTGGTAAATTGACAGGACTGGGACGAACTTAGAAAGTCGTACTGCAGATCAATTGACCGCATGGCATTCATGTTTGATAGAAGTCCATGGGGTGAGGCTTTAGTGTTGGATAAATGAAGGATAGGATTTTCTTTGATGATGCCTCATCCTAAGTAAATGTAATACTTTGCTTTGCTCACCGTTGTCTTTGTAAATGTAGAAGCACTTAGTTTGCATACTCCAGCTGTACTCGTGATATTTATATAAATGAAGCAAGCTTTATACCACCAAGTAACTAATCATAGCTGTAAGTTCCAGTAGAAATTGACCCCTCACTTTCTCATATATTTCTTATCTATGGATGAGGAAACTATTCGTCGTGTGTTTGGAGAGATGATGGCAGGTGTGAATGCCAATCTTCAACAGATTGCTGCTGACTTAGGTCAGAATACTCAGGCTGTAAATACTGTAAGCGGTCATGTGGACCAGGTTAGACAGGAAGTCAACAATGTAAGTGGTCATGTGGACCAGGTTAGACAGGAAGTCAACAATGTAAGACAGGACTTAGAAATTAACACCCACTCTGTAAATAATGTTAGGGCTGATTTAACTCAAGTCAGGGCAGACATGGACACATATAGGATCGAAGCGAGAAATGATCTGACGACAGGTTTAGCGGCTGTTAGGGTTGATGTCATACGACACCATCAGGAGGCTAACCAGCGCGTAGATTGCTTAACCGACCAGATGAATAGAGCTAGGGAGGAGGTGCAAACCCGATTGGAGGAGCACACAGCTCAAATTCAGACAACCTTGAATAAAGTCCAGATAGACATGAGAGCAGATCTGGAACATACCAGGGAAGAATTCGGGACTCGACTAGATCACGTCGAGGGATTTATCGGAAATGTGAAGAAGGACATGGCAACCATGAACGTTGGTTTAATCTTGATGAGAGGAGCTGCCAATGCCGTTAATAACAACGTGAAGACTATCGTTGATGGCATGATGGAGATTAAAGAAGAATTTAACACCAACAGGAGAAACATTTCTGAATTGACGGAAACCGTAGCCAGTCTACGTGAGACAGTTGATGTTCATCATGAGGAACACAAAATAGACCTCATGTTATTGAGAGGTGACCTCAACGAACACGAAGCTACAGTCGAGGCTAAGGTAGCCGAGGTTAGAGACGATGTGGGTAAAATCCAAGAAAATATGTCCAGAGTTGAAGGAGATATCGATTCCTTACAAAAGAGATTTGAGGAAGTCGCGGTGACCGAGAGGTTAGACCTCAGTTATAACCTTAGGACGGCCATACGCGAGGTAGACACAAACCTCAAGGGAAAGGTTGACAGGATCGAGCTGCAATTGAACGACTTAGGCAACAAAGTCGCAGCCAGAACCATCCCAGGTCTTGAAGTAATAGAAAGACGCCTGGACAGACTCGAGACGACTCCAAGAGAGAGACACGTACACCCACAGATGGGAGAATCTCAGGAAACGCCTATATCTCAATCAGGAGGAATGATGCCTACCCATTTCCAACCCAGCGCGCCTATGGAATCGCAACCGTCACAATTCACTAATATAGCGCAAGGTCAGACCTTGAACTTTGACGCTCACCCGTTTCAACCAGCATCTAATCGAATTAGTCATGAGACTAACACTCCTACGCAGAGTTACATGCAAAATACTTTCAGACCCGCGAATACGCAGGGAAATGTCACCATAATTCGTTCAAGAGAGGAGCAACCAGCTCGCTCCTCGGGAACTGGGAGCGGTGTTACTCCAGTGGAATTCCTAGCAAATGTCGAAAGCTACTTACGTGATACTATGGTAACTCCAGAGAGGGAACTAAGAGTTATAGAGCGACTGCTTGAGGGACAAGCCGGTACCTGGTTCAGAGCATTCCGATACTCATTTACAGGCTACCAAGACTTTAAGGAAGCGTTATTAAGAACATATTGGTCGAGCGACATCCAGCAGAGTATCCGAGCTGAGATGTACACTCGAAGGTACAGTTCCAATACACCTACTCGTTATGCGAATTACTTCGCAATACAGCTCGCGAAGCTCCGTTGTCTTCAGCCTCCGTTGTCCGAACAAGATTTGGTGAACACAATTGTTTGGCAGTACCCTGCGGATGTACAACGTGTGTTAATCGCTGCAGGGGCATCCACTTTCCAGCAGTGTGACCAGATACTGCGAAGGTTGGACGCTAACACAGAACAGTTTCCTACACACCGTCAGCAGAAGGCTGATAGGCGCGAGGATAGACATATGAATCTGACGACTGTTGATAAAGTGAGCCAGACGCCACAACAAACACAAACCACAGAGGATTCTGGGCGACGTGATAACAATTACAGTTATAACAGGAGAGAATGGAACAACACTCCGTATACTCGAAATCAACATGATGACCGGCGAAGTCATTGGGACCGGCGATTCGACCGAAGGACGGACGACAACCGACGTCATGAAAACAACCGCCGAGGGAATGAAGGAAGAAATCAGCAACACGGACGTATCCGTAGAGACTATCGATATAGTGGGGGTTACGACAGAAATCGAGACCCTAGATACCAGCCAGACAGGGATTGGAAAGGAAGAGCACGGGAGAGCCGTGAGTACCTCCAACAATTGAGAGAATTGCAGATCCAAGAAGAGGGAGAACGGAACCCTACTTCGAGGGAAAATAGACATTCGGCGCAGGAGACGGAGCAGAACCAGCCCAGTACTTCTCGCCATGACAGAAAAAAAAACTCCGAAAAATTAATAGATTCTTGTTTGGTTGAGCACCGAGTAACTGCCTCTATATTACTCTGGGAGCCAATCCAAGAAGACTTGTTGGACGAACGACGAACGACGAACCACAATTATGAATTAACACGTCTACCCAAGATTGTAGCCACCTTGAATGAAGTCAGTGTAGTCATACTCATCGATACTGGAGCGATGATTAGTGTAATTTCCGCCGATTGCCATGCCAGACTTAGAGCAAACTCTGAGGTGACGGAGTTGCCCATTTCAGCTATAAGAGTCAGAGATGTCATACCTGACCGCGTTGTAACGTGCAAAATCCAGATTTTGTGTACTGTGAAGATTTCGAGCCACGTGTACTTGCACGAATTTCTCGTAATGAAGGGCCTGCATCATGACGCCATTTTAGGCGCAGACTTCATTAGAAAATATGATGGAATCATTGACATGGGACGGAATACGGTAGAGTTCAAGCCGAACGAACCCATTCAGATGAGCCTAATTGAAGAAGAACCGGAATTCCTATCCGAAGTAGACGTAGTCGAAGCATTAAATGGCAAGGAAATTGAGGCGACACTAGATGCCGACGAAGAGGCAGAATCGTTATCAGCACCCACACATGAGGATCTTGACGCGATACTGAACGAATACAGAGATATATTCGACACCACACCTGGTGAGATATTAGACTACGAGTATGATCTTGTATTACTGGACGATTCCCCATTCCAGAAAAGGATCTATCCGATTGCCGAGAAACATCTCGAAGAAGCTGCTAAGAAGATCCATGAGATGGAAGCAGCAGGTACAATCAAGAAATCACCGACTCCTTTCTTGAATCCCATAATACCTGTGGTTAAGGTAGATGGAAGCTTGAGACTTTGTCTTGATGCCAGAGCCTTGAATGAACGCCTAGCTCCTGAGCACGACAGACCGCCCAAGATTAGGGACATTCTCAGGAAGTTCAAAGGAAAAAGGATATTTTCATCATTAGACTTGGTTCAGTCTTATTACCATATCAGATTATCTGAGCATACTCAGAAATATACTGGATTCTTGTTTGATCAGACTACTTATGTATTCCAAAAACTACCATTTGGATTGAAAAATGCCGGAGCCGCATTAATCAGAGCACTTGATGCCAAGCTGACTCATGAAGTGAAGCAGAAGGTGATATGTTATGTGGATGACATAATCATAGCTTCGGGAACAGAAGAAGAGCATTTAAAGACATTGCGCCTTGTTTTTGAGAATCTCCGACAGGCAAATTTTAAGGTCACGTTTGACAAGTGTCGATTTTTTCAGGAAGAAGTGAAATTCGTAGGACACATAATCAATGGAGAAGGATATAGACCGAATCCGGCAAAGATTAGAACTGTTGCTGCATTTCCAACACCAACCCGTGTGAAACACGTGAGACAATTCTTAGGAATTCTCCAATTCTTTGCTGCTCATTGTGAGAAGTATTCCGAAACTGTTGCACCACTGCAAGGATTATTGAAAAGGAACTGCAGGTGGAACTGGAATGATGAATGCGAGATAGCTTTCAGGAGAGCTAAACAGATGCTTGTGGACTCAATTCAGTTAGAATATCCAGATTACTCTCGGAACTTTATTCTAGAAACTGATGCATCTGCCATTGGTATAGGAGCCATTTTACTGCAGGAAGATGATGAGAAGAAACGTCATTACATTGCTTTCTTAAGCCGACGTTTAAGAGCACATGAATCTCACTACTTCACGACCGAGATAGAAGCACTTGCAATTGTTTACGCACTTGAATACTGGCAGAAACTTCTGTTAGGTCAGAGGATTATTGTGAGAACCGATCATCATGCGTTGACCTTCATCTTGAGAACAAGACTGGCAAGCGACAGGATCACACGTTGGACGCTGTTTCTCCAACAGTTCGATTTGGAAATAGTTTATCGACCAGGCAGAGAGAATGTGTTGGCCGACATCCTCAGCCGGAATCCTGAAGCTACTGTTAATGCCATAGACATCGAGGGAGAATGCGAGGAACACCTTCGCCGACTTCGTCATTTACCTGAAGGACAGCGACGTGAGGAGGAACTCAGACATATTATCCGTTTCCTAGAACGAAGAATGGATCCACAGGATGATCATTATGCAAGGATTGCTGCTGTTGCAGATGATTATTTGATTTATCATCGTGTCTTATACAAGTTTGTAGACGAGGACCACACTCAACTGCGTGCAGTTATTCCTAGGAGATACCAAGAATCTGTTATTCTTATGGTACATTTATCCATTGGACATGGTGGAACAGACAAAACCATTGCGACTATCAAGGAGTCTTTCACATGGAAAGGGTTAGGAGCCACCGTTAGACAGTGTTTACGTGCTTGCGACGCATGCCAGCGGAACAAGTACACGTCACACTTGCTGAAGGAACAACCTAGACCAATACTACCAACTCAACCTAGAGAGTTGTATGCACAGGACCTGTATGGCCCAATACCTAAGGCTCGTCGTGGGAATCGATACATCGTTGTAACGGTGGATGTGTTCACGAAATATACGATGCTTCATCCAATTCAAAAAGCTACTGCACATCAGATTATTCAGAGGATTAGACGTCAAGTGATACCGGAGGCAGGAAAGCCACAATTCTTGTTGACTGATCACGGATCACAGTACACCTCAGCAGAATTTGCCAATGCCATGAATGAGCTTGAAATAGGTCATATTTTATCATCTATTCGACATCCAGAGAGCAACCCAGCAGAATGCGTGATGTCTATTATCGCAAAATTCTGTCGATTATATTGTCAAGAAGAACACTGTCGATGAAGTCCTTGTTATTATGGCAAAATGTATTAATTCAACAGTACATGAAAGCACTGGTCAAATACCTATGGTCTTGCATTTGAACCAGATGCCGCTGAGAATATGGGATCGTGTGATTGTAAATCCACCTTGTTTACAACCATCACATGCCAGCAGACTTTTAGCTGCGAGAGAGACTATGGACAGACAAGCTGCCAAGCGCTTGAGAAGAACTAGACGCCAGAGGTTTAGAGAACCACTAGTAGAAGGAGACCTTATCCTTATAAGGAGACCCGGAATTTCTAGTCCTATAGACCGCATATATGGGAAATTTCTATCCTTGTATTATGGCCCTAGTCGTATCCGACAGCCTTTAAACAATGGAAGTTATGTGATAGAAGACATTAGGACAGGAGAGCGCATTGGAACCTTTAATGCAGCCAATCTAAAAAAATATCACTCTTGAATGAATTTCAAAGCAAATAAAAATGTTATCCCAACATTTTATTTGAAACGACAGAGAGGCAGATGAACCCGCTGAGCTATGGTTCATGTGATATTTTTTTTATGACAGAGCATTTATGATGGGATGTTGTACTTTTGAACACACCCAGGAAGCCACGTGAAGCTGAGAGATCACGCGATACTTTGAAGTAGCGGTGAATCGCACTTTTGACTTTGGTGTAAACTGCTAATTATTATCTGAGGTCTTATTAATTATTTTTATCTTTCCTACGAGACTCAGAATATTCCATTTCGTCATGCTGCATTATTAAAACAATTTGGAGAATGTTTATTTTTACTTTAGGTAAGGTAATACCCTTGCAGATACGCAAAAAGGAACGTAAGTAGTCGCTCAACGTTTTCGTTTTGACGACCTACTTTCTAGAGACACCCAGTACCGGAGCACTGCGTCTTGAGAATCCGCCTTGTGTAGGCGTGGAATTACATTTGTCCTACGAGACGTAGAAGAATATCCGCTGTTTAGCGTTAAAAAGTGATTATAAGGTGCCATCGAGCAAGCAAATACTAATATCCACTGTCGATGAAGTCCAGTGAATTAAATAAGAAGCTTGGGAAATAATTATTGGCAAGTATAGTGTATTGCACAACATTGCTGTGACATCACATATTACCCACGCGTATGTGGAGGGCAGATGCCTAGTGGAAATATACAGGTAATAGTGTTACAATTATCCTGAATAAATGTGATTATAATTGTATGAGATATTTAAATTGCCAAAGTGGAAATTTCATCTTTGAAACGTCGTATAATTCACGGATGCTGCGTGATACAAAAGTAGCGTCACTAGCACGTGCAGCATTATAAAATAGTGTTAGCTCACATGCTAATCCACATCTGCAAGATTAAGGCTGTGTCGTATTTTATAATTGAAGCCTATAATAGTCACGACGGACATTATAATTTTGGAAGTGAGAGGATGAATAATCACGCAACTTATTTCGCTACCCACGTGATTGGACTTTTCTTCACCATGGTTGAAGCAGTCAACATGGGCTAATACCATCCCGGTATGGGGGGGTGACGTTTCTACAGGAACCAGCATGATGGTGGAACTTCCAGAACGATGAACGAGAGGGAAGGAGCCAAAATGCCATTTCCAGGCATATCCACGAAGATGTCGACAGGGACAAATCGAACCCTGGTCTTTGGGGGAGTCCAGATGGGAATCCTGATGAGGAGGATACCGATCCAGAGAGCCAGAGAGGTTTATGTACAACCCTTGTTGTGGAATAGAGAGCTGAGTGAGAGCTCCTCCATTTCGTGAGTTTTTGTCACACCCCTTCTTTGTTCTAGTTTCTGGTGGTATAGTAGTTTTAATGTAGTTTGTGAATCAACCACACTCAGTGTCAGCCATTTTTCTAGGTAGGGATGTAACTAGATTAGTTAGATGTCATTTATTTCAGTTTAGAGTGAGACACCCTTGGGGTCAGACATTTTGGTCAGCCCTGGTGCAGCTTGGTGAACGTCGTGGAACGTCAATGCCTACCGTTTTGCTGAACCTGATCGTAGTCATTTTGAGGCTATTTTGTTCAACCCTACTTGGGGTAATTTTCAAGTCTTTGCTGACTGTAGTTATGGCAATCAGATGCCTTGGTTATTAATTGACTGCATTCTTCGCAGCCATCCTTTGTTACACCCCTGACTGTCGTTAGAACGGTCGTATCATTTAGGTAGTCGACAGTAACTACCAGTTTGTAAATGCATTATATTTCATTTTGAATAAGCTCAGAAGCTATTCTTGGTCATGTTTGAACCTAACAACTAGAAGGAATGTTTCGTTGCTTAGCATCGAACGCGGTTCCCAACGTATCATTAAGCAGATCTAGTGTGTGAATCTGTGCCACATTTATCATATTTTTCTTGTGTCGTGTGAGACACGTTTTTATTTGATGTTCTAGCAACTACTGAGTTGCATTTTTAAAGCAAAGAGCTTCAGTTATTGTAAGTTTACTTTCATTTAGACGTCTTTGGTAGAAAGACGGAAGTGTATTACTATACTTAGATTTATAGCGTGCGTTTGATACACGGACTCTGTAGAGATCCGTAACCTATGGTAAAGTTTTTTATGAACCGGCCAAGTGCAGGTTTTGTATTGATTAAATCGCCGGCCTTGAATAAACTGGTTATGTAACCCAGTGACCTAGAGCACGCCTGCTTTATTGTGAGACAAAACTACTATAGACGAGGAAAGAGTACAATTTGTATTCGCTTTTCCTTTCATTGCTATTTTGCTTATGGAAATCAGTTTCCACTCTTGTATTTGATCACTTGTTTTATGGATCGGTTTTTGTTAGTTTAACGCTCTGTTGCGTGTATTGTCGTATGACAGGTACAGTTATGTAAGGTTTTCTATAGGATGGTGAAGTCTACCCTGTTATAGCAGGATGTTATTGTATGCTTTGTCCGGGGATGATCCCGTTGATCAGATGTTATTGGAAGGTAACTGTTGTACAGGCCTATCCCAGAGTTATTGAACGCGAGCTTAGCGCCGCTGGTAACCCGTGTTATTGTGTGTCCGAGTTGTTATACTCGTTGATTATATTCCGACTGTTGAGTCGAGGCTTTTTGGTGGAGAATGATCTCAGTTGGAGACACTCCGTGCCCAGGCTATTGTCAATGTCATTCGCCATAAACCTACGATAAACCTATAAACCGACATTCTAATAATAAGACGCATAATTGTTGTAAAACAAGCCTAACTAACGATTCTTTCTATCTAACTTTGTTCTTTGCATTCTGGAACTGTTGACATAGCCGTGCAGTCGAAGATAATTTCCTTGTGAGGAAATGACTAGGACAGTTGACATTTTTGTAGCGACCTGAAGCATGTGCGAACCTAGAGTTCGTAGCTTGTGGAGCTCAGGCCATGCGATGTCAGACGTGGTCTCAACTGCGCATTCGTCACCGTAACTATACACATTAGATGACTATGGTTTACAAAGAGTAAACCAAGGTGTAGGCAGGAATTTATAATAAAAACTACTGTGTCTATTTCGTTATTAATTTATGATGTCAAGTGTATTAAACCCTACATGTTACTTTATTGTGTGCTGTTAGCACATAGTTATTAAGCATAATTAAATTGTTTGTTTTTCATGGCTGTACACTTAGCTTTTGGATGTAATTGTTTTCTTTTACGGACGTCATCGCCGTAAATTTTGTTAATTGATAGGACTTAGCTAGTTGTATTAATGTTAAATTTAAATGTCGAAATGGTACCATCCTAACCTAGATTTGTTTTGCTACCCTGTTAAATGTAAATTCAGATATTAGCTTGATCTTGTAACTTGAACTAGGGACTTGCGTCGTACCATATTCCTAGCGTTGCTGTTGTTGCTTTATCATTGTGAGTTAGATCTTTCGCGAGGGTTTTCAGTAACTTCTCAGGTAGGGGGACCTGTTCTTTATCTTTGTTTATTTATTAATTTGCGGACTAGCCGATTATAACCCTCCGAACTAGGCTAGGGGCTTGTGAATTTTAATAAATTTTCACGGTGTTTTACATGAGTCTGGATGTTTATTTTCTCAGTCTAGCTTTAAGGTGAACCTTTCCTTAGGCGGTCTATGACCATCGTCACCATGTACCACGATCCCTGTGGACTACGGACTCTCGTGCCGCTTTAGCCTTTATGGAAGGTCACCTGATCCTCACGGTACTTTTTATTCGATTTATGTGTCGTTAGTTGAGTCATCGTGGTTGTTGACATCAACTAAACGGTCACAAAACAAACCCAAATACACGGGGATACGTGACCACAATGTCTTTAAGTCCCTAAAGAATCAACAACTGTTATTATTTTAGGCCTATTATTATTAAGACGGATTTTTTTTCGTTTTAGGTAAGGATGGCATGAAATAGAACAAGTAACCATGGAAGGCTGCCTTCATTCCGTATCCTACTGGGCGGCTTTCGTGATTTTACATCAGTGGATAGATATTTCGGTAAATTTTGAAAAATTTGAGGTACTGATCCTGGTTTTAATTTCCACTTCACGCGAGGAAGTTTCACGTTCTCATAGTTCACTACGAAAGAGTCCGCCTTTATAATAATTAAATCTTCCGAAAAACGTTCGTCACAGATTCTATTTTTGATCGACAATTGCTTATCCTTCCACGGAAAAACTCTCGCCCATTTCGAAAACAGATTTGTTTCTTTTGGCGGTGTGAAAAATGTCTACCATCAGATTTTCTTCGTAACCCGATTTACTTCCAGGAACAAAACTTTACGACATTTTCCCGAAACAACAGAAAACTTAGTTGTTTGCACACACAAAGCACTGCACAGACATTCGTAAATTATTACAAAGAAACAAATTCCCTCGAATAATATGACTTCTCGCGCACAGGATATTACAGTACTAACCTCGTGGGTTACCGTCACACGTGCTTATGGTTCGTCGCGACTTCCGCGCCACACACTGGCTGGACCATGAACTACAATGCTTAAGTAGCGGAGTGATGACACTTTATTTCTATTCGTCATGGTAAGTATTTAGAATTTCACTTGCATTTTGTAAGTATTTCGACTCTACATTGCATTTTGTACGTACTTTGAACCTGACGTACATTTTGTGCGTATTATTCAATCTATTCCTTTTATGAGTATTTTCGTTCTAAATTCCGTTTTGTAAGTATTACCGCTCTCCATTTTGTGAGTAGTTTCAATCTGAGTTCCTTTTTTGTAAGTATTTTTCTTCTCACCTAATTTTCGTTCTGGTTTACACTTTATTGTCATTTTCGCTATCACCCAGACCGTTAGGGGCCGATAACCTAGATGTTAGGCCCCTTAAAACAACAATTATCATCATCATCATCATCATCATCATAATTATCACCTGATTTGTGAAAATATTTGTTTCTATTCTCACTATGTTGTTTACATTATAAGCATTTCATTGTAAAACAAGATGTTCAGTAAAGAACATATAGCCTACTTTCTCCTAAATGTATGTGTATAGTTATAACTCGTTGTTATTATCAAAGAGTATAATAGAACTATTCTTTGTTGAAGACCATAGAAACGATTTACTTCTACCAAACGCCACAACCTAGATAAAAACTGCTACCATCATTGAAGAAAGAAAGATAAGAAGTATATCAAGAATGTTATGGATCTGGAGACATAATCGACCGGACTGGCTGCGTGGCTCAGCGGTAACGTTCTCGCTTGCTGGGCCCTAGGTTGCAGGTTCGTATCCTGGCGCAGTCAGCTGGCATTTGAGGGTGCACAAATGCGAGGGAGCCGTGTCAGTACATTTACTGGCACGTCAAAGATCCCCTTCGGGCCAAAATACCGGCACCCCGGTGTCTCTAAAAGCAGCGGTAGTTAAAAGGGATGTAAAACCAATAACATTATTATTATTATTATTACGACCTGCCGTGGGCAACATCCAACTTTGAGTTGAGGCATGTCTTTACACGTCTGGTTGTGCATGGCTTTCACAACCCTAATTGAATTAACAAATCTTTCCATGACCCTACAGAGACGTGTGTATACAAACTATGTGGATATTTTCGATAATATAATCCTAACAGAGCGAGTGCATTCTAGCGGCCAGAAGAAGAAACTTTTCAATAAAATCTGGAAGTTACCTTTTTGGCAGCTAGATGTCTCGAGTAAATCTGCTGGCGAATTATGTTTTAATTAAATATATATTTTACACCATAATGTGCACAATATAACGCTTAATAACATTTTCAAATAACGCACAATAGGCTGTTACAAACCCTTTAAAATAAAAAGTAAAAATGTATCGTAGTATCATCTTGTCATTCTTCAAATTCGATGCGCATAGAATGATAATGGTATAGTAATCAATGGAGCCCCACGTAGACTAGTCGTGACATCTAGTGGTGAAATATCGAACAATATAATCCTAACAGAGCGTGTGCATTCTAGCGGCCAGAAGAAGAAACTTTTCAATAAAATCTGGAAGTTACCTGTTTGGCAGCTAGATGTCTCGAGTAAATCAGCTGGCGAATTATGTTTTAATTAAATATATATTATACACCATAATGTGCACAATATAACGCTTAATTTTAAAACATCTGAGTCATTAGAAAACAATAAACATATAACATTTCGAGCAAAAAACCTAGCTCTGATCGGGTTTGAACCTTAGGCATTTGAGCGATAGGCTAACGCTCTACCACTGAGCTAATTGTGTCAACGAAAATCGTTCTATATAAAATGACTTACATAGAACTTGTTAGCAAATAATGATTTATACTAAACGATTTCATCACTGGAGTATATTATTTATATATAAAGCATTTCATACAAAGTTTATTTATTTTGTATCAATACGCTATATTGCATGCAATACTCAAATTAGTGAAATATAAGTCAGGCACAAAATATCCGCTGCCATCTTGTCTTATTAGTGAATCAGCTCAGCTTTTTAAAATCACGTCTGCACTATAGTATTACAAAATAAACTTTTAATTTCGAACGTGCCTCTTCCTTTAGAACAGTTAAAACGATTCTCGGCTCGATAATCGGAACTGGTGGGTCCCATGATATGGATTATAAAGTTTGCATAATTCGCATGGCCGCCATCCTGAAATGGTATGGCGGACGACCTTGTAATTTGGTCACAAGACGCATCCTATACGAAGGTATGTTGTTACCAAATTTGGTAGAGATCGGATGATTTGGTTAGTCGTTATTTGATTTTACGTTTTGCACGTTTGAGTGGCCGCCATTCAGTTTTAGTAAAGATGGCGGCGATATAAAACATGACACTGAGGTGTCCTTTGCTAGTGCTACCTTTGTACCAAATTTCGTACAATTCGCATTCACCGTGTTCGAATTGATAGGGGGGGGACCGACATTCAGAGTACACACACACAGACACACACACACACACACACACAGACTCACACACACACACACATACACACACACAGACTCACACACACACATACACACACACAGACAGACACACTTTTTTTCGCCCTGTGTTGATCTCATAAGTCTACTTTCATTTTTTGCAAAAATCGAAAGTAGGCTAATATAGTTGACTGGTGGCAAACGAGCGGAGCGAGTAACGTCCATTATTACAAACATCAAAAAATTACTTATTTCTAACAAGAAACGCAATGGAATGAAACAGTTATTGTAGACCTGTCAAACTGTCAATCATAGGTGTTTGGACGAAATAGTACTAGTGGGCCGGTCAACCCACCTGCCTCTGTTCGTGAAATTTGGACGAAATGGCACCTGGACGAAATGGCACGACACCTTTTGGTCGTCCTGGAGGTCCTTGTCCATCAAACTCGAGAGCAAGTGACTTCCTTATAATGGAATCTGCATTTGCTCGAGCTACATGACCGTACAAACGCAACCGAGCCTCCCTCATTTTTGTTGGAATAGGGGCTATTTCAAGAGTATTGCGGTTGTATTCGTTCTTAATATGATCCATCCGTGCAATTCCCAAGGACGATCGTAGCATCCGCATCTCCATTGAGTGCAAGGCTTGTTCGTATTTCGGTGTATTAGGCCAGCACTCGGCTCCATACAAAGCAACAGGGTGGGCGACTGTTTGATAGATCTTAGTTCTGAGGCGCAAAGGGATCTTGCGGTCACAGAGAACGCCTGTGACCTCGCGCCACTTCATCCACGCAGCATTCACTCTTGCGCATTTAACACTATTGTCACAATATTAGAACACTTAACAGTTGGCAAGCAACATTATGTAGAGAACGGAATTTTATGTGCTAAAACATTTGAAAAAATGCAGTGAAACAAAATAAAAAATATCTATAAAAATCGAATAATATGTATAAAATTTCAAAAATGTTTTGTTTCAAAATTGCAAATGCGTAAACACTTGAGTAAAATATATCAGTCCCCAATCATAGAGGCAGTAGTGGATTAAGAAAGTTCACTGTCGCAATGAAATGAAAAC
The DNA here is from genome assembly GCA_946902985.2 of Meconema thalassinum. NCBI lineage: Eukaryota > Metazoa > Arthropoda > Insecta > Orthoptera > Tettigoniidae > Meconema > Meconema thalassinum. The sequence goes on from OX336388.2 coordinate 1,334,476,956, forward strand.
TTTTTCCAAGTTTTCCATCAAAAGCCGATGACGGTTGTCAAGGAACAATGCACGATACCGGGAAAAGGACCATTCAACATCACAAGATGCTATAGGTTAACGAAATTCATTCGTACGGTATTGCGTTTTCATTAAGACGAAAAATATATGAAATATGAGTTCTTTAAATTTGAAAATTAGAACAAATAACTATTTATGTGTTCTAACAGAAAAAAATAACTACCGTATTTACATGTTTTTTACACAAAAAGTTTCAAGAATATTTATTTTTATGAGTTCAGAATTTTTACGTAAGTCTTTTATACCCCCCCTATACAGTGAGTCTCTCTCACGACTCGGCCGGCCGGCGCGCCCAGCTTATCTGACTCCCGTTGACTCATCACTCCCCGCTCGGCATAACGTAGCACTTCGCTCACTTTATCCGTGCATGACATGAGATAACAATTAAAATTAAGAAAATAACAATTAATTAAATAAGCTCGTACTTTATGACAGGAGATGTTGGAAATTTTCTCCTCATATATCCACAGATTTCCGGCATCGTCTTAGGAAACTCTGATTCACACGCATAAGTTCGTCTTCCGTAATTGGGGCTTTATATCTCGCCGGTTATGTTCTTTCAGTTCGCCCAACGTGTGAGGGTTTCTTGCATACACTTTATTCTTTAAGCACCCATATAAATAAAAGTCACAAACAGTTAAACATGGGCACCGTGACAGCCATAAGTCCGTACTAATTACACGGTATTCAAAAATTTCCTCAATTAAGTTTAATGTGTCATGAGCTGTATGCTCGGTGGTAGAGTCTTGCTGAATATATCCATTTCGAGAGTTAGTGTCAGTCAGTTCGTCAAAAAATAGTTTGAGTATATTGTCCCTGTACCTTTGTGCATTAATTGTGCCTTGAAGAAGGATAGACCCTATAATAATGTATCCATTCACTGCGCACCATACTCCGACCCATTCGTTATGTAGAGGAATTTCGTATATGCGATGGGGGTTTCTCTACTCCAATATCTGTTATTCTGCGTCGTCGAACCATACCCGTGTAAATGGAACCAAGCTTCATCCGAGAAAAATATTAACATATCCGGAGAGAAATAGCCTCAATTACGAAAGACGAACATATGCGTGTGAATCAGAGTTTCATAAGACGATGCCGGAAATGTGTGGGTGTAGGAGGAGAACATTTAGAACATCTCATGTCATGAGGTAGCAGGAGCTTATTTTATTAATTGTATTTTGTTATCTCATGTCATGCACGGATAACGTTAGCGAAGTGCTATGTTATGCCGAGCGGGGAGTGATGAGCCAACGGGAGTCAGATAAGCTGGGCGCGCCGGCCGGCCGAGTCGTGAGAGAGGCATTGGTGGCGTAGTTGGTAGCATGCTGAGCTTCTATGCCCAAGATCGCGGGGTCAAACCCCGCCTAAGTCGTCGGATTTTTAACAGGGGTAGTAAAGCCGGCGGGCCCATGTCATAGATTTATGGCATGTAAAACAACCTTCCATCAACTAAACTTGTGTGAAGCTCGGATGGAAGTCCTTGATTCACGCCCCGACCCAGATCACTGGAACCGGGAAAAGAAGGAGAAGAATATATTAGTTCCTACGTTCGCCGCTAGGTGCTGGCTGTGATGGCATCTAGTAGCCGACTTCGCAACTAGGTGTCGTGGACGGTAGCAATTGGTAGCAAAATTAGGAAATACTTGAAAATTGATCGTCTACAGTCCTTACCTGAATCACAGATAACACACACTAATACAGCCATCACAATTAACACCGGTTCTCAGACAAATTCTGCACACACCAAAAGTCACGGGGCTACATGACCGCGTTGTCGCAGCCAAGGAACCAACCAACCATCTTTTATCTATAAGCAAAAACATATTTATTATTGTGAAAATGTCATAGAACAAAGCATGAGACAAACAGTTAAGTGCGCTTATGAACAAATAGCTTGATAGAAGAGTCAGTCCTTTTCATAAGAAAGATAGTCTACCATAGCTGGAAACTGGCACATGACACCATTGTAAACTCAGCAGGTCCTAGATTTAGCACTGCTGCCATTTTCAGTCCTCTTTGAACTGCTTCCTCAGCTCTTGGCACTTGGCACTCTTGATATGTTGTTAGCAATGATCCATAACACCATTGTGAACTAAAATTCACATATTGTCAGAATTGGCACTTACTCGTTAGTAGTCTACTATTGATATCTCAATAACACAATAATTATTCAAGGACGAGCGTTCAGTTGGTACCACGATTGCTAATGAAGAAACCACCTAAAACTTCATAAAGTATGTTTCACTGGTGAGTGCTTTATTTGTACAAAGTTCGGTCAAAATGGGTCTGTATTGTACCCGTTCGAGATCCGAGACCCAACCGAAGCTATGATCATTCATTCATTTCCGTGTCCGGTCGCATTTCCAAAAAAATTGCAGCTGTGATGGCCTTGTTGCTTCCTCTCAAAACATCTTCTATTGTGCATGGGTTGTCCAGGAGGGGGCAGATAAGATTGGGTCTTGTTCAGCTCCACATTCACAAGAGGTGTCTGCGTCTGCTGGAAGGATCCCCCATTTTTGCAGGTTGGTCTTGCATCGAAGGACACCCACTCTTAAGCGGTTGAGAGACCTCCACACAAGATAAGGTAGGTCGGCGCCAGGAGCCAGTTCTTCCTTTGGTGACATGTCTATGGGCAGTGAGCTCCTCCATCTGTTAAGACGAGTTGTCTGTGGTGTTCTCTCTGGCAGAGTCTTAGCAAGGAAACTCTTGCGGGATCTGAGGCGAGACCTTGCTGCCTGGTGACCATATAGTGATAGTGGATGTCGATGGTTATTCTCCTGCTTTGCTCTCTCGGCGTCCGCAGCAGTGGCCCTCCGGATGTTGGGTGGGGCTATTCCAACAATAGGATATAGTTTGTGCACTGGTGTTGGTTTCAGGCATCCCGAGATTATCCTTGCAGTGTTGACCGCAGTATCAACCTGCTTAGCATGTGCTGAAGCGTTCCACACAGGAGCGGCATACTGAGCAGCTGACACACACAGTGCAAGTCCGCAAGTCCTCAGGATGTGCTGCCGATCAGCTTCTTGAGTATGCCATTGCGAGCACTGACCTTCTGTTTCGTGTCTGCACGTTAGAGCGCGGTCTAGTGTGACACCTAGGTAAACTGGTGTTGGGCAATGTTTCAGTCACTTCTCTCGCCATGTGATGTCTAGCTGTCGCCGTGCTTCCCTGTTCGTAGATGGAACGCACACATTTGTGTCTTATTTGGGTTCGGCTTCAGATGGTTGGCATCATAGTACTTGGAGAGTTCGTCCATCGCTGAAGTCAGCTTTCCTTCTACTTCTTCAAAGGATGAGCCCTGAGCAGCTACTGCTGTGTCGTTGGCATAGATGAAGAGCCTGGTACTTGCTGGAATTGACTGATCAATTGTGTAGATGTTGTACAGCGCTGGAGCCAGCACACTACCCTGAGGGAGACCGTTCTTCTGGGTTCGCCATCTACTCCTTTTACCCTATAGCGAGACTTAGAATCTTCTATTCTGAAGGAAGATGCTGATTAGGGATGTTAGTTGGTGGTCCTTGGTAAGGTCACTTTCTTTGACAGCTTCCAATGATTCACAGTGTCGTATGCAGCTGTTAAGTCAACGAAGGCGACTCCCGTTATCTCACCACGCTCAAAACCATCCTCGATGTGTTGGTTGAGGTTCAAGATCTGGCTACAACATGATTTGCCAGCACGAAAGCTTGCTTGTTGTGGAATTAACTTCCTTATGATTATGCGTAGTTTGAGATTTGGAGGCAGTTCAGATACCAAGACGTGATAACCTACCCAAAGAAAGGTGAGAAAATAAAATACCCAAACTGATATTTTCCGCCACCTGTTTCCATTTTCTATCTTATCCTTATTCTTCAGAGTCTATTTTGTTTTTGACTCATGTCCTTCCTATTATTTGACTTTCATCCACACATTTATCGCCAAGGGTTTGGATATTAACACATTGTTACCTCGACCCTCACTGCCCTCTTTCTTCCAGGAATTGGATACTGTTGTTTCTGCCCATTGGTTTCTTCTACACACGATCCTCATTATTAGATGGTTAGTTCTTGTCTTCTCTGGCCCTGTGGTGTTGGGGTAAAATGCCTGCCTCTCACTCGGAGGCTCCGGGTTCGATTCCCGGCTCCGACAGGGATTTTAGGAACTGACGTGAAGGTTGGAAAGGGGTACACTCAGACTCATGAGGATAATTGCGTAGCTGTTGGACAGCGAGGCAGCACTCTGGTCACGGAAACCAAGATTAACGACCGAGAGGACCCGACGCGCTGACCACGCGTCACCCCGCAATCTGTAAACCGAATGGATGGGCAGCGGTCGCTTAGTATGTCAGGGTCCTTCATGGCCTGTAGTGCCACGGAGTTTCTGGGTCTATACAATGAAAGAAAGAAAGAAAGAAAGAAAGAAAGAAAGAAAGAAAGAAAAAGGAAGGAAGCTTTTAGTTTTACGTGACCGTTAATCATGTGATCATGAGCCACAGGACGTGGCATTTCACTTCGAAAATCTCACACGCATTGACCGGGAATCGAACCCGGTCCACCTTGGTGAGAGGCCAACAGTTTGACCGCTGCGCCTCCACGCCCCCCAAGATGGAAAGAAAGAAAGAAAGAAAGAAAGAAAGAAAGAAAATAGATTAAAAGTGATACTTGTTTTGAATGATATTTATTAATAATAATTAATAATTTTTATTAATGCAGCCAAGCCTCCGTGGCTTAAGCGGCAGCACGCCGGCCTCTCACCGCTGGGTCCGTGGTTCAAATCCCGGTCACTCCATGCGAGATCTGTGCTGGACAAAACGGAGGCAGACAGGTTTTTCCCCGGGTACTCCGGTTTTCCCTGTCAAAATTTCATTTCAGCAACACTCTCCACTATCATTTCATTTCATCTGTCATTCATTTAATCATTGCCCCAGAGGAGTGCGTCAGGCCTCGGCAGCCGGCACAGTTCAAATCCTCGCCGCTAGATGGGGGCTTCATTCATTCCATTCCTGACCCAGAGACTGGAAGCAGGCTGTGGATTTTTCATTAATGCAGCCAATGGCCATGTATTCTTATATTCAGGACGGGTCAGGGAAGGGATTATGAAAGGAAATCAGACGTGGCCCTATTGAAAGGAACCATCCCTGCATTTTCCTGGTAGTGAAAATGGGAAACTACGAAAACCATTTTCAGGACGGTCGAGGTGGGATTCGAACCCACGCTCTCCCGATGCCAGAGAGAGACACTGGGTATCGCGTTAGCGCTCTCGGCCACCGCGGCCGGTGGTATTTATTTATACGGATCTATCAGGTTGAATGGGGAAGGGGTTAATCCCCATCCAACACCTTGGATTCACTCCTGCTTCGAACAACTCGCCCACTGGACATATTTTTTCGCACAAATTGCTGTAATTTCCGGATACTTCATACACACATCAAAAAACGTTTTGCATCACCTCGGTTCCAAGAGTTCCGGAACCGTTAAATACAAAGGGAATAGAGATCAACACAAACAACATTTCAGCTCGTTTTATTGCTCATGAGACCCACACATTGCATGTTGTACCATCATACAGCTAGACTTTCAGCATTTGTGGTCCAGATTGCAGTACACACCACTACCTCTAATACCCAGTAGCACGTCCTCTTGCATTGATGCATGCCTGTATTCGCCGTGGCATACTATCCACAAGTTCATCAAGACACTGTTGGTCCAAATTGTCCCACTCCTCAACGACAATTCGGCGTAAATCTCTCAGAGTGGTTGGTGGGTCAAGACGTCCATAAACAGCCCTTTTCAACATATCCCAGGCATGTTCGATAGGGTTCATGTCTGGCGAACATGCTGGCCACTGTAGTCGAGCGATGTCGTTATCTTGAAGGAACGCATTCACAAGATGTGCACGATGAGGTCGAGAATTGTCGTCCATGAAGACAAATGCCTCTCCAATATTCTGCCGATATGGTTGCACTATGGGTCGGAGGATGTCATTCAGGTATCGTAAAGCCGTTTCGGAGCCTTCCATGACCACCAGTGGCGTACGTCGGCCCCACATAATGCCACCCCAAAACATCAGGGAACCACCACCTTGCTGCACTCGCTGGACAGTGTGTCTAAGACGTTCAGCCTGACCAGGGTGCCTCCAAACACGTCTCCGACGATTGTCTGGTTGAAGGCATATGCGACACTCATCGGTGAAGAGAACGTGATGCCAATTCCGTGGGGTCCATTCAGCATGTTGTTGGGCCCATCTGTACCGCGCTGCATGGTGTCGGGGTTGCAAAGCTGGACCTCGCCATGGACGTCGGGAGTGAAGTTGCGCATCATGCAGCCTATTGCGCACAGTTTGAGTTGAAACACGACGTCCTGTGGCTGAACGAAACGCATTATTCAACATGGTGGCATTGCTGTCAGGGTTCCTCCGAGCGGCAATCCGTAAGTAGTGGTCATCCACTACAGTAGTAGCCCTTGGGCGGCCTGAGCGAGGCCTGTCATCGACAGTTCCTGTATCTCTGTACCTCCTCCATGTCCGAACAACATCGCTTTGGTTCACTCTGAGACGCCTGGAAACTTCCCTTGTTGAGAGCCCTTCTTGACACAAAGTAACAATGCGGACGCGATCGAACTGCGGTATTGACCTTCTAGGCATGGTAGAACTACAGACAACATGAGCAGCGTACCTTCGTCCTGGTGGAATGACTGGAACTGATCGGCTGTCGTACCCCCTCCGTCTAATAGGCCCTGCTCATGCATGGTTGTTTACATCTTTGAGCAGTTTTAGTGACATCTATGAACAGTCAAAGGGACTGTATCTTGGATACAATATACACAGTCAACGTCTATATGCCGGAGATCTGGGAACCGAGGTGATGCAAAACTTTTTTTGATGTGTGTATAATTCAAATATTTGAACTGTTCGATTTAGTTCAATAATTGACTATTCGAAATACTATGGTAATTTGAATGTTTGGAACACCCGAAGTAGTCGGACATCCGCATTGTTCGAACACTCAAATATTCGAAGTAGTCGATTTAATCGAATATTCGAATGGTATGTACACATACGGCCCTAGTATAAACAGATGTATGTTAGGTAGTCAGCCCGAAGGCTGGTTGGATCCTCAAAAGCACCACCGTTACGTTATGTGAGTAGATACCCACAAAAACCCAAGGCAGTGCTATATTGAGGCGTTCTAGGCAAGAAGAGGAGTGAGGTAGTTTGCCATTGCTTTCCTCACTGAGTCAGAACAGTAGTCCTAACCCTATGAGTAGAACCTTTCACAGCATTCACAGGCACTGACTGTGTCCTGAATGCCATTACTAAGCACCACCCATACCTCAGGAGCTTCCATATAATCACAGCCATGAGTGAGACTGAGACATCGGTGAAAAGCCACCTTTTACTCTAGCCTGTGCCAACTGACAAATGCAAATGTACTGAATTCATCAAGAGATGGCAAACAGGCCAATATAAACAGATAACTCAGCTATATTATATTAGCGACTTCGGTGACTTAGTTGGTAGTATGCTGAGCTTCTATACCCAATATGGCGGGTTCAAACCCGGCCGAAGTCGTCGGATTATTTAAGAGCATTACTTCGGAGGGGAAGTTAAGTCGGTGGGCCCATGTTAGATTTATGGCATGTTAAAGAACCTTCCACTAACTACAATTGTGTGAAACTAAATTTGTAGGTTAGATTTGACTAACGCTCTATTGGTTCCAAGGTCCGTTGCCAGATGCCGGTTGCGGTGGCATCTAGTAGCCAAGTTCATATCTAGGTGTCTTTGACGGTAGCATTTGGTAGCAAATTAGAAACTACTGAAATTGATTGTCTGCAGTCCTTACCACTTTCTTTCAGATAACGTACACTAATACAGCTATCACAATTAACACCGGTTATCAGACAGATTCTACCCACACCCAAAGTACACGGGGCTACATGAACGAGTTGTCGCAGCCCCTAAACTGAGGAACCATCCAACCATAGCTCAACTATTGAAATTTATAAATATCACAGACCTTACAACAAAAATGAACAATTTTTAGTATCATTGTTGTTGGATGTTTCTTTAGTCAAGTTTTCTATAATAGACTACATATTTTAGTTTAGAAAGTGATATATTTGAAGTACACTGACGAATAGACTATACTTCAATCGAACGTGAGCGGCACGTTAGTCACACGTGTAACAAAAGCCATTATTCAGTGAGAATGTTGCGATACTGCATTGGATGAGTGGGATGATAACGAATCATTTCAGGTTAAAGTCAGTGATTTCGTTAGCCGCGTATGTACGTGCTCGAATGGAACTAATTTGAACAGAACAGTTAAAGCAACGATCTTAACACTCCAGATTTTATCTACGCATTTATATTTGAATATGAACCTCGTGGCATAGATTCCAGCGTATTTCAGGTGGTTATGGGCAGTGCAACGAAATTGTTAAGGGCTATTTTAAGAGTTAGTTAGTTGGTTAGTTATTGTTGTTTTAAGGGGCGGAACTACGAGGTAATCTGCCCCTTATTATAAGGGCACCATGAACAAATCCAGGATGGCCGACGTTAGTAATTTGAAAGTGGAATTGAGCTTATTCATTGAGGGCTAATCAAATTGTGGAACAAGAGGATAACACTGTAATGAAAGCAGCGTGAGAGACATATACTGTGCTAAGGATTCGAGGCCCTGAAGATGCAGAATGATGAGGAATTCGTGGAGGAATATGAGATATTCTCGATTCCTTGCTAATTACAATTAATTAGAGATTTTAGTGCATTTATTATGTGCACAGGAGACTACTCTTGTACGTCAGCTGAGAGGAAGAGTTGAAGGAATGGTGAAACATCGAAGGTTGAAGTGGATGTTAACATTCTTAAATGGCTATTAAGAACAATCATATATGAATTTTGTTAGAAGGTTGAATCATTTGAAGGTAGTTAAATCAATAGCATGATTTGAAATATAACTTAAATTATGGGCAACAGCATACCACGATAATGAAGTCTTATGCAAAATTAAACTCGTAACCAGAATTGAAGATAGTGTGTGAAGCATTGGAAAACCCATTTTAATGTGATAACAGCAGTGGAGTAATGGATGCTTAAGGATGATTGATTGTGGGGTTAAGATTATGACGAATTAAACACTCGATTAACAACATGTATTCGTCATAATTACGATAAAAGATTTCCTGGTTTTTGATTGGTTAAGAAGTTGGAATTGGTAGAAGCTGCGATGAGAAATAAGTATTGTAGGATTACTGAGTGGGAAGGCCGCATACCGAGGTGAGTTATGTAAAGCAATAACGTTCAACGTGATATTTTAGATCAAAAATTAATTGTGAAGATACGATTGAAAAGTACAGGATGGCATTGTAATTACCACTTAAACTTGCAGATTGTATGGATTATTTATGTTATGCTAATTTAAACAATGCTTGTGCTTATTTAGCCTATTTCCATTATATGAAAAAATAGACTTAAGAGATCACCTTTTGTCCGTGCGTGTCCAGCAGGAGCGATTTCAATAAAATTCGGTAAAGTCTCCTACTTCCTTTAGCTTTTAAATAAACAAATAATAAATAAACAAATAAATAAGTAAATAAAAACAATATAAATGCGTATTTCAACTTACAATTTTGCAAATAAGTGGACTTGTTTATCTCTTCAAATGACCGATTCAATTATTAATAATTGAGACAGATGACCTTGCTGTTCTGCCCCTGAAAACAATATTTCTTCAATAGGTCAGCGCAAAATCACAGTGATTATAAGATTATGACGATGTTCAGTAACCACTCGTAACATAAACAATGCATAGTGTTATTGTTACCAACACAAAGTCTGCACTCAACCAACGAGCTAGAGAAAGGTATACCTTTCTCTAGCTCGTTGCACTCAACAGAGCAGACGAGAAGTGAGTTCAGAAATCTATCTATAATATAATAGTTCAGAAGTTATACGCACAAACCTAAATCTCTGTAAAAGTGGGCGTTGGCTTTCATGGTGCAGCATTGTCATTAAATCCAGGTAGGTGTATTCCGGCTTTCCGCCATACAGCCAGCCAGAGAGCGTCTACGTCACTGGGCAGGCATCTAGTCTCCACGCGCGGCAGTCCCTGTGTAATCATTGTCTGTTTATGGGCGGTATTGGTATTTTTTTTAGCGTATGGCTTTTAGTGCCGGGAGTATCCGAGGACATGTTCGGCTTGCCAGGTTTTTAGCTGCTTCGAGACGGACACCCAATGGGTGAGCTACAAGTACCGTTGGGGAGGAAAGTTTGGATGTAAGGACGAGGAGTTGGAAGGTAGCGGCTGTGGCCTATAGTTAGGGACCAACCCCGGCATTTTCCTGGAAGGAAGATGGGAAACCACAGAAGACCATCTTCAAGGTTGCCGGCGGGGGGATTCGAACCTCCTCGCCTCCCGGATGTGAGTGACTGCCAGAAGTCAAGCCGTAACGACCTCGGCTAACTCACCCGGTGGTATTGGTATTATTTATAGTGTACGAAACGCATTTAGTGGAGAAGTTACAGTACCTCGTCATACTTTATTTAATTTCCTCATTATTTTACTTGCGTTTATGGTGAAATGAGTAAAAATAAATCTAATTGTGCCGTTGCACAATGCAATGATATTGCTTACAGGATTCAAAACGTAGTTTACCATCGTTTCCCCAAAAACCTGGAATTTCAACGTGAGTGGGTATCGCGGTGCAAGCGAGTGGACTTCATAAATGAGCTCAATGCACGAATATGTTCAGTACATTTCCTTCCCGAGAACTACGAGCGGGATTTGAAAAATCAATTATTGGGTCTACCTTTAAGGAAGATACTTAAATCAGACGCTGTTCCATCTCAAAAAATCCCGACTGGGATGGAGATAAAATTGAATGTCCTGTAGCAGGGGCCAGTAATATAGGAGATAAGGTACCATATACTTTATTATTGATGTTAAACAGTCTTCTTTACAGTTGCATTGTTCGTTACTTCTATATCATACATTTTTATTAGGCCTACATCGTTGGACATGTTTGAGAGTTTTAAAATGGCATTACTTTTTATAATTAATCTACAAATTGAAGTTAAAGTGGTAGTGCAACTTCACGTTTATGCAGTAGGAGTACGGTCTTGACATTCCTTTACCCTATTGTTCTCTAGGGACGGGGAAATACAGTATATTAGGTGCGGGTCTCTTTTAATGAACTTTCAGATGTGAGTAGCGTTAGCGTTAGCGCATTAAAGAAAATCGCCTTTAAATAAGAGCGTTATTGATTAAGCTGTGAATTCATGCGTATATATCTTGCATGAACTGTTGTTCTAAAGTTCTTTCTCTCTATAGGTTGTAACAGACTGGGAACTCCGCTGTGACACAAGGTCAGTGCAGAAGAGGATTCTAACAACATTGTATTCGTCGTCCCCAAAGAAAAGAAAACTCGATAAGGAAACCAGCACAGATGTAATCACCGACCCTGTCATATTAATGAAAGAGCAAGAAATTAAAGAATTACGGAAAGAAATAGAGTTCTTCAAGAGGGAAAATGCTGCCCTGGTGAAAAAGAATGTTATCCTGGTGCAGAAGAATACTGCTTTCAAGAAAGTTAAACCTAAAGGACATGTAGTATCCTACAGAAGATCACATTGGTGCATAAAGCAAGTGATATACAAAGAAGTAAAATATATTTTGTTACAATGCTTTACATCTGGCCAAATTCGCTGTTTACTGAGAATGAAAAAACGCGTTAGATGGGGTCCTAGAGACATCGCGAATGCTCTCACTTAAAGAGCTCTTCCTCCCAAGGCGTATGCGTACTTGTGGAAAAGGAAGTACCCCTTGCCTTGCCGCTCAACTCTCCAAAAATGGGCAAGACAGTTCAAGTGTAGACCGGGCATTTAACCGAAGTTCTTAGTTTAATTAAAACTAGGTCAAAAACTTTCAAACCTTTCGAAGCACTGGCTGTTCTAAGTTTCGATGAAATGAACATCGACGGTCGCGTGAGTTACGATTCATCTGTTGATGTGATACTTGGGCCTCATACGAACGTTCAGGTGGCGATGATTCGCAGCTTATTTTCGCCATGGAAACAACCTGTGTACTATGACTTTGATGTCACGATGACAAGCACACTGTTACAATCCTTAATCCGGGAGGTAGACGGAGCTGGAGTGCGTGTTGTGGCTGTCACTTGTGATATGGGGGGGGGGGGTAAAAATGCGAAGGTGTGGAAAGAACTGGGGGTATCCTCTAGCAAGACACACACCATGTTTCTCAAGCCCACCTGACTGTTAGTGGACGTGCTCGCCAAAATGTAAGAATGGCTGCACAGCTCTTTTCCCACCACACTGCCCAAGCTTTGAAGTACACTCTAAACCAAAACCACGAAGGAATTATTATTGAATTAATTAACGATGTATTTGATGTACTAAATTCTAGATTCCCCAAGGATGAGAAGGCTCCCCTTAGAAGTGGTTATTGACTGAATCACATAAGCCAGGAGAACACCTTAAGAAGGTTCCTAGACATTTGTTCAGGCATGCGTCTAGGGAAGCGAAGCGGCCTTCTCCCATTTCAGAAAGGGTTCTTAATATCAATAAACTCTCTTTTTGGACTTTCTCTAGATCTCAAAAGCATTGGTGTGACCTATATTTTGACCTCAAGACTAAACTAAGATTGCTTCGAAAATTTCTTTTCTCGTCTTCGCGGCCTTGGCGTATTCTATAACAACCCTACACCTTTCGAAGTAAAGAACCGAATACGCCTCCTAATATTAACAGGGAATGCGAACGAGATACCTTTGTCCGGTGGTGTCTCTGTTGCTGAGGATGCAAGTCAACCTGGTTCCTCATCTGACTGCTTAGTGGAAGAAACAACAGAAGAATTCGAGAAGTTCCTCTCAAGTGAACTGTGCATCTCAGTGATAGGCACCTCATCCCATGCACATCGTGAGTATTCAGGCGATGGAAGTGAAGAACAGTTGCTTCAAGATATCAACCTCGACCATGGCAATTCAACATGCCGAAATGAGGATGTGACTCACGATGCCTAAAAATACATCGCAGGTTTGATTGCTTTCAAATGCAAAACACATTGACAGTTATTTAGGAAATGTAGCTGAAAAATGTCGTATAGTTGAAAAACTAACTGCTGAACTCGACTGGATCACTATCATTTCTAAAGGAAGGCTCACTTCTCCAACACCAGAATGGATGATTGCAACAACGCAGTTTGAAGTAATTTTCGCTTCCTTCCACGGGCAACAATATTCTAAGTCCAACAAGGTGATGGAAACCCCTAACATCTATCATACGGACTAAATTCCCTGAAATCAACAGGAAAATCATTGCCTTGTATGTGCGAACAGGGACTTTTATTCGCATAAGGCACTTGAGCAAAGCGTCGAAGTTTGAGATAATGAAGAAAAATGTAGCAATGAAGAACCTGCTCTGGATGGCATCATCTTCAGGACTGAAGGTTTAGACGTTCAGCCACGTTATAACGTAAGTTGTTAGTCTTTTTTGAATAACGTCTGTTTAGTAAAAGTTTGGAATGAAACGAATTGCTTGCATAAATATTAGCCCAGTAGGCTACTGTTTGTACGAGAAGCATGGAAAAATGTAAACATTATTCACAATCCAACAATTAAACAGATAATTACATGACATACGGTAAAACAGTACATGATAAAAGAGATGATTCAGCTCAGACTTGTCAATACACTAAAATTAGTATAGTTACATGGACAATTAGGCCTACAATTATTTAAGTTCGCTTTTCATTTTCATCTTCACGATCACCCAAACCATCAGGGGCCGATAACCTATATGTTAGTCCCCTTAAAACAACAATAATTATCATCATCATCATAATTCATTTGAAAGACTTGGACATCGTGGTCATTTAGCCCCGTGTACTAAGGTGTTTGCAGAATTTGTCTGATAATCTGTTTTATTGTGGTGTCTTATATTTGTAATTCAGGTGAGGATTGGGAAGGAGCGGCTGCGGCCTGAAGTAGACGTGAGAAACCACGGAAAACCATTTCCGGGATGGCTGAGGTGAGAGCCAATCCCTCCTCTTCACAGTTTTGCCTCACGATGCTCAGTGAACCCCGTTGCAGCACACAGACTAGAATTAAATTTCTTGTCAGAGCTGGAAATCGAATCAGGACCTCCAGGTCGACAGCTAAGAATGCTAGCTGCTTCACTAGGAGGTCTCTACGAATTAAATAATTACGAAACACTAGGGTACGGGATATCTCCGATTAACTTTTGTTGAGGTGTACATATTGAAAGGGTAAAATAAGCGCATTTATAGTAGGCTATTATTATAATATTGTTTAGTTAAAATAATAATGATAACTATGTGTGGCTTCCGTATGGCCCAGGTGTAGGACTCCCAAGCTGACAGCCGTAGGCATCCAGTGCGTAACATATTGAACATGCCTAATTAAAGTTTACTGCAAGGCTGACAGCAAATATAACGTAGTTTATTGCCAGTTTATCGGCCTGATTGTTATTCAATGTCTTTTTATCGAAAGTAAAAGATTTAAAATACAATACAGTCCATCGGTGCTGTCCATTAATGCGGACAGAAGGAAAAGAAGAGTGAAACAGTATTCATATTTCTGTGGGTAACCCAACGATAGAGAGCGTTCTGCCTGCCTGACTGCGTCACGGAGCACTGACCAATGACAGCGCATACCCCGGAATGGCTTACCTATTGAGTATTCTAAGTACCTTGATTTATATCTATAAAATGACAATTTTTCACATTTTTTTACTTTTTTTTACAAATTCCTGGTCTCTATTTTGTAAATAACTAAAAACTCCAAAAATATTTTTTTCATATTTTTCGCCCCTAGAAGGGTCTTTCTTACCTTTACAAAACCAACATGGCGCCCAAGCGAAGTTAATATAAATATTTAACTGACATTTTCTCTAAATTTAATCAACTGAGCGCAGTGAAACGTAACACACTACATGTCCATACAAGATTTAATCTACTGGAATTTACTTCAATTAAATTGTTTTCATAAAAGCAAGATGGCAGCTGTGCGGAATTTTAAAATTCATTTTTTATTCATGTTTTGTGTCCTTATAATGCGATTGAAGTGAACGTTTGAATAATCAACCTTTGCAATAAATTTCATCTAATGGTACATAACTCTATGGCCTACATGCAGAGCAATTCAACATGGCGATTATCCGAAATTTTTAGACAGTCTCGATATCTGCGAATCAATTACAGCAATCAAACTGAAATTTTGTATATTAATAGAGGTTATTAACATACATTCACCTATGGGGTATTCACACATATCGAACATGGCTTCGACGCAAAATTCAAATATTAATAAGGATTTTTCTCGTGACTTAATTATCTAAGCGCAGAGTAACTTCTCATAGCATATTTTCTCATAAGGCTTTATAGATTGGCGTTTAATATAATTCAATTTACATGAGAACTTAAAATGGCGGCTGTGCTAAATGTTTAAAATCACATTTATATTTCTCGTGTACTAAACATGCGATAGAAATTTAGTTTAGTGTAACGGGCCACGGTTATAATATTTATCCGGTGGCATATAACTCTATAGCATTATAAAGCAATCCAACATGGCGTCCATACGATATATTTCACCGGTTCTCCATATCTCCGGAATTCTTCTTCTTCTCCTTCTTCTTTGTCGTCGATTTTGGCCTACTGTGGACCGCGTTGAACAACCGGCCGACTTGCCAATCTCTTCTTCTCCTACCAGAATTTCTTCATGCGTTCGGTGGGTCTCCTCCTCCTTTCTTCAGACCAGATGACCTTGGTTTTTGAGCTAGGTTTTTCCTGAAGCCCTTTAAATTTATCAACCTTCCTTCCAAACAGTGATCTGTTGAGAATATCTTCTTGAGTGATGCCAACTTCTTTGATTATTATTTAAGCAATCAAACTTAAATTTTGTTTGGTGTTAGAGGACTGTTAAGTAAGGACAAATATGTGACTTTCCAAATCCTGACAAACACAAAAACATCATGGTGGCCAAGTGATTTTCAAATATTTAAAATATCCTTTCTGGCGATCTACTCGTTATCACCCGAGTGCAATGACACTTGGCACAGCGAATTTTTATTCAGAGCTTAGTGTAAAGACATATAATGATGTCAATGTTTTCAAAAATTCAAGATGCATTAGTTTTACATTTTAAAACCTTATTTTCCATTTCTTATTCATGCGATTTAATAGATGATTCGTATGATAGGCTATGGTAACAATCATCATCTATTGTCACTAAATTCTGTAGCTTACTTTTAGTAAATCATAGAAGCCGTGCATTTGACTTTTAAATAAATAAATAAATAAATTCCCGTGGTTCGTACAGAAAGACGCCATCTCGTGGCAGGAGTCTTAATCACCGATATTGAAAGCTTTACATTCTAGCACATTACTTCTCATTGTAATGGTGTTGGTGAACCATAGGCCTAGGTCGTGAACCAAAAGCTATTTAGTAAATCACATGACAAATTATTTTAATAGGCAGGAGAGTTTTAGTAGAAGAGACCAGTTGGATATATGAAAATAGGCTAGTTAGCTCTTCACGGAACTACTTGTTGTATGAAACAGATTCACAAGATCACTTATATTCCCGTATGTATGTCCACCTAATAAATTCTGTTTAGCTAGAGTGATTTCAATAAAACTTCGTAAGAACTGACCCTGGCTGTGCCTCAAATTTCAACAAGTACATCCAATCTAACATGACGGGCGCACGAAATATTTCACCGGTTTTAAATATCTCCGAACTATTGCAGCAAAAAACCTGAAATTTTGTGTAATGATATATGCTTGTTGACACGTGTGACTTTCAAAAACGTGATAAGAACAAAACCAACATTGTGGCTAGGCGAAGTTTAAATATTTAAACAGCGTTTTGTGGTGACTTAATAATCCAAGCGCACTGAAACTTGACATAGTAAATCTTTAGAATCTTTATTGGTGTCTAATACAATTAAAATCTTCTGAAGATTTCAATAAGGTGTCTGAGCTAATGTTTAACAAGAAGTTCCGTGAAGAACTATACAGCCTACTTTTCATGCCAATGATTATTCTACAGAATATGAACCTATCTAGAATAATGACGAAATTAAGTTGCTAATATCGAAATATCCAATTAGTTCGAAATACTGTATAGCTGGCATAATGTATCCTAATAGAGCACTACAGTTGGCAGCCCTGATGACTGAATATATTCTTAGTTCCGTCTCTTACGGTACTAAATACAAAATTTGGTTGAAGTCCACTGGATAGCATGGACGTTACATGCAGTTAAACATTGGATCTAACAGCGCGCGTAAAATCATGTTGGCAACAATGTCATGCATGTATTGGTCAGAAATAATCTGAAATAATATGATCTATTGTTGTGCCAATTTTGAATGAAATCCATTAGTTAGTATAGAAGTTACATGCATTTTAAAATTGGACCTATCAGCAGGCTTAGAATCATGTTGGCAGCACTGACGTATATTAGTTACTCAAAATTGGTCTAGAATGCAAGGTACTATACGTGTGCAAAGTTTAGAGCTATTGGCTTGCATGAAAATGAAAATCCACAGCCTGCTTCCAGTCTCCGACCGGGTCAGGAATGGAATGAATGAAGCCCCCATCTAGCGGCGAGGATATGAACTGTGCCGGCTGCCGAGGCCTGACGCACTCCTCTGGGGCAATGATTAAATGAATGACAGATGAAATGAAATGATAGTGGAGAGTGTTGCTGGAATGAAATTTTGACAGGGAAAACCGGAGTACCCGGAGAAAAACCTGTCTGCCTCCGTTTTGTCCAGCACAGATCTCACATGGAGTGACCGGGATTTGAACCACGGACCCAGCGGTGAGGGCCGGCGCGCTGCCGCCTAAGCCACGGAGGCTTCAGCTATTGGCTTGCATACTTTCTGATATATTGATATTAGGGCAACAAAAATAGGGACAGCAAATATTAACAGTTGGCAGCCCTGGTTGCTCCTTAGAATACGCATAGTCATATCTGTTATGGTACACATAGCACATACGAAATTTGGTTGAAATCCAAATGATAGTATGGAAGTTACACGTATTTAAAGTTGGACCTGTCATCAGGCTTAGAATCATGTTGGTAGCACTGACGTATATAAGTTACTCCAAATTAATATTGAATGTCAGGTACTATACGTGTGCATAGTTTAAAGCTGTCGGCTTGCATACTTTCTGATATATTGGTATTTGGATAAAATAAATTAGGAGCATTTATTAACAGTTGGCAGCCCTGGTAGGTCTTAAGAATACGCTCAGTCATATCTGGTTATGTACACATACAACATACGAAATTTGGTTGAATTCCACTTGATAGTGTAGAAGTTATATGCATTAAAAATTGGACCTATCAGGAGGCTTATAATCATTTTGGCAACACTGCCATGTTTGGCCTCCTGGAAATTAAACTGAAATATTATGATCTGTACGTGTGCCAATTTTGAAATAGCTCCCATTCATACTTTCCAAGATATCCAACATGGAGCTGAAATTTCAATTGCGATTTTTTAGCAGTTGGTAGCACTGACATCATTTTCAAATATGGCCGTGAGATATTCAGGTATAGATCTTTACTCCTACCAAATTTTGTTTCGATTGCTGCAGCCGTTTAGGAGTTGATAGGGGGGGACACACACACACAGCCAGACAGACAGACAGAAGGACAGACAGACAGACAGACAGACAGACAGACAGACAGACAGACAGACACACATTTGCCCGATCTCAGGCAGCACAATAACCTAGGTTATCAGACAAATTATACATACACCCAAGTACATGGGACTAATTGACCACGATGTCCAAGCCGGCCCCGTGTTGTTGGAGTATCGCGCCTGCCTTTCACCCGGAGGCCCCGGGTTCGATCCCCGGCTCCGTCAGGGATTTTAAAACTGACGTGAGGGTTGGAACGGGGTGCACTCAGCCTCGTGAGGACAATTGAGTAGCTGTCTGACAGCGAGACAGCGCACCGATCACGAATACCAAGATTAACGGCCGAGGGGACCCGACGCGCTGATCACGCGTCACCTCAATATCTGCAGGCCAAATGGCTGGGCAGCGGTCGCTTGGTCGGCCTTAGCCCGTCATGGGCTGTATAGTACCAGGAGTTGACTTTTTTGTTGTTGTTGTCCAAGCTCCTCAAGTGAAACAGCAATAACAACAACCTTATTGGTCATCGACCATGCGGTCTTAAATGTCCAATTATTACAAAAGGACTAATAGTAGGGGGGCAAGGACAGTTCTGCTTCACCCATTTTATTTGCACCCGACTGTATATGTTAAATAAATAATATCTGGTGAACCCATAGTCGGATGTTGACAAATGAGGTGTCGTTGGACTCAAGCTGACGTTCCCTTTCCTCTTTCAATTTTTTTTGAAAAATTTTGTTTTTGAAAATAGGTGATAGTTTAAAAAACAAACATGATAGAACATTGTGCCATGGTTGAAACGAATGGTCTTTATGTCCTTTATATTTTATGATAAAACTTTTTTATTTTTGATGTTTTTTTTTCAAAACAGTCCAATTTTGAAATTCCTATATTTTGGAAACTATGAATTTTACAAATAAGTTTGTTGGACGTAAATGAATGGTCCCTACTCCCTTTACCCCCAAAATAAATTTCAACTCTCTAGGATAAAAATTTGTAGTAGTGCTAGATTGACAGTTCTGAGTCACCCCCTACTTTCATATAAACTTTGCCGATATCTCCCGAACGCATGATCGGATTTTAACGAACGAGGTGTTGTTGGCGTTGGGATGACGTTCTCTTTGCTAAGAATATGTGTTGGTATTTTTTTTTTTTGAAAATTGTTGATTTTGAAATTGGCGCTATTTTGGAAACGGCGAATTTTGGAAAAAAGTTTGTTTGACGTTAATGAAAGGTGGACAGTAAGTTTCAAGTGTGTAGTACGAGAAAAAATGATAGCCTACTTTCTCGCGAACATTGGCGATAATTGGCAAACGGATGGTCGGATTTTAATGAATGAGGTGTTGTTGGCGTTGGGGTGACGTTCTCTTTGCTCTGGACGACTTGTACTATATTTCAGAAATTTTTGAAATTTTTTGTTTTTGAAAGTAGGCGATAGTTTTTAAACTAATTATGATAGAACATAGTTCAATGGCTTAAACGAACGGTCTCTATGACTTTTATTTTTCAATAATAACACTTTTTATTTTTTGTGGTTTTTTGGAAACACTCAAATTTTGAATTTTTAATATTTTGGAAACTAGGAATTTCACAAAAGAGTTTGTATGACATAAATGAAAGGTCCCTACCCCGTTTACCATCAAAATAAATGTCAAGTCTCTAGGATAAAAACCATGCATTTAAAAAACTTGTACACCTCTTTTTTTAATGAAACGTGCTCGTATCAGAGAGAGACGATACCGCTGGGCATGTGTGTTAGAACAAGTCTATCATCGACCATGATGAATACAGGAAATGGCTATTTCGACCGGGCGATGTATGGTAGAACGATGGAACGAGGGGTCACTTTTCGATATTTTGCTATGACAAACAAATAAAGGCGAATATTTCGAAAAATCCCTCGGCGATCCTTAAACATGTTATTAAACGGGTCGTGGGTAACATGACAAATGCTAATAACTGTATGAGTTGAATGAAAGCGGGAAACGTTTGATAGTTGTCATTAAGAACTTGCTTTGCATGTATGTCTGACTGGCAGCCAAGAAAGAAAAATCTGCTTGGGGTCTGGCCGGCCCAAGCTGGCCAGCTAAGAGAATGGAATGTCAGTCAAGCAGACAACACAGTTGGGTAGCGATAACAGGTTGGAACAATCTGACAACTCTGTAATAGAGATAATATTTCACATCCTCTCAGCCAGGCCCCGAGCAGAGCAGCAGCAGCAGCAGACAGGGCCCCGCAGAGAGGAAAGGGGAGAGGGGAAAGGGTGGACGCAAAGAGAGAACAGGAAATCACGTGACCACTGCAGAGCGGTGAGAGGTGGGGCCAGAGTTGCGGGGAGAGGTGAGGGGAGGAGTGGAGAACCCATGAGAGCCAATAGCTGAACGAGTTGTATGTCAACATGGAGTAAAGGAGTGAGACGCAGGTGTGGAGAGAGAAATAGAAATATGTATGGAAATGCACGAAGCGCGGAGCGCCGTACACACAGGGATCTTGTACAATATCATTCAATAAATAAATACATAAATAAAAAGTACACAGGTTCACACAACATGAAATTTATTAATCCAAGAATTAAAGGTAGAGTTAAATCCTAACCATTTTACATATAGTTTATTTCCTTTTTGTTTCAACACTTTTTCCACAAGATAATGTTTAGGAAACGCTGTTTTCTGAAGTTCATGGAGAGAAAATCTACCTTTTATGGGTTGATGGTTGAGGTCCTCGTGTAAAGAGGTGACTGGACTGTCCAAGTTGACTTGACGAATTTGAAATAGTTCAGTCTCCCACTGAGGTGTGTGACCCTTATTGAAGGCAGACTTAAATTTGCTCATACGAACAAAATCCCCAATTTTCAGTCAGTGACGTTTAGGGTCTGCTGTTTTTATAGGGTTAAACCAGTTTATCCTGTCGCTGAATAATTTTGATCACGAGGCGTGGCTTGGTCCCAATCGTTCTATGTTTTGTGTCATTGTAACCTGACACTAGCTCTGGTAACATGTCCAACCAGCGATAAGTGCCCTGAGCAGTAAATGCATTCCACATATGCGTTTTCAATGTTCGGTTGAACCGCTCAACCACTATGGCTTTGAGATTGCTGTGCGTGGTATAATGGTGAATATCCAAAGATTTGAGAAAACTGGAGAAATCCTTGTTGAAAAATTATTTTCCCTGGTCGGTTTGTAACAACTGAGGACGTTTGGATTGTTGAATAATATGTTGAAAGGCCTTGGTGACTAGTGGACCAGACTTGCGACGCACAGGTTTAACTATCGCCATTTTTGAATAGACATCAATGACGGTCAACATATAGCGTACACCGTTGTTAACGCTAGCATAGAGTATCATTTCAACCAAGTCAGCCTGCGAAAGTTCATCCACACCTCGTGAAATCACCTTGAGTCGCGGATAGTGACGCCTAGCTGGGCGATGCAACTCGTGGGCAATACCCATTTTAGTGGGTGAGGGCTAACGATAATTTTGGCATTTCGAAGTTCTTGTTCAATTTCTTGAATTTCCCAATCGTGACCGGTATGGGCGGCTTGACAGCTGTAGTCGCTGGACGAGCTTATTGGGATTGTGCCAGTAGGTAACATCCACAAGGGGTTTTAATGGCTTAAATGTCACTCCCGAAGCGGACGCTTTACGACGAGTACTTTGACTGGTGGGAAACATTTTTGCAATGATGGTTTTATATTTTTGAGATATATTGGCATTCACTTGTTGAGCTGGATCATACTGTCTTTTGTGGGCATGGGTGTCCAATAAAATGGATTTATATTTGCCAAGGTCCTCTGACGTATATTCATGGAAAGAGGGTGTTCGAGAAAAGAGCAGCTTTAACAGTCCTGGCGTTAATTTATAATTGATGTTCTTAATGACAGCTTTAGTACGAGCAAATTTAATGTATATTCTCCAATTTTAAAACAATCATCCTCATAGCGAACACCATACTTGGTATCTGTGTTTCCAATAAATAGATCGGTGAAATAGGGTTCTAGTGTTGATCCATAATATTTTATTAAAATGTTTTTCAGTTGAGGTTTATGTTGAGGGGTGGCCAAGAGTTGTGAAAACGGAGACGATCTGGAAGGGCAAGGTGATTCGAACATAACCAAGGATTTCTTTTTTCTCCAAAACTCTGCAAGGGGTGATGACTTTTTTTTGAGGCGTAATCACTTGTTCCTCTTCATCCTCAACTTCGCTAACACTAGTCAAATCTTCCTGTTCCTGTTCCTCTTCCTCTTCCACAGGGTCCTCGTGGTGCGTCTGCGTGGCTTGTGAAACAGTGGGTAGCGTTTCAGATGGCTTGAAAGAGGGTTTCAACATGGCTTTTAGCGGAGGTGCTAAATGTTGTTGAATAAACAAAGCATGATCCGCACGTGATTCCTTCAAGTGACGAAACTTTTGGCGAATAGTATTTTTTGCTTTAATAATATGCTTTTTCAATTGACTGTCTGCTAACGCCATGGTGTATTGACAAATGACTTGAGAGGAAATGAGACAGTGCCTTAAATAGCAATAAAATGATCAAACCCTAAGCGATACCGTCCTTGGTTGAGTTCATTTTGTTTGTCAATCACTAAACAGGCATGACGTTGAGTGTTCTAGCACTTGGCACACAATTCTGTAAACATTTGAAAGGTCATATCCGGATTCACATGTTCATTATAAATGTGACGACTGTTCCTCTCGTCCTGGCGAAATAAAACAATGACATTGGCATTGTCACGAATCAACTGTTTGGACATTTTAGAATAAGTTTGTCCAAGATAGAAGCAATCGATATGTTTGTGTCGACCCATGCTGAAATAGCTTTGAATGATGCCTTGACGTTCAGTGGATACATCATAGAAAATCATGAGTGAATCAGGCTTTACCTCATCCGGTGAAATAACATTTTCTTGCGTGGAAAATGTAAGATAACCCATATTCTCATTTTGTAATCCAGACATGACTTGAATCAGAAACACGTAGAGGTTGGTTGAGAGATTTTGCAAAGATATAAATATTTTGAAAACGCAGGCCATTGGGCGCTGTGATGAGTGTTAGCAAAAGATTGGTCTTTCCATAGCCGGAAAGTCCCACAATGATGCAGCGAATGGAAGATGGAAACAGTAAACCATGGCATTGTTCACGTGATGTGGGACAGAGATGGGAAACCATGTCCCCCACGGGGAATGACTCTTGCTGCTTAATAATCTTCATTTCAACTAAGACTTAGAGAGGCTAGCAGGCTGTCTATATACATGGTACCGAGCCTTGTCATAGAAACAGTAGACTCGTACTACAGGTTGGCGATGGATGTCTTTGGACGTGCGTTGATGGCCAAACCTAGGTCTGTCCCCATACATGATCCTAAACAAGGAACAGATCCTGCTAATAAACACTATGTGGATAGGTCAGTAGTGCCACGCACAAAACAGGGAGATTATGACTTTAAGGGAAAGAGCTTAACCCATGTAAAACATCCTCAAGTGTCTACAGACGTTACTACAAAAAAGTATGTGGATAACAAAGTGTATGAGTTTTATGACAAAGTGCCTCAGCTTACGGTGAATGGCTATAGCGCTAATCACCATCGGATTATTCACATGGAAGACCCACAAGACGAAGACGATGTTTGTACCAAGCGTTACGTGACCTATGAAATGAAAAGGCTTTATAAATTTATCCCATCTGTATTTTTAGTGTATCTGACAAATGAAAAACCTGTGAATGACAGAAACCATTTACCGCTAGTCCATGACCAGTACTTGACCTATGTCCTTGCTTCGGGTTTAAGCCAATATCGATTGCACTATGATGGAACCATTCACATCAAATACGCAATGCCTGATGAAAACCATTTACAAATACAGATAAATGGTCATAGGATGTTGGTCCATAACCATGAAATGGTCAATGTAGATGACGAATTATCCTTTCATCTCATGTTGACATGGGATGAAAAGCAAGCGGGAAAAAACATAAACGATTCCCCACTTCATGTGGAATTGGAATATACGGCCATGAAATAACAACCTGGCGTTAGTTGTGACTTAAATTTCTTGTGAAAGGTTGTTGGTCATCATCATGGTGAAACAAAGGTATGTGGTGAGAAAGACTATAAAGAGTAAAAATAAGACCCTGTCCTTGGCAAAGCCTGGGCTTAAGGCATTCGTGGGTAAGCCCTTGCGAAAGAACAAAATAAAAATAATGTGTTGACCATAAGGAAAGCCCTTCGAGCAGCACAGAGACGTATTATTCCAAAACGTCAGCGACAGGGTTCCAAACAAGGGCGAGTGATTCCCCTCCCCAAACGAGCGGGATTTTTACCTGCATTATTTGCCGGTCTGGCGGCTCTGGGTTCACTTTTGGGCGGTGCCAGTGCGGTGGCAAAAACCATCAAAGCCACACAGCAGGGCAAGCAACAACTAAAAGAAAGTCAGCGACATAATGAAACGATGGAAGCGATTTCTATGGGGGCTAGAAATGGCAATTTAAAGCCAGCCTATTATGAACAAAAATTAGGGATTTCACCATTTCGAAATATATTTAAAAAAAAACCTCAGCCATAGCAAGACATGCCTTGACCCATCAGGAAGTAGAAAGCTATGCTAAACAACTACAGCTTTCTCATTTTCGAGGTGTGTTTATGCGAAACCAGCTACCCCCACGAACCTGGAAAGAGGAATGTGCTGTTGTCAATTTGGATGATCACCGAGGACCAGGAACGCATTATGTAGCTTATTTCAAAGAGGGATCCACCGTATGGTACTTTGACAGTTTTGGGAATTTGCCCCCGCCCATGGAACTAGTGACCTATTTTGGAAACAGGATCAAGATATATTATAATGTGAAACGTGAGCAAACGTTTAACAGCCAACAGTGTAGTCGTTTGTGTTTATTTTTTTATATAAGACACAGCATATGCAAAAACGTCAACAGTATGTCGGCAGAAAGTTAAACGTTTACACTGCATGGACGTGGACCTGAAGTCAGCCTAGACTTTTACTCGCCTATCGAATTGAGTGAAAGACCTTATGGTTTAGGACTTGTTTCACTTGAAACGTACAATCGATTATACAACTTACGTGAAAATGTGAACAACAAGTTTTACTATGATGATTCTGTGCTCACCCTGAACTCTGGTGGATACACGATGGATGACATTTATGAACACATTTATGTGGTGTTGATCAATGAATATGGTTTAAAGTCATTTCTCGATGGAACGCGCAAGTTTGAACTTGTAGGAAATACCAAAACTCATCGCTGCAGTATTTTCTCCACATTCAAAATTGACTTTAAAACACGCCCCGATTCCATTGGTCCATTACTAGGATTTAAACCACGCGTGTTGGAGCCCAACAAAAAACATGAATCAGACCATGAAGTGAAATTCATTGAGGGCCGTCATTTGTCGGTAACGTGTAATGTTATTAGCCAAGTGTACACCAATCAAGAACCATCGCATTCGCTTTATGACTTTATTGTGACATCGCCCAATGGGTATATTATTCTTAAAAGCCCTCCAGTGGTGCTTTTGCATTCTGTGGCTGTCGATGGTATTAGTAATATAACATTAAGACTGATCAATAGAGATCAACAACTACCACACCAGTGACTTACAAATTGGTGCTAAAGCCACTATGAAGTTTGTGTATAAAGCAACAACACCGTCTAGGAATGGTGTTAGTTGTTTGCCACGTTAATACACGTTAACATCTCAGGACAAGCAGATTTTACAGCATTTGAATTACCACGTCAACCCTCATGATGAATTCTATCCTAGAGGTAGTGAACCACATCGAGGAGCAACCAGGGGTGGTAAGAATTGATCTCCATTCCTATCAAGCTCAAACACCTGGACTCAATAACAATGATGACATTCAATTTTTTTTAATCAACAACCGAGATATTTACACCCTACCGAATTAAAGTGTCATTTAGATTGAAGGTAGGCTCACCAAAGCCGGTGGCTCTACACCCACCACATCCAAGTTGGCCAACCATGCTTTTGCCTTTCTGTTTTTTGAAGTGCGCTACGTGATTAACGATATCATGGTGGATAGCACTCGAAATGTGGGTATTTCCAGTGTCATGAAACTATATCCCTCTTATAGTGAGGAAGAAGTTAAAACACTTTGCATGGCTGGTTGGTGCCCTGACTCGACCAATGACTGGATGGTACACACCGATGGGACCTTTACTGGATATTTACCTCTTAAACTGATTTTAGGCTTTGCCGAAGATCACCAGCGCATTGTGGTCAACGCAGGGCAAGTGCTTTATTTGGTGAGAGACAGGAGTGATGATAATGCACTCAAGGGAGCCGACAATGCCCCCATAGATTCAAAAATTCAACTACTACGCATGCTATGGAAAGTGCCCCATGTGACCCTTGACGATAGCAAAAAATTCCTCTCGGTACGCCGGAAGGCGGAGTTAGATTTCACCGGGCAAACTAGGGGATAGTCTATAATAGGCAAAATATGCAGGGTTTCGTAGAAGGATCAGTCCTCATTAATTGCCAGAATGTAATTTACAATAATTTTAGCTTAATTAACTTTGTTTTCGTCTTTCTATGCATATTTTTAACATTTTATTGTCTTATGGGGACAGTAACCTTCTTATCATTTGGGATCCATTTTTATACTTGTGGTCACACTGTCCTTATGCAAGGTTACGACACTGATGTGTAACGTTCTAATAGTCTAACTTCTTCACGTAAAATTTTATCTCCCCAGAGATGTTGGTTGGTTCCTCAGTTTAGGGGCTGCGACAACGCGGTTATGTAACCCCGTGTACTTTAGGTATGTGTAGAATCTGTCTGATAAACGGTGTTAATTGTGATGGCTGTCTATCTATTTCTTCGGCATTTCCCAATTAATTTTGGTACCAAATACTACCGTCAACGACACCTAGCTGTGAACTTGGCAACTAGATGTCACCACAGCCATCAACTCGCAACGAACGTTGGAACTTCCCCTCCTAAGGAAAGCATACTGAGGGATTCTTAGCGCTCTTAAAAATCCGACGACTTCGGCTGGCTTTGAACCCGCGAACTTGGGCATAGAAGTTCAGTATGCTACCTGTTGCGTCACCGCAGGCGGCTTCGGTGGCGTAGTCGGTAGCATGCTGAACTTCTATGCCCAAGATAGTGGGTTCAAACTCGGCCGAAGCCGTCGGAGTTTTTAAGAGCGTTAAAAATGCCTCAGTATGCCTTCCTTCGGAGGGGAAGTAAAGCCGGCGGTCCCATGTCATAGATTTGTGGCATGTTAAAAAACCTTCCACTAATTGCACATGCGTGAAGCTAAATTGGATATGTTAATATAAACAACGCTCTTAGGTTTCGAAGTTCGTTGCCAAGAGCCGACTGCGGTGGCGTCTGGTAGCTAAGTTGTGAACTTGGCCTAGTAGTCGTTGACGGTGGCGCTTGGCGGCAAAAGTAGGAACTATTTGAAAATTCTAAGTTGCAGTACTTAAATTAAAACAAGTAGTTCCGTGAAGAACTATAGAGCCTATTTTCATATAACCCACTAATGTTAATTGCCTCTATCAACATACTAAATTTGAGTTTGATTGCTGTAATAGATTCGTAGATATAGAGAGCCGTCTAAATATTTCGGATGGTCGCCATGTTGGACTTTTATATATGTAGGGCTTCGAGTTATGTACTGTTACATGAAGATTATTGTGTACGTGTAATACTCAAACTTCAAT
Source organism: Meconema thalassinum (assembly GCA_946902985.2). NCBI lineage: Eukaryota > Metazoa > Arthropoda > Insecta > Orthoptera > Tettigoniidae > Meconema > Meconema thalassinum. The sequence continues at coordinate 1,334,505,388 of OX336388.2, forward strand.
CACATGATTAGGACACAAGAAGTAAAAAAGAGATTTTAAAATTTTGCACAGCTGCCATCTTGTGGTATGGAAACTATTGAAATAAATTAGATGCCAGTGGATTAACATTTATATAAGGATTTACTGTACCAAGTTTCACTGCACTTGGATGGTTAAATTACGAGAAACGACCATGAGAATATTTATACTTCGCGTCGCCACCATGTTGGATTTGTGATCAGCAGGTTATTGAAAGTCATATAGGTGAATTTATGTTCATAACACCTATGAACGTAAAAAAAAATCAGTTTGATTGCTTTAGTTGATTCTAAATATTCCGGATGGTCGCCATGTTGGATTGTTATATGTATAGGCCATAGAGTCATGGTCCTTTAAAGGAAAATTATAATGTGTATAAGCATTTGCTGTACCAATTTTCATTGCGTTTGGATCATTAAATAGCGAGAAAAGTCTATTTAAAACTTTCAACTTCGCTTGGCCGCCATGTTCGTTTTGTAGTTAACCGGTTTTTTAAAGTCTCATATATGAACTTCTAGTAGTGCCCTTTACCTCTGTGCAAAATTTCAGGGTGATACCGGTAATAGTGTCAGAGATATAGAATGCCGGTGAAATATTTCGCACAGCCGCCATATTGAGGTTATGTAAACAATTGAACGAAGTTATATGTCGGTGCATTACAATGTATATAGACATATACTGTACCAAGTTTCATTGCGTTTGGATGGTTAAATCGCGAGAAACGTCTATTTAAAAGGTTCAAATTCGCTTGGCCGCCATGTTTGTTTTGTAGTTACCAGGTTCTCAAAAGTCACATAAAAGATCTTCTAGTAGTTCCCTTTATGACCATACAAAATTCCAGGATGATATCGGTAATAGTTTCGGAGTTATTGAATGCTGGTGAAATTTTTCGCACAGCCGCCATGTTGGATTGGTGAGGCGTAACATAATTTGAAGGGCACGGTCGGTGTCGCCAGGAATAGTGCTATGAACTTACCGAGTTTCTTTGAAATCGCTCAAGCCGTTTAGATTTCATTAGGGGACACACACACACGAATCACACACACGCACACACACACGGACAAAAGGTGATCTCATAAGCCTATTTTTTTTTTTTTTCAAAATTGAAAATAGGCTAAAAACAGATATCACACACTAATACAGTCATCACAATTAACACCGGTTATCAGACAGAATCTACACACACCCAAAGTACACGGGGCTACATGACCGCGTTGTCGCAGCCCCTAAACTTAAGAACCAACCAACCAACTACGTCACCGAAGCCGCTTCCCACTGAGTCAGATAGAAAACTGAATGTGATCTCGTGCAGTGGCGTTGTCATGCCAACCTCTGATAGCTCATCCCTCATCAATTTAGAAGCGTTGTGATGGTAACCTCTGATGGCTCTTGGCATTTTCTTCTAATTCCGAAATCATTTTGTTCATCCCTTGGCGTACTGGTGGGTCATATCAAAAACTCTTTCAGACAAAAGTTTTAGGTAATTATTAAGGGAATATTGTCCATTTTGTACGGTTTTGATATTGTGCCTATTAAGAGAGATATGATTAATGTTTCCCGAAGTACCCACTTTTTCCCACCCCTATGGTCAATGGTTGGTGCTATCAAAAAACTTTTTTTATATTTTTTTTATTTAGTCGATTTACCCTCTAGGTTGGTGGTTCCCACGGACTCAGCGAGGGAACTCACCACTACCGCCTCTACGGGCAGTGTCCTGGAGCTTGGAACATTGGTTCGGATGGATTCAACTGGGGAGGTGTGATCAGCACGTCGCCCAGGCGGCCTCACCTGCAAAGCGAACAGGGGCCTCATGAGGGATGGGAACGGATGGAAGATTGGGATGGATAGGCTAGGGAGAGGGAAGGAGGCGGCCGTGGCCTTACAGTAGGTACCATCCCGGCATTTGCCCGAAGACGAAGTGGGAAACCACGGAAAACCACTTCGAGGATGGCTGAGGGGGAATCGAACCCCCTCTACTCATTTGGGCCACCCGAGGCAGAGTAGACCCCGTTCCAGTCCTCGTACCACTTTTCAAATTTCGTGGCAGAGCCGGGAATTGAACCCAGGACCTCCGGGGCGGCAGCTAACCATGCTGACCGCTACGCTATGGAGGCGACAAAAAGAAACTTTTCAAACATAAATTTTTGGTCCTTATCCGACACATAGTATGAACTTTGAATGGATTCGATATTTCAAATATTAAGAGAGTTATAGCGATATATCACTTTTTCGAAAAAAAAAAAAAAGAAAAAAAAAGCCATTTTCACACCTTCGACCGATTGTGCCCATTAACGAACTCGACTGAGATTTTATAGGCATACATATTATGTAAAAAATTCAAAGTGATTGGTGCAAAATTGCGGTAGTTATCGTGTCCACAAAAAGTGATATATGTACATACATATACAGTGTGTTCCAACAGCCCCTTATTATTTAGTTTTATGAAACCCAACTAACATTGAATTTCTCCCGATGGTCGATATTGGTCTGCGCTCTGTCTGTGTGACAGCAATGTAATTGGGTCATGGGTCCTGCAAAGAAAAACCGACCGTAAACTTTTCCCCGCCAATTACTACGGCCCATTCTACTAACATATGACTTATTGCTCCTTGAAATATCACACATACACGTAATACGATCGAATTAATAGCTTACGCCACGTGGCCTGTAATAGTATAAAGTTAAATCAACACCATAAACCATGATTTAAGACTTTGACATGGACTTAAACGTTTGAGGTGGGACGGCAACAGTAACTACAGTACGTGAGCGTGCGGTATTTATCACGTGTTGGTGGCTGAGAAGGTTAAAGCCTGACCGTACGTAGTAGGCGAGAGCGGGTAGAATGGAGCTTCGAAACCAGTAGTAGGTATACTTTTTTGAACGAACGCCCGCATTCCATTTTACTGGGGATGTAAATACATTGCCACATGTATTGCCTTACGACGTATTTTTGTGAAGATAAGTTGAATTTTGCTGATTTATAAAGAGAATACGATCGAATTGGGACGATATGCCACGTGACCTGTAATGGCAGAAAATTATCGGAGTGTCGCTCCGGAGTTCCGGGTTCGATTCCCAGCTCGGCCAAGAAATGTAATACTTGTCTGAGGGCTGAAATTGGGTACACTTAGCCTCGTGAAGCAAATATGTGAAGAGGTGGGTTCATTTCCCACCTCAGCCACTCTGGAAACGGTTTTCCGTGGTTTCCCACTTCTAATTCAGCCAAATTACGGGACGGATTCTATTTTAAGGCCATGGCCACCTCCTTCCCAATCCTTAATTGCAAATACACACATCATTACAAGCCCGCAATAACTCAGGTTATCAGACAAATTCTACACACACACCCAAGTAAACAGGGCTAAATGACCGCGATGTTCTAGCCCCTCAAATGAACAAAACAACAACATATTGTTACGGCTGTGAGTTTGTGTCATCACTCGCCGCATGAGTCACAACTGCCCCAGGGCTGGGCTGTGCCCTTCCTCCTGTATTGCGTGCGCCTTATGCAACAGGGCTACTAGGACAAAGGGATACTCCAGAATATTCGTGACTGGACCAGCGATGGAAACCTCGAGAAGCCGTGAACCCTGGATGGATCTGGAAGCATTTATTGAGTCACCGGCCTGCTATATAAGTGCGACCTGTCTAGCAGTTGTTGTTGTTGTGTTTTACGAGCTAGTGCGAGCGTTTATCGTGAGCGACAGAAGTGTGGTGACTTGCGAAACCCCCAGTGAAGCTGATTCTCTTGACAGCGAGGAAGTGATTGTGGTGCTTGTGAAACAGTGACAGACCTAGTGCAGCTATTTCCAGCTAGCGTACGGGGCCGGACTCATTAGCGAAGAGGATTAACTGTGGTCTGTTGACAAGTGAAAGGGAAAGTATTCTCGACGTGAGGAAACTGGAGTAAGGTAATAATTGCTTGCATTTGCTGTTGAGTAGTGTATTTTTTTCTGGCTGCAATAAAATTAATTATTTCTTTAAAAGAACATCCTGTGTTGTGCTTTATACCCACCGTAATCCAGTTAACAAAAGTGCCACTAGGGGTGGCACGTAACAACTGGTGTCAGAAGCCGGATTACGAACTCAAGCACAACACCTGACGGTCCTGGTTTCAAAACCCGAGCAGGTCATTTTCTCTAATTTTCCTGTGAGTGCATGCCCTTTACAAGACAAACAACTAAAATGGAGGAGAAATTGGCAGCATTGCTAGAAAAGTTAAATGGCATGGAAACCAAGATAGAAGACGGCCAGAAGAAGATGGAGGACGGCCAGAAGAAGATGGAGGACGGCCAGAAGAAGTTAGCCGAGGACCTAACTGCCAAACTAGAAGACGGCCAGAAGAAGATGGAAGACGGTCAAAATAAGCTAGCGGAGGACCTGAAGAGGATAGAGGACGGCCAGAAGAAGATGGAAGACGGTCAGAATAAGTTGACACAGGACCTGAAGAAATTAGAACTGGGTCTGCGTGAGGAAGTCACGGCAGTGGAAAAGAAGTTCGACGCCTTACAAGTGGAAGTTGCCGAGCTGCGCCAACGCCCGCTGATGGGGGTGGAGGGGAAATTCAACGCCTTACAAGTGGAAGTTGCCGAGCTGTGCCAACGCCCGCTGATGGGGGTGGAGGAGAAATTCAACGCCTTACAAAAGGAAGTTGCCGAGCTGCGCCAACGCCCACTGACGGGGGTGGAAGAGAAATTCAACGCTCTACGAGAGGAAGTTGCCGAGCTGCGCCAACGCCCGCCCACCGTTACACCGGGAATATCGGGAACGGGACATAGCAGAGTGACGCCCCCAACCTTCGACAGAAAGGTCCCGTGGAGCACCTACTTACGTCAGTTCGAGGCGGCCTGTTCCATAAATAACTGGAACAACACAGAAAAGGCTACAGCTCTCATTGTAGCGCTGAGAGGTGACGCCCTTAACGTCCTTCAGGCCATCCCGACTGGATCCCAGGACTACGCTTCACTGATCGCCCATATGGAGTCCCGATATGGAGATAGCCATCTTCAGCAGGCCTATCAGATGCAGCTCCGGACCCGGGTACAGAAGAACGCGGAAACCCTGCAGGAGTTCGAGATGGACATCGCACGCCTCGTAAGGCTCGCCTACCCAACAGCGCCGGCCGACTTTCTGGAGCAGATAGCGACGCAGACTTTCACCGACGGGCTACGGGACTCGGACACTCAACAGGCACTGCGTCTCGCGCGCAATAAGACCCTGGCAGATGCGCTGAGCCACGCACTTGAGTTCGAGACGGCAAAACAGGCATCGAGAATGCACGCGCGGGTGCGTCAAGTGGACGTCGACGAACCAGTAAAAACCAACGAGACCAAGCCCCTGGCCGACGAATTAATGGAGGCGCTAGGCCGTTTCTTCGATAGTCGCGGAACCACAAGCGAAAACGTAGCCGAAGGACATCCGGAGAGGCAGCCCGGAAGAGGACTACCGACCTGCTGGACCTGCCGTAAGAGAGGCCACCTGAGCAAGGACTGCGGTGATCGCCGCCGCCAAGGGTTTCCGTCGGGACAGTCAGTCATAGGGAAACCGCGCGGCCCAGGAAAGCAAGTATCAGCCAGCCTAGGGGGGGCAAAGGTTGGCTTGTGGCAGTCGTCAAGTCCCGGCAGTCCAAGTTCGTGTGACGCAGTTACGGAGGGACAATAGCAGCCTGAAGGTCGACGGAGTCGTCAACGGAGTGAGCTGGCCCATGCTGATCGACACGGGAGCGTCGAGGACCATCGTCAGTCCCACCGTGATCCCGAAGTGGAGAGTTCAACCCACACAAAGGGACCTCCAGCTAATAACCGCGACCGGAGAGACCGCACCGGTACATGGCGAAGCATCACTGGAGTTCGTCATTGGTCGACGGGCGATAAAGCATCCAGTGCTTGTGGCTGACGTATCAAATGAAGTGATCATCGGACTGGACTTCCTGGGCCAGAACAACATCATCTTGGATCTGAGTACCAACACTCTGCACTTCGTAGGTGAGGAACTTGCTTTGCAACCTGCGCACGAGTCCATCACCGCACGACGAGTAAGGCTGAGAGAAGACGTCATCGTTCCCGCCAGGACGGAGGTCAGCGCTGCCGTAATTGTCGACGGAACTGCTGAGGGAGTGGCGGCTGTCATCGAACCAAAATATGAGGACATCCAGACAAAAGGATTGCTAGTTGCCAAGACTCTCATCAACACGACGTCTCGGCCGTACGTCCGCCTGTCCAACCTGAACGACTACGACATTACGATTCATCGGGACACCAACCTAGGAGTCTGCGAGCCCGTTACCTGGATTGCCCGCATCACAGATACGACAGACGGACACCTGCAGACGGACAACCGAAGAAGACGCACACTGCCAGAAGAACTACAGAAGCTGTACCAAGGATCCCAGGACCATTTAGACGAGGAACAATCACGCCAACTTCGGGACCTGCTACACGAATTCCAGGATGTCTTCTCCGTGGGAAGCAAAGACTTCGGCAGGACAAGCTTGGTCCAGCACAGAATCGACGTTGGGGACAGCGCACCGATTAGGGCCCCATTCCGACGTGTCCCTCTCGCCAAGCAAGCCGAAGTCGACCGGATGGTTGAAGAGATGAAGGATCAAGAGGTGATCGAGCCATCACATAGTCCTTGGAGTTCTCCGGTCGTGCTTGTGAAGAAGAAGGACGGTTCCACCAGGTTCTGCGTGGACTACAGGCGGGTGAACGATGTCACGAAGAAGACAGCTACCCTCTACCCCGGATCGACGACACGCTGGACACCATATCAGGGTCAAGATGGTTCTCCACCTTGGATTTGAAGAGTGGCTACTGGCAGGTGGAGGTCCACCCTAAGGGCCGCGAGAAAACGGCGTTCTCTGTGGGCAGCGGGCTCTGGCAGTTCACCGTCATGCCATTCGGTCTGTGCAATGCCCCTGCGACCTTCGAAAGGCTAATAGAGTCCATTCTGAGGGGACTACACTGGAAGACCTGCCTGGTCTACCTAGACGACGTCATCGTTCTGGGGAGAAGCTTCGAGGAGCACTACAGCAACCTGAAGGAGATGTTGATGAAGCTACAGGCTGCCCAGCTGAAGTTGAGCCCCAAGAAGTGTCAGCTCTTCCAGAAGCGTGTCCAGTACCTTGGGCATATCGTCTCCGAGGAAGGGGTGCGCACCGACCCAGAGAAGACCGCAGCTGTGAGGGAGTGGCCAGTTCCGAAGGACAAGTCCCAACTACGAAGCTTCCTGGGACTCTGCACTTATTACCGTCGCTTCGTGAGAGGATTCGCCGACATCGCCAAACCTTTACATCGACTGACTGAGAAGGACCAACTCTTCACGTGGACAGCAGAATGCCACAATGCCTTCGAACAACTCAAGCAGGCTCTGTGCACCGCGCCTATTCTGGCCTACCCCAGACCTGGAACAAGGTTCATCGTCGATACCGATGCCAGCGACTTTTGGCATAGGGGGAATCCTGTCGCAAGTAGTGGACGGCGAGGAGAGAGTAGTGGCCTACTTCAGCAAGGCCTTGTCAAAGCCAGAAAGGAACTACTGCGTCACCAGGAAGGAGCTGCTCGCCATCGTGAAGACCATTGAACACTTCCACAAGTACCTGTACGGGCAAGAATTTCTCATCAGGACCGACCATGCATCCCTGCGGTGGCTCCTGAACTTCAAGCAGCCCGAGGGTAACTCGCGCGGTGGTTAGAGAGGCTTCAACAGTACAACTTTGAGATTCAGCACAGGAAAGGCCAACTGCATTCTAACGCCGACGCCCTGTCACGAAGACCGTGCCCCGAAGACTGCGCCTTCTGTGCCCGAAGGGAGGAGAACACCGAGATACAGTGCCAAAGGACTACCGTGGAACTTCAAGGGAGCTGGAGCCGCGAATCTTTCACGCGGGCACAAGCAGAAGATGATGACCTGGGACTGATAGCCGAATGGAAGAGGGCCTGTGTCCCCAGACCCGGGTGGAACATTGTGAGTGACTGCAGCCCAAAGTTTAAGTCCTACTGGGCACAGTGGGACTCGCTGATTTTAAGGGATGGCCTCATCTGCCGTACCTGCGAGAGGACCGACGGGAAGACATCTCGGGAACAAGTCGTCGTTCCAAAGGCTATGACGGAGGAAGTCCTGAAGGAAGTGCATGGAGGATCATCTGGTGGACACCTAGGGATAAAGAAGACCCTCGAGAAGCTGAGAGAGCGGTTCTACTGGATCGGATGTCGAACAGACGTGGAGAACCACTGCGCGAGGTGCCACGATTGCGCAGCCAGCAAGGGCCCAGGACGAAGACGACGGGGTCCACTAAAGACCTACAACGTGGGCAGCCCCATGGAGAGAGTGGCCATCGATGTTGCTGGGCCATTCCCGTTAAGCGAGGCAGGGAACCGCTACATATTAGTCGTCAGCGACTAATTTACCAAATGGCCGGAGGCGTATGCGCTCCCTAACCAAGAAGCCGCGACGATCGCAGAGGCCTGGTGAAGGAATTCGTCAGCCGGTACGGAGTACCCCTGGAGCTGCTCTCCGACCAAGGGAGGAACTTCGAGTCGCAGGTGTTCTAGAACCTATGCCAGCTGCTGGGAATCCGGAAGACAAGGACAACGCCGCTACACCCTCAGTCCGACGGGATGGTAGAGCGATTCAATCGCACCATCGAGAACCATCTCCGAATAGTTGTCAGCGAGCACGAGAGGGATTGGGACAAGCATCTTCCACTATTTCTCCTGGCCTACCGCGCCGCCGTGCATGAAGCCACCGGGTGCACACCAGCCCGGGCCATGTTTGGGAGGGAGCTCCGTCTACCTGTCGATCTTGCCTTTGGCCGACCTGGGAATGATCCGATCCCGGTAAGCCAGTATTGTCAAGAACTGGTCGACCAACTGGAGGACGTGCACGCGTTCGCGAGGAGGAAACTGCGGATCGAGACCGACCGAATGAAGACCCGATACGACCAGCAGACGGATGCCGGAGGATTCCACGAGGACGACCTGGTCTGGCTCTTCAACCCATTACGGAAGAAAGGCCTGTCACCCAAACTGCAGAAGTCCTGGGAGGGCCCGTACCGAGTCGTGAAACGGATCAACGATGTCGTCTACAGGATTCAGCGGAGCCCGAGGGCGAAGATGAAGATCGTGCATCGAGATCGCCTGGCAGCCTACTGAGGGACACAGACGGACCAATGATTGATCGGGACGATCAGCCTTTTTAGGAAGGGGGTGGTGTTACGGCTGTGAGTTTGTGTCATCACTCGCCGCATGAGTCACAACTGCCCCAGGGCTGGGCTGTGCCCTTCCTCCTGTATTGCGTGCGCCTTATGCAACAGGGCTACTAGGACAAAGGGATACTCCAGAATATTCGTGACTGGACCAGCGATGGAAACCTCAAGAAGCCGTGAACCCTGGATGGATCTGGAAGCATTTATTGAGTCACCGGCCTGCTATATAAGTGCGACCTGTCTAGCAGTTGTTGTTGTGTTGTACGAGCTAGTGCGAGCGTTTATCGTGAGCGACAGAAGTGTAGTGACTTGCGAAACCCCCAGTGAAGCTGATTCTCTTGACAGCGAGGAAGTGATTGTGGTGCTTGTGAAACAGTGACAGACCTAGTGGAGCTATTTCCAGCTAGCGTACGGGGCTGGACTCATTAGCGAAGAGAATTAACTGTGGTCTGTTGACAAGTGAAAGGAAAAGTATTCTCGACGTGAGGAAACTGGAGTAAGGTAATAATTGCTTGCATTTGCTGTTGAGAAAAATGAAAGTAGACTTATGAGATCTACACAGGGCCAAAAATTGTGTGTGGGTCTGTGTGTGTGTGACTGTGTGTCTCTCTGTGTGTGTGAGTGTGTGTACTCTGAATGTCTGCCCCCGCCCCTATCAATTCGAACACGGTGAAACCGAATTGAACGAAATTTGCTACAGAGCTGGAACTAGCAAAGCGAACCTCAGTGCCATGTATTATATCGCCGCCATCTTGACAGAAACGTAATGGCGGCCACCCAAATGTTCAAAGCTTAAATCAAATTACGACCAACCAAATCATTTGATCTCTACCAAATTTTTCAACAACATACCTTTTTGGGGGTAGGATCTTTTGACTGTCGCCTCCGTAGCGTAGCGGTCAGCATGGTTAGCTGCTGACCCGGAGGTCCTGGGTTCGATTCCCGGCTCTGCCACGAAATTTGAACAAGTGGTATGAGGACTGGAACGGGGTCTACTCAGCCTCGGGTGTTCCAAATGAGTAGAGGGGGTTCGATTCCCACCTCAGCCATCCTCGAATTGGTTTTCCGTGGTTTCCCACTTCCTCTTCGGGCAAATGCCGGGATGGTACTGCCCCCGTAATTTGAATTATATTGAGACCACGATGGCTGTATTGGCAAATATGAGTAAAGTTATGGATGTCATAGTTGTGACGTGGATATTCATGATGTAGGCACGGATGACGCAGATTCATGCAAGTAGGCTGATTGAGCTGAGATTCTTGGTGACGTCATGATTTTGTTCGAGAAAGATCTTAGATTTACGATGCAGTCGCAGGAAACAAGGTATTGTGCTAAGGAAGAAGCTACGCTATTGGAGGAGAGACTCGAACCAATGAACGATAGTTTGGAAGGAAGACGGAGATTGCTGAAACTACGATATTTGATTACTTTTGGCATGCAGATTTGTGGAAATCTATTTTCAGTTATGGCATTGATTTGGAATTTTGAAGAAATTAATTTTGAGTTTTTGAAATTTGAAAATCCGTCAAGTATAGCCAAAGTTAAAACTTCTAGCAATGACGCAGCAACAGGCTATGGAAGGGATGGATACGCCCCTTAAGAAGTTAATAAAAGGTCGTGCACAGGATAGAGGAGCTCTCATACCGCTGATACCGTATATATATTTCTGGTGATATATAGTTATTTTCAAGTGATTCAGAGAAGTAAGTTGACTTTAGCGTGGTTAAAGCCCGGCGCATCGAACGAACTCGGAGCAGTTCCATTTTACGCTGCTCGAAACTAGGTGAAGTTGAAACGCTCACATTAACGTTTCCACCAGTTAAGATATCAAGCGTTAACTTCAGCCTGTATTATAATTCTATTGGGCAGTATAACATTGAGGTGTGTAGAAGATTTGAACGATTTCATAGTTATACTTCGAAAGATATTGGAACTTTAAGGCTGCCAACAAAAGTGATTTTCTCGCCACATGAGAAACACTTTTAAAATTCCACATTATACACTACGGCTGACACGTGGAGTGCAACAGTGATATTGGAGAATACGTTTGGTATTACAACGATACAGTCTACTATGGAATATTATAATCTTGCAGTGCTTTCGATGATTATAACAGTAGTTGAGATGGAAGGCTAAGGCTTTAATGCAATTGGGACATATATTAATTGGAGTAAAGTAACAGCATGGAACTTCGTTAATCGTCTTTCTACAAAAGCGAGCATGTAGTGAACATCCAACTACACTCATGCATCGTGAATCCATCGCTGAATTATACCAGATAACAGTGGAAATATTTTCATACTCCACAACTATGAATATTTCTGCGGAAATAATTACAATAAACTTCATGGCGAATTCCTGCAAGAACTTCAGGGAACTTTCAAGAGAGGCCAGGGTTGTCCCGGCGCACAAAGAAGAGTTTTGCCAGAAGGATGTTTTTCGTATCCACGGAGCAGTGCAATTTCGGAGGAGGAAGCAGTTCGATTCTCCGAGGACGCTGATTCCAGGTTCGAGGACGGAGCACATCTTTACGCTGGTGAAATGGAACCAACCGCAGTTTTCTTTGAAAACTTTCCTCTAGAACTTCAATCAACAGATAAGGTAGTCGTGAACGTTTCTTGTATTATTTGAGTCTTGTAGCGATATCTGAGCATTCTTCCCATATTTTCTGTCCTATCTTTTGCCCCATTTTCTTGATTGATATTTCTGTACTCAGTACACTTCGATGATTTATGCCTTTTTCTTCGATTTGTTGAGACATTGTTATGTCATTGGCATACTTAATAATTTTGGATCAGTTGAGACTGATGATTCAGATTCTTTCAATAATTTGCATATTTTTGTAGTCACGATTTGACGGTAAAGTTAACGATTTGCTATGGCAGATTTGAATTCAGACAGTGTGTCATTTTATTAAAGTAATTCTATTCAGTAAATTACTTTGACCAATTTTCTGTCATCCTCAAGAAAGAAGAATAATTAAATGATTTTAGAGCGTTAAAATCTATTACGATATCGACGATCTTTGAAATACTAGTCGTCTTATGAACATGATTGCAACATAGACATTTATCATTGCATTATAGACAATTTCATGAAATATGAACTTTAATTACAATTTATTGAATACACTATAGTAATGAACATTTGATAGGAGTTTTTCTCAATTATAGATTGGATCAATAATGTATGCATTCCACAATCTAATTGTATTCTATTCGACTATTCATACAGTTTAGATGAATTTTGATTGAAGATAGTATTTTTATACTGCGTTACTTTGAAGATAGTAATCTCAATTTTGATAGACCAGGCAGGAGTGTCTAATCGTATTTGCTATTAAATTTATTTGTAATTGGCAAATTTTTACTTCATATCTATTCATGAATGAAACCCACGAAGGTTAAATAATAACAGTCATTATTACAATTGATGAATATAAGAATTTTTAAAGAGGAACAATGGATGTATAATCGTTAGTTCAGTGGACGTGTAAAAGTCGCTGTTGAGTAATGCCCTTGAGTAATGAAGGAGGTTCCCACAATAATTAATGAAGTTGATGAATTTATAAGTGGAGGATTTTTGTGTGTAGTTTGGAAGATTTTTATGCCATATATATGAAGATATATGATGAATTTTGGGCCAATTTTTGTGCAAATTTTGTGCGTCTTGAGCGAAGTATTTTCCCGCTGATTGTATTGTTCTTGTTCTTTGAAAGATTATTCATATGAAAATACTGTTAAAATTAACAAGAGTGTTAAATAAGTTGAGATAAAGATTTTGAATGGAGGTTACCGTCACAAATATTAATAATTATTATTAAACCTTATTAAACCTGAATTTGACAGTTAAATATAACTAACCTTCATTGGTCGATTATATCATCACGATTTGAGTAATTATCAACCGGATAAACGTGTGGTTTAATGTATTTCTTGTATAAATAATATAAACAATATAATATTGTAAAATAATTTTGTAAATATCTTTGTTAAATAATTTGAAATGATAGTGATTAATAGAGGCGTGTATAAAATTTTCAATTGTCATTTGACATTGTTATAAACAATTTATTATTGTTATAAATAATTAATGAACTTTTGTTATTAACATTTAGAGTTTTTTTTAACTCTAAACAACGCTAATTAAGCAAGTGGTTTGAACAATTAATCATGATTTGGGATTGTTGGAGTAATCTACTGGTGTTTGAATGAAGCATGTAAGACATTTGCGTGATAATATTTCAGTTGAGATGTGAACATTTACGTGTTTGGAAAAGGAGAGCCAAGCTCTGAGGTAACACGCTTATGCTAGGGTTGAAAGAACGGGAGTCCGCTTTGACGATGCAGGTGCATTGCAGCTGGCCCGGACAACTGTGTTACAGAGGCCAAGGACGTTCCATAATAGCCTTGTGGCTATAAATAAAATGTGAAGTATATAAACACGCAAAACAATTGATATATGTGTCTCATCCCAAATCCCGTTTCCATTCCAAGTGCATCATTATTTTTACGTTGCTATGAGCTTGAGAAAGCTGAAACATTGTATAAAGAGAATACAGGTCCTACAGGAGGACATGGTTATGTGGTCGATGGCTTCTGATTGCCACGTGGATTTTGTTGTTTCATTTTTGTTAAAATCATTCTTTATGTGAAATAAATTATTGTGCAGTTTAAAGTTTCTCGTCTTCGTTCTGGTTCATTTTAAATATCATGGTGGAGGTTATTGTGTGGGCATACTTTAAGTGATCCAGTTGACAACCCAGTCCCCGAGATAAATTTAAGAGGTAAGTAAAGGTAAGTATGAACCCCCGTATATTTTGGTGTGTTCCACAATAATTTCTTGTTAACTATTGTGCTCTAATCTCGATAGTATCTGTCAGTGCCATTTTCATTGATGTAGCTGTGCCGGTGCGTTTGATTATTGGCAATCCGATTGAGGGGGCGGATATCTGACAGCCTACTATCCGGATATCGGGTACAGTACTTTCTTCAAGGCCACGGCCGTCTCCTTCCCTCTTCCTTGCCTATCCATCCTGACCTTCCATTACCTTTCCTCATGAGGCCCCTGTTCGCTTTGCAGGTGAGGCCGCCTGGGCGAGGTGCCAATCACACCTCACCAGTTGTATCCCCTCCGATTAGATGTTCCCAGCTCTAGGACACTGCCCGTAGAGGCGGTAGTGATGAGATCCGTCGCTGAGTCCGTGGGTTCCACCAACCTGGAGTGTAAACGACTAAGAAAGAAGAAGAAGAAGATCTTTTGACTGAACTACAAGCTCATCAGCCCAATAGTTTGCAGATAGCGGCCATGTATGTGTGCAAAACGATTCACTATATCAATTCAAACACTGTGAAACCGAATTGAATGTTTCTTTTTACAGAGGTAGCACTAGCAAAGGGCACCTCATATTCATGTATACTATCCGTATAGCACGTTGTACTTCAAGAAGCTACTACAAACAACATTCAATTATACTCCTTGAAAGGACAAAGAGTTATAACAATACCCATGCATTTAGGAGAAAGAAGGCTATACGTTCTTTACCGATCATCTTGTTTTGTTATTAAATTTTAACGAAAAGTCTTAGCGTATCTTTAGGCCCGTATCACACGACACTCGCTGGCAAGGAAGCTACTGTGATTGCTGGTACAAAATCCTGTATGATTCTGTTCTCTTCTGCTTGTATGACCGAAGTATATCACACGCTAGCATTTTGTACGCTAAGTTGTATGAAATAAAACCGAAAGGCTGTCGTTTGAGGGCATTATTTTCAGTTCATTCGCCTTATTAACGTAAAGCGGTCGAGAAACTTGCTTTAAGTAAATTAGAAAACATGCCAGGTACTGAATGAATGCATTCCAATCAATATTTAAAATCTAACTGTAATAATTGTTATTTTACCATACGCGTTAATAAGAAGCGCAAAAAAAAACCTCCAGAGTGTGTTGGAAATGTGTGCAAGTGTTATTGCGCCCACTCGCTCTTTCGAAGATCCCGGGTTCAAGACTATCCAACGGCAGACTTTTAAAACTCTTTTTAACTATTTTATTATAACCTCCCCTGACCTCGAACAGCAATATTTCAACTTGGTTTCGTTCACATTATCTACGAAGACGATAGGGAAAGTTATTTTCTAGTGTCATTTACATGGTTATCTTCCCTAAATACTGTTCAAACCATGGATGGATACTCTTCGTTATAATTATTATTTGTAGTCGATTTTACCCTCCAGGTTGGGTTTTCCCACGGACTCAGCGAGGGATATTATCATTACCGCCTCTACGGGCAGTGTGCTGGAGCTTGAAACATCTCGTCTCTTGTATCAACTGGGGAGATGGGATCAGCACCTCGCCCAGGCGGCCTTACCTGCAAAGCGAACAGGGTTCACTTGAGGGATGGAAAGGGAGGGGAAGATCGGGAGGGATATGCAAAGAAGAGAGAAGGAGGCGGCCGTGGCCAAACGGTAGGTAACATCCCGGCATTTGCTCGAAGGCAAAGTGGGAAACCACGGAAAACCACTTAGAGGATGGCTGAGGAGGGAATCGAACCCCCCCCCCCTACTCATTTGGACCACCCGAGGCTGAGTAGACCCCGTCCCAGTCCTCATACCACTTTTCAAATTTCGTGGCAGAGCCGGTAATCGAACCCAGGACGTCCGGGGTGGCAGCTAATCACGCTGAACACTACGCAACGGAGGCGACTGTATTCGTGATAATTAGAATTTTAATGGTTCAATATTTATCCCAGAATAATAATGTCACATCCATGAATTTAAACTCTGAGGAACAACGTTTCAAGACTTTTGCAACGTGGCCGGAGCCTTTCATAAACCCTCAAGCCTTGGCGGCCGCTGCACAGTGGGTCGAAATCGAAATCTAGGAGGACAAAATTATTTATGTTCATAATTAAAAAATCAAAATTTATTACTTCTACAGCATTCTCATATAATTGCCGCTCACTATTCTGGGATATAAACGCATCTTAGTGTAAATCTCTTACCACTGTTCGAGCAGTCTGAATTGGAGGGTGAATGTAAGTGGCTGTGGTTTGGTTGTCTTTGTGGTTAGTGTGATGCTTTAAGATGGGACATGCAGCTGAAGGTATGATCTTTGTAACTTGTTTCAGTTGTTAATGGGCGTAATTGTTACTTAATTTTAGCTATGTTTGCATTATATAATATTTAACTATTATTTTTAAAATTATATTTTCACTTAGATTTTTAGTATGTCGCGTCACTCTGCGTCACGTTCTACTTAATGTTAAAATGTAGATAAAGTCGTGTAGTTTACGCCTCTTATAAGATTTTTTGCATCTTTTTGCAACTTACTTAGTTATTTTCCGTTTTAGAATATGCCGCACAATCACTTCTCACACGTTTACAACAGTTTGAAGCACTGGGTTCGACGATTATGTCAAGAGTGGAACTTTGTGACTTTGTTAAAAGTAAATTAGTGGTAGAAAATTGTTCTGAAGAAATAACTGAATGCTCTATCCAACTCCTAGTCATAGACAATTTCATGCATGTGTAGACGTAGCTTAAAAAAGTCTTAATTGATGTTTATTATGAAGTAAACAAATTATATACGTTGCTTTCACTCTGAATTCATGATTAAAACGTAAAAATAATTTTGTCCCCCCAGATTTCGATTCTGACCAACTGTGCGCTGGCTTCTATTATTTAAAAACAAGAGATGAAGTGAAATGTGCCGTTTGTCCCATCATCGTAGACCAATGGCAAGAGAGCGATGAACCCATGCAGGAACATCAGCGCTGGTCACCTGCCTGCCCTTGCCTGTGCTAAATGGAGGTGGGAAATATACCCTGTCATTCAAGCTACCCCTCACTCGTGCCTCTGGGTGATGGAAAAACAAGGTACGATACGTGCGGACTGCATGGTGAGCAGCTCACCATCAAAAACGCCTAGTTTAGAGACATTGGGACATCATCGGTGTTATGGACGTTACAAACACAAGAGACTATATTGTTGTATCAGTTGGTATCGTCCTTATCCCAAAATGACAAAAGCCTGTAAGACGTGTTATGATAATAAAATGATGTACCGTAATTCTTAAATTCTTATTTTATGTCCTCCTGTCCTACCCTAAAACTCATTTTTCTCAAACTAGCATGGCAGGTAAATCCATGTCATGGGTACACTTTAGTGGCCAATGGTCAGTCAGTCGTCTGTTGAACTTGGTCCAGGCAAGCGTCAACATGTTGCGCACACTCATTGTGGATTGCCAAGGGATTAAAATTGGTGACAACAAATTTGTATTTAAACAAGAGGCCATAATCGATTGTACCACCTTTTGGATATCACAAGCTACGCATTTGGTATTTAAACCTCCCCATGCTTTTGATTTGTTGTGTGAAAAAGACCGTAAACAAACCCAGTGGATTGAAAATCATAGGCAACTAGACTGGAATCAAGGAACCATTTCCCATAACTATTTGGACGTGGTCATGAAAGCACACTTGTCCTCGGCCAATGTGGTATTTGTGAAAGGTAATGAAAAACGTGAATGGTTGCAACCATTTTTGGCGTCATACTGTCATTGTATCGACCTCATGGACTTGGGCTGCCCATCCCTGGAAACGCTCATGGATACTTGTTCCTGTGGCAGCATTACCCACACAGGCCTAGCCCATGTGTGGCATCTCTTTCATTGGTTAACCACCCATGCCTGCTGGGAGTTGTTGAACAAAATTAAAAATCAAGATTTACCTGTGAATGATGCCAGTGAGATTTCTACAAGCAACGTGTAAACATCTACAGCACGTGATACCATGGAGAAAGGCAATGCTACGGACAAAGCCATCGGCAAGTTCTTTGTGTGCAAAAAGAAACTAGACAGTTTTACCAAAGAGAACTCTTGGCGCTCCCCAAGTCGTTCAAATATTTTGTGGCCGCCAACGCTGTGAAAGAAATCTGGCAACATGTACCAAAATCATGGACTCAAGACCCTGTGTTGAGTGAATTGCAACCCTGTACGGATGACGATCACCATAAGCAAGTGGCCATGGCATAAATACGCGTCAGTGCGCGACTTGTCAGCTAGTGAAACTGTATCACGGTCATAAAAGTCCGTGTAAAGACTTTGTTGAATCATTCCACGGGTGCCATGGCGAGAAAAAGCAACAACAATAACAAACACAAACATCGTCCACAAAGGAGGAGGAGGAGGAAGACCAAACCTTACCACCATCGATGGAAAAGGATATGCCAGACCTGTACTGGCAATGGCGTCATTGACAAACTGATTCAATACTTGAAAATGAAAATCCACAGCCTGCTTCTGATTCAATACTTACCTTTTGAAATCCATCTTCCAGGTTATCGTTTTTGTGGCTCTGGAACTCGTCTCGAAAAACGATTGCAGCGTGATGATGTACCCATTAATCCTTTGGATCAAGGATAGAAAGAACATGACCTTTCTTATCACCATAGTCATCCTGGTTTAAGACATGTGGCAGATAAATTGTTATTGAAAAAAGCTAAACAACGTTTCACATTCTGTGATGCGTCAGAGGGTGAGAGGATGGCAGCCCTGATAGTGATGAGTGCTATGAAAGGAAAGTTGATGATGCATGGACATGAACATTGAGGACTGAGGAATTGGGATTAGTTTTGTATTCTATTTTCATTTGGCAATCCCTATGGTTATGAAATAAAAACAAAGGTTTACCAGAGCACGATGTTTTTTTTAATTTTTAGAAATCAGGATGTTGATGGCCTGACTCTTCATTTTCACATTTTCACACATTGCCATTTGCCAATTTGCAATTTAATGTTCGTTTCAAGTTTTGTGTTTTTAATGATATGGATTTTCCATTTTGTTCGTTACACTTTTTAAACAATGTCCGTTTGAAGTTTTAGATTTTTCATATTTCACACATAGCCATTTCCAGTTTTTAAAAATGTCCGTTTCAAGTTTTGAGTTTTTTAATTTTGGTGATATCGAAACATGGATTTTCCATTTTTCTGTTTACACATTTTTTCATTTGGTGTATGTTGAAAGTTGAGATTTGTTAATGATGTTGATGCGAGTGCTTGACCATGATAATGATGCAGTCTGTTTATGTGAATTTGGAGAAACGTACAGGTCTACGACTAGTGCAGGTAAGACTGTTTAACAAAAATAATGTCTATTGACCGCTACATTACAAAGAAAACAAAACAAAACTATCGACAAAACAAAATGACTATATAAGTGAAAATTTGCCCCTCCCCACTCACCCTACCGCACCGTGTTTGCTCTGGTCATACATACACACCAGCCTTCTCTCTACTCATACATTCACAGCTGCCTTTGGGAACAAACACAACCACTTTATTTATTCCCAAAAGCACATTCTCGACATGCATACTTATCCCAAAAGAACTTTTCATACAAAAAATAATTAAAGTTACAAAAAAATTACTTCTTTCATATTTACAAGAATTACAACTTTGTACAGCTTTAAGAGAATCAAACTATATACCATTTTCCAATTCCCAACTCTTTTAAATTTAAAATAAAACTAAAAATAAGGTTGCTTAGAACTTTTTTAAAGAGCAAAAGGCCTAAGTAGGTTGCCACTATTTAGAGAAACTACTATTTACAATGTCAAAAACCAATATTTACAAAATACTAAATCTACGAGTTACAAAATGCCATGTCCCTAAACGAACAAACAGAAAAATCACATCTCAACCTCCTTGTGGTCATAACCCCAGGGCAGACTGGTAAGCAAGTCATCAGCCCACACACGTTTGCTATCCATACAGGCGAGGGTGCGTTTTCTCGTTTCCACAAGATACAAATGATGGTTCCTGGATTGTATCCTGCACTGTGTGTGGGACATAGCTTTGCCAGTGCGTAAAACCGCCAGGTAGTCATCTACACGTAGCGATTTTACCACTGCCCTAACTAGAAATTATGCTCTTTTGGCTTCCTTACAGTCTAATGTGCGATAAGCATACATTTTCGACGCCAAACATACGAATTCCGTCATGACGGAATCGCCGCATTCATCTTTTAAAACGCCCATTTCCTTCTTGTTTTTATGGGTAGCTGAAACATGTTGTCAGCGCTATAGGAAGAGGTGTCAAACCAGTCACTATGCTGCATCATGACGTCATAGGTGTTGCAGTGGCGAATGTGGTAAATGAATGAGTCCGTATCCATATACAAAAGAGAGACGTACTCAAAATGGCGTTTGGCAAACTCATAGTGGAATCGATACATGACCGATTTAGAAAAGTCTAAAATGACTTGGCCCAAGTAAATGGGTTTATCCATGGTCACGCTGGTCTTACTCAATTCAATGGTGGCCAAATCCTCATCGATAATGTTGATCGATTTAAAATTTGGCTTGGCAATGTACCGCCGGGCACCGTAACGTCCTTCCCAGACATTCACCAATTTAATGTCACGGCATTTGCGGACATTTTCCATGGACTTGCCATAGATGCAGTTAATAATTAATTTAAACAAAATTAATTTCAAACTGCTGTGTTGCCATTTGTCGGTGCTCTGTGTTGAGTTGCATGTATGGCTCGAGCCATGCTTTTGAGCAAAAGAAATACCCCTATGGATTTTCTTCATCACATTTGGATATGCAGCACATACCGATTTTTGTTTTTAAGTGTGCCCATGAGTTTTTCAATTTTTACTTTACTGTCAGGGGGGACCATTTGCTCTAGGCAAAATGGGAAATCGGCATGTTCGTCATACAAGGATGAGGAATATTCAATATCCACTTCTAAGACATATCCACGGTCTGTTTCTTGGCTAGCCATGTTCACATTAAATTCTGATACTTGTTTCTCTGTCAGCCAAACAAACTCCCCATAGGGCAAAGGCTGACTCATGGCGTAGCCATACAAATTATTCACATCATAGTACATTAAGTACGATTTTGGTTTGTCTGGTGAATAATCAGGCATGTAGACATTGTTCGCTTCGGCATGGCGCTGGTTAAGCGACACAAGGCCGCCACGAATGCCCTTTTCAAAAAATAGAACCATGTCTACATCAGTGAGTAAATCCAATTCAACTTGAGTGTATTTCAAAGAGGCATCGAACGAAAGCCCAGGACTCGTATAATAGTGAGCCGGGTCAAGACCATAAATGTGTTGACACAACTCACGGAATTTTTGAAACACTTCGGTGAGCAGCAACACATCCAGTTTTAGGTGATGCGTAGCATATTCACTTAGCGTCTTAATGTCAAACAATCGCCAAACTTGACATGCATGTGCATAGTCTTCATCGGAAACGGTACTGCGTGTTAGTTTTGAGTAAAATTTGTCTTGTGGTGGGAGTTTTCTTTGCTTGAACACGTCCCAGCTGTTGCAGAAATCTTACGGGAATATATATATTTCCGAATGCACAATTGAAATTGCTTAGGATCATTAAAATGCATTCTGGTATATTATAATTCCTCCTCATTCAAGCCATTCACAAAGCTGTCTAGCGAGGATGACATAAACTTAAAGGAATCCAAAGTCGAATGCTAAAGTCGCTCAACCGCCATGTCAGGGCTGTTAAACGCTCATGTTTTTGGTGAATAATGGTAAACGAGCCCTTGTTGACATGACCCAATTCACGAATCAAAAACTGAATGCCATAATTCGCAGATTGTGTAAAAAGACACTGATAAAACGAGGAGCTGGAAAGTTCAAATTGCATTTACTATGCGCAGCTCCACGAAACTCTCCAGTAAAGTGCGAGTGATCACGAACGGTGTCTTCAGCACTGATCAGTGGTTTCCGCAAATATGGCATATCCTGGCATGCTCATACTGCTGCTGCTGTTCAGGAGATAGGCTCATGGGTATTGGGTGGTCCAGTAATTCCTGTACATCATGAGCCAACTTTATAAATTCATCCAAAAACCATCTGGCACAATCTGGCCCCTCACGGTACTTGTAAAAGGATTGCGTGGGGGTCTTATGCACACACCACATTAAATCATATTGCAAAGGGCTCATGTTTTTGAATGGGCGTGGTGGAGCTAATGGTTGGATCTGGTTCCCATCCTGCCATGGGTGTGGTGAGTGCTTCAAAATCTGCATATACCACATAGGGAACAGTGTCACGCTTGTGACCTTGTGGCAATATCAATCTCACCGCTTCCTGAGTAACGCAATCTACCCTATGACGTTCCAAAAGCGTAGGGGTTTGAAAATATTGCTAGCAATGCTCGCAAATGTGCTTTTCACCATCATGTTTGGACATTTGACTGCTTAGCAATCTACTTAAGCTTTTAATAAAGCAATAGTGATTTACCTTTCCCACAGATAAATATAAAAGATGAATGTGGTCTCGTTTCGGTTCTTTTTTGGCATAAAGAGGACCCACAATCTCATCACCATCAAGGCCATACACCATAAACGAAAAGTCATGGTTGTCTTGTTCAAACCTATGGATCTCGGTTAAGTCTATAGGGAACGACACTCTAGTTAAATTTAATGTTTGTTTTAATTCATCAAACTTGGCCTTGTACTTTGCTGGTCTGTTAACATTACGATCTTGAGCTGGCTGCATATAGGCAGCCACAGCCCACAGAAAGCAATCATTGTCATGGTTCTCAATATTCACCTCCGCCTTTTTCGAAGCTATTGCTAGTGGTGTGTCAATAAAACTAGACCCAGCATTCAACGGGTTGAAATGACAAATGTTGATTTGTAGGTAACGGATTTTGTCTAACGCTAAACCACTGGGTCCTTGTTGCAGTTTATCAAATTTTGATAGCAAGGCATTCGCCACATGGCTTTGATACCACTCGTTCAGATTATCGGCTATCAAAAGCTCTTGCATTTTACTGCCAATATAAAATGTTTTTTTTATGCTCACCGTCCTTGTTTTTATAAATAAAATCGCACACGAGTTGTGTAATGACCTTTAAAGCCGTATGCAACCTTTGCGCAGTACAAATTTGTTCTTTAAAAATATCAAAACATGATTCCATAAAGTCTTTTGGGATTAAACATTCACTACGCGGTCAGAGCACACACGCTTTTTCTTTTAAAACAGGACTCAAGGGGTTCCCAAGTTAAGCTATCTGCAGTGGCAAAATACATTTTTTTTATAAAAAACTATCTCACCCAAATTTTCAACCGTAGACTGCCTGGTAAACAATGGTCCCAAACACACACGTTCTCAACAGCAGTTGTCAGGCTAACACTCTAAAAAAGAAATAAAATAAACCACCATGAGTATATTGATTCCAAATTGCCCCTTTATACAACCTAAAAAAAAATATCAAAGAGGTTATATACAGTATATGTAATAAAAAAATCTTACCTTGCTTTGTAAAAAGCCCTGCGTTTGCCATTTTCTAGGTTCAAGTGAAATGGGGTTTCTGTCTCCCACAACAGGCATGCAGATTATCTAAAAGAAACAAAATAAAAACAATTCATCAATGAAATGGTAAACCAATAATAATTTAAACATTCATAGCATTAAAATAAACTAAACAGTGTTAATCCCACACTTACCTCAGATATATAATGTATCCAATTTGGTCACTAATTGGGTGTTGAGCACACGAATGCAGTTAGTTTTATACACATAAGACACAGCCTATGTTTACACTGCAAAGTTTAAAACAGTAATGACGGACTGTGTGCCATAACATGATCAACACTCTAATACCCCCTGCCCTCCTCTCCCAGCCCCTCGCCCTGTGTCCCACTTACCACAGCTGTTAACATCGCTCTTGTCCGGCAATTGGCTATGGTAACGGTGGTGGGGAGGAGTTATACTCTTTTACTGCATTATTTCTCTGACGTCGTTCTCATATTGTTCGACCTTCAAGTGACCTCTATGTTACTGTATTTTTCCATTGGCCTGTTGTCCCGGCCGCCCACATTCCTGAATCGCGATAACATGTCACATCCTGTCACCCAGCCAGCCAGGCTCCAAGCAGGCCTCTCGAGCAGATATTCTGCTTTCCATTATGGCTGCCAGTCAGACATACATACAAAGCAAGTTATTAATGACAACTATCAAACGTATCCCGCTTTCATTCAACTCATACAATTATTAGCATTTGTCATGTTACCCACGACCCGTTTACTAACATGTTTAAAGATCGCCATGAGGAATTTTTCGAATTATTCGCCTTTATTTGTTTGTCATAGCGAAATATCGAAAAGTGACCCCTCGTTCCATTGTTCAACCATACATCGCCCCGTCGAAAATCCATTTCCTGTATTCATCATGGTCGGTGATAGCCTTGTTCTAACAGACATGCCCACCGGTATCGTCTCTCTCTGTCTACGAGCACGTTTCATTTTAAAACAAGATGCTCAGTAAAGAACATATAGCCTACTTTCTCCTAAATGCATGGGTATTGTTATAACTCTTTGTCCTTTTCAAGGAGTATAATTGAATGTTGGTTGTAGTAGCTTGTTGAAATACAACGTGCTATTGACGTCAGAAAAGTTGGATGGCGCAGCCACGCGGTAGAATGTTGAAGCTGTAACATTGTGACTGGTGTGGTTTATTTAGATGGTGAATCATTGACGTCGTGATGGAAACAGAAAGAAATTTGTCAAATTCGAGGAGGTACTGCTCTGTATACGGTTGCAAATCGTATAAAACGGGTACGAAATATCTTCACTACTTTCCTGTACAAAAAGTTCAGAGAGAAAGATGGGCTTCAGCGCTGTCAATTGGAAAACATGTTACATGTTACATGACAGTGTGCAGTGTGCATTTTTGTGAAGACGACTTCTTTCCACCGGTACTGTTGATTATTGATAGTTATTGTCTCTAATTTGTATTCACATGGATTTAGCTACATCAAAAATACTGATAAACTTGTAGCCTATTACTTCTGTGCCGTACATAGAATGTAATCCGCTCTTCGTAAACTTATTTTAGGGGTTCTTCCGATTGACAATAGCCGAATGATTAGAAAACTTAAGAAAAATGCTGTTCCTAGCCTTAATTTGTCAGAGAATTTATATTCTTGCATTTGAACAGCAAGTATGTAGGTCATTGAAGTATGATTTGGCTTCGATTGTGTTTTTGGCTATGATCTCCCTACTATTGAATTTAGTTAATTAAAATGTAAAATCTTAGTTTTAAGTACCGGTTTGGTGACCCATCATCCCAGGCAGGCCGGTAACACCTATGCTACTCGGGCAGATAGGTCACTTAAATAGCCGTAATTTTGAAGTTAAAGTGATGTTAAGTATACATATGCGGTAATGTAGCAGGAGACCGGATCGGCCTAGGCTATTCTAAGTTTAATTAGTTCCCATTTCAGGGTTTTTCAGTTTTGAGTGCGAATAGTTGATTTGAAAGTTGTACAACAGTAAGGAGAGTATGTTTTGTATAAGTTTTAATTTGTATTATTGTTTATGTCGAGCTGAGGAGTGAATTTGGTTTGGCTTAAAGTGTAGTTTTTGATCTGTTCCGTTTGCTTATGACAAGTTCAAATGGAGACTCCAGCTTTGTTAAATATCTGTATTTTAAACATTTAATTAAATATATCGATAAAAAGGATGCCTCCATTTTAACTTGCCTGTGGCAAGAGAGTAATAAATTAATATGTTTGCCTTTGAACAGCAAGTATGTAGGTCAATATTTGCAATATTGAAGTATGATTTGAGCATCCCATGTAACGCTTCTTTGAACCCAAAACATTCATGCAAATTCAGGGTTGCTTGATTCAATTTATTATCAGGGAGTCGTCCTTTGTTTTATGTGAGATATATAAATTGTGTAATTAATTAAAACATCGATACCGCTAGGCTCCCAAGTACAGGCTTCATATAGGCCTATGTAACAGCAGACAGTAAATTAACTATCTACATGCGGGTAATATTTTTAACTGGTAGTAATTAGCTGCATTTAAATGGATTATAAAAATATGTCTATCAATGAAAGAAAATATGTAGTATTTTGCCATCATAATGTACCCGATACCTAGTTGAGGCTATCGGCTACGCCAGCAGACATTAGGCCGTAGTTGAGATTTTGGGAAGAGTTAAGAAAAGATAGCGCTCAGATCGAGTCAAGAGGAATGTCAGGATGACGTAGAAGGTCTAGGATTAAGAAGGCTCTGACGGCAGTCAAGCGGATGGAATTATGGATGGAATTATGAAGCTTTATTAAGATCTATATGGAACATGGTATTTAAACATCTCAGAAGAGAAGATACAACAAGCATTATATGTGGTAATAATTTTAAGGAAGTCAGATAACCCTTAAGTTATTTTATAACTTAATAGTCGAGATGATGGGGGTTCGAGATTATATTTGTGACGCAAGAGCACAGAGGTGGGGAGAACGTCACGTGACTGCGCCAGGGAGATACAGGTCATTGCAGTCCAGAGACAGTCAGTTGAGCTCAGTGAGCCAAGCAGTCGAGCTCTGTAAGCAGAGTAGTCAAGTACAGTTAGCACGGCAGTCGAATTCAGACAGCCAGCCGAGTAGGACATGCCGAGCGTATGGTTAAGGTCGCGCGGTGAGCAGCATTTGTCACGGAAAGTGAAAGCGACAGTTTCAACTTCACCAAGCAGCGAACGAAAAGTAGGTCATTGAGCCGGGCGGACACCCGCAGTAGGCAGCGTGAAGACCGGTTACGGAACCAGCTGTAAGGGCCCAAGCAAGCATAGAAGGCCGGGGTTTAGAACAGCACAGTAAAACGAGTAGTTGGAGAACTTTATTACAAGCTGCATTTGGAAACGCAGAACAGCATAGCAGAGCGACATGGCGAGGCCAGCTTTAGGCTGAGATTATTATAGCATTGCATTAGGGGCGAGCGGTTTATTTCCAATCTTATACGCAAGCATTATGACAGAAACTGAACTTCATTACAACATTGAGTTGGAACGTTTATTCAGCACTTATATTGTACAAGCAGATAGTTACGAGATACTGCAACTGTGAACTTCGAATGAACATAGTTTTTCTTAATGACATTACGACTATGCATTTCATAACGCATTCCAAGTAACATTAACGATTTCAGGCAAATGAAATGTTTTAAGCAAATGCACTTATGAACTTTAGCACGTGCATTAATGCATTTCTTTCTTATGCAGTGTTATAAATTACCGAGTATGAACACAGCTACAGGGTGTTTCATGAACTTAGACACTCTCATATAAAATTTTATTTTATGAAAGTGAGACTTAGCAGTTATTGGAGATTGAACTTTCAACACTCAAACCGAACATTGTATGGAACAGTGGCGTAACGTAGAAGAGGAATAAGGGATCCGCTGTTTCTATGAACTTTCTCGCGAGGATTTGGACAGTATCCGCTATGGATAACCAGAAGTTCATCATGTCGGAGTAAACGCAGACAGAGACGCGATGGCACCACAGAGCGATGGATTCGATTCCTGACGAGAAGGAGGTCCACCAGCTGATTCACTTGGGAATTTGAAGGCAATCGTCATTGCATGGATGGAATAATATTCACGCCGATCTTTCGAGAAATTCATTACATAGGGAAATTCGACGATCTTTGAAATTTAATAACAGCTGATTATGAGAAGGTACTGTAAGAGTTATAACTTCCTGATACGATTATTTTCATGAATACTGGACACACATGTATATTTTTCTAATAGGAGTGATACGATTATTTAGACATGGTTTGACTTTATATGCTTCGAATTTTGCTAGAATATGGCGTGACCATATGATATGGCAGGCATCATTATACGAAATTCTCACCATTGGTTGGCTTTATTAAACAGATGTTTGGTCTTTTAGACATTTTCCAGCAAGTTTTGTGTGACGAGTATTTCGAACTCGTGATCTGCAATTGATTATCTAAAATTACTTCGTCAGTTCATTGCATACTAGCGAGTGTGTATTATTCATCAGTAGGGACTTTTTCCATTGGATTGTTTGGAGATATTAAGATGTTATTCACTTTAGTGAATGAATATCGCTTTTATATGACAACTAGATACTTGTTGATTCCTATCTGGTACATTCACTCATTTTGTCTTCGAGATGGGGTCTTTCGTATTTATACGATTGTATGGTGGTTACTCATCTTACCCATCGTTCAGGGCACTATCATGTTAGTCGACGGGGCGAGGTCTTTCGTATTTATACGATTGTACGGTGGTTACTCATCTTACTTGCCATTGAGGGACTCATTTTTATCATCCGAGTGTACTTGAGATTGTAAGAGGATCAAACAAGGAACTACTAGTCACATATCAGTCGAAATTTTGTTAAATAAATTAAAGATAAATGTTAGCAGGGTTACATTTGTAATTCTTGTTTGCCAATCCAATATTTTGTTGCTTTACTCTTTTGAGAGTACTTTCAGTTTAACAGCTGATACAGCTGATGCTTTTGATGATTTTTATAATTGTGTTTGATACCTTTGAGAAGGATTTAAAGTAATTGAATCTTGTAAGATGAATCATTAATGGTCAGATTTATTTTAAGGCTGATCAGTATTGCAGATTTTGATATGAGAGATTATAGCACATTGGTGTTTTTCTGTGATGTGAATTATGAGAATTGTAGGAGAATTTATGCTATTTGAAAGCAGATCTTGAATTACTAAGGTAATATTTTTTTAATTGTTTAAGAAGTTGTCTAGATGTGATCAGATTAATTACAGTTATTGGAGATTGTGTGCGTTGATAATTTGAAGCCAGTTATATATTTTTTGTAGATCATGTAACGTGGTTAAGTGAAGTTTGTGATAGGCATTTTGTGGAAGTTGCCAAGTGATAGTTGCAATGTTGCTAATGTATTTTGAGGCAGACATGAGGTTGTCGAACCCAGTCTAGCGTAATTGTTGAGATTCATGCTGTATATGCTGAATATTTATGGAGTTTTGTGGAATAATTATGGTATTCAAATGTGATATTTGAAGAAGTGAGGATGTATAATGTCGTTGTGGATAGTCAGATCCAACGTGATGTCGTGAAGGCAATAATATTTTTTGGCATGATAATTAAATACGAAATATAACTTGGAAGTGATAAAACTGTAAGACAACGTTCTATAACCCATATTAAACAATTTGTTAGGAAAATTAAACAAATAAATAAAGTTGATAATACAAGATTTTCTGAGAATAATAATTAATGAAATAATAATCTGAAATTTAAGCATATTAATGATCTGACCTAATAAAATAAAAATCAGAATGACTAGATGAAATAATAAAAATCTAAATAACCAGAAGAATAAAATTTAAATAAATTGATAGTTGTGGTGTTTGAAGCCATATTTTCAGTGTTGCCTTAGTAAACAAGAGTTTAGTGCTTTTCAGTCGGGCCAGTTTCGATCGTCAAGCGATCGTCATCAGATCCATTACACTTAGGCTACAAAATCTATGTTTGAAATACAGGTGAAAATATTTACAATATGTACAATTATTTAGTTGCAGTATTGGTACTGTAACTGTCAGTGTATGCTAAATGCAGTATATATGTTAGGTGAAATGCTAAATGGTGATAGCTATCCGTAGATTGTACTTTAGAGAGATTATATGGTTGTAAACTATGGTTAAACTATAAAATTTTTAGGCTAACTACTTATCTGATTGTCTTCCGTACAACAGCTACTCGCAGTTTTCGTGCTCACTGGAACTCACTGTGCGGACGACTGCGGTGGTTATCTTAACGACTGGTTTTTCCCTGCTTTCTCCCCCCTGCTCCTACGTGCTGTGGGGAGTGATAGCGATGTGTTTAAGTGAGGTGTTGCCAACCTAGATAAGATGTATGTTATTGAATGAGGTGGATCTACAACTATTAAAGACCGTGGATTAGCCCTCGCCACGCGTGGAGCATAACCCATTCGAACTAAGCGTTGACGGTCTTATGAGGACGTCCCGGCACCTTTAATACTGCCGCGAATATGGGCCTTGGTTTATTGCAGAAGAAAAGTACATCGTACACCTGATCCAGATAACATTTACCTATTAATAACCCCCTAATTTCCCCCCTTTTTTTATCTAGCTTGGCTGTGTCGCTAAATTGTGTTTTGTTTCCGATAGGGTGTGTTTTTTAGTAGCGTGAAGAGGGGTGAGCTCTCCATGAACGTGTGTTCATTTAGATTGTTGCGATTGTTTCGTTTGGCTAGGTGTATCTCGATTGCTTCCTTTATGTCAAGAGCTCTGCCTTTCGATTCGTGATGGATTATTTTAAGGTCCGACTCTATGTTGGTAAAGCTGTGCCCTGCGTCACACATATGTTCGCACACGGCTGAATGTGTTCCGTATCTTATCGCATTCCTATGTTCATTATAACGTGTGTCTACTCGCCTTCCACTCTGCCCGATGTAATTAGCTTGACAATCGGTGTCTTGGCACGTTATAGAATATACCCCTGACCTTGAATACGGGTCACGTTTATTTAGATTACTATTTAGGAGGTGCCTAGCGGTTGTGTTTTTCGTCGTGAAAGCTATCTTTATGCCTTGCTTTTTGAATAGGTTAGTGATTTTATATGTATTCGCATTCACATAGTTGAAACGCGCAATTTTTTTTTCATTACTGTCCGGTTTGGGAATCGTTTTATCTTTATTTTTATGTTTGGCTATAATTTGATTTATTTTGCTTGGCGAGAAGTTGTTTTCCTTTGCTATTTGCATAATAGTTCTTATTTCCTTATTATAGTTGTCTTTTGACATGGGTATGTTTAAAGTTCTGTGCACCATTGAATTGAAACCCGCTATTTTGTGCGTACTGGGGTGATTAGACTGATTGTCGATTGCATGCGAGGTTTGTGTTGCTTTCCGGAATATGGAATATGAAAGGTCGTTGTCTTTACGTTCAATAGTTATATCGAGATAATTTATTTTCCGGTCTATTTCGGATTCCTTAGTGAATTTGATAGAGTGGTGAAGGCTATTAATGGATTGGAGAATTGTTTCTTCGCTTGTTAGTTCAGTATCGTAGATGCAAATTACATCATCTACGTATCTTTTCCATATTACTATTCCCTTTGTTGAAGTCTTTTCTAAGAACGCATTTTCTAGTGCATGAAAAGCACTAAACTCTTATAAATTGATAGATTAAATTTTGGAATAGATCAATGAATTAAATAAATGGATGAATTAAAGATTGGATAAATAAACTGATTTAAATAAATTAATAGATGATTGGATAGATGATGAATAACTGAATTAGAAGGTGATAATTAACTAAAGAAGCTGATGATTAATGAATTTATATGGAATTAAATAAATTTAATTGAGATAATTTAAAGAAATTGCAACGTGAGTTGAGGAATTAAACAATTTGTATTGATGATTTAATATGATTTAATCTGAAGTAGATGATAAAATAAGAGTGTGTGAATAATTAGAAAGTATAATGAAGTAATGATAATAATTTTCATTTAAATGATTTAATGGTGATGAGTTGATGATTCTGACAGGAATATGTTGAATTTTGAGATGAGAATTAATGTGAGAAATATTTAACTTTGATGATGATGATGATGATGACCAATGTGCAATGGATTTTCTGTAATTCACAAACAAGCAATTTGTAATGACAATGTAAATAGTGTAAATTAATTATTCGATGTTTAGGAGCATTTTACTAACATTTTCAACATTTAAATTATGCCATGCAAGCCATAAAATACGTGATGTTTAAAATATGTGATTATAATATGTGTATGTTTAGACAGATTAATAACTTTTTCAAATCCACATTCTTGATGTTAAATTAAAGAGAAATTAGGTCTCAGGTATCACAAATGTCAGTGACGAAAGACATAATGCTACAGTGATCCTGAGAACCCAAGAGAACTTTAGAGATTTTTCACGTTTTATGTGGATTGAATACTTTTGGTTAGAAAAGAGATGGTTCGATTTTTGGACAATGACAATTTAACGTTGGCATTCGACCATACTCTCAGGTAGGATGAATATTTAAAATGTCTGTCTGACTATCAAAGTGAAATAAATTTGTTTTTATCTTAGTTGTGATCTGATGATGGTGTGATTTTCCTTTTTCTTTCCTTGTCTTGATTAAGGCTTAACCGGAAAGGATGTGGTTTGCTAGGAGTTCAGTTGATGGCGCCCATTTATATTTGCATTTTTTTTATTAAACTTAAGTCCGTAACGACCCTAGAGATATTTTGTCTCGTGTTACCCACTGCTTTTTCGATATCTCAGCTGAATTTCCGACACATTCCTTATTTGACTAGAGGTTCATTTAACTCCGCTCTGTCCTGGAACTCCAGGAATGCGATGTAATAGCAGATGGGTCATCGCATCCCCAGGACGAACGGGTACAATAAATAATTAGAAGCCATAACAAACGTACACCCAATTACTTCACGTCACTATATCGCCGCCATATTGCAAACAGCTGACCGTAAGCTCCTCCCCCGTTTCGGACGTCAATAGGGATATTAAACATGATTATGAGGTGCCCTTTGCTAGTGCTACCTCTGTAAAAAAAAATCATTCAATTCGGTTTCACCGTGTTTGAATTGATCTGGGGAATGGATTTGGACACATGCATGGCCGCTATTTGCAAACCTTGTAGTCAGTCATAAGATGCTTTCCACAAAAAGGCATGTTGTTGCAAAATCCGGTAGAGATCAAATTATTAGGATGGTCGAAATTTGATTTAAGCTTTTAACATTTGGGTGGCCGTCATTCCGTTTCCGTCAAGATGGCGGCGATATAAAACATGACACTGAGGTGCCTTTTGCTAGTGCTACCTCTGTACCACATTTCGTTCAATTCGGTTTCACCGTGTTTGAATTGATAGGGGGAATCGATTTGCACACATACTTGGCCACCATCTGCAAACTATTGGGCTGATGATCTAGCAGTTTGGTCAGAATATGCTTCCCACATAAAGATTTGTTGTTGCAAAATTCGGTAGAGACTAGATTATTAGGTTGGTCGTAATTACATTTTAGCCTTTAACATTTGGGTGGCCGCGATTACGTTTCCGTCAAGATGGCGGTGATATAAAACATGACACTGAGGTGGCCTTTTCTAGTGCTACCTCTGTACCAAATTTCGTTCCATTCGGTTTCACCGTGTTCGAATTAATAGGGGTAATCGATTTTGACACAAAGATGGCCGCCATCCGCAAAATATTAGGCTAATGACCTATTAGTTTGGTCAAAGGATGCTCCCTCCATAATGGTATGTTGATGCAAAATTTGGTAGAGATCGGATGATTAGGTTAATCGTAATTTGATTTAAGCTTTGAATATTTGTGTGGCCGCCATTACGTTTCCGTCAAGACGGCGGCGATATAAAACATGACACTGAGGTGCCCTTTGCTAGTGCTACCTCTGTACCAAATTTCATTCCATTCGGTTTCACCGTGTTCGAATTAATAGGGGTAATCGATTTTGACACAAAGATGGCCGCCATCCGCAAACTATTAGGCTAATGACCTATTAGATTTGTCAAAGGATGCTTCCTCCATAAAGGTATGTTGTTGCAAAATTTGGTAGAGATCGGATGATTAGGTTAGTCGTAATTTGATTTAAGCTTTGAACATTTGTGTGGCCGCCATTACGTTTCCATCAAGATGGCGGCAATATAAAACATGACACTGAGGTGCCCTTTGCTAGTGCTACCTCTGTACCAAATTTCATTCCATTCGGTTTCACCGTGTTCGAATTAATAGGGGTAATCGATTTTGACACAAAGATGGCCGCCATCCGCAAACTATTAGGCTAATGACCTATTAGATTTGTCAAAGGATGCTTCCTCCATAAAGGTATGTTGTTGCAAAATTTGGTAGAGATCGGATGATTAGGTTAGTCGTAATTTGATTTAAGCTTTGAACATTTGTGTGGCCGCCATTACGTTTCCATCAAGATGGCGGCAATATAAAACATGACACTGAGGTGCCCTTTGTTAGTGCTACCTCTGTACCAAATTTCATTCCATTCGGTTTCACCGTGTTCGAATTAATAGGGGTAATCGATTTTGACACAAAGATGGCCGCCATCCGCAAACTATTAGGCTAATGACCTATTAGATCTGTCAAAGGATGCTCCCTTTATAAAGGTATGTTGTTGCAAAATTTGGTAGAGATCGGATGATTAGGTTAGTCGTAATTTGATTTAAGCTTTGAACATTTGGGTGGCCGCCATTACGTTTCCGTCAAGATGGCGGTGATATAAAACATGACACTGGGGTGCCCTTTGCTAGTGCTACCTCTGTACCAAATTTCATTCCAATCGGTTTCACCGTGTTCGAATTAATAGGGGTAATCGATTTTGACACAAAGATGACCGCCATCCGCAAACTATTAGGCTAATGACCTATTAGATTTTTCATAGGATGCTCCCTCCATAAAGGTATGTTGTTGCAAAATTTGGTAGAGATCGGATGATTAGGTTAGTCGTAATTTGATTTAAGCTTTGAACATTTATGTGGCCGCCATTACGTTTCCGTCAGATTGGCGGCGATATAAAACATGACACTGGGGTGCCCTTTGCTAGTACTACCTCTGTACCAAGTTTCGTTCCATTCGGTTTCACCGTGTTCGAATTAATAGGGGCAATCGATTTTCACACAAAGATGGCCGCCATCCGCAAACTATTAGGCTGATGACCTATTAGTTTGGTCAAAGGATGCTGCCCCCATAAAGGTATGTTGTTGTAAAATTTGGTAGTGATCGGATGATTGCGTTAGTCGTAATTTGATTTGAGCTTTGAACATTTGTGTGGCCGCCATTACGTTTCCGTCAAGATGGCGGCGATATAAAACATGACACTGAGGTATCCTTTGCTAGTGCTACCTTTGTACCAAATTTCGTTCAATTTGCGCTCACCGTGTTCGAATTGATACGGGGGGACAGACATTCAGAGTACACACACTTACTCACACACACTCACGCACACACACACACAGACTCACACACACACATACACACACACAGACAGACACACTTTTTTTCGCCCTGTAGTGATCTCATAAGTCTACTTTCATTTTTTGCAAAAATCGAAAGTAGGCTAAAAATATTTAAAAAGAGGTAAAAAAAGTTTTAAAATGCATAGTTTTTGTCCTAGAGACTTGACTTGTATTTTGATGGCAGAGGGGGTAGGGACCTTTCATTTATGTCAAACAAACTCTTTTGTAAAATTCCTAGTTTCCAGAATATAAAACATTCAAAATTTGAGTGTTTTCAAAAAAATATAAAAATAAGTAAAAAAGATTTATTATAAAAACAAAATGTTCAGTAAAGAACATATAGCCTACTTTCTACTAAATGCATGGGTATTGTTATAACTCTTTGTCCTTTTCAAGGAGTATGATTGAATGTTGGCTTGTTGAAATACAACGTGCTATAGGGATATTAAACATGAATATGAGGTGCCCTTTGCTAGTGCTACCTCTGTACCAAATTTCGTTCCATTCGGATCCACCGTGTTCGAATTAATAGGGGGAATCAATTTTGACATAAAGATGGCCGCCATCCGCAAACTGTTAGGCTAATAACCTATTAGATTGGTCAAAGGATGTTCCCTCCATAAAGGCATGTTGTTGCAAAGTTTGGTAGAGATCGGATAGTTATGTTAGTCGTAATTTAACTTAATCTTTGAACATTTGTGTGGCCGCCATTACATTTCTGTCAATATGGCGGCGATATAAAACATGACACTGAGATGCCCTTTGCTAGTGCTACCTCTGTACCAAATTTCGTTCCATTCGGTTTGACCGTGTTTGAATTAATAGGGGGAATTGATTTTCACACAAAGATGGCCGCCATCCACAAACTATTAGGCTAATGACCTATTCATTTGGTCAAAGGATGCTTCCTCTATATGGGTATGTTTTTGCAAAATTTGGTAGAGATCGGATGATTAGGTTAATCGTAATTTGATTTAAGCTTTGAACATTTGTGTGGCCGCCATTACGTTTCCGTCAAGATGGCGGCGATATAAAACATGACACTGAGGTGCCCTTTGTTAGTACTACCTCTGTACCAAATTTCGTTCCATTCGTTGCACCGTGTTCGAATTAATAGGGGAATCGATTTTCACACAAAGATGGCCGCCATCCGCAAACTATTAGGCTGATGACCTATTAGTTTGGTCAAAGGATGCTCCCCCCATAAAGGTATGTTGTTGCAAAATTTGGTAGAGATCGGACGATTAGATTAGTCGAAATTTGATTTAAGCTTTGAACATTTGTGTGGCCGCCATTACGTTTCCGTCAAGATGGCGGTGATATAAAACATGACACTGAGGTGTCCTTTGCTAGTGCTACCTTTGAACCAAATTTCGTTCAATTCGCATTCACCGTGTTCGAATTGATAGGGGGGGGGGACAGACATTCAGAGTACACACACTCACACACACACAGACACAGACACACAGACTCACACACACAGACTCACACACACACATACACACACACACACACACAGATGTCACACACACACACACATACACACACACAGACAGACACACTTTTTTCGTCCTGTGTTGATCTCATAATTCTACTTTCATTTTTTGCAAAAATCTAAAGTAGGCTAATAAAGGTCATAGAGACCGTTCGTTTAAGCCAGGGGTCTCCAAACTTTCCAGCCTTAGGGCCATACTGATTACTCCAGTAATTTCCGAGGGCCAAAACCATATTATCAATGTTGCCGGTGGTAAAAAGTGAAATAGTCCACTGATGAAAAAAAAAAGTCCGAAAAAGTACGCAACGTTGAAAAAAGGCTGCAAATCGGACTAAAGTCCGCAAAACGGCAACACTGCATATTATTAATTTTCCTGTCATTATCTGTAATTTCTAGATTAGTCGTAGAGTACGAGCCATGAGGAGTAACGTGACACGACATCTGGTGGACACAAGCGGAAATAGGTAGTACCTTCTATCGCTAACAGATGGCGCTAATACCACGTACAGAGTAATCTCGTTGGTTCTAGAGAGTTCTGGTGTCTTCCACTCACTTCTAGATGGCAGTAATTGGAATATATAAGAAGGCTAGTTGCGCAACCACAAGTCAGTTCCTATGACACTGTTGTGAAATAAATTAGTGCGTACCTCCTTAAAACGTGTTTGTGCGTGTTTAAGTTTAAGACATCTTTGTAACAGTATTTTGATTTGAATTGTTGCTTTTGTGTGTGATTTAGTAGTATGGAAAAGAAGCGAAAAATTGATAGTGAATGCAGAAAATTCAAAGATGAGTGGAACATTCAGTATTTCGTAATTGAGTCCAGTAACAAGGCGCTATGTTTGATTTGCAATGAAAGCATAGCCGTTCTCAAGGAATATAAAATTAAACGTCATTATGAAACAAAACATTTTCAAAATTACTCAAAATATACAGGAAGTTTGCGGACAGAAAAATTCGAAGCTATGAAGCGCGGATTGAAATCGCAGCAATCTTCATTTACAAAACTCAAAACCGAACAAGAGGCTGCAACTCGTGCCAGCTTTCGTGTGGCTCTTGAAATTGCAAAACGTGGAAAACCATTCACCGATGGAGAAATGATCAAAGAATGCATAATTGCAGCAGCCGAAGAAATGTGCCCTGAAAAGGTAAATTTATTAAAAACTGTCAGTATGTCAGCAAACACTGTGGCTCGAAGGGTAGAAAACATCGCTGAAAATATATCCTCTCAACTGTTCGACAAAAATGGAGATGTTGAGTGGTTTTCTTTGGCCTTGGATGAGTCAACGGATGTGTCAGATACTGCTCAGGTGTTGATTTATATTCGAGGAGTAGATAAAAGCTATGAAGTGCATGAAGAACTTCTTGATATGTATAGTATTCATGGCACAACTACTGGTACAGATATTTTCAAAAGAGTTGAAATGGCCATTAATCAAAAGAACCTTCGATGGAAAAACTTGAAATGTATTACAACTGATGGAGGCAAGAACATGAGTGGGAAAGATAAAGGAGTGGTCGCTCTTGTGTCAAAGGCTGTAGAAAATGACGGTGGTTCAAAACCATTAGTCTTACATTGTATCATTCATCAACAGTCTTTGTGCGGAAAATGTTTGGATATGTCTGAAGTTCTGAAACCAGTCATATCAACTGTTAATTTTATGAGATCTTTTGGGCTGAATCACCGACAATTCCGACAATTTATTGAAGAGATTGGAGAAAATGACTTACCTTATCATACTACCGTACGTTGGCTTAGTTGTGGGAAAGTCCTTCAGCGCTTTTTTGAACTTCGAGCAGTGATCGATTTTTTTTTTAATGAAAAGCATCGCCCTCTTACTGAATTACAAAGCAACGCATGGCTGTGGAAGTTAGCATTCTATGTTGATTTGACAAAACATGTGAACGATCTGAATTTGAGATTGCAAGGAGAAAAGCAGCATCTTCCTGATTTATACACTAATATCAAATCATTCCGGAAGAAATTGATACTGTTTCAATCACAACTACGAAGTAAATGTTTTTCACATTTTAAAACATGTGAAATATTCAGCCACACCACTGAGACTGAGTTTCCTATCGATTTTGCAATCGAAACTTTGAGTGCTTTGAAAATAACTTTTGATACTCGTTTCTCGGACTTCGATGCCTTTGCGAATCAAATTAAGATTTTTCAGGATCCTTTTGATACTGACATTGAAATCCTAGTCCCGGAACTTCAAATGGAAATGATTGAACTACAGTGCAGTGATATAATTAAGAACAAATATCAAAACTCATCTTTGTTGGAATTTTATAAGAGTCTTCCACTGACACAATTTGATAATTTGCATAAATTTGCTCGTGGGCTGTTTTCTGTTTTTGGCACTACTTATTTGTGTGAGAAGACCTTCTCCAAAATGAAGTACACAAAAAATGTTTACAGATCTAAATTAACTGATGAGCATCTTAAATCTCTTGTAATAATTGGTGCAAGTAAAATTAGTCCACAACTACAAACTATTGTCAGTGGAAAATCTCAATTACATAAATCTCATTAGTATTTCATATGTCTGCATGTTATACATGTCTTTACTCATTACAATTCTGTGTTTCTTTATCCAACTTATCACAAAAACAATAACAATAAGCCTACAACAATGTTATGAGTAGTTAGCCCATGACCATATCAATGTAGATGTCATATTAATAATTATTCAACATAAAATTAGAATACTTCAGTAAACTAAATTTAATTTGCTATAAAAAAATATGTTCTCTGAAAGGAGTTTTCAAGTATGCTAGCTCTCCGCGGGCCGGACAAAATCTGTCCGCGGGCCGGATGTGGCCCTCGGGCCGTAGTTTGGAGACCCCGAACAACGTTCTATCATAATTAGTTTAAAAACTATCGCCTACTTTCAAAAACAAGAATTTTCGATTTTTTTTGAAATATAGTACAATTCGTCCAGAGCAAAGAGGACGTCACCCCAACACCAACAACACCTCATTAATTAAAATCCGACCATCCCTTCGCCAATTATCGCCAATGTTCGCGAGAAAGTAGGCTATCATTTTTTTCTCCTCCTACACTCTTGAAACGTGCTGTCCACCTAGAGGGCATGACCATCTTTCATTAACGTCAAACAAACTTTTTTCCAAAATTCACCGTTTCCAAAATAGCGTCAATATCAAAATCAGCAATTAAAAAATTAAAAACTTAAAAATACCAACACATATTCTTAGCAAAGAGGACATCATCCGAACGCCAACATCACCTCGTTTGTTAAAATCCGATCATGCGTTCGGGAGATATCGGCCAAGTTAATATGGAAGTAGGGGGTGGCCCAGAACTGTCATTCTAGCACTACTACAAGTTTTTATCATAGAGACTTGAAATTTATTTTGGTGGTAAAGGGGGTAGGTACCATTCATTTACGTCAAACAAACTTATTTGTAAAATTCATAGTTTCCAAAATATAGGATTTTCAAAATTGGACTGTTTTGAAAAAAAAAACTCAACAAGATGTTCAGTAAGGAACATCTAGCCTACTTTCTCCTAAATGTATGAGTATAGTTACAACTCGTTGTTATTATCAAAGAGTATAATAGAACTATTCTTTGTTGAAGACCTTAGAAACGATTTACCTCTATCAAACGCCACAACCTAGATAAAAACTGCTACCATCATTGAAGAAAGAAAGATAAGAAGTATCTAAAGTATGTTATGGATCTGGAGACATAATCGACCGGACTGGCGGCGTGGCTCAGCGGTAACGTTCTCGCTAGCTGGACCGTATGTTTCAGGTTCGTATCCTGGCGCAGTCAGATGGCATTTGAGGGTGCACAAATGCGAGGGAGCCGTGTAAGTAGATTTACTGGCACGTTAAAGATCCCCTTCGGGACAAAATTCTGGCACCCCGGCATCTCTAAAAGCAACAGTAGTTAAAAGGGACGTAAAACCAATAACATTATTATTATTATTATTATTATTATTATTATTATTATTATTATTATTATTATTATTACATAATCGGCCTGACGCGGGCAACATCCAACTTTGAGTTGAGGCATGTCTTTACACGTCTGGCTGCGTATGACTTTCACAACCCTAATTGAATTAACAAATCTTTCCATGACCCTACAGAGACGTGTGTATACCAACTATGTGGATATTTTCGATTGCTATTTGGCTGAAATAAAAGTATTAATTAATATTCTGAACTAGCACCAACGGTAGAGTTCAGATACTATGTGAAATCGTTTTGTTCTTTACTTCAATTAACATTTTCAAATAACGCACAATAGGCTGTTACAAACCCTTTAAAATAAAAAGTAAAAATGTATCGTAGTATCATCTTGTCATTCTTCAAATTCGATGCGCATGGAATGCCAATGGTATAGTAATCAATGGAGCCCCACGTAGACTAGTCGTGACATCTAGTGGTGAAATATCGAACAATATAATCCTAACAGAGCGAGTGCATTCTAGCGGCCAGAAGAAGAAACTTTTCAATAAAATCTGGAAGTTAGTAAGTAGGTCTCGCGTGCAGTTACCTTTTTGGCATCTAGATGTCTCGAGTAAATCTGCTGGCGAATTATGTTTTAATTAAATATATATTTTACACCATAATATGCACAATATAACGCTTAATTTTAAAACATCTGAGTCATTACAAAACAATAAACATATAACATTTCAAGCAAAAAACCTAGCTCTTATCGGGTTTGAACCATAGGCATTTGAGCGAAAGGCTAACGCTCTACCACTGAGCTAATTGTGTCAACGAATATTGTTCTATATAAAATGACTTACATAGAACTTGTTAGCAAATAATGATTCATACTAAACGATTTCATCACTGGAGTATATTATTTATATATAAAGCATTTCATACAAAGTTTATTTATTTTGTATCAGTACGCTATATTGCATGCAATACTCAAATTAGTGAAATATAAGCCAGGCACAAGATATCCGCTGCCATCTTGTCTTATTACTGAATCGGCTCAGCTTTTTAAAATCACGTCTGCACTATAGTATTACAAAATAAACTTTTAATTTCGAACGTGCCTCTTCCTTTAGAACAGTTAAAACGATTCTCGGCTCGATAATCGGAACTGGTGGGTCCCATGATATGGATTATAAAGTTTGCATAATTCGCACGGCCGCCATCCTGAAATGGTATGGCGGACGACCTTGTAGTTTGGTCACAAGACGCATCCTATACGAAGGTATGTTGTTACCAAATTTGGTAGAGATCGGATGATTTGGTTAGTCGTTATTTGATTTTACGTTTTGAACGTTTGAGTGGCCGCCATTCAGTTTTAGTAAAGATGGCGGCG
Source organism: Meconema thalassinum (assembly GCA_946902985.2). Lineage (NCBI taxonomy): Eukaryota > Metazoa > Arthropoda > Insecta > Orthoptera > Tettigoniidae > Meconema > Meconema thalassinum. The sequence continues at coordinate 1,334,547,258 of OX336388.2, forward strand.
ATATAAAACATGACACTGAGGTATCCTTTGCTAGTGCTACCTTTGGACCAAATTTCGTTCAATTCGCATCCACCGTGTTCGAATTGATAGGGGGGGGGGGGGACAGACATTCAGAGTACACACACTCACACACACACAGACACAGACACACACACACAGACTCACACACACACATACACACACACACACACACACACACAGACTCACACACACACAGACAGACACACTTTTTCCGCCCTGTGTTGATCTCATAAGTCTACTTTCATTTTTTGCAAAAATCGAAAGTAGGCTAAAAATAAGAAAGTTTTATTATAGAATATAAAGAACATAAAGACCATCCGTTTTAACCATGGCACAGCGTTCTATCATGTTTGGTTTTTAAACTATCACCTATTTTCAAAAACAAAATTTTTCAAAACTTTTTGGAAAAATATAACGAGTGGTCCATAGGAAAGAGGACGTCAGCTCGAGTCCAACGACACCTCATTTGTCAACATCCGACCATGGGTTCACCAGATATTAATTATTTAACATGTACAGTCGGGTACAAATAAAATGGGCGAAGCAGAACTGTCCTTGCCCCCCTACTACGAATATTTGCATCAGTGGAGTAATGGCATAATTAATGCCACAATGAGATTATTTCTTGAGCTAACATGGAATTATAAATATTATACTGTTGCTAATGGACCGTTTTCTTAAAGCCATACGTGTTTAATAACCGTGTAACCGTTCATTGACGCTGTGTTATAAATAGCGAGACCATTTTGTACACAAGACATAAACTTGTGATCTGCATTAGGATAGGTAAGTACAAATCAACGCGCTGTCTGGCACGTGCTGGCGCAGCTTATCTCCATGTAAGACGTACCGGGGAATTTCCCAAGGTTAATGCATGGAGGATTTTTGTAGTGAAAAGTCACGTAACCATTATTTTTTTCAAGTTAAACTTTCAAATTTGTAAGGATATCCTTATCAATTTTACGGTAGATACCTTAATTTTAGAAATAAGTTTTTGAGTTTTACAGTAGTTTTTTTTAATTTTTATTTGCGAATTGACCACTTCGGATCACGCTACAATTTCATTTTTTCTTTGCCTGAAGTTTCCTCTTCCTCCAGTACTCCTTCATATGGGCGCTATGCTGTTTCTTCTGCTCATCCGTCCAGGCTCTTCCCTTCTTTGTGGTTCTTGTGACGTGAAACCCTTCCAAATTTTGAATTATGTACCGAAATGTTTCCCTGTTTGACATCTGAACTTCCTGGATGTTGGGATTTTCGAGATCTTTTCGAACTTCCTTAATCCATGTCGTTGTTGTCTTCTTGTTCCACAGGTAGTCGAATAACTGTTTGGTTAGTCTAGTTTTGTCCATTCTGTACAAGTGTCCGAGAAACGATAACCTCCTCTTCTTCATGGTCTCTGAGATTCTCTCCACATTTTTATTGACTTCATTGTTGCTCCGAAGTTTCCAGCCGGTTTCAGTCTGGACTGGGCCCATGATTTTCCGTAGTATTCTTCTTTCTAGGATCTCTAGCTTCTCCAACTTGTAATTCATCGAGAGGCATTCGCTGGCATACAGGCATTCTGTTTTTACTACCGTGTTGTAATGTTTTAGTTTGGCATTCCATGAGATGCATTTCTTGTTGTAGATGTTTTTAGTTAGCCCATAAGCTCTTTCCACTTTTGAGATACGATCTTCTACAGCAGCTTTCTCTAGGCCGTTCTCTTGTATGGTTTCACCGAGGTATTTGAACTTTTTCACCCTCTGAATCCGTCCAATCTCTGTTTCAAGGAATTGTGGTCCATGTTTGTCATTCATCATGAACTTGGTCTTCTCTTTCGAGATCCTAAGTCCTGTCTTGCTAGCGATCTTTTCTAAGAGGTTGATCTGTATGGCCGCTTCTTCTAGGTTTTCTGAAAGTATCGCAAAATCATCAGCGAAAGCCAAGCAATTGACTTTGATTCCTCCCGTTTTTCGTCCTAGGCAGATCGGGGCTATTTCTTGATTTTCAAGTTCGGAATTCCAAATTCTCACAATCCTCTCGAGGAGACAGTTGAATAGTAATGGTGATAATCCATCACCCTGTCGCACACCTGTCTTGATTTCAAATGACTGAGACAATTCTCCCATGAACTTCACCTTAGAAGTTGTGGCTGTTAAGGTTTCTCTGATAATATTGGCCAGTTTGGTTTTGACTCCAAATTCTCTAATGATCTTATCTAGGGTCCCTCTGTCCACCGAGTCGAAGGCTTTTTTGAAGTCAATGAATGAAACCACTATACTTTTGCCGTTCAGCGCTCTGTGGCGAATTATTGATTTCAAATTTAGGATTTGTTCGGCACAGGAGCGGCCTTTCCGGAACCACCTTGGTATTCTCCAAGTTGCTTATCTAGGATTCCTTCTATTCTATTCAGAAGTATCCTTGAGAGGATTTTGTAAGTGACTGGGAGTAGCGACACGCCTCTGTAGTTGTTAACATCTTGTTTGTTCCCTTTCTTATGGAGTGGGTGGATCAGCGCTGTTTTCCATTCGTCTGGTAGCTTTTCCGTCTCCCATATTTGTTGGAAGATATGGTGCAGGTCGTCTAGGATTTCCGGTTCTGCCCACTTCAACATTTCTGCTGATATGGAGTCTTCCCCGCTTGCCTTGTTGTTCTTGAGACTTTTCAGGGCTTCCTTTATTTCTTCTTTTGTTGGTGGCATATCATCTTCTGAGTTTATAGGATGAGTCTGAAATTCTAGTTTGTTGGTTGGAGGCGGGCAGTTGAGGAGTTTCTCAAAGTATCTGGCTAATATATTGCAGTTTTCTTGATTGTTCAGTCCAATTTTTCCTTCTTCGTTTTTGAAATTTATACTTGGAATTTGGTATCCTCTAAGCTTGTCCTTGAAGGTTTGGAAAAAATCTCTGGTGTTATTCTTAGTGAAGTCGTCCTGGAGGTTTTGTAACTTTGCATTCTCAAACGATCGTTTGGTCCTGCGGAATACCCCTGATGTTTCTTTCCTTTGGGTTCTGAATTGTTCCAAATGTTCCGTATCTCTTGAACATTTCCATTTTCTCCATGTGTCGGATCTCTTTTCAAGTGCTTTCTCACATTCTTCATTCCACCAGATTGTACGTTTCCTCTTTGCCAGTCCGAATGTTTTCTTAGCGGCTTCATTGATCTTTGTACAAAGATGTTGCCAGGTCTTTGTTCTAGAAGAGCGGATTTCTTCTCTGAAGTTATTTATAATATCTCCATTGATGTTCATTCGATTGGTGTTGTATTTTTTCAACTTAGGTGGATCCTTCTTTTGTTTTGGTGGAAGAAAACGTATTTTAACTTTGGAGAGATAGTGATCAGAGTCAAATTTACCATTTCTAATCACTTTAACATTCATCACCTCCCTAGTATTTGTCCTTGATATTGCTACATGGTCTAATTGGAATTCTCCTAGGTTGGGATTTGGAGATACCCATGTCTTTGCTTTTCTTGGAAGTTTCCGAAAATGAGTCGACATGAGATTCAACTGGAAGATTTTGCAGAGTCCAAGGAGCCGTTCACCATTCTTGTTTGTCCTCCTGTGTGCTGGATAGTCTCCTACTATATCTTTGTATTTTCTTTCTGTCCCTATTTGTGCGTTGAAGTCTCCCAGAAGGATTTTTACATGGTTCACAGGTATCCGAGCGATTTCTGTTTCTAAGAGGTCCCAGAAGTCATCGACTTTCTGTGGGTTCTTCTTGTTGTCTTCGTTGATAGGAGCATGGCAATTTATGAGAGTATAATTCCTGTTTTTGCACTTGATTGTCAATAGGGATAATCTCTCAGATTTAGATGAGAAGTCTGTGACACTATCCACTATGGTTTTGTTTATGTAGAAGGCAGTCCCAAGGAGAGGGGTGTTAGCCATTATCTTTATTGCTGGCTTTCCTTTGAATACTCTGTAGTGCTTTATATCCATGATGTGGTCATCTAGGAATCTGGTCTCTTGTACAGCCAAAATCTGGATTTGTTGGTCGTCCAGGAGCTTTTCCAATTCTTTCTGTTTTCCGACTCGCAGGAGTGAGTTGACGTTACTGGACCCGATGAAGTATTTCCTCTTGAATTTCAATTTGGAAGATGTTTCAAGACGCTCCGACTCATCTTGTATGCAGGTGGTGGGACTCCCCAGAATCCTAGGTCCCGATGCATTGCCTACTGCAATGGTGGATTTCTCTTTCAAGTTACCACCTGGGGTAGTGCTCTCATTTAGCGACATTTCCATTCTGCATATGAAATTGTTTTGTATAGGTGTAGGAAATAAAATTCCGAAATAAGATCGGATTGTTAGTCCGAAATGATTGTTTTATCGTGGTTTACTCCACTAGGTTCTTCCGCTCTCTCTGCCGTTGGGAACTGAAATTCTTCATCCGCCTTTGAGACCGTTGACCATGTTTCACCCTCCTCCTTTCTCAACCGGGCTTGGGAAGTAATTTAAGTAATTTTCATGACCATATTCCTTAATAAAAGTAGTATTGCTGACGAAGTGCAAAATAGGGTTAGAACATGTTCAATTAAGCATTTAATTTAATATAAGTTCTACTAACATGTTTTTATTTTTATTTTTATGGATATATTGTGCTACAAGAAGTTCGCTGGCTTCATACACATTTCATGTTACACATTATCCAATGAGGCACAATTTACTTGATTCTGTCAACCTCGTATTATAATAATTTCGATTATTCATTTCACTTAAGTCGGTTGGTTGGTTGGTTGGTTCCTCAGTTTAGGGGCTGTGACAACGCGGTCATGTAGCCCCGTGTACTTTGGAAGTGTGTAGAATCTGTCTGATAACCAGTGTGAATTGTGTTGGCTGTATTAGTGTGTGTTATCTGCAATTCTTGTAAGGACTGCAGACAATCTATTGCAAGTAGTCTCTACTTTTGCTACCAAATGCTACCGTCAACGACACCTAGCTGTGAACTTGGCTACTAGATGTCACTGCTACCAGCCCCTGGCGATAAACGTTGGAACTTAGAGCGTTAATCAAACCTAATCTACAAATTTTATCTTCACGCAGTTGTAGTTAGTGGCAGGTTCTTTTACATGCCATAAATCTATGACATGGGCCCGCCGGCTTTACTTCCCCTCCGAAGGAAAGCATACTGAGGGATTTTTAACGCTTTTAATAAATCCGACTAAGTTACTTCGGCCGGGTTTGAATCTGCGATCTTGGGAATTCACAAAGGACAATCTACTGAGAAAGCTAAATAAACGAACGTCAGCAAATTTTCACTTTCAACCACCCAGCACCCCCAGTGATGGAATGGCTGACTATCTCCTGATTCCAGCCAACTACTCATAAATAAACCTAATTGTAATGTATAATCTTAATACTGTAGCAATGAGCAACACAGCTATTACAGACAGGTTTCGTACGAAGTTATGAAAGGCAAATACTCGGCTATATATCGTACCGTTGCTGTAGCTTATACATGCTATGGACTTATGGTATATAGGCTAATGGTTGTCTAGGAATAGCATGTTTGATATAAGTTAAAGTAAAGAAGTTTAGGTGCTTCAAATCCCATCTTAGCAGACTTTTTTGCCTACCAATTTTTGTTTCATATTTATGCTTGGTATTTTATTAGGTCCTATTTAATTATAATATACAATCTTCTGTACGCATTTTTATATTAGGAATCTTGTGCACCAAATTCTTGGTTCGCTAAAAGGTAGTGTTGTTTGAGTTAGGGACTTTGATATTAGCATTTCAGCCACATGGAAGTACCACTACACCTTTTACTAAAACCAAGGAGTAATAAGGAGAGGCCCTAACGGCAAGGAAGTGAAGCCAGAAGTTACTCCTTCACATATGCTCAAAACATTGCGGTAGTCCCATAAGAAATGCATGTAATGGTGTGACGTACGTACTTAAAATTGATGATATTTCGCGTGTGGGTCGAAATGTCGACATGTGGGGCATATGTTTGCACAAACAGAACTCCCACCTGCCAAAGTAATGTCATTTCACAAGTAAATCCACTTTATTTGCCATTTATTGGGTTAAGTTTTCATCCTTACGAGTAGCCACCTTACGGTACTGTTATAGTATCATTCGTTAAATGTTCAAATAGTGGCATACGTGTCCACCAATATAATTATTTCGATTGCTAGGAATTAATTACGGATATTTTACTCCGTTTCTTACTGGAAATAGTTTTTGCTCGTCAATTAATGAACGGCATTACTGTAATCTAATTACCCTAATCTATTTTTAACCTGGCTTGAGCTCTAGATTTATTGCTCGTGGGTGTTAGAAGATTGATATGCCATTATTTGCATATTTTAGTGTGTTAATCTCAAACCTCAGCCTAGATCTTGTTTACTTTGTTACCGGAGCTGAACTGACCTATTTGTTTTCAATCATCGTGCAATAAAAACAATAACGCCACCACCCAATTAGTTCGCATGCCTTAATATTTTAAATTTATTTAATACACATTCGTGAATATAATGGCAGGCCTAATGGTATCTCGGTAATTATTTGCCTATTTTTTGGTATAAGTTAAGTATAGTGATGGGTGTCTGGTTGCCTGAAAACCCACAATAATTACAGGTCATAAAAACTGTATACAGGTATAATACATTCATTTCCCATGTGCTATACTATATTTCAGATCGGTGTATTGCTCTAGTTTATATTGTAAAATTAATCGTTTTATGGCAGTTTACATGATTTTCTATTGCGACGAAAAGTATTGTGACTGCCGTACACTTCACGCTAGCTAGCAAAGATCAACAAATATTCCTTGATTTCCATCGTCATATAGGCCTACCTTACAATTTCGTAGTATAGGCCTACCTGCACGCGAATCTTTTTTTTTTTTCGTAGTTCCGCCCCTTAAAGCAACAAATACTAACTAACTACCTAACACGAATCTTTTACTGGTAATCATACTTAAATCCCACTAATAAGTAAGTCTACGGTACCGTAGGCTCAATTTACCGCTCGAGTCGGGCAAGTATGGGGGCGTGGTTAGTGCTTCAACTCCCCGCATGCTATAGAGCTGACAGGGCGCCTCCTTATTACTCCTTGACTAAAACCATGACGAATAGAAATAAATAGTGTTATCACTCACCGAGTTTAACCGCGCCCCGCTCGGCTAGCGCTAGCGGCGCTGATCCCCAACGCTACACAGTCAGCTGTTCAATAGTGGGATACGCGCTGGGCTACGTAAACCTCTTAACGATTACAACAAATTGTGTGTTTAGACTTATGAATAATACTGTCAAAAAGTTAGTATTAATATTCTCTGTCCCCATGTAGAACTATCGTTTAAAACCCTCCGTTAGTCGCGCATTGGTCTGACAGCTCCATGGTTCGTTATATTAGTTTTAATATCAAGCAAACAGTTCAAGTTATGATCTTATCGTCTCGTGACATCTTACACCAAACTTTAGTAAGCATTTTTCTGGAGTTGTGAAATAGCGTGCCTAAAAATAACTTTAACACGTGTAACATTTTGTCAGCGTGAGATTGATAGTACCAGCGCTCCCAATGATGTTACATTCTGTCAGTGAGTGGCAGGTGTGCTGTTATACCGATTGTTTGGCTTATTGTTAGTTAATATCAGTAAGGAGATTGCGCCTTACGAAAAGCTAAGGATGCAGATAAAGCGTGTCGCCTTCTGCTCAAAGATAACGAATAGCTAGTTCATGATTCAGTAATTTCAAAGGAATTTGTGACTCTGATACTGAAGACAAAGTTGAAACAAGATCCGAAGATCAGGAGGACGGTAACGGAAGCGAAGAATTTGATGACCGTTTATTTTATGGGCAGGTTGGCCATTATTATTATTATATGTCCGCCTCATTCTTGGCCACTTGGCTATCACCACGGAAGTCCGGGTTCGATTCCCAGCTCTGCCAAAAAAAATTAATACTGGTCTGAGGGCTGGAACGGTGTTCACTCAGCCTCGTGAGGCAAAAATGTTAAGAGGCGCGTTCGATTCCTACCTCAGCTATCCTGGAAGTGGATTTCCGTGGTTTTCCACTTCTCCTCCAGGCAAATGCCGGGATGGTACCTAACTGAAGGACACGGCCGCTTCCTACCCAAATCCTACCTCAATTCCAAATACACACACTACTACAGACATCATAATGACAAAGGTTATCAGACGAATTCTAAACAAACCCAAACACACGGGGCTACGTGACCACGATGTCGTTAAGTCCCTAATGAATCAACAACTATTATTATTTTAGGCCTATTATTATTAAGACGGATTTTTTTTCGTTTTAGGTAAGGAAGGCACGAAATAGAACAAGTAACCACGGAAGGCTGCCTTCATTCTTTATCCTACTGGGCGCCTTTCGTGATTTTACATCAGTGGATAGATATTTCGGTAAATTTTAAAAAATGTGAGGTACTGATCCTGGTTTTAATTTCCACTTCACGCGAGGAATTTCCACGTTCTCATAGTTCACTACGAAACAGTCCGCCTTTATAATAATTAAATCTTCCGAAAAACGCTCGTCACAGATTCTATTTTTGATCGACAATTGCTTATCTTTCCACGCAATAACTCTCGCCCATTTCGCAAACAGATTTGTTTCTTTTGGCGGTGTGAAAAAATGTCTACCATCAGATTTTCTTCGTAACCCGATTTACTTCCAGGAACAAAACATGACGACATTTTCCCGAAACAACAGAAAACTTAGTTGTTTGCACACACAAAGCACTGCACAGACATTCGTAAACTATTACAAAGAAACAAATTCCCTCGAATAATATGACTTATCGCGCACAGGATATTACAGTACTAACGTTGTGGGTTACTGTCACACGTGCTTATGGTTCGGCGCGACTTCCGCGCCACACACTGGCTGGACCATGAACTACAATGCTTAAGTAGCGGAGTGATGACACTGTTTATTTCTATTCGTCATGCTAAAACTGGAATATCTTGACACGTGATTGTGCTACGACGACGTTTATTGGCTTGACACATAATGGACGTTACGGATTATCAATTGCGCCCCAATTTACTTGATTCTGTCATCCGTGTTTTAAAATAATTGCGAATATTCATGCCCTATGGAAATATGTGCTATATGCTTGTTGAAATGAACGCTGCGGATCAGCACGGGTCTTCTACTTATCTTATATATTAAAATAGTTTTCAAAAAATTTCACCCTTTACTAAAACTGAAATATCTCCACTTAGGTGATACACTCTCAAGCGGTTTTCCTGCAATGTGAAAAATTTCTGGCTTTCCCCCTTTCCTAAAGGTCATAGATTTAGTCTTGTTTCTGTTTAACCTAAGGTCATTGTTTAACGCCCATCATTCTAAAGCGTAGAGAGCAGATTGTAATTCGACCTGTGAACTTGAAGCGAGCACCATGCCATCTGCATATATAAATGAGATTACCCTCTCTGATAATATATCTGTGATATTATCTGCCATAGCAGTGATAAATAACAGAGGTCTTTATGGGTCTCCTTGTAGCACGCCTGTAGTCTGCTCTATTGGGCTTGATGTTGTAATGCCATCGTTAATGACTATATTGTTAGAGTCTAAAATACTTTTGACAAGACGTTTCGTGTAGCTGTTAAGTTACCTCTCAATAGTCTGTCTAGTTTTTCCAACATTTTCTTCCTGCTAATCGAGTCAAAAGCTTAAGAGAAGTCAATAAATGTAGATTGTAACCTTCCATTCGGTACTGACAGGGTAGACGCAATCTCAGTTTGAAGACCTAGAATTGCCTGGATTGTGCATCTTCCTCTCCTGAAGCCAAATTGTGAGTCGCAATGCTATTTGGGATGGCTGGGTGGGTTACATACAGAGGAGGAGAAAGCATCTATTAAAACATCATTCCCTGATTTATTTCTCGTTGTTTGAAAAGGTATTTTGGCTAATTCATGTACTATAGAGAATATTATCGCTCGTTCTACTTTCATTCAGTGCTACCCTTTTGTTTTAGACCACCTCGTTGTGTAGTGCCTAGCTTTCTTGGCTGTCGTCCCGGAGGTCCGGGTTTGATTCTCCAGCTCTGCCAAGAAATTTAATTCTCAAGTGAGGGCTGGGACGGGGTGCACTCAGCCTCTTGAAGCAACTTAGTAGAGGAAGGTTCAATTCCCACCTCAGTCATCCTGGAAGTGGTTTTCCATGGTTTCCCCACTTCTAATCCAGGCGAATGCCAGGATGGTTCCTAACTTAAGGCCATGGCCGCTTCCTTCCCATTACAATCCCCAATTTACAAACACACTAGTTCAGCCATAACAATAACACAGGTTATCACACAAATTCCACACACAAATACATGGGGCTACAAGACCACGATGTCGTAGCCCCTAATATGAGCAACAACCATTTATATTTGCATTTTATATTTGCTTAGGCCCTTCAAGGGCTGTATAGTGTCAGGGGTTGACTTTGTTGTTGGTTGACTATTCTTGTAGTTCCATTTAGAAGTATTTGCATTTTTTAACATTATGTCTTACCTCTGCTTTATTTATGTCTGTATTTTTAGCTACTGTCTGTTCGCGTTGCTTGTAGCGAAGTACGTCAGGGTTTCATATTAAATTTGTGCCTTATTACATAAAAACCTGTAATTTCTGGTAGAATTTAATCAATTATGCGAATGTTTGTCTTCGAATTTGCCGCTATTTCGATGGCGCCATGCCCGCCAGTCGCTACAGCTGTTCCCCTACGATTTCCGCCATCTTGGATTTGATGTTACGGTCTGAGATATTGTAGTCGGTCTTGGTCAGACTTACCTACATCCCAACAGATATTGTCATGAGAGGGAATGACAACAGGCACACCTTTTAGTTTCCTTAAAGCAATGACATCTAATTCTCGATGATAGGATGGAGATCCATTTCTAATCAATATCTCATAGGCCACCTCACTTTTATTCAAGTATGAAATGACAGGCATAGCTCGATTATCCATTTGGTTTTGGTGTAAAATAACATGAAACAAAAAATACAATAATTAGAGATTATATTAAAATATCACAAACACTTAACGTAAATTCATTTAATATCTAATCACTTCCATGTCTATAACCAGCAAGTTAACCTCAATTAAATATAGATGTGGTAAATTGAAGCAGCTCTATCCCCCCTTCCCCTTTAAATAACCAAAATAATAATAATAATAATGAAATTAGCATATCAAAATATATAATTTAGAACACAACGAAACAGCCCTAATTCAAGTGACTTGGTAGGCCAGCTGAGTTCACAGCAAACAAGATGTTCAGTAAAGAACATATAGCCTACTTTCTCCTAAATGCATGGGTATTGTTATAACTCTTTGTCCTTTTCAAGGAGTATGATTGAATGTTGGTTGTAGTCGCTTGTTGAAATACAACGTGCTATAGGGATATTAAACATGAATATGAGGTGCCCTTTGCTAGTGCTACCTCTGTACCAAATTTCGTTCAATTCGGTTTCACCGTGTTTGAATTGATAGGGGGAATCGATTTGCACACATACTTGGCCACCATCTGCAAACTATTGGGCTGATGTTCTTGCAGTTTGGTCAGAATATGTTTCCCACATAAAGATATGGTGTTGCAAAATTTGGTAGAGACTAGATTATTAGGTTAGTCGTAATTACATTTTAGCTTTTAACATTTGGGTGGCCGCGATTACGTTTCCGTCAAGATAGCGGTGATATAAAACATGACACTGAGGTGCCCTTTGCTAGTGCTACCTCTGTACCAAATTTCGTTCATTCGGTTCCACCGTGTTCGAATAAATAGGGGGAATCAATTTTGACATAAAGATGGCCGCCATCCGCAAACTATTAGGCTAATGACCTATTCGATTGGTCAAAGGATGCTCCCTCCATAAAGGTATGTTGTTGCAAAGTTTGGTAGAGATCGGATGGTTATGTTAGTCGTAATTTGATTTAAGCTTTAAACATTTGTTTGGCCGCCATTACGTTTCCATCAAGATGGCGGCGATATAAAACATGACACTGAAGTGCCCTTTGCTAGTGCTACCTCTGTACCAAATTTCGTTCCATTCGGTTCCACCGTGTTCGAATTAATAGGGGAATCAATTTTGACATAAAGATGGCCGCTATCCGCAAACTATTAGGCGAATGACCTATTAGATTGGTCAAAGGATGCTCCCTCCATAAAGGTATGTAGTTGCAAAATTTGGTAGAGATCGGATGATTAGGTTAATCGTAATTTGATTTAAGCTTTGAACATTCGTGTGGCCGCCATTACGTTTCAGTCAAGATGGCGGCGATATAAAACATGACACTGAGGTGCCCTTTGCTAGTGCTACCTCTGTACCAAATTTCGTTCCATTCGGTTTCACCGTGTTTGAATTAATAGGGGAATAGATTTTCACACAAAGATGGCCGCCATACGCAAACTATTAGGCTAATGACCTATTCATTTGGTCAAAGGATGGTTCCTCTATAAGGGTATGTTGTTGCAAAATTTGGTAGAGATGGGATGATTAGGTTAATCGTAATTTGATTTAAGTTTTGAACATTTGTGTGGCCGCCATTACGTTTCCGTCAAGATGGCGGCGATATAAAACATGACACTGAGGTGCCTTTTGTTAATACTACCTCTGTACCAAATTTCGTTCCATTCGGTTGCACCGTGTTCGAATTAATAGGGGGAATCGATTTTCACACAAAGATGGCCGCCATCCGCAAACTATTACGCTGATGACCTATTAGTTTGGTCAAAGGATGCTCCCTCTATAAAGGTAAGTTGTTGCAAAATTTGGTAGAGATCGGATGATTAAGTTAGTCGTAATTTGATTTAAGCTTTGAACATTTGTGTGGCCGACATTACGTTTCCGTCAAGATGGCGGCGATATAAAACATGACACTGAGGTGCCTTTTGTTAGTACTACCTCTGTACCAAATTTCGTTCCATTCGGTTGCACCGTGTTCGAATTAATAGGGGGAATCGATTTTCACACAAAGATGGCCGCCATCCGCAAACTATTACGCTGATGACCTATTGGTTTAGTCAAAGGATGCTTCCCCCATAAAGGTATGTTGTTGCAAAATTTGGTAGAGATCGGATGATTAGGTTAGTCGTAATTTGATTTAAGCTTTGAACATTTGTGAGGCCGCCATTACGTTTCCGTCAAGATGGCGGCGATATAAAACATGACACTGAGGTGTCCTTTGCTAGTGCTACCTTTGTACCAAATTTCGTTCAATTCGCATTCACCGTGTTCGAATTGATAGGGGGGGACAGACATTCAGAGTACACACACTCACACACACACACACAGACACACACACACACAGACTCACACACACACACATACACACAGACAGACACACTTTTTTCGCTCTGTGTTGATCTCATAAGTCTACTTTCATTTTTTGCAAAAATCGAAAGTAGGCTAAAAACCTAGGGGTGAATGTTCCTATTTTCATGATATTCAAGAACATCCTGATTTAATTTAGGATAAGAGATCAGGCGGGACGAAGCTAATGTCAAGACCAGCTTGTTGAGAGGAAGGCCTGATGCGTACCCAGAAAGGCCGACAATTTTAATCTTGCCACACATGGTGAAGGAAACAGGAATAATCTTCCTACTGACTGCCAGTATTAAATAAAAAGACAACATCCAAATGTCAAAGTATAATAAAAATCTAGAAATGATACAATTAAATTACAATTAAAACCCTTAACCGCTTAGCCTAATATTTAAAAGGTAATACGGAATCAACTTCCGGATATTAAAACAAGAGTTTAGTGCTTTTCAGTCGGTCAACACGAATGTACCCAAAAGAGATGGGTTATGCCCTAATCCTGAAATAAATTACATGAGATTAATAAAACACTAGGATTAGGGCATAACCCATCTCTTTTGGGTACATTCGTGTTGACCGACTGAAAAGCACTAAACTCTTGTTTACTAAGGCAACACTGAAAATATGGCTTCAAACACCACAATGTTCCGGATATTACTGTAAATAAAATAAAGTCAGTCATTGCCCAGTTGGCAAAATTTCATTTCCCCCATCAAACGATTAATTGAATTACTGAACAGAGAGTAGTATCATCCGCAAAGATAAAAGTAAATATAACAACATGAAAGTCAGACCCGGTGCCATTTCACAAACAATTTGCATAAAGCAACAAAAGCGTTCCTTAGCGAACGAAAGCGTCCAACAAGCTTCATAGTCCAGCACTGACTGTCCTTTGAAGCCTATCTGACAAAAGTTAAATCCACGAGGTTCCCACCCAGCTAACAGGAAATAGGACAATGAAATAACCCACCCTGCAGTAAACTACCTATAACAGTATGACCAAATTATGCAAGCTCTTCCAAAATATTACATACTAATATACTGAAAATAAAAAAAATATGTCTGTATCTAGCTATGAATATGGTCCATACGACACATGGCCTCGAAATCACATTACCAAAATATCTTGCAGTCAAAGTTTGTATTCATTAAAGAAAGTTTCTTTCGGTTGCCCCTTGTATTAAGTTAAGATTATACCACCTGGTGACCGGGTTCGATTCCCGGTCAATGCATGTGAGATTTTCGATCTGAAATGCCATGTCCTGTGGTTCGGATTCCACGTAAAACGGAGGTCCCGTGGCTTATGATCGCGAGATTAACGGTCACGTTAAACTACAAGCTTCCTTTTTTATACCACCTGGTGTCTTCCAGACCTCCGAGGAAACTGCCCAATGAGTTTCCCCGGAGGCAATTGCTTATGAGTCTCGTTGTCACCAAGGTCCTTCACACACTGTCTCTGGAGTCATAGGCCGCAACCCTCGAGCCCAATGCACCCCCACCACACTACTCCAGTAATACCAACGTGACTAGTGGTGCAATCGGGCCAGGACAAAGCCAGAGTCCAAGGTTTACAATTGGTACCTCGAATATCACCCCACACAGTTAGTGCGTAGAAACTTCCCAGGAGTTGAGCTGGTTCACAAGGTTCTTGAAAAATGTTTTCTTAGAACAAGGCTCGGCCAAATGTAGCTGACAGGGAGTGTTCACATCCCCAATGTTCACAGATACAAAGCTTGATATATCTCCCTCGCCAAGTTTCCATTAGCGATAATACTTTAAGTGGCAGGACACACAAGGGTAGAATTCCTTGCAGAAAAGGGCTTGACGAACCCATTCCACCAACAGAACAATTAAAATATCACAAACACTTTACGTAATTTCATTTAATATCTAATCACTTCCATGTCTATAACCAGCATGTTAACCTCAATTAAATATAGATGTGGTAAATAATCTCAACCACGCTCATGATACAAGTTGACACGCAGGAGATATTCCCCTTAATTGGAATGACCAGGCCCAAAAGAAACAACATACCCAGAATAGTATTCCGAGACTACAGTACTAAGCCTAGACCTAGAAATGATACACTTGCGTTCCTTAAATGAACAACTTCTATTGATATTTTTCAACATTACATTTACAATAACATTAACAACAAGATTAGATTTAACAAAACTACAAGATGTGGAAATAGTTCACGTTCCCAGTACTTGCCTTCGCACGGAGAAAGACTTATGTAGTCCAGCATACATGTCACGACAGTTACCCAACTATCAATCATTTAGGCCTCATTATAATCGAAGGAATAGCCTACAATTTCAATCTTAGAAGTTTTCATCAGCTGCATGAACTAAGGTACTTTTAAACACTTTAAGAACTTCACGTCGTATTTTCAAAAGCTCACACACGTTGTCATACATATAAACTTATGGCCAAACCAACCCACCATTAAAATCTTTTAATTTCCAGAAGAACTTCATAAGAAGACAGAACTTCAGCAATGGCTCCCTCGATCCTTCTCTGTTCACATCCCAGCTGACTGTCATGCATAGTTAAGAAACACAACAGAAGATCCGAAAACAAAACAAATACTACATTGCCATAGGGGCACTTACAGAAGTAAACTCACTCCCATACTCCCAAAGAATAATAGAACTGAAACCTAACTGAAGCTTACAATATCAAAATTTACATGTTGTTTGAGTCTTCAGTCTTTTGACTGGTTTGATGCAGCTCTCCATGCCTCCCTGTCCTGAGCTAATCGTTTCATCTCTACATAGCTACCACACCCTACATCCGAGGCAATCTGTTTAACATATTCTAACCTTGGTCTACCCCTACAGTTCTTGTCCTCAACCCTTCCTTCCATAACTAAGCTTGCTATTCCTGGGTGTCTTAGTATGTGTCCTACCAACCTATCTCTTCTCTTCATTAGCAGTCGCCAGAAACATCTCTCCTCTCCCACTCGTCTTAATACCTCTTTGTTTGTAACCCTATCTACCCATCTGATCTTCATCATTCTCCTGTAACACCACATTTCAAATGCTTCAATTCTCCTCTTTTCTGCTGCACCAATAGTCCAAGTTTCACTTCCATAGAGTGCCACGCTCCAGACAAAGGCTTTCAAAAATGTCTTCCTAATACCTAAATCTATATTCGTTGTCAGCAGATTCCTTTTTTGTAGAAATGCTTTCTTTGCCTGACCAACCTACTTTTTATATCCTGTTTGCTTCGTCCATCACTGGTTATTCTGCTTCCTAAGTAACAGAAGTCTCCTACTTCCTTCAGCTTTTCACCTGTCAATTTGATCTCCATAGAGGTTTCTGATTTATTTCGGCTGCATTCCAGTATTTTTGTTTTACATTTATTAATTTTCATCATGAATTCTTTCCGTAAGACGGAGTCCATACCATTCAAAAACTCATTCAAATCCTCAGGCTTGTCGGCCAAGATGACGATGTCATCAGCAAATCTCAGAGTTGAAATTATTTACATACAAAATATATATATCAGCAGTAGTTTCGAAAAGTCGAAGGGTACTGTCACTCCACTAGTGTAATACAAATACATGCAGGATTAAGCGGTCCATAGGCTATTTAGTTCCGCGTGGGAACTCGCAGTAAATAACTACTCACTTCTTTCCAGTCCAAAGATCTTCACAAATCTTTTCATAATCATCATCAAAAACAAACAGCAATTGTCTTCAAAACATCAGGATGACTGGTCATGCGCATAAGATACATATAGCAGACCCAAGGCTACTATCAACTTCTTACCGTGGTGCAGCTCTCTAGCGGCAAAACAGAGAACTGATATCTTTACTGCAGGCAGAGTCCTAGAGACCATCGACTAAACAGAGCAGTAAGGGTAATAAGTGACATATTAACGGCACAATTATTATTATTATTATTATTATTATTATTATTATTATTATTGTTTTATACAGTTCATATAACACATTGCTGGTAAGTTACATCACAACGTAACTATACGGGCTTCTGGGAACCAAAGTATAGTTACTGGAACAGCAACTTCTAAGCTGGTACAAGTACTTCCTGACGATTTAGGTTGTTGAGAGAACTACTGCCTTCTGCATTAGTTTGTTCAGTTGAGTATCCAGATCCAGTTCTTTATGGCCTTGCAGCAAGGTACTTGGGATCACGCCCATACTTGAGATGGTCTTTAACCGTTCAATATGTCATTGCTTTTTGATAGGGCCGACCAACTCCCTATGTTTGCTGATCTTTTATATGTGATTTGAATGGAGATTCTTGATGTTAGGATCGAAACCTCAATCAAGGTACAGTAGTTTGCTTCGATTGGTTGATGACAACCACCAGATCAGGCCTGTTGTTTTATACCGATTGATCAGTCAGAATAGTTCGGACCCAATATAATTTGTATTCATTGTTTTCAAGAACGGATCTTTCTTTCCTTTTAGAAGTTGAAACTTATCAACCAACACCTTGTGCAAGATTTTAGCAACTGCATCATGTTTGTGCTCCGTCGCCAGCAAATATCTACATGCAGATGTAATATGCTGTATTGTTTCTAATGACGTAGCGACACTTATCATCTGGTACAGCGGGATCTTTTACAATAAACTTGATGTAGTTCTTTGTAGGGATGACTTGGTCTTGAATTGCAAGCATAAAACCTTCAGTTTCTGGCAAGATCTGTCCTGAAGTGAGCCAGTAGTTTGACACAGTTATATCAACATCTGCTTGATTCACCTCATTTGAATGTCTTCCGTGCAAAGGTTTTGCTTTCCATGCTTCCATTTCTGAAGGTCCGTATGTAGGTTGTGTTGAATCTCTAGTTGACACAAGACGAGTGGCGTCGATCTGTCCGCCTCATTGATGGCCAGGCGCGGATTCAAGGGGGGGGGGGGGGGGGTCACGGGGGTCATGACCCCCCCCCCCCCAACCGGAGACCACATTTTTTTGCAAACTCAAAAAACGAAAACACAAAAACCAAACAAAAAAACTTAACGAATTTTAACTGAAAAACGTTTTTTTCAGTTTATTCAATACTGAAAATATCTTTATTGCAATTATTATGTTCTGTTACAACTGTACATATTTACAACTTCATACCTGTTATATAAAAACGATTATATAACAAAATGGACTCGTCTATTTTGTTTAGCAAACCTTGTGATTACCGAATCGATGTTTTTAGTGATGTCACGATGAATGTTCAGAAATGCACGGATAGGAATTTGGGGCTTTTTTCGCACCAAAAATTTTTGCCGACGTCCAAACTGCAAGCTTGGTTGGCAATCTAAGCTGTGACTTTCTCCCTTTGTCGGTACCAACTCGACTTGCCGAAACTGTAACGTACCTTGATACTTTTCTCGAAGCTCGATGTAAAAGTCGCAAAACACGCCGTTGCAATTTGTACGAATATTTTTGGTGCGCTAAACGCATCAAATTTCTATCCATGTAGCTTGCAAAAAAATAGGTCTGGTTTTGTACGTTTGGTTATTTTGTGATTGCGTTTTTAGTGATACCATTTTTCTTAACATTTTCGATTCTCTGACCCCCCCCCCCCCCCAAAGCCAAACTCTAGATCCGCGCCTGTTGATGGCTCTGTGAAGTACAGATGATCTCGCTTCTGCGTAGAAGTACTCCCTAAGGCTGTCTATCTGTCGTTTCATCTGCTTATCAATGTCAAGGAACCCACGGCCGCCTAGGCTTCTGGGTAGAATTAGTCGCTCTATTGAATATCGTAGGTGGTGCTTCCTTCCTTTTGTGAGCATCGTTCTTATTTTTCGCTCAAGACTTTCGAAGTCCGTTTTACAAAATTTGATTATGCCAAAGGAGTAGCTTAGCACAGGCACAACATACGTGTTAACAGCTTTCAATAGGTTTTTGCTGTTCGAGAGCGTTTTTCTTTTGACAAATTCACAGGACAGATCTTTCGTTATTGATATATGGTCAATGTGCCTAGGTTGGTTTCCTCCTAAGTATTTGTAGGTGTCTTCTGCCAACATAGCCTTAATATGCTATCCATCTTTCAGCTCATACCTGGCTACTGTACTTATGCTCTCACCACCTTTAGTGTCCGACATTTGTCCATACCGTGTCTTGTGAGAATTATTATTATTATTATTTCACTTCTATACACACCCACTGCTACAGAGGTCGGGAAACGAACCCAAACGGCATTCTACTGCAAGTTGGTGATCTTCTATTTCATTTAAGTGGTGGGGAGGTTTAAAAAGTTTCCAACTGTTGAGCAAGTGTTAAGAATGACAGATTTTTGAACACATGTCACTGTATTGATGGAAAGTTCCAATACTTGCTGGTTTCTCTTCCGAGATGTTGGTACAGCACCTGTTGCTGAGAGGACAAGTTAGTGGTATAACAGTCGTCATTTCTTGATGCCACATCTTCTTTACTTCTTCTGCCAACTCACTGTATGTGATGATATTTTGACTGTACATATGTTGCGTGTATTTGGCACAGAAATGTCCATCCAATGCACGTGTTTCATGATTTATCATTGTTATTATTATATATATAATTTACATAGCCTCCGTGGCTTAGGCGGCAGCACGCCGGCCTCTCACCGCTGGGTCCGTGGTTCAAATCCCGGTCACTCCATGTGAGATCTGTGCTGGACAAAACGGAGGCAGACAGGTTTTTCTCCGGGTACTCCGGTTTTCCCTGTCAACATTTCATTCCAGCAACACTCTCCACTATCATTTCATGTCATCTGTCATTCATTTAATCATTGCCCCAGAGGAGTGCGTCAGGCCTCGGCAGCCGGCACAGTTCATATCCTCGCCGCTAGATTGGGGCTTCATTCATTCCATTCCTGACCCGGTCGGAGAATGGAAGCAGGCTGTGGATTTTCATTATATATATAATTTACATAAAAATACAAGAGCATCACCGTCGGACTCCTCGCGAGCCAAAGACTTTGTTGGTAGCACTGGATCTCAAGATGTTCAGAGCAAGTCACTGAAGTGACAAAACCTTACGTACTACACTTGCAGTACCAAGGAGGGCCTTTTGCATTAACTGCATATAGTTTCTCTTCAAGCCAAATTTTTCCTTTGCATTTTCCCAGTCCTTTGTAACTAAACGATTCACAGAAACAAAAACTGGGATGACGAATTATTATTAATAGTATTATTATTATTATGTGTGAAGATTAGGCAATCGGGCTGTAGGGGTACGTGGATAAAAGCGTTTGATGCCTCTAATATGGATTTTAATTTTCAGGTCTGGTGTCGCAGCCATCACATCTGGAGGGGAATACATTCACTTCTAGTACTTCATCAACTTCCTACTGTGTAGCTCGTGTAATGAAGCACAGAAGAAGCATTGACGCCGTATTTGCAAAATCTTCAAAAGGAAATCGTTCCAACAACAACAACAACAACAACAACAACAACAACAACAACAAGAAAAATAACTAAGTTAAAATAATAACCATAAAGATAAAAAGTAAAATGCCGCCTCCTGGAGCCAAAAGTTTCCTTGGATACATCTTAAGGGTACACAATATTTTCTTTGAGCAAATTCATTCAAGGAAGATACAAAATATGCTGTCGTTTCATTTGAGTGACTTGGTTATCGTGGTTATTTAGCTCCGTGACGAATTGTGTTATTGTGATGATTGTATTAGTGTGTGTATTGTATTTTTAATTCAGGAAATAATTGAAAATGAGGCGCCCGTGGCCTTACGTTAGAAACCATCCCGGCATTTGCCTGAAGTAGAAGTGGGAAACCACGGTAAACAACGTACAGGATGGCTAACTTTTGCCTCACAAGTCCGAATGTACTCCGTTCCAACCCACAGACCAGAATTACATCTTTTTGGCAGAGCCAGGTATCGATCCCGGACCTCCGGGGCGACAGACAAGAATTGTAGCCAGTACACCGCGAGGTGGTCTACAAAATATGTAATGTAGTTTCATGTCAAGCATTCTCTAATTTTAAACTATTATTTCACGTGGTGGCCATTCAGGAACACGAACCGGAGAAAAAGGAGTGATAAATAGGAAGAGAGTTTGACATAAGTTATGACTAAGAGTTCTTGCACAAATGCAACAAGTGGTGAACACGCTATCAATAGATTTATTTGCATTAAGTGGGAAGAGTCAAGGAAGACAGGATCTTGCCTAACCGTTATGTTAGAGAAATGATAAATCGAAGAACAAATCTTAAATTTATTTAACAATGTTGGGTAGTAGTTTGGTAACAAATATATAATTTTGATTTTGTATAAATAATTGGGGTCGCAGACCTCTGAAAACATCTAAAGCTTGCGCCAGGCAATTAACAATTCTTTTGGTTTCAAACCTTTTATATACTTTAAAATCTTCGTAAGATTTTGAAATGGCGAAGATAAAATGAAAAATTTAAAGACAATTGAAGTGATTAAAGTTAGACAATAAATAAAGTACAAGTTGTGTACTTTTAAGAAATTCTAGGTAAATATCTTAGAAAGAGTAACAACTTCGGAAGTAACAACAACAAAAAGCAGGAAGAATAAAAGAGAAGTTTCTATAACTTCTTATATTAAAGCTGAATTACTTTTTAGTGATTATACAAATAGGGCAGGTCACTTATTGTGAAACCTGAAGAGAAAAGTCGAAAGGAAGTTTCTAGAACTCCTATGTTTAAGTAAGGATCACGAGACAAATGGGGCAAGTTTCCCTTTCGTGAAACCTAGAAATAACTCACGTATGAGTTGAAAGAATTGTATTCCCAAATTAGAAGGGAGAAACAATATAATTTAAAGCGTGTACTAGACACGAAGTTTTACAGACATTAATTCGTGGTACATAGAGCAAAGAAAAGGGAGGGCACTAATTGAGAGTGACACCTCATTGAAAAAAGACCTAAAGCAACAATTTTTATTTTGGTTTGTTAGTAAAGGGTTTAGGAAAGATCAAATGGGATTGAGGATAAGTGTTCATGGCCGTATTTATAGTATTCGGACGAACGCGACGCGGATGAAAGATTGAACAAACACTGTTTTCACTATGGTTTGTTGAAATAGATGAAAAGTTCACTGGAGTAGCACAAAAAGTTTATGGCAAGGAAAGTTATTGCAATGATGGAAAATAACTAGTTACACTAGATATGCGAGAGTCTATTGCTTGAGAAAGTTGTAGATTATCGTTGAATGCGCCAGAGGAAATCCCAACGGAGGAAGAAAAATTAGCTATGGATTAATAGTTCATAAGGAAGATTCCTTAGTTTGAAAAAGTATTCTCACATGTGAGTGGAAAATACATGACAGTATAGCTGGTAGATAAAGTGCAGATTCTGGAAGGTTCCAGAGCAATCCTGACTAAAGAATAGGGCAAAAGTTATTCCAGCGGTGGAACGAGCTAAGTATTTTATAGACAGTGGGTAATTTAATGGTATCCCACGTTGTGAGAAAATCTCTCATTTAATAAGCAGAAGAAATGCGGCTTCCTGTTAAGATTGGCTTAGATAGACAAAAGCCCTACATAGAAAATCCCGCAAAGGACGATTATTTCCCCAAATATAGTAATCTCACACTGCCTATAAAATGATCATTAAAAGCATGTAGCTATTTAAAATCCATTAAAAATTAGTTGAAGAACGTAGAAGTAGTACTTAGCTTTGCTTCATGGCGAAGGTGATGTTCCCCTTGACGGTTGAGATTAAAATTCTAACATGGCGTAGAATTTAAAGGATTGCCTCTTGAGTTGAGGAGGCGAGCTCTAGTTGAGCTCTGACTGAGTCGACTTTCGACGTACAAGTGAGGGCTGCTAGACGCAGAGAAAGCACTAGCCTAGACGGCATGTCCAACAAGAAGTTGAGTGCACTGTGAGTGTGAGCGGTTGCTCACGACGCGGAGACAAGTCGAGACGAAGTTTAGAAGTGAAGTGAACGAGCAAGCGGGCTGCGCGCGCGGAGAGGAGAGCGCAGTAGGAGGAGGGGAGAAGAGGGGGAAGTGGGCGAGTGAGGGGAGGAACAAAGAGGTTACACATAAACATGAAAAAACTTTGAAAAAATAAATTTCTTCTTGGAGCGGTGTCTTCATGGAGTAGTTGGTCGGTGAAGAACACGACGCCCAGCGGATTAATGTGGAAGTCTTCATGGCTTGAAGCAATGGAAGTTCGGAAGGCAGCGATAGGACGCTGTCAGGCTGGTTCAGTGGAATATACGTTTCTGTAAAAAACTGACAGAAAAAAATGAACAAATGCACGGGGCAAACAGGAGGTAACAGTTCGATGTTGGTGTGTGCGGGAAAGAAATTTAAATAAACGGACTGATATAAAGTAATGAACAGCAAAAGCTAATTCTTTCTTTCCGTGTATTTGCAAAAATACACCAGACCCTTCCATCCATAACTAAGTTTGCTATTCCTGGGTGTATCCTAGCAACCTATCTCTTCTCTTCATTATTAGTCGCCAATAACATCCCTCCTCGCCTATTCGTCTTAATACATCTTCAGTTATTACTCTGTCTACCAATCTGATCTTCATCATTCTCCTGTAACAACACATTTCAAACTCTTCAATTCTCCTCTATTATGCTGCACCAACAGTCAAAGTTTCACTTCCACAGAGCGCCACGCTCCAGACATATGCTTTCAAGAATGACTTCCTAATACCTAAAAATCTATTCGATGTCAACAGAATCCTTTTCTATATAAATGCTTTCCTTGCCTGAGCCAACCTACTTTTTACATCCTCTTTGCTTCGTCCATCACTGGTAATTTTGCTTCCTAAGTAACAGAAGTCTCCTACTTCCTTCATCTCTTCACCTGCCAATTTGGTGTCCATAAGGGTTTCTGATGTATTTCCTGGTATCACTGAATAGAAAATATATTTCTGTCCGATGTTGCACTCTAAGCTAATCGACTGATTGTCTTGAATGTTACTACAGTACTCTCTCTACAATACGGCACTTCGCTTCTCCAGTCCGGCTAGAAATCCGGCGTGTTCATACAGGCAGCTACCAAGCAGGTAGCTCAATATTGGAGACAATTGATTGTCAATGATCGCACTGCGCGATATATGTGCATTTCATCAGTGTAATTTAATGTGTTTGCAGTGTTGTGACTTCCCCGCAATAGCGTTCCACGACACGCCATATACCTCGCCCATTCCCATTCCCTTAGCCTCTACCTCCCCCACCCCTCCCCAAAACCTTTTTCTCCATGCACGTCACTAACACACAGCGGAAAGCTCTCTACCAGGCATATTCAGTCTACATCTGTTCATGCCTGAGCACACTACAATCTACAACACGTGACGTAACTACCAATGTTTCTCAGTTTCTCCTTCTAGATATTACCAGGAATAACATAAGGACTAGACTATCCCTTCCGATGTTGACTGGAAAGGTCCCATGTTGACGCAATCATGCAACGGCCCCACTACACGGGCCCAATTCTAAGTAATTGGGACACAAGCCTAAAATCCATCGAGAAGAACATCTTTGAATATTAAGCAAGAACTGAAAACAATGTAAATAGATAATCTTAGTGTTCTGTGGAAAATATGTTAAATGAATTATGCACTTAAATTTGCATCCAATCTTACGTCAACATGTGAGTAGTAGCCAAGATACCTTGGTCTCCTTAACAATAAGCAGAGTAATATGTGTGTTTTTATTATCAAGTTTTCATCTTCTTGTGATTTTTATGTGCGTGGGAACAAGGAAGTTCTTAAAAGGTTTGTCAAGCAGGCTGATGGAAGGGGGAGGGTAAAAGCCCCCGAAACATATACCTGTGAGTACTATTTAATAAATTGTGTTGAAAAGACGGATATTGAATATTTATTCAATATATTAACGTTAATACGGACCACAATAAGCGCCATTATGAAAGAATATGGAGTTGGTCGTGTTACAATTCACGGCATAAGAAGAACGGTGTCAAGATAAAGACTTTCTTCCAAAAAAAACAAGATGTTCAGTAAAGAACATATAGCCTACTTTCTCCTAAATGCATGGGTATTGTTATAACTCTTTGTCCTTTTCAAGGAGTATAATTGAATGTTGGTTGTAGTAGCTTGTTGAAATACAACGTGCTATAGGGATATTAAACATGAATATGAAGTGCCCTTTGCTAGTGCTACCTCTGTAAAAAAATTCATTCAATTCGGTTTCACCGTGTTTGAATTGATCTGGGGAATGGATTTGCACACATACATGGCCGCTATTTGCAAACTATTGCGCTGATGACCTTGTAGTCAGTCATAAGATGCTTTCCACAAAATGGCATGTTGTTGCGAAATCCGGTAGAGATCAAATTATTAGGATGGTCGAAATTTGATTTAAGCTTTTAACATTTGGGTGGCCGTCATTCCGTTTCCGTCAAGATGGCGGCGATATAAAACATGACACTGAGGTGCCTTTTGCTAGTGCTACCTCTGTACCAAATTTCGTTCAATTCGGTTTCACCGTGTTTGAATTGATAGGGGGAATCGATTTGCACACATACTTGGCCACCATCTGCAAACTATTGGGCTGATGATCTAGCAGTAAAGCAGTAAAGAATTTTTGTTGCAAAATTTGTCAGAGACTAGATTATTAGGTTGGTCGTAATTACATTTTAGCCTTTAACATTTGGGTGGCCGCGATTACGTTTCGGTCAAGATGGCGGTGATATAAAACATGACACTGAGGTGGCCTTTTCTAGTGCTACCTCTGTACCAAATTTCGTTCCATTCGGTTTCACCGTGTTCGAATTAATAGGGGGAATTGATTTTCACACAAAGATGGCCGCCATCCGCAAAATATTAGGCTAATGACCTATTAGTTTGGTCAAAGGATGCTCCCTCCATAATGGTATGTTGATGCAAAATTTGGTAGAGATCGGATGATTAGGTTAATCGTAATTTGATTTAAGCTTTGAATATTGGTGTGGCCGCCATTACGTTTCCGTCAAGATAGCGGCGATATAAAACATGACACTGAGGTGCCCTTTGCTAGTGCTACATCTGTACCAAATTTCATTCCATTCGGTTTCACCGTGTTCGAATTAATAGGGGTAATCGATTTTGACACAAAGATGGCCGCCATCCGCAAACTATTAGGCTAATGACCTATTAGATTTGTCAGAGGATGCTCCCTTCATAAAGGTATGTTGTTGCAAAATTTGGTAGAGATCGGATGATTAGGTTAGTCGTTATTTGATTTAAGCTTTGAACATTTGGGTGGCCGCCATTACGTTTCCGTCAAGATGGCGGCGATATAAAACATGACACTGAGGTGCCTTTTGTTAGTACTACCTCTGTACCAAATTTCGTTCCATTCGGTTGCACCGTGTTCGAATTAATAGGGACAATCGATTTTCACACAAAGATGGCCGCCATCCGCAAACTATTAGGCTGATGACCTATTAGTTTGGTCAAAGGATGCTGCCCCCATAAAGGTATGTTGTTGCAAAATTTGGTAGAGATCGGATGATTAGGTTAGTCGTAATTTCATTTAAGCTTTGAACATTTGTGTGGCCGCCATTACGTTTCCGTCAAGATGGCGGCGATATAAAACATGACACTGAGGTGTCCTTTGCTAGTGCTACCTTTGTACCAAATTTCGTTCAATTTGCGCTCACCGTGTTCGAATTGATAGGGGGGGACAGACATTCAGAGTACACACACTCACACACACACACACACACAGACTCACACACATACACACACACACACACAGACAGACACACTTTTTTTCGCCCTGTAGTGATCTCATAAGTCTACTTTCATTTTTTGCAAAAATCGAAAGTAGGCTAAAAATGAAAATGAGAAGTGCGCGGCAAACACTGAAAAGTAATGGCTTTAACTCCTGACCAAGTGTACAGTTCACGCCACGGTTTCTGGCCGTTGAGTCCGGATTGCGCAGTCGTACAGAAGACAGGTGGCGAACCTCAGACATCTGCAATTCATACGTGAGATGCTTTCCCCGCAACTGAAAAGTCACGTATCAATTGCACATGCGTGAGGCACGCAGACTGTTCTCTGTACGACTGTGAAACTGGGACTGACCGGCTAAAAATCGTGACGTAAACTGTGCAATGTACACCGTGCTAAAGCTAGTGCTCCTGGACGAAAACTAGCAAAGGACAAATTCACTTGTATGCCTTGTTAAAATTCAAGTGATGCACTTACGTAAGATGAACTTGCTAGTGATTTGAGAATGTTCAACTTCCTGTTAATTACAAAAACCAAAGCAAATCGTGGATGGATAAGTCGTTGCTCGTTGAACGGTTTGACGAAATGTTTGTACCGTCAGGTAAACAATTCCATAAAAAACGAAAACTTTCACATAAAGCATTGCTTATTTTGGACAATTGCCCCGGTCAGCCTGGTGAAGAGGATTTGAACGTAAAATACAGTTTTATCCGTGTTATAGTTCCACCTCCTAACGTAACGCCTATCTTGCAACCAATGGACCAAAATGTAATCCAAGCAATTAAAATGCCTCTTGTGCACGATGTCGTCTAAGGAAGACAGTGTGAATAAACCATTAAAATATATTAACCTGACAGATATGGTTTACTTCCTTGCGAATGCTTGGGTAAACCTTAATGAAAAAGTGATTGTTTGTTCGTGGAGAAACTTGTGGCCTAACATGGAATTGTTAGAGCAATACAAGAAAGCGCCTAACAAAACAGCCATTCTTGATATCGATAAAAGTGACTTAGATCAGCTGCGAGACGTAGATAAACAGTTCGTGGATATTACCCTTTCACTGATGATATTTTGGCAACAGATGACGTCAGCAAGTACTGTCCGTCCACCAGCTTAAGGTCCGTGGCAGGAATGCAACGAGTCAGCTGGAAACAGCTGGCCTCTGCGCGAACGAAAAATAGTGCCAACCTACTACTGATCCGTACGATTTCACAATTGAAACTAAACGAAAGTAGCAGTGAGTAACCATAGCGTGAATAACATCGGTGCTGAGTTGGCAATACCTGCAGCGGCACGTCCACTCAATCAACGCAGCTGAAATGTCTCTCCTCTACCCTTCAGTCCCCTAAGACCATGAGCTGGTGGACGGTCAGTAGCTGGTGATGAAGAGGAAAATAACCAGTGTTTGACAGACGATGACATCATAGAGGTTGTGACCACTGTAGAAGAGGATGAGGAGGAGTAGTGCTGTTTAAACAATACATCACGTCGCAGTCATTGATTCCCTTGCTACATCTATTACCTGGGCAGAAAAAATGGTGTCTCCATTGAAGCGACCTCAAGAACAAGTGTTCAAAATGTCATTTAAAGTGTAAAAGCAGACAGAAATAGAACATTATTTAATGCATTCCACATCAATGGAATAATGCAGACTATTGATACAAAACAATACATACCGTTCAGTATTGCAAGTTTCTTTTTTCTTTATTGTAGTTTCGGTCTATGTTAGCACTTCAATTACGTGTTTTAATATATAATACAGCATTAACTTACAGACATACCAGGTGAATCAGCTGCCCCTAATAATATTGTTTTATGCAGCCCAACTAACGTTGTTATCAGGAAGGTCGATGTTTCTCTCCTTGCATCCCGTATGGTACTAATGCACTGCAAGCATATGCTGCAAACGATACTGAGCTCTATTATTTTTCCCTCGATGTGACTGCAGACCAATATGAGGGAAAATTAATAGCGCTCAGTATAGTTAGCGGGATCTGCTTGCACTGCATTAGTACCATACGGGATGCAAGCATAGAATTATCGACCTTCCTGAGAACACGGGTTAGTTGGGCTGCATAAAACAATATTATTAGGGGCAGCGTATTCACCTGGTATATGCAATAAAACGTACTGTAGCTTCTGCCGTTTGAATGCGTCATTATTAGTGATTTCCAGTAATTCGAGGTTTTCGGTAATCCGCCAGTGCTATGGTCCCATATCTGCCGGATTACCGAGGACCCACTGTAATATAGTCATTCGACTCACAATACATGCTATGCTTAATGTTGAAATACATACAGATTTGAAACAATACCTGGCATTTTCTTGCAATAGTAACTGAATTGAAGCTTTCACTTCTGTGTTAGTAGGCTATATGTTTTTTGCTGTTACCTCAATTCTTTTATAAGGAACCGGGTATCGCGGGGAGGAATCTTGTTTTGGTGACAGTTCTAAAGTAAAGCGCAAGGTGGATTTAAATATTACAACAACCGAAAATAATGTGTATACTTTGTCTTAGTAATTAACGTTTACTTTTGATGAAGAAATTAGTGAACAAAATAACATTAGTATGTCATATTATTGCTATATATAGGCACCCAACCACCAGCTTATCTGAACGCGTTAAGTCACGTCCAATGGCTGGGATGCGTTCGAGGAATGTTCTGTGGACTGACGAGACATATTTTGCACTGTCGCATAAGTTGTTTGCCTTTAACAGTTATTCTTAAACCTGGAACATGTTTAGATATATGACGCCTTTTTTTAATATCTATATTTATATTTTATATTTTACTTATCAGCTTCTGTTCAGGATTGCTTCTTGTGGGGGCAGTGTGTTGCCAAACCACACGTCGGTGGCGCTGGATTGAAGACTGGACGTCAGCTAAGCCTGCCAGCGGCTATATGGGCAACTAATCAACAGTTCTGCCCTATCTGGTAGTCAATCTGAATTTGTAGTCCTTGTTTTTTTCTTTGTTGTTATGTAGTTATTTATTCTGTGTGTTGATGTCGTTGTCGTGCTGGCGTTTGGTCAAATTAGTGTAATTAAATAGTTAATACAACTCTGTGCATTCGTGATATGATTCGTAATATGATTTACAGTCCATCCCATTTGCTTAATCATCATTCAACATTTTGGTCCTACCGGCTTTTAATGAAGTATTTCAAGCTGATACGCGAGTCGACCAAGAGTGATATAGTGCGTACAATTCTCTGGCAATCTGTGTGATGTGTTACGCTGTATTTTTATCATCTTCCACAATATCGTGAACCGGTAGCAGCCTGATACACCAACCAGGTCATCTCTCCACCACGGGACGAGTAGCATCTCGATTACAGCAGTAAGCTCAGGTCTTAATTTATATTTATTAGCAATCAACATTGTTTACCTGTGTGTAGTATGGATCCTAGTGTACGTAAAACACTGACAAGGAAACGAGCTGTCGCTAAGTCCAAAATCACCAACATACAAAAATATATTGATTCTCTAACAGATAACATTGATATATTTAATATTAAAATCAGACGCGAAGATCTGCAGCAGGCCTGGGACAGTTACAACACTATTAAGGATGAGCTTGAAGTTGAAGATGATACCCAAAATCACGCAGCTGATAGGGAACTATTTTCAGATATCTTTTACGAGCTATACGCTAAAATGACGAAATTAATTGAAACTAGTGACAAAGTTGAAAATGAATCACATATAAGCCTAAATTCTAACACTCCAACGTCTATCTGCAAATTAAAATTGCCTACGATAAAGCTACCTACATTTAGCAATGATGTGATAGATTTCAGGCATTTCCATGACACATTTCAGTCTTTAATTGTTCGCAATGAATCGTTAGATGACATTCAGAGATACTATTACCTTCTAGCTTCTGTATTAGGTGAGGTTCACACATTAATTGCCAATCTCCCAGTTACATCTGACAATTTCAAAATTGCATGGGCTTTAATTTGTGAAAGGTACAATAACCTCAACTTGTTGCAAAGACACATATCAAAGCTCTGTTAGCCCCTCCTGTCGTAGCTAGAGAATGCCCGAAACGACTTTGAGAGTTACTCAGCCATTGCAAAAGCAATCTTAACGCCAATGAGGCATTAGATTTAAAAATACCATTGCATGAATTAGTTATCTCCCAGTTATACTTGGAAAACGTTGATTGCAATACTAGAAAGGACTGGAAACTTAGGCTCATTCTCAACCCGCATTTTGAACGCTTTTCTGCAATTTCTAGAACAACGGTGTCAGGGTCTAGAACTTCTGGGTTCCAGGATGCCCTCTAAAGGCTCAGAATTGGACATGACTAAGACTAGAATTATCAAGAATACAAGACATACTTATGTAGCAACCAAGAATACATGCGTTCTATGCAATAATGCCCATTACTTGTATAGATGTTCTAAGTTTCGTGATTCTAATTTACAACAAAGACTTAACATCATGAAGCAAAATCATCTCTGTTGCAATTGCCTATCCAGTGGACACAAGGATACCACTTGTCCATCTGAACATAGATGTCGCCAGTGTGGTAGGAAACATCACACATTAATCCACATACAAGAGGCGCAAGCAAGCTCACAGCAGACAGTTTCAGCTTATTGTTCATTTAAGCAAAAACCAGTTACTCAAATTCTGCTAGCCACAGCACAAGTCATGGTGTGTGACAGCGCAGGATATCATCATAAGTGTAGGGCACTCCTAGATTCTGGGTCACAACCGAATTTCATAACAGAAAATCTAGTTCAACGCCTTCACTTGAAGAAAGTTCGTAGTCAGATTCCGATTCAAGGGATTAATGAAGTGACCTCCAAGATAAATCATAGTGTACAGGTGCAATTCAAATCGACTTCAACTGAGTTCAGTACCAACATTATATGCTCTGCATTACACTCTATCACTGGTGACATGCCCTCGACATCACTGCAAATCAATGACTGGAATTTTCCTGACGATATTTAGCTGGCTGATCCTACATTTTGCAAACCAGGAAGAATAGATCTACTGTTGGGCGCTGAGCTATTCATTAACCGTTTACTTCCCGATAAAAGAACTAGGCCCGGAAACTATCCCGTTCTACAAAACAACGAATTGGGATTGATTCTGTCTGGAAAGATCCAGGCTTCTAGACCCGAAAATCTTATCACTCAGCCACACTGCTCATTCCTACTTCGAAATGATGCATCTTTAGATCAGCAGTTACAACGCTTTTGGGAAATAGCAGATCTTCCATTGAAACCGTTGACGTCCGATGAACAATTATGCGAACATCATTTCAAACAGAACACCACTAGAAACTCGATTGGTCGTTACATGGTTCGACTGCCACGTCGGACAGATCAAGTTAAATTTGGCGAGTCTTTTCATCTCGCCAAACTGAGATTGCTACAAATAGAACGTCGGCTGCTCAAATAACCCGAATTACGTCAGTCTTAAAACGAATTTATGTGCGAATACGAACAATTAGGACGCATGAAAGAAGTTGAAATTTGTACTACTCCTGAAACCATTGAAACTTTCTATTTGCCCCACCATGCAATATTTAAGGCAAGTAGTACAACTACCAAAACACGAGTTGTCTTCGATGGATCTGCACGCTCTAGCAAGGGACTGTCCCTAAACGATACCTTGTTAGTTGGGCCCACAATCCAACAAGATTTATACACGGTTGTACTTCGTTTTAGAATGTACCCTATCGCTTACACAGCTGACATTGCTAAAATGTATAGGCAGATTCAGGTTGATCCATCCGACACACCCTTACAACGGATTCTTTGGCGAACTTCACCAGATCTTCCTATCAGGATCTTTGAACTATCCACAGTGACGTATAGAACCACCAGCGCTCTTTTTCTAGCCACGCGCTCGTTACATCAACTAGCCGAGGACGAGAATGAGCACTATCCCAAAGCAGCAGATGTTCTGCGGAGAGATTTTTACGTAGATGATAACTGCAACTAGTACCGTCAAAGAAGCACTGCAGTTACAGAGTGACATGATCGCACTACTTGTAAGAGGAGGATTTCAGCTTCGCAAATTCTCTGCTAATCACACAGTGCTATTGGAAGCATTATCTGTGGGGTACCGAGAGACTCAGTCTCCCATTTCACTAGACAATGGTGAAGGTGTCAAGACACTTGGCCTATTATGGAATCCATCAGCAGATCAATTCTTGATTTCCAGTTCTTCTAATGATACATCTGTCAATGGTTCGGCCAATAACAGGCCCACAAAGCGCAAAGTCGCTTCCATTGTGGCTTCTACGTTTGACCCACTCGGGTTAATTAGCCCAATTGTAATTAGGTATAAGATATTTCTGCAGGAACTCTGGCTTTCGAAGTTAGATTGGGACACTCCACTCCCTGATGAACTCATGTCGAAGTGGGATCACTTGTTTAATCATCTTCGACAAATCAACAGCATCAGCATCGATCGTATTGTAATGACATACGACAATCCAGCCAACATTCAGTTGCACGGGTTTTGTAATGCTAGCGAGAAGGCCGATGGCGCATGTCTGTATCTCCGGTCAGAAATCATGAAGGGAATATTTCCAGTCGACTGCTATGCTCCAAGTCACGTGTAGCCCCTGTCAAAAAGATTACGCTTCCACGTCTTGAATCGTGCGGAACGGTCTTACTTGCTCAGTTGATCAAAAAGACAGTCCCGATTCTTGGTATTCACGATAGCTCCTTTCACCTCTTCACAGATTCTAGCATTGTTCTAGCTTGGATTAATGCTTTGCCTATGCGATGGAGAACATTCGTTGCGAACAGAGTGGCTTTCATCCAGAATAATATCTGCACGGAATATTGGGGTCATGTTTCAACACACGACAATCCTGCCGACCTGATATCTCGTGGTGTGGACCCAGCAACCCTTCTAGAGACTGAAATGTAGTGGAAAGGATCCAAGTGGCTCAATAATTTCCATGAATTCTGGTTTGAAGGCAAGCTACAAGATCTTCCTACAGAACTACCAGAAATGCGGCCAGTCACAACACTGCTGTCTACATCCAATTCTTCTGATGATATTACGAAAACATTATCTTCTCAAACGAAACTATTACGCGTTGTTGCCTACTGCACGCGTTTCATTGACAATTGTCAGCGATCCCACAAACGCAGGAGTGGAGAACTAACAACACAGGAACTTGAGAAGGCATTACTGCTATGCATCAAAATGGTTCAACAATCCACTTACCCTAAGGAGATCGTTGCACTGGCTCATGGTGACCTCATCGCTAAGATGAGTAATCTATTGACTCTCCATCCATTCCACGACAAAGAGGAAATACTTCGAGTGGGTGGAAGACTCCATAATTCAGATCTGACCATTCACAGCAAACATCAAATCATCCTTCCACCTGAGCATAATTTCATAAGACTGCTCATTTTGCATGAACATATCAGACTTCTTCACGCCGATACTCAGCTATTGTTATCTTCATTGCGCTCTCGTTTTTGGAATTCCAAGAGCAAGGCAAACTATCCGCGCCGTTCTTCATAAGTGCCTACCGTGTTTCAAACTGAAAACACAAGGCAATCATCAGCTCATGGGGAAATTGCCTGCAAGTAGAGTTAAAATTACTCGCCCATTCTTGTCTTCGAGAGTTGCTTTCGCAGGCCCAATCAGCATAAAGCAAGGCTCGTCAAGAAGTAAAGTGACTCAGAAGGTCTACATTGCGGTTTTTGTTTGTTTCACCACCAAAGGAGTGCATATGGAACTCGTGACCAACTTGACATCTCAAGCATTCATAGCTGCTCTTCGTAGATTCATTGCACGCCGTGGACACGTCGAGGACTTCTATAGAGACAATGGCACCTCATTCGTAGGGGCAAATAAGGAAATAGGCGATCTCCGGAATCTCTTTAAGAATCAACTGTTCTTAAGAGAATTACATGACTTTGTTACAGCCTCTAACCTGACTTGGCATTTCATCCCACCACAATCTCCACATTTTGGTGGCTTGTGGGAGTCAGCTTTTAAGGCCATGCAGCACCATTTGCGTCGAGTTAGGGAAATACTAAGCTTACGTATTAAGAGATGTCAACGCTGTTAAATCAAATTGAAGTATGTCTTAATTCAGGGCCATTGTGTGCACTCTCCGATGACCCTAACGATCCTTCAGTATTGACACCAGGTCATTTCCTTATTGGAGCTCCTCTCATGTTGTTACCGGATTCTGATGTGACTGAGCGTAATGTGAATCGTTTAATCAGATTGCAACATATTCAACAAATGCAACAGCATTGGTGGTCGCGATGGTGCAAAGACTACCTGCACACCCTTCAGCAGCGGAAAAAGTGGACTTCCTCTTCCCCTAATTTACAGCCAGGCGCTCTTGTGCTACTGAAGGACTATGACCACCCACCTATGCATTGGAAGCTGGGTGTAATCAAACAAGTGTTTCCAGGAAGCGACAACGTAGTGAGAGTTGCCGACGTGAGAGTTAGCTCCACAGTATTGAGAAGGTCAATCCATAGACTTGTTCCATTACCTTCCCCGTAACTCAGCATGTCAAATGCATAACGGTCTTGAACTAGTTCAACGGGGGAAGAATGTTCAGGATTGCTTCTTGTGGGGGCAGTGTGTTGCCAAACCACACGTCGGTGGCGCTGGATTGGAGACTGGACGCCAGCTAAGCCCGCCAGCGGCTATATGGGCAACTAATCAACAGTTCTGCACTATCTGGTAGTCAATCTGATTTTGTAGTCCTTGTTTTTTTCTTTGTTGTTATGTAGTTATTTATTCTGAGTGTTGATGTCGTCGTCGTGCTGGCTTTTGGTCAAATTAGTGTAATTAACTAGTTAATACAACTCTGTGCATTCGTGATATGATTCAGTCCTAATGTGATTTACAGTCCATTCCATTTGCTTTATCATCATTCATCAGCTTCTTTAATTTGTTTCTGAATGCTTTCAATTCATTTTTTTGTTTTGTGCAAGTATCTTAGGATTGTTTTATAGAGTTGATCTCTTTCCTTACATTATTTTCTTAAATTCAACAGTGAACCATTGTTTGCTTTTTCTTAGTTACGTGATCTAATTTACTTGATGGTTATTTCCTTAAAATTTGTTTATGGTATATTGTTATAGACGTCGTTGGGATTTCCAATTTAAGACAACCTGTCCAGTACGTATTGTTCAGACATTATGGCAGACGTTTTCAACCTTTTTGAAACTGTGAGCACCATCCTCATGCCATGCCAAGTACCCGAGCACTATTAAATCCAATATAATAATAAGCATGCGCCTCTGCATTGGTTTGCACCCATACAGTATGAGCATTCGAATGTGGCGACGAGTGGGTGAGAGATTTCACGAGCCCTTCATCCAGGAACGTCACCAGCAGCAAGGAGGTTCAGTCATGTTTTAGGGTGGGATCATGTTTGGTCGACGTGCGCCTCTAATTCCTATCCACGGTAACATGACTAGTCTGGTGTACAGTTGTTGTTACAGGTTTCACTGAAACAGTGAGTGAGGGCTTTACACTAGTGGACGATAATGCTCGCCCCATCAAGCTAGGGTGGTCAATCAGTTCCTTTAGATGCATGGCATACGGAGAATGGAGTGGCCTGCATATTCTGTTAATATGGAATAAATTGAACATGCATGGAAAGGTCCTAACAGGACAATTTCGCACCGTCCCGGTCGCCCATCAAACATTCAACAACTGATTTAAGCTCCTATCAAAGAGTGGAATAATCTGCCCAAACCAGATTGGATCCGCTGGTTCTCAGTATGCCTCGTCGTCAGCAAGCATGCCTTAGGGCTCGTGGTGGCCACACGCGGTATTGATATGCCCCAACATGAAAAAGAAGTGTGTACCAAGTCCCACATTTTCACTTTTGTTGTTCTTTTTGTGTTTCTGTCTCTTTTGCACAGCAGATTATGTGTTGTTTTTCTTTGTATGTACCCTATATTGTGTATAATGTGATGCACATAGAAAAATAAACAAATCACTCAATCGCAATATGCAAACTATTTTGAGTACTGTATAATAGCATGTGTGCATAGATTTAAGACAGATTTGTACGTTGGTCAAGAGGATTAAATGTAACTAATTATAAACCAGAATTACTCACAAATGAAATCAAATATTTAAATTTATGAGGACGAGGATGGGGGTGGAGAGATTATATAATCTTATTAATACAGCCAATGGCCATGTACTTTTCTTTTCAGGACGGGTCAGGGTAGGGAAGGGATATTGGAAGGAAATCGGCCGTGGACCACTCTCGGCCACCGCGGCCGGTGGGGACGAGATATTACCTAAGAGGTTAATGAGTTCGGCCATGGAGCAGGGGAGGGGGGGGGGGGTGGTGGCTAGGAGGCGATGGTTAGATTCAGTGTTGAATGATTTCAAAGTGAGAGGTGTAGAACCAGAGGAGGCTGCAGTGCTAACTGCTAATAGGGGATCAAGGAGGTGACTTGTTCACAAACAGAGGCTTGCAGACTAGACTGGACGCTTAAAGGCAATACAGTCTCAAACGAAAATGAATATATAAGTCAGTTACGGTTAACCCAAATATAAATTATACCGGTTTTGGTCGGTAGTTAGTAAAAGTACGCACTATGTCCTTCTGGGTTACGTACAAACCAGTTTCAACCTTACTTGGAACTGTCACCAATAAGAGTTTCTCCCCTCTAATGTCTGGTTCCTTTTATATTGAACCCTTGCGAGAAGCTTTTTATGAGACCCTCTTCAGGGTAGTGTACGGTCCATAACGAAGTTGCTAATTTATGCTTCTACAAGGTGCAAGGTAACATTGTCCAAAATATACGACAGGAAAGAACAGAAGTGAAGCCAAACTAAACAAAAACAAATTTAATTTCAGAATAAAATAAACATAAGCACAACAAACAACACGAGGGAACACCCTCTTAACTTTACACCCAA
Organism: Meconema thalassinum; assembly: GCA_946902985.2. Lineage (NCBI taxonomy): Eukaryota > Metazoa > Arthropoda > Insecta > Orthoptera > Tettigoniidae > Meconema > Meconema thalassinum. The sequence goes on from OX336388.2 coordinate 1,334,585,077, forward strand.
AACTACAGTGTGAATACAAAATAAATTATCTCACCAGAGATGTCAACACAAATAACAGGGGCCGATAATCTAGATGTTAGGCCCCTTAAAACAACAACAACAACAACAACAAATAACAGGTCCTGAAATATGGCCTGCTTATCTACAAACCATGTGTGCGTGTGAAGTGACTAAGCATGCGATATGGAAGAGTACTTGATACGTGATTTGTTGCCATCCTGCGAATGCCGTATCTGAGATATCCTAGCAATGGTAACTAAACACTACTAATACTATCAATACAATAACCGACACTCGCTAACTTTAAATATATGCAACAAACAAAGATTTTCGTTGAAATCTGGACCAACGTGCCACAGCACAACAAACTGCCTCAACACAGGACTTTATCAAATAAACACAAGAATGAGTAACGTGACCACGATACAAAAACAACAACAAATGACCGCTTGTCATCTTACACTGAAATACACAACAAGGTGCGAACAAGAATTTACATATCATCTAACCTTAAATAACAGATGCTCAACAGCATACAATTAATATACAAGAAAAACATTTCATTTGGACGTCGCACATGGGAATACCGCTCAGGCATGGCGATCTCAACCCTGAATATTATATCACTATTTAAATGAACAAGCAAGCTATATTTAACAACTGGGTCACGGCGAGGCCGTTTCCCCCTCACAAACAGGTGTCCAGAAAATACCTCAGATCAGCGCACAGTGTGGAACTCGTTATCACATGTCAAATCACCCCTCGCGTGAACCTTATCCCGGGCCAGCACTGATTGCTTGGTCCACAAGATCAACGAAGAATAGCTGTCACCGCAGCTCACGTGTGTGTGTCATCAAAATAATATCTCATTAATTCCACTTGGAATTACAAGATCACGAAGAACATCTGCCAACTCAGCTCAAAAAGTATCTGTGTCTCCAAATATCTCATTAATTCCCCTGGAATTACAAGATCAGCATTGGACTGGCTGAGGTCCCTGCAGGCATCACTCACCATCCTTAAGAAACATTGCAGCCGACAGAGGACTGGCCCCAAGCCATCCTCCCGCGCAGATAATTCACACATATCACACATAGACACACAGACACACACAATATCACACGCTAGGGTTTTGACAAACACCTGAAATAAAAGTACACAAATATTTTCCACACACCAGCGCGCGCCTAATCTAGTATTCTGACCGAAGAATTAATTAATCAAAATGCAAAATTAAAATGATATAAAAGAACGGACAGTTCTTTACAAAATCATGCCGCAGCAAGGCAACTCAAAATTAATACTTGTTCATTCAAAATCCTAGCCAACACACGTTTTCCCCCCTTGCTATTTTTACTGTTAATTAATGCAGCACCACTTATCACTTTGGCCGCATCCATGTGTACGCCAAATCAAATACACGCATGTACATGAGTACACGAATTAAAATTACACAAATACAACAAAGCAAACTGATGGCCACGCGTCCTCGCGCATTTACATATTTGAGTGTCGGGACACTACGTTAAAAAAAATGAAACAAATACAAAATCACAAGAAAAACTATTTACACACAAGGTTCCCATGCCAAAATACCTACATAATGAATAAATCAATATTTGTACTCAACCATATCAGCTCATCACGTCAATGGACGTCACTTTCCATAGCCCAATATGAATTTACACAACCATGACAAATCTCTGCGTAGGTTGCACGTTCATCATCTCAGCGGTCGACCCAATGTTCGTCATCATGATGCCTTCTTCAATGATGAAAATACAGTTCAAAATTAATATTATTTCTACACCTACTATAATTGCAATAGAGCTACACAATCACTCTTAGTCCTAGGCAATTAATAAAACGTGGACACTTTCCCTAACTACTGTCGACCAAAGTATTATGTGCACTCGAGTTTGAAGGTTGTTTGTGAAGTAACCAATAGACATACATACAATCCAATAACATCATCATTTTCGTCGTTCTATTGCACGTTAGCTCATGTAGGTTTGGATTTTTTAATTTATATTTTAATATTTTTTGTCGCAGTTGGAGCACAAAAAGTGCACGTTTTTGAGCGTGTTTCAACCATGCGTCACATTTAAGAATTATTATCTCAAAAACCCGTCATCAGATCGAATCCACATTTTAACACAATATACATTGGAATGTTGTATAACTGGTTTATTAATTTCAAAATGTTGCGTGTCCAAGAAAAAAAGTTGTTATCATTTTTGTAAGGTAACTTTTTCTCGGCTCGGGGTGGTTGGAAAATGTAGTTCTTAGTTGCGATGTAATCCTTATACATCAAAAAGTTATGCTGTATGACTGTGAAATACGTAAATTAACTCACTTATTTTATATCGGTTTGTATTTGTAGGCGGAAATAACACATCGTTCACCACCTACCCGCTCCCGGAAAAGCTGTACAGCGTTGCCGAAATAGAGCCCATCACGCATCATGGCGTGCCTCGCTCGGAAGTGATGGGCTCCATCACAGCAACGCTATACAGCTTTCCCGGTGCGGGTAGGTGGTGAACGATGTGTTATTTCCGCCTACAAATACAAACCGATATAAAATAAGTGAGTTAATTTACGTATTTCACAGTCATACAGCATAACTTTTTGGTGTATAAGGATTACATCGCAACTAAGAACTACATTTTCCAACCACCCCGAGCCAAGAAAAAGTTACCTTACAAAAATGATAACAACTTTTTTTCTTGGACACACAACATTTTGAAATTAATCAACCAGTTATACAACATTCCAATGTATATTGTGTTAAAATTTGGATTCGATCTGATGACGGGTTTTTGAGATAATAATTCTTAAATGTGACGCTTGGTTGAAACACGCTTAAAACGTGCACTTTTTGTGTTCCAACTGCGACAAAAAATATTAAAATATAAATTAAAAATGCCAAACCTACATGAGCTAACGTAAAATAGAACGACGAAAATGATGATGTTATTGGATTTTATGTAGGTCCATTGGTTACTTCACAAACAACCTTCAAACTCGAGTACACATAATACTTTGGTCGACAGTAAGCACTTGGCTAATTTCACCCGCAAAAACATACTATAAAATATCACTGCTTATGTTACAATCGGCTCTCAATAGAGTCCTCAAAATATTATGCATCTCACTTGAGATCGAAGACAAAAGTACTTTACAAAGAATGATGATAGTAGCACCCAGCTACGGCAAATGATTACGTACAAGAGCTCTCGGCTCCGTCAAAACAAGAACGCGTAGTAACGTGTAGTAGCCTCAGCTACACCAAAAATAGAACAGTACGTATAATAACGTGTAACCTCTCCCAGTTATCAAAAATATGAACATGTTCGTCACCACAGACATCTAATTTATACAGATCTGGTCACTGGACAGTGGAGGGGACTATACATTTTCAATAAATCGAAGGAGATGTCGTAGAAGCTTGCGGGTGGTATCAAAGATCATCATTTTTCATGAACGTTCCAACGGTGCCTCGTGGAATCAAATCCCATCGTGGATTAATTAGATACAGCTTTGGCGCGCTTTCTCAAGGCACGTTGCTTTCCCGCCGAAACTAGCTTGGGTCTGCATGATTCGTCAATTCATATGCAAAATCGTTGAGTAGAGTACGTCGCTTCTCCCACCTGTCGTCCTAAAAAGTATCTCTGTCTCACAGTTCCCGCTCAACACGCCCTCTCTCTCGCCTGGTGAACAAAGGCTCGAGACGCTCCTCAGGTCAGCGTTCAGCGACCCCGCTTCCATGAAATGTTTAAATTTATCCTGCATGCTCCACTGGCCCAACTCTTGCGACACCAAGCGCTCAACTTGCTTCAACTGACTGCTGACATAATGCAGTACATAAATTAAAATATGAACAATTATTCTACGATAGTATGAATAAGGGTTCAATATGTAGGCTACATAAACAATATGTTCGGTGATGAGCTAAACAGCCTACTTTCCACATCTATAACAAGGTACCGCTATTTTATTCATCCGAATTTTGGAAAAGCAGTATGTCTGGGCCTTAAGAGTCATTCAAATGAATCTATTAATGGGGAAGTTAAACCATGCACTGGTATAAATTTCATCAAACTATTAATTTCTCTCTTTCTTTCTTTCTTTCTTCCTTTCAGCAACCCTCGGTCCTACCGGAATGAACAGTTGCAGGTTTAATATCAATTAATGTCACAGTGTTATGACCAGGGTCCAGGTAATGATATGCTTAACTTTTCAGAAATATGTATTTATGTTCGACGATGTTGAAATGTAAATATCATATATCAGAAAACTGTACTATAATGAGGTTCATTATAGTACAAGTTTTCATTATGGGACAGTTTCTCCCACCAATCAGAGCTCAAGAAACAGTTGTTTGACCAATTAGGTAAGGATAGCATCGCACCTGCGCTGAGTTCCGAGGCCTTCTAATTTAAATTTCACTGCGTGGCCTAGTGTCATAGTGGGGTAATCGAGGAGGCCATGGTCTCTGCGTCCCATGCGCTCTGTTCAGTACATAAAACTGGCGAAATCTCTACATATACTTATGAATATTTATGTTCGAACATAAAATAGTTATAATAATTATCGTCGAACATAAACATTCATATGCAACTCGCCTATAATGGTAATTAAGACACTCGTATAGAAATTATAAAACTCGCATACGTTCGTTTTATAAACATACCCATGTCTTAATTATTGCCATTATAGGCTCGTTGCATAATGTACTATTATTTATGTGTTTAAAAATAGAAAATATATGATAAGGTTTCCAAATTATGTTCTTAGCTTTGTATCATATTATATCCCCCAGTTACTTGAAATATAGTTGAAACATCCAGCTGCTTGAATAATCCATAATACTATACCCGGATCGTTCACACGTCCGTGACATTGTTGACATTATTATTTTGGAAAGAAGAGTTATTAGTTGAAGAGATTGAGGGAATGGATGGTTTGAATAGCGCGCGGAGGAGACTCAAGAGTGCTGGGGGAAGCATGCATCGCAGGGGCGAGTGACGTGAGTTTGTGACGAGGAGCCCGCATACGTCAGGAGATTTTTTTTCTGGAATCACCTTTAGGAGAAGAGATGGACGCTAGGAAATTAGCACACTTTACTGGCAATTACAAGAGAAGGAATTTGAGCTATCAAGCGTTAAAATCGGTCCAGTAGAAGCCGAGATACGAGATGGAAGTTTCTGGAACATTTGCTCGCTGGACTATATAAAGGGCACGATTCTCAAGATAGTTACATCATTACAACGGAGCATTTGCTCATGTGCGGAACTACGTAACGTGAAGTAACAGTATACACGCCGATATTCTGACGGTCGAAGGACTTAGTCGCTGTACCAGTGGTCAGCAAGACTTATTTTTTGTTCGAGTGAACAAACTTAACTTTTGGCAGCGAATGGACTTAGAATATCCACTGACTTTCAGGTCACATATTCTACAGTCAGGTGATGGTAGTGTCGAAACCATTCACAGAAGTTTGCCTACAGAACGATGTATTTCTTGTGGTGACTATACATCAGGCACTTTGAATTTCATCAGGAGAAGTATTTATTTCATCAGTTCGTTTATGCAGCTAATAGGTGTTCCTATCTTAGCGTGCAAACGAAACCGCATTATTTGAATATGAGATTTATTCTCAAATCTACAAGAGTACTGTACCAGTCTATGACTGAGCAACTTTTCGTCATGTTACACGGTACTGGTGATAGCGGGAGTTATTTCGAACGAGGGACCGCAAATATCAACATGCAACGTTAAACTACTCGTAGGATTGGTAGGACATGGAGACAAACGAGGTATACGGATACAGCAGATGGCCATGGGAAGACACTGTTGGAATAGTGTCCACCGCAGGACACGCTCTTCCTACACATCAAGAATGAAGTAAGACAACTATTCATGTACTATCCACTAACCTGTAGTATTAGAGAATTCCATATTTTTGAACAGTCACGATCAGAAATCAACACACATTTTTCACCGTAGCTGGATTTTCGATTGCATTTGTCTGGATGACAAATGGAACTGCTGTCTGACAATTTATTTTTCGATCTACGATTTGTCAGGACAGGCATTAGTTCATGTTCCGACATGAAATATTTCGATTATTCCAAGGGATAGGAGTATTTTTCTTTAATTCTTATTATGAGAGCAAAGTAATTGCGACTTGGATTATTTAAATAATTTGATTTATTTAATAATAATAATAATAATAATAATAATAATAATAATCAAGTGTGAAGTGAATAAGTTAATAATATTATAAATAATAACGATGCTATTTAAAGTTACAAATAATTAGGGAGTGATAATACCGAACATTAGGAACTAAATTAAATTAATTGTTAATTGTTTATTGTGATTAAATGATTAGTGCATTAAATAAAAATAATAGAAGATGTTAATAATAATCATTTACAGATGAGATTAAAATATTTATTTATTAAAGAAATAGGGCGATAATAATCATTTATGACATTGATGATGCCTAAATATATTTTTGTAATAATAATAATAATAATTTTTGGATGAATTTAATTAGTTGGAAGGACTTAAATTAAATAACTTTGTTTATTTTTGAATAAAAGTTTGGAAGTTTAAATAAATTGAAATGAGTTGATGGATGAAGAGAATGAAGTAGTAAGATTATTGAGCTCAGAATTATTTCTTCCAAAAGCACTTAAAAATATATTCTTTATATATATATATATAATTCTTCGACGCGTGTGTATGTCAGTGAACTCCTCCTAAACGACTGGACCGATTTTGATGAAATTTGGTATGTACATTAGGGTGGGTCCATGTATGGTTTAGATTCACAATCTGACCAGGTAGGTGGAATGAACACAATTTTAGAACCACAATTTACACACAATTTTAGAACCACAATATACAGTCAAAAACAGTCGTCATGGAAACCACTAGCCTTGGCCTTGGTGAAAGCTGATGTCTTTGGACGGTTTGTCTCTGCACGTTAGAGCCACCTGGTCGCAACCTGTGCAACTACCGCCATAACAAACACTCCGCCCGTGGCGGAAAGTTGTGTTTTATACCAAAGGTGGCAGTGATGTCGAATTCTACTGTTTGTCTCTGCACGTTGGAGCGTTTCAAAGTTACGTATGCGTTCATATACTGTTCATCTCATTGCGATGAAACTTGGGTGAGATGTTGAGTGTACTCCAGGGAACGTGTTTGGCTTAGTAAATTATTTTACAATAGATAGCGCACGACTAGATTCAACAAATGAGCGACGACGCACGAAGCGTTTCAAGAAGGTCCCGAATGCGTTCAAATACCATTCGTCCGACCGCGATGAAACTTGGTTGGTTGGTTGGTTCCTTAGTTTAGGGGCTGCGACAACACGGTCATGTAGCCCCGTGTACTTTGGGTGTGTGTAGAATCTGTCTGATAACCGGTGTTAATTGTGATGACTGTATTAGTGTGTGTATCTGTTTTCAATTCAAGTGAGGACTGAGACATTTAATTTCAAGTAGTTCCTACTTTTGCCGCCAATCGCCACCGTCAACGACTACTAGGACTAATTCAGAACTTAGCTACTAGACGCCACCGCAATCGGCTCTTGGCAACGAACGTAGCAACCTAAGAGCGTTGTTTACATTCTTAACCTATACAATTTAGTTTCACACAGGTGTAATTAGCGGAAAGTTCTTTAACATGCCATAAATCTATGACATGGGACCGCTGGCTTTACTTCCCCTCCGAAGGAAGGCATTGGGTGAGATGTTGTGTACACTCCAGGGGGAGGCTTCTGGTTTAGTAAATCCATTTTACCATAGGTAGCGCACGAGCAGATTCAACAAATGAGCGACGACGCGCGAACGTTTAAATTAATCCCGTATGCGTTCATATACCATTCATCCGATTGCAATGAAACTATGGTGAGGTATTGTGTACAGTTACGTGAGGGTTTCTAACGTAGTAAATCCATTTCACAGGAGGTTGCGCACGAGTAGATTCAACAAATGAGCGACGACGTGCGAAGCGTTTCAACAAGGTCCCGTATGCGTTCAATTACCATTCGTCCTACCGCGATGAAACTTGGGTCAGATGTTGTGTACACTCCAGGGAGAGGCTTCTGGATTAGTAAATCCATTTTACCATAGGTAGCGCACGAGTAGATTCAACAAATGAGCGACGACGCGCGAACGTTTAAGGCGACACTCCTGAGATAAACAGATATTTTTACCTAATGCATGGATTTTCACGAAACTTTGTGGGAATGTCACCCAAACAAAAGTAGAGATATCACAAACATTTCCTTCATATACAGTTAACAGTTTTTCCAAAATAATTTTTTTTGGAATTTTTATTTTTGGAATTTTTAATTCCATTTTTTTCATAGATTTCAAATGTCATGTTAATGGAAATTTGGAATTAGGTAGATACTACTTCTTTAAAAAACACTACGTATCGATTTTTCTGTAAATAATTTATATAATGAGATATTATCGTACTAAATTTGAGAATACGGACAGTAGTGGCTATGCTGGCTAAAGCGCAGCATTAGGTCATGGGGCCAAGCTCTCTGCTGACTCGGTAGACGCGTGGGTTCGAGCCCCACCGTCGGCCGTCCTTGAAATGGTTTTCCGTGGTTTCCCCATTTTCAACACCAGGCAAATGCTGGGACGGTGCCTTCTGACAGGCCACGGCCGGTTCCTTCCACATCCTTGCCCAGTTTCATTCACCATCATTCATTTCATCTCTCATTAACTCCTCTCATGAGGTTGGCGTCAGGAAGGGCATCCGGCCGTAAAAACCATCACCACAAAGCCTTTCATCTCATCTCATCCCCCGACCCCGTTGGAAAACGGGAATAATCAGGGGTAGACATACATATATCGTACTAAATTTGAGTATTTTTTTGTTCAAAAATTTTGGACTTTTAAATCCCTACTACTGGGAAGAATTCTGCAATCAAGAATTCCATACGCAGGTTTCCTAATATAGCTGTGATACATATACCATACAAATTTTATTACATTTGGCAGAATATTATGGGAGAAAAATGGGATTTAAATGCAAAATTATAATTGGCGGGAAAATTAAAGCAAAGTTCAAGTGACATTATCTTCCTACCTAATGCATGGATTTTCACGAAACTTTGTGGGAGTGTCACACAAACAAAAGTAGAGATATCACAAATTTTTGTTTCATATACAATTAATAGTTTTTCCATTTTTTAAATTAGTTTTGGAATTTTTAATTCAATTTTTTTCATAGGTTTCAAATGACTTGTTAATGGAAATTTGGAATTAGGTAGCTAATACTTCTTTAAAAAACACTACTTATCGATTTTTCTGTAAATAATTTATACAATGAGATATTATAGTACTAAATTTGTGTAATTTTTTGTTCAAAAATTTTGCACTTTTACATCCCTACTAGGCTACTGGGAGAAATTCTGCAATCAAGAATTCCATACGCATATTTCCTAATCTAGCTGTGATACATATATCATACAAATTTTGTTACATTTGGCAGAATATTTTGGGAGAAAAATAGGATTTAAATGTAAAATTACTATTGGCGGGAAAATTAAAGCAAAGTTCAAGTGACGTTATCTTCCTGATCCATTACCTAGAAGTCACCAGCACCGTATGTTTTTCCTTCCTTTTGTTTCTTAGCAGCTTCTGCACGAATATTGGTAATTCTGGAAGCTTGTCTAGTATCTTGATACACAACTACAAGAGGTTACTTGCGCGCGAACTTCACAAAAGTAAACAGACTGGCTACCGCCACAGAACTCACAAGAAAGAAGAAACATAGGCTACAAGAATAACAAAACTTATAGTTATCGGCATTATTGTAGTGACATCAAGAATACCAATACAAGCATACAATGTTGCTCAATGACAGTGGAGTCAAGTACTGAAATATAAAGTCCTTTGCAGGCTTTATAAATTCATTCAGAAACATGGTAGATCTTACAGCTCGATTCTGTAGGAATATATGCGGGAGGGGGAGGGGGAGGAGAGGGGGAGGGGGGCGGCTGTTGGCCCATCCCCGGGATGCGTAATTGCAAAGAATAGGGTATTTTATTGATTTGATTGAATGAAAACATGCCAATGACATCATAAATAATCTAACCAAGCAGTTCAGCAGATGCCACACCCATTTCTGCTGTGTGCAGCCTGACAAACAAAGCATTATTAAGGTGACAAATTGTTTGAATTCAACGGAATAGCATAGTGACAAGAAAGAAGAAACCCTATCCTTTCAATTTCAGTCATAAAAAAAATCACCAAAATGAACAAAATATCGACTTGTATCTCCGGAGTGTCGCCTTAAACTAAGTCCCGTATGCGTTCATATACCATTCATCCGATTGCAATGAAACTATGGTGAGATATTGAGTACACTTACGTGAGGGTTTCTAACTTAGAAAATCCATTTCACAGGAGGTTGCGCACGAGTACATTCAACAAATGAGCGACGACGCGCGAAGCGTTTCAATAAGGTCCCGTATGTGTTCAAATACCATTCGTCCGATTACGATGAAACTTGGGTGAGATGTTGAGTACACCCTACGGAAGGTTTCTGGCTTAAAAAATCTATTTACAATACGTAGCGCACGAGTAGATTCAACAAATGAGTGACGGCACGCGAATCATTTCAACAAAGTACCGTATGCGTTATATGCCATTTATCCGATTGCGATGAAACTTTGGAGAGTTGTTGTGCACGCTCTCACGAATGTTTCTAGATTAGTTAATTCATTTTACGATAGTTTAGAGGCAGTTAACAGAAATTGAAAAAAAATATTGTGTATCCAAAAGCACTTCAAGAAACGAAGTTACAACACTTTCTTTGATTGGCAGGACAACGTCTGCCGTGTCAGCTAGTATATATACTGCTCAAAAAAATTAAAGCACCACTTTTTTCAAAGGCCACCAAATTTTGAAAAGTTGACCTACAAGCTCGAAATCTCAGTATGACGTTTGTCCTGACGCCTACCAAGCATATGCTTCAGCACAACTCCCCAACTTGAGTAGTTTCGGGGTAGCACCCCGAAAACCAGCCCATTTTCGAAAACCGCAAATTGAAGTTTGCGAAAAACGCTGCAGGACTTGTCGCAGGTTGCCAAAGCAGTCTAAAATGATTGAGTCTTGCTCTTAAAGGTTCCACAAACACGTAGAAATCGTTACATTTGACGTTTGGGCATTTTCAACCCCCTTCATGATCCCCTAAACATGGACTACCATTGGGGGCGTCTGAGAAGGTACCGGGTGTGTTTAACCATCTGAAAACCTGCACACCGTCCTCAGTTGCTGATTGCAGTAAGTTCTTAAGGCCTCCGGCAATGTCCACACCCCCTAACACCCTCAACTGGCATGGGACCAAACCACCCCCTCTCGATTCACCCCTAAGGAAGGTTTTAATCGAGATGTTTATCAGTGCTGTGAATGCGGGGCTCTTCCCCTACCGTTTCAAAAAAGGAGCCGTGCCTTTGTCACCACCCCTTCCCCTGCAACCCCCGTCTGTATGATTTTTCTAATCAGGCCCTTTTTAAGGGCTGAAACGAGGTCTTAAACGCTGAAAGGGCTGCAAAGGTCTTTAGAAGTAGTGGTGACAAGAAATCAACCCCTTTCGATCGATGATTGACATTCCGTCCCCGAAATTCGAAATTTTTGCACCCCCAACCCTCCCTGTCTGGACGCGTAACGCGTCATGGCAGAGTTTTCAGAGTTGGATGGAAATGAAACTTATGGCCTGACATGGAGCCCAAAACAGCAGGTTGGATGGAAATTCATCGGTAGGGTGGGAAACGGGACCAAAAAGTTTTCAAAAAATTAACAGCCTCTAGTAAGTACACCAATGCATAGGCAACCCACATCACGTCATTTTTCTCTCATTGCCAAACTTTGTAACCTATTGCCGATCATAGGCAATCCACACGCACGGACGTGATGTGGGTTGCCTATGCAAGGGCGTACTTACTGTAGGCCGTACACTTTTTTGAAAAATTTTGGTCCCGTTTCCCAACCTACCGATGAATTTCTATCCAACCTGCTGTTTTGGGCTCCATTGCAGGCCATAAGCTTCATTTCCATCCAACTCTGAAAACTCTGCCATGACGCGTTACGCGTCCAGACAGGGAGGGTTGGGGGTGCAAAAATTTCGAATTTGGGGGACGGAATGTCAATCATCGATCGGAAGGGGTTGATTTCGTGTCACCACTACTTCTAAGGACCTTTACAGCCCTTTCAGCGATTAAGACCTCGTTTCAGCCCTTAAAAAGGGCCTGATTCGAAAAATCATACAAACGGGGGTTGCAGGGGAAGGGGTGGTGACAAAGGCACGGCTCCTTTTTTGAAACGGTAGGGGAAGAGCCCCGCATTCACAGCACTGATAAACATCTCGATTAAAACCTTCCTTAGGGGTGAATCGAGAGGGGGTGGTTTGGTCCCATGCCAGTTGAGGGTGTTAGGGGGTGTGGACATTGCCGGAGGCCTTAAGAACTTACTGCAATCAGCAACTGAGGACGGTGTGCATGTTTTCAGATGGTTAAACACACCCGGTACCTTCTCAGACGCCCCCAGTGGTAGTCCATGTTTAGGGGATGATGAAGGGGGTTGAAAATGACCAAACGTCAAATTTAACGATTTCTACGTGTTTGTGGAACCTTTAAGAGCAAGACTCAATCATTTTAGACTGCTTTGGCAACCTGCGACAAGTCCTGCAGCGTTTTTCGCAAACTTCAATTTGCGGTTTTCGAAAATGGGCTGGTTTTCGGGGTGCTACCCCGAAACTACTCAAGTTGGGGAGTTGTGCTGAAGCATATGCTTGGTAGGCGTCAGGACAAACGTCATACTGAGATTTCGAGCTTGTAGGTCAACTTTTCAAAATTTGGTGGCCTTTGAAAAAAGTGGTGCTTTAATTTTTTTGAGCAGTATATATTCAGATGAAAAGAAAGGAAACGGCAGGTATTTAATGTATCAAATCAGGGAGAATTTATGTAATTGGGAGGCAAGGAGAGATGACCAGAATTTATTTTATTGGTAAAATAACACTGAAGAACACAGTCTAGTAATTGACAGAATATTACAAGAGAGAAAAATATATATGATAAAAAAAAAGAATAATATGTTGATGTGTGCAGAATATTTTGGTGATGATTTTAGTGTGCGTTTGGCGACACTTAAAGTTGTGGAGACCTTGGGGGTCAACCAAGAGGGCTTTTGTTCCCGTAGTTGTGGGCACACAAGGATGTGCGTATGTTTTTGAAAGAGCATGTGGGCTAAATTGTAAAAGAAGGGTTAGGCAATGTGGACCGCCCCATATTCTTGTCAGATTTCACTATTCTGTCAATCCAAATATTAAATAATATTTTTTTTCTGGATCAACTCGAAGTTCCGATGGTATGCCTAAATAAATAATTGGAGAACATGAATTTAGATTTGTTGAACCTGACCGAGGAAAAAAAATAAGATGAAAAGTGCAAATGAATTAAAATAAATAATTAATGAATTTTTTTTTTTGGAATAATAATAACTGTGGAAATGAGCAAATAAAATATTCATCATGTGAGAGGTTGAGAAAACTTGTTATAAATAAAGTGAAGGGAAATTTTGAAATTTATTAATTAATAATAATAATAATAAATCTTTTTGATTAAACTTTTTTTTTTTGAGATTATATGAAAATTTTGGTGATAGAAAATTTTGATGATATAAAATTTTTGTGAAGAGCTAATGATTTAATCCGCTGATGGTGGATAGCAACAATTTATATTGTTTACAACAATTTTTTGTAATTTAAAAACATATGGAAATAATTTAAAATTTTTGTGACATTTAAACAAATGAAAGTGAGAAAAGAAGAAAGTTAAATTTTCAAAATATTATGAAAAGTTTTTTTTGAACAAATTTTGTATTTTGAAATTGAAAATCTTTATGAACAATTATTAACATTCGACTTTATGTCAGTCGAGTATTGATATTGTTATAAAACAACGAATCAGTTATATGATAATTTTTCCAAATAAGTCAAATTTTGGAATAACACCGAATGAATCAAGTGACTATTTTTTTTTTGGGGGGGGGGAATATTTCGCTACGAATATTTGAACAATCAAATGCAATCTTTCGAAAAGTGAACTACGAACATGCAAATATTAGGGATCACTCAGAACTCTTCATTGAACAGTGATTACCAGTGTAAATATTTGTTTTTGAATTTTATTTTGATATCAGAATGGACTAATTAATTTTCTGATTATCATATCTGCGACATTCTAGTAATAATTTTAGGGACAGTTGATTTCTCATGTGTGATTTGTTTTATATTTGTTGAGGTTTTTGCCATTCAAATCATGTTTTTATCTATAAATAAATTGAGATTTTAAGGAATGTGCTAATTCAAAATAATTTCTCACCTTACCTTACTTGTGAATTACCGAGATCAGGGATGCCAGATTAGACCCAAGTATTCACCTATATAGACCCTGAGATATATTTTCTCGTGCTAATCTGATGTCGGTATTTTACAAAATGTGGTCGTTGGATCTCGGTCCAAACGGGCACAATACTAACTACAGTACAATTAATTTTCCCACTTAATAGGCAGGGGCTTGCCTCAGTTTCCGAATCCTACAATACTTACTGTAGATGCACGATACGAAATCATGTATGTGCTGTTTTCGAATTTCATTCTAAAGAGCAAAATAAAAGGTCACTTCAAAAACTTTCATAACACTCGGTCAATACTCACTAGTATTGCAGTCCCCTGTAATTTCAAGTAAAATTTCCTGTCAAGGTAAGGACTATTGGAGGCTTAATGAGACTGTTGAGTCCAGCATTCTGCTATTCTTAATGGCCGGGGAATTACTGTCTTGAAATACTACTGCAATACAGAGACAAGGGTGCATTCACGAAATAGAGAAGCAAATTACTGGAATTGGCAAGGGTCGAAAATGTGGGCAGCAGTCATCTCAGGAGTACAACATACCACCAAACATAGGAAATATGTACTTATGAATAAATATGCCATAATATGTAGCCTATTTATTTGTAAAAGAAGGCAAAAATATGTAAATAAATAGAAAATATTTAGTTAAATTAAAAAATATTTAAACACATAACTATCCGGGCATGACATTTGCGCTTTGAAGCGGCTCATTCAGTATCAACATAAGAAATATTCAATTAATTTTTGTGTGTGTTGCCTGGTAGACACCTCAGACACGACATGGAAAACAATACTTATTTTGGATATTTCTAACAAAATAAGGACATTTATATTTATTTTTTTGTTTGTAAATAATAATTATCAAAACGTTATGGCAAGTGATAAAGAAATCCTAGTGTATGTTTGTCATTTGATTCAAATAAACATTCGTCCAAAAAATTGTATTGCAATAGTTATAAAACGTAGAAAGTTCTGATGAAAATGCTGCCTAAAAACGCAAGTTAAGAAAATGAGCAATATCCATAGCTATTTTATCTATTTAAAGGGAATGGGCAGCTTACTCTTATTATATTTTTGGTTGTATATTTAAATTATTACATATATTTTAAAAATTCTTTTACCGATGAAAAGAGGAAAACCTGATATGTCTTAAATCATGAAATTGATAATGCATAAATTACATGTTGGTAGCGAATTGTTTGTTTCAACAAAATTTGGTCAATATTGGGTCCGTTCTTTAAGAGATTTACGAAGGTTGGCATAAAGTTGTTACCACATTTTACCTACGAACGGATGTCCTGGACCCACCAAATGCGAGTATTTTTTCGAGTTATTCCAGTGTGGTACTTGTTAGTACCACACATTTTTTCGAGTTATTCCAGTTATTCGAGTTATTTATGTTACTCAGAAACCAAGGATGTCCAGTTATTAGCCTATTTTCATTTTATGAAACCTAATAACTTCTAAACGGCTCGAGCGATTACAATGAAACTCCGTACGATCATAGCACTATTCTGGCCGACCCCGACCGGGCCCTTCAAATTTTATTGTGTCTCACCAATCCAACATGGCGGCTGTGCGAAATATTTCACCAGCATTCAGTATCTCCGAAACTATTACCGATATCGCCCTGAAATTGTGTACGGTGATAATGGGCACTACTAGAAGTTCACCTATGAGACTTTCAAAAACCTGGTGACTACAAAACCAACATGGCGTCGAGGCGAATATAAATATTTAAATGGACGTCTCTCGCGAATTAACTATCCGAGTGCAGTGAAACGATGCACGTCAAATGCTTATACAAATGTTAATCCACTGGCATATAATTTATTTCAAATGTTTGCATAATCACAAGATGGCAGCTGTGCGAAATTTTAAAATCTCGTGTTTACGTCTTGTGTTCTAATCATGCGATTGAAGTTTGAATACCACACGTACACAATAATCTTAATGTAATAATACAAAAATAAAAATCCAACCTGGCGACCATCTGAAATATTTACACTGTTCTCAATATCATCAAATCTATTACAACCTTCAAACTGAAATCTTGTATGTTGATAGAGGCAATTAACAGGAGTAGGATATATGAAAATAGGCTGTATAGTTCTTCACGGAACTACTTGTTTTTACTTTGGTTTAAAATACTATTTCACAAAATGAGCAGATGACCTCGCTGTCCCGCCCCTTAAAACTCCAATACGCACAAAATGATAAAATTTCTGACTGTCAAAACTTGTAATTAAAACACTATTATTCTGGTTCGTGCAGCAGAATTGAAATTGAAAAAGGATCTCAAGAATGCTTGTGTTCGCGAGCACTTTTTGGCTCGTATGATGAGAGCACCAAATTTCATTTTAAAGAGCACCGAGGTGCTCGTGAGCACCAGGTTGAGAACGTCTGCTGTACACTATCAGCATTTCTGTTGGCACTGACTGTACTCATTAAGGGGACCTCCCCAGGGCATGGCGTCAAAAATCAATTTTTGGTTTTCTATGAAATTTGTTAGTTGAAAATGTACCCTACAAGATGATATAATTTTTTAAAATGATACCTTCATATTAGAGCATTTAAAAACCATTTAAGGTGGCCATATACACTATTTTTTCTGAAATTTCACTTTTTTTAATATCCATTTTGTAGGAAATTTCTTCTAGTTTTAGAAAATGTATGGTTCATAAATATACCATTAATCTTTCATGTGAAAATAAATTATTTACTGTAAGAGGGCGCAACCGTTCTGACTGACAGCTGTCATGTCTGGCGTATCAGCAGATCTATAAAATTCCCTTTGAGCCTAAATTGACTTTCTCTTTCTCTATCCCACTGGTTTCGCTCCTGGCCGTGGTAAGTGATTTTTGATAGGCGACAAAAATCACGGCACGCATGTGATTTGTTGTTGGCATGTTAATGAACCCATAAGAATTCAGTAGGCCATGTATATAGTGGCAAAATTGACTTTCTCTTTCTCTATCCCACTGGTTTCACTCCTGGCCGTGGAAAGTGATTTTTGATAGGCGACAAAAATCACGGCACGCATGTGATTTGTTGTTGGCATGTTAATGAACCCATTTGAATTCAGTAGGCCATGTACATAGTGGCAAAATTGACTTTCTTTCTCTATCCCACTGGTTTCACTCCTGGCCGTGGAAAGAGATTTTTGATAGGCGACCAAAATCACGGCACGCATGTCATTCGTTGTTGTCATGTTAATGAACCCAATGAATTCAGTAGGCCGTGTTCATAGTGGTAAAATCAATCTCGGGATTTTCCGCCAACACAAAGTTCCTCCTTTCTCTACTAGAAAGCGCTATAGTGTCAAGGAGCTTAGATATCTAACTTCCTTGACTTTCATAGCGTTCCAAGGAACAACAAGATTCGATATGCAAGCTGCCCTCTGGGCGTCAAATAACAAGATGAAGGAGGACCATACAGCTTTCAAGGAAGGATCTGTGTATGTCCCAGGAGGTTTCTGATGTGATCGAAACAGAATGTGAGTGAAGACATACTAAAGTGCTTTAACTCTTGTCACAGAAATGGTATCTGCTTGATTTTTATTTCAAATTAAAGCTAATACATGTATCTATGTTCCATACCACTAAGAAAATGATATTCATAAAAATGTAATTTTAACAACTTTTTAAACAATTTTGTTAAACAGAATTTCAAGAAACTTAAATTATAATATAATTTTAAAACCCTTACTTGTGACTAATTCAGACAAGAGTGGTAGGGAACATTCCCCGTATAAGTTAGATTGTTTTTGTTCAAGGTTCATGGATTTTGGTTAAAATATGTGAGAGATAGAGGACTTTAAGTACCCCTGTGTAAATAGCAACAAATAATTTTTTCATAAACAATTAACATAAAATTTGTGTAAAATGAACTTCAAAATCTCTTAGTTTGATCATGATAAAATAACAGAAAAATTTAACACTGCTAGAGATTATTCTTTTAAAAAATTATTCCTAGTGTATATGACCAACTTAAAAGTAAGGCATGATGTGCTGCCCCGCCGGCTTTTTTCTAATGTGATTCCATACCGACTTTATCCCTACATTTAATGCCTCAGGGAAAGTTTTTCTTGGTAGTTTTGTAGTGGCTATACTTCAGACTGTGCACAGCGATGCTCATTTGTTTGTTTATGTTAGTAAACACATGGTGGTTGAGCGGTAAAATAAGTATATCAAGGTTTTGTGTGGAATATTGTGGGTGCATTGTGTATAAATTCAATAAAGTTTAGTCTTGTGCATACACAATGACCAAACTAAAAGGTGTATCCAAGAAGAGGCGATATAAAGGAAACCAGTTCAATAAGATTGCAATTTGTGAGGTTATTGTACAGGATCCTAACACTCCAAGACCCAGAAGTAAGTTAGAAGTTGGGACCAGTGCATCAAAGAAACAAATGTCGCCTTTCAGGGGAGAATACAATCAATTTGCAGACAACACTGATAAGTCTGGTAATGTTATAATTAATTTAAATATTTTATCAGACACAATTTTTCATTTTGTACAATGTAGACAATGTGGAGGGGTTGAGTGTGTTCGGCTTCAAGAAAATGACAAGCCAAGGAAAGGCCTGGCAGTGTCTATAGATCTTATATGTGTAAAGTGCTCCGCTGTTGTTTCTTTTATGACTTCATCTAAACCAGAACAGAATGGCCCATATGAAATCAACACTAGACTTGTTTATGCTCTGCGTTCCATTGGGAAAGGAATGACTGCAGGAAAAATGTTTTGTGCTGTGATGAATTTGCCTCCACCTCCAAAGAAATTTGAGAAGCTAGGCCTAAAGTTGGAGAAAGCCATAACAGAAATCATTGAGGAAACTATGCAAGATGCAGTAAAGGAAATTGTGAGAGGTAATGATGATTGTACTGACATAGCCATTGCATTGGATGGAACCTGACAGAAAATGGGACATACTTCCCTAAATGGTATTGTTACAGCTACTAGTGTAGACACTGGTAAGGAGGTTGATGTTGAAATACTCAGCAAATAGATGTAGATATTTAGAAGAGGAAGTTGAAAAAATCAGCACACTAGGAAAGTTGTGTTGCTAATTATGAAGGCACAAGTGGGGGGGATGGAGGTTTCAGGAGTGCAGAAAATTTTTGCACGTTCAGTTGAAACGAGGGGTGTTTGCAACACAGAATACCTTGGGGATGGGGACAGCAAAGCCTTCACCGATATAGTTAAGTGCAAGCCATATGGTGATACAGAGATTCATAAGCTGGAGTGTGTAGGTCACGTACAAAAACGTTTACGAACAAGACTGCGTAAACTTTCTGTTGATACAAAGGGGAAAAGACTAGATGATGGCAAACTTCTCACTGGGAAAGGTCGGTTGACAATGGCTGAAATAGACAATTTACAGAGGTATTTTGGACAAGCAATTAGAAGAAACAAAAATAACATGGACAAGATGAAACGGGATATAAGGGCAATTTACTTCCACAAAGCCTCAACGGAAGAGAACGCCAAGACGTCGTCCGCTGGAGAGTGGAGTTTCCGGACACAGACTGTTGAACAGGATTCCTGTGGATGGGGATCCGCTGGGAGGGTCCCCTCCTCAGGTCTATCTGGCTGCCGCCCCTCTCCCGTCCCCGCGTCGTCCGCGTCCTCGGCCGGCCCCACGTTGAGGCCCTCCGCGGGTGACCGCAGGCTGACGGGCTGGTACTTGGAACTGGAAGTTCGGAGGAAGTTCTAACACCTCGTCCCCTCCAGCGCTGTCGAGTTGAATCGCATACGCCCAACCTTTGGTAAGGGCTGCGTACAGGAGGTTGGCCCTGTTGAATGCGTATTTCTTCTGTCCGGGATCTAACAGGCGCCACTTGGATAAGAGGTACAGGACGGTTTGAGCGTCGTGATGATCTCGTCCTGTAGGTATGAAGATCAACTGCTGCTTGAGGGCCTGTGCAAGACCTTTGGTAAGGGCTGCGTACAGGAGGTTGGCCCTGTTGAATGTGTATTTCTTCTGTCCGGGATCTAACAGGCGCCAGTTGGATAAGAGGTACAGGACGGTTTGAGCGTCGTGATGATCTCGTCCTGTAGGTATGAAGATCAACTGCTGCTTGAGGGCCTGTGCAAGATTCCATACCCTCTGCTCTGGAGGTACTGGGAGTCCTTTGGGGGTGATCTTGTGGAGCAAGGGCTCGCCACGGAAAGGCTAATGGGCGATGTTGTTCGGGCTCGTAGTCGTACTGCTCTTCGTCGTCCTCCTGAGGCTCTTCGGGTGGATCCTCTTGTCGGCGTAGCTCTAAAAAATTTGGGCGTCGGTTGATTTGCTCCATGGCCCTGAGGATTTCGTCTGTAGATGCTGCCATATGTGTTGCTGAAGTCACTGATGCGGTGTCCCCTGATGGTGAAGGCGGACACTCTGGGTTGGAGACGGGTCGCTTCGTCGGCGACGGTGACCTAGAGCGCTGCTGTGTCTGCGTTTTGGCGCGTGGAGTGTCCTTCTTGGAAGATGTTCCTGCCTTGTAAATAACGGTTAGTGTGAGTTGGCTTACGGTAGACGCGGTGCCCCATGGAGCCATCCGCTTTCCTCCTCACAAGAACATCCAAAAAAGGTAAGCATCCACCTGACTCTAGCTCCATTGTGAAGTGGATTGAAGGATGCAGCTGATTTAGGTGGTTCAGAAAGTGGTTCAGTTTCTCAGAACCCTCCTCCCACACCACGAACGTATCATCCACATTCCTCCACCAAATCACAGGTTTGAAAGACGCCGAAGATATAGCCTCCCCCTCCAAATGTTCCATGAAAAAATTTGCCACGACAGGCGAGAGTGGACTTCCCATGGCCACACCATCAGTCTGCTCGTAATATTTACCATCCCACAAGAAATAACTGGAACACAAGCAGTGGTGGAATAATCGGGCAATGTCCTCAGGAAACAAATCCTTGATGAGTGACATGACCGAGTCCACCGGCACTCTGGTAAACAAGGACTCTACATCAAAACTCACCAAAATAGCATTTGGTTGAACGGCGATGGTTGACAATTATTCGACGAAATGGGTTGAATCCCTAATGTAGGACTGTGTGCGCCCCAAGTGCGGCTGAAGCAACTTGCTGAGATATTGCGCAAGAGCATAAGTTGGAGAACCTATTGTGCTAACAATTGGTCGAAGAGGGACGTCTTGCTTATGGATTTTTGGAAGACCATACAATCTCGGAGGAACAGCATCTCTCGGAATAAGACATCTTCCCTCTTCTTTTGGAATAGATGACAGTTTAACAAGCTTAGCAGTGGCATTGGATACACGAGTGGTTGGATCACGAGTGCACAGTCTGTAGACAGGATCAGATAACAGAATCAAGATTTTACTTTTATATTCAACGGTATCCATCACCACTGTCGCATTTCCCTTGTCAGCATGAAGAATAGAAATGGTGTCATTATTTCTTAGTTCCTTCAATGCCTTTCTTTCACCCTGAGTTAAATTGGGTGCGGGTACTTTAGAGGATCTTAATATCCTCACACTTTCTTGTATAACTTCTTCAGCTTCATCTGGAGGTAAATTGTAGATGGCAGCCTCAACGGATGTGATCAACTCCTCTTTAGGAATTTTGGAGGGTGCGAGAGCAAAGTTGAGACCTCTGCTTAGTAAAGTTGTTTGATAGTCATCTAAAGGGGTATTAGAAAGATTGACTACAAATTCCTCTGAGAGGAATTGTGGCTGTTCTTTGAACGTATCTCCGCTATTCAGGCCGAGAATAATTTTTGCCGGGCTGTAGATAGACAAAGAGCTAAGTTCCTTCGATTGTCCTCGAGTCAAACAGCTCCTCGTACGGTTCTTGATACTAGTAAAGTTGTAGTCAATCTTTGTAGAAAGAAATAGACAAGTAACCAAAAATAAATGTATTTGTAGCAAAACGTATTTACAATAAAAAGAACGCCTATTATGAATTTCAAAGCGAATTTAAAATAAACCAATTGGTAAGTTGAGGTATGAAAGGGTGGATCGAGAGGGGTTCGTGTTTGTCGTGGCATTTTTGCCTTGCGAGGCTCCTCTTCTGAAACACACAAGAGACACATATTATTTATTATTTATTTAATCGAATAGCACTATTATAGAGCACGTAATATCAATACTTCAAATCTTGCCACATGTCTTTTTTTTTTTTTCACTCCACCCATATTTGCTTCGTCCTCTCTGATCTCTGCTCCCGGAGCTGTTCAATGCTACGTGGCTGCTTTCGTTGTCTTTCTTGTTCCTCCCTGAAGATCAATTTTTGAATTTTGTCCCGAAATAAATTCCCATTATATGTATCTGTAATGTCAATGTCAGCTTCCTTGATATCCTTTAATGTATGTGTAAACCATGCTGGTTGAACTTTAAGTTTTAAAATTTTATTAAAAATTTGTTTTGTTAGCCTGTCATTATTCATTCTATTTAAATGCCCAAAAAATGACATTCGTCGTTTGCGAATGGTGTGAATTATGTTCTCCACTTGGGTGTATATTTCCTTGCTAGGTCGTGGTCTGTTATAGTCTGTTTATTTTTTCCTTGTGTCAAGGATGCATCGAACCAATGTTCTTTCCATGAGCATGATTTTGTGTATGTCACCTTTCCGCATTAACTTTAATGGTTCAGCTCCAAAGAGTACTTCAGGTCTCACCATTGTATTGTACTGTTTAATTTTATTGTCCCATGATAATACCTTCTTGTATACATTTCTGATGATCTGAAATCTTCTCTCTTCTTCCTTCTCTCTGTTAGGTGCGCTTCAGTATTTCTTGTTGATGGAAGCTGTAATTTTGTCCTTATTTTTTCGACGAGGAAGGGTACCCGTGCTAATTCATATGTTAGGCGGGAGCGCGTGTATTTTGAGATGCCCATTAAGGTTTTCAGAAATTGGGCTTTAACTCTTTCGATGGTGGCCAGATCTCTCTTCGTTAGTCGGTCCCATATCAAGTGGATCCCGTAAGTGAGAATTGGTAGGATCTTTGCGTCAAGCAGATGCATAGCTGTTTTTAAGGATAGCTGCTGTAGATTAATAATGTCGTACATGGCTTTCATGCAAGCCACTGCTCTGTCTTGGATGTGTAAACTGAATATCCCGGTAGTCTGTAATGTGATCCCAAGGAATTTAACTGCATTTACTATTTCCACTTTGTCCTCTTCATATTGCAAGTTGTGTGTAAGTCGATCCGTGTACTTTAGATTTCGTGTATTATGTAGGTTAAGTAATGCTCTTTCGAGCGCATCTTATTAAATTATTATTGCAAGTTGTCGTCTGCTGCTACACGCCCACCTTTCCAAAAAAAACATCTGTTGGGATTTTGTCCAGTTTATTTTCAGACTGTTATTTCCAGCCCATTCTACCAGTGCTGAGAAGGCGTGTTGGAGTTCTTCCTTATTTGGTGATCCTAGGACCATGTCGTCCGCATATATGTAGATCACTGCGTCCTTTGATTTCTCTCGGATTGATGTTGTTACATCGGCTGTGGCAATATTGAACAGTATGGGACAGAGGGGGTTACCTTGCAACACTCCATTAGTTTGGGTGATTTCCTTTGTTTTGCAAACTGCGTCATCTATGGTGATCTGGTTGTATGCCTGGATATTTTTTACTATGATTGTTAAAGGGTTGTGATATTTTGAAATTTCAATACAAACTTTCTTCTGTCAATTAGGTCGAAGGCCTTTGTATAGTCTATAAAGACTGCATAAAACTTTCCCTTTTGGAGTCGCTTTGCTTCCTCTATGTCATTTAACAGATTTTGAATTGCGTGCAAGGTTCTTCTTCCTCGTCTAAAGCCGAATTGTTCCTCCGGTATCTTGGAGTAGACTTCGTGTACTATCCTGTTGGTTAGAATTCTTGTCAGTAACTTGAAGGTGTTGCTTTCCAGTGCAATTCCTCTGTACGAGTTGGGGTCGTTGGTTTCACCTTTTCCTTTATAGAGATATTTTTTGGTTGATTTTCTCCATTCTTCGGGGATATTTCCTGATTCTAGGCATTTGGCAAACAGCTTAGACCATAGTTCTGCTAGGCATTGTGCCGATTCTTTTATAAGTTCGTTGAAAAACCTTTCTGGTCCTGCGGCCTTTATTACATTTCGCAGCCTTGATTGTGTCCAATACCTCTGTTTTAGTGATGGGGAGTATTTCTTCGTGTTGATCTCTACATTCATATTTTGTATTGATAGGCACTTACATCATTATATAATTAAACTGAATTATGCCAAAGAAACACACACACAAAAGGCAAGGGGTCAGTAAGTTAAATAGAGTGGCTTGTTATGTCATTGGATTTAAGCAGCACTACAAACAGTTCTCATGAATGTACGGCCATTGATAGGGCCCAGTATCAAGAAATTCTAAGTTTGATTTAATTGAAGTTAGCACTATGATTGTGATGTATTTTGGTTTATTTGTGATTCAGACTGTTCATGCTAACAATACTTAACTTTGCTTGTTGATTTCCAATTGGTGATGAACGAAGAGTAATAAAATGAGGGTCAAACCCTCGCGAGAGTTAAAAACTGCCTTTGTTCAATACTTACATAAATATGTGGACTGTATGACGATATGAATCAGTGAAACTCACAGGAAAATAGACACACTCACAAGCACGTTTATTTGCTTGAGCAATAAAAACACATGAACATCAAAAATGATAGTGAGCCAACATAATTAAATGTTGCTCTGAGTGACCAACATGACAGTCAAACAATACCTATTGAGAACAGCCTTATATGGCAGGAAGCACTTGCGCGTTGGTTTCACATGGCCTAGTTAGCCATCGTAGTGAAGAGCTTGGGCATAGTGACCCCGTAGGTCGTAGACCAGAGGCCTGCTCTCTCACCTGGACGAAGAGCAGCAAGTAGTTCTGTAGTGCTGAAGTTCTGACAATTAAAACAGATGGTGGTGAGATTATACGGTATAGTCAAGTGATGTTGCTCAGAAGGTACTGAAAGAGAGGCTTGACAGATCAACTGACACGAACTAAGAGCCATGGGTCCACACTATTTATGACTGGCTGAAGATATAGCAGAAGTCATGGACACAGGAAGCCAAGTGGACAGAGTAATATTAATCATTGACTTAGCTAAGGCTTTTGTCATGGTTCCACATGACCTCCTGTTACATAAGCTTGCAAATTTGGGTCATGATGAAAGAGTGGTATTCTGGATCTGGGACTTTCTCCAAAACAGAACCCAAACAGTCAAAGTTGGGGGAGTATTTTCGAAAGAGACACACTTCACCTCTGGAATTCCACAAGGAAGTGTAGTTGGGCCATTGTTGTTTCTTCTATATAAACGGCCTGGCAGAATACGTTAAATTGGACGTCAGACAATTCTCTGACGACTGTGTAATAGCCTATATAGAAAAGTCAATAAGCAAGTGGACACTGCGCTCCTCCAACAAGACTTGGAACGTATAGAATGCTGGGCTATCCGAAATAACATGAGGTAAGTGAAGAAAAAAAGTAAACGCCTGTATTTTACTAACAGCAGAAAAGGGACAATATTTGATTATAAATTAGGAAACAAAATTATTCCATGTGTGGAGTCATGCAGCTATCTCGGGATTGCCATAAATAAAAGGTTACATTGGGGTGAGCACGTTGAGAGCGTTGCTAGTAAGGCGCAAAAGTCGTTATACTTCGTTATGAGGAACTTGAAAGGTAGCAGTATTCAGGCCAAAGAATTGGCTTACAAATGTCTTGTGAGACCAATTTTGTAATACGCCACGAGTATGTGGGAGCCCTATCAATCAACTCTAACGAACATTTGGAGATGGTGCAAAGGAAAGCTGCAAGATTCGCACTTGGAAAATTCTCCCAAACTGACAGTGTCTCTAACACGTTAAAGTCATTGAGTTGGGAATCCCTACACAACAGAGGACATAAAAGAAGACTCCAGGAGATGTACAAAGCAAACACAGGAGAGTCGTCCTGGAATGAATTGCGAAACGGAATGCATGAGCCAGATTATATGGGTAGGAGAGATCACGAATACAAAATTAGGCTCAAGATTCAAAAAAGCAATTTTAACTAAGTATTCTTTTATAAACAGGGGTATTCAAACATGGAATGAGTTATCTGAAGAAGTCTTAGACCCTTTTCCTAACAGTTTAAACGTTTTCAAGAAGAAAATAAATGTTGCATTCAGGGAACACAGAGACATTATGGAGAGAAATTGAGATATACAGTACCTATGTAAATATCTTGTTACCACCAGGTTTTGCCTAACTGTAACAGTATCTATTAATAAATAAATACATAAATAAATAAATAAATAAATAAATAAAAACCCGTCAGTATGCCTTCCTTCGGAGGGGAAGTAAAGCCGGCGGGCTCATGTCATAGATTTATGGCATGTAAAACTACACTTGTGTGAAGCCAAATTTGTAGGTTAGATTTATAAGCGCTCTACAAGTTCCAACGTTCATCGCCAGGTGCCGGTTGCGGTGGCATCTAGTAACCAAGTCCGCAGCTAGATGCCGATGACGGTAGCATTTGGTAGCAAAAGTAGGAACTACTTGAAATTGATCGTCCGCAGTCCTTACCTGAATCACAGATAACACACACTAATACAGCCATCACAATTAACACCGGTTATCAGATTCTACACACACTCAAAGTACACGGGGCTACATGACCGCGTTGTCGCAGCCCCTAAACTGAGGAACCAACCAACTGTCACCAGCCAATTGAAGAGAAACTGAAGCAGTGGCGTCATGGAGAAGCAGAATGAAGATAGCCATCTTGTGACTTTATCTTGTGAAGTTAGTGGTACGAGAAACACGTAAACGCTAGGACATACTAATGCATCAAGTGTGCGTGATATGCCCATTGCGAAAAAAAGTTAAACACAATTTAAGTACGTAGTTACATATGTATGTGAATGTAAAATACGTGGGAAAGTTAGTAAGTTACACTTTAAGAATATTTAAATTTGCTTCAGTAACCACTGGCAATACAAGGGAATGTGGGTAATGTTACTTGACCCATTGAAACTCGTGGGGAATACCAAAACTATACAAAAGCACATTCGCGAACAAATGTGACACTTGTCTTTATTATTATGAGCTATTTTACCGCTGGTAGTTTTGAAATGTAGGCTTGTATTTGTCAAGACTGAGCATAAAGGTTCGATAGAAGTTCTGGGTTTGTTCCTCTGGAAGTCTTAATCAATTTGCGGGAGATGTGTTTTGTCGAATGCTGGTCTTCGTAGCTTGTTTTCTTGTATCAAGGAAGTTAGTCCTTGTTCTTCTGGGAGTTCCGTTCTGCCATGCGAGTTGTCTTTGTTCTAATGCCGATTCACACTGTTCCACTATACAGTACATGTTTCCTTGGTTTTGAGAGTGCAATAGTCTCCCTTGTAGTTGTTCCCAGTTTTCGGGATCAAAAGATTCAAATTTACGAGTGAACTCTCGGTTGGACTCGGTGACAAATCTATCCATACCTTTCACATGTGCCTTGCTGGAATGAGTTTAACTCAATCTCTGAGAGATAGTGATCTGAATTAAGTCTAGCACTCCACAGAACCTTTATATTCTGGATCTATCGTTGTACTTTCCGGATTATGGCAACGAGGTCAATTTGAAATTTCTCCTAAAACAAGTATATTGTTATTATTATTATTATTATTATTATTATTATTATTATTAATATTAATATTATTATTATTAATGAACAGTCTATCAAGCTCTGGAGGCTGGATTTAGACAGCTCCTTAACCCGGTCCATGAGGCAATTATAATTGGCTACATGGATAATTCTTGCTAGGTGCGTCCACGTCGCGGGGGTGGGCAACGGTACTGTAATATACCATGGAACCACAGTACCGGCTAAGTTCTGGTGAAGACCCAGTCCTATGGGGTATAACATAGGCCCCGTGCACAGGGTTACGTGCGAAGACCTCAACGGAATCTGCAGCGGAGAAGATGGAATTCGGAACGGTGGAGATTGCGGAAGAGGCAACCCAGTACTCAGGGAATAGTAAGAGTACAGCATCAATCGGCAGCGTCTGTTTCCCAGGTTAGGGGCGGCTGCAAGGACGTCTGTTTCCCATGTTAGGGGCGGCCTGTATAATAGCTGGCAGTAGCTTCATAAAATGCCTTTGGGAGTGGCGACCCCATCGTAATAATAGCCTAAAATGGAAATGGCACTTCAAATGATTCGGAGAAGGTTAGGGCGTACCCTGCAGGCGACGCGCAGTTCTTTTGGTACTGGGGGAACTGTGAGAAATGGGCGACCTGTAACCGAAATGAAAGTGGGAATCATGAATGTCATGACCCTGACAGGCAAGGTGGAGGAGGTGGTAGACTTCATGGAGAGGGAGAATGTTGGATTGATGGGGCTGAGTGAAGTGAAATGGAAAGGTAAAGGAAGGAAGAAATTGAGGAAAGGATATACATTATACTGGAGTGGTGGCCAAGAGGCAAAAAATGGCGTGGGACTGATAACCTCGAAACAACTGGAGGAGTATGTTGAAGTGGTCGAGTGTGTGAGTGACAGAATAATGAAAATTAGAATGAAGATGAAAAATGACGTGATGGACTTCTTACAAGTGTATGCACCTCAGACTGGAAACAGAGAAGAAGTTATTGAAGTATTCCTGGAGGATGTAGAAAGAGTAATTTCAGATGTATAAGTGGTGATCATGGGAGATATGAATGCACAAGTCGGAAACGAGAGACAAGGAAAGGAAGAAGTCATTGGACCATATGGATATGGGAAAAAGAACCGGGAACGAGAGGAACTTGTAAACTTTTGTGAAAGGAATGGACTGATAGGGGGTAATTCATGGTTTCGGAAGAAAAACAGCAGGAAAATTACGAGATATGGTTGGGGCGATAGAAGAACAAAATCAGTAATTGACTACTTTCTGGTGGAAAGGACTAATCGCAGAAAGCTGATAGATGTGACAGCTTTACCAGGAGAAGCATTTGATGGGGACCACAGAGCTGTGGTGGCAAAATTTAGATGGGAAAAATTGGAAAACCTAAAGGAGATCAGAGAAAGTAAAATAAAAGTATGGAAATTGAAAGACAAAACTGTACAGGAAGATTTTCAGGAGAGATTGAAGCAACAAATCCCAGTTACTGAAGTGGAAAACATAGAAGATGAATGGTCCCACTTTAAAAAGGCATTTGTTGGTGCGGCAGAGAGTGCTTGTGGTAGGACGTCAACAAGAGTGAAAGAGAAGGCGACACCATGGTGGAATGAGGAAGTGAGGAAAGCAGTGAAAGAAAAGAAGTCTGCATGGAAAGAATGGAACCGAGATCAAACAGAAGAAAGCAAAAGGAAGTATCACGACAGCAAACGGAGGCGTAAGAAAGTGGTAGGAGAAAAAAGAAGAAAAGTTGGGAAGAATTTACACGAAGAATGGAAACAGATGTAAGTGGCAGTAAAAGGATGCTGTATGGGCTTCTAAGAAGTAAGAGGAAAGAAAGAGTTACTACAAAGCTAGTGAAAAAGGAAGATGGAGAGTTGTTAACACACCCAGAAGAGATAAAGGGACGATGGAAGGAGTATTTCGATAAGCTATTGAATGTGAGCAATTGTACTGGTGAGATGGAAGTGACACAACCTGACGACTCTATAACAGAAGATGATATAACAATGCTGGAGGTGGAATTAGCAGTACAGAAAATGAAGATGGGAAAAGCAACAGGGGTGGATGAAATCAGTGTAGAAATGATAAAGGCTGCTGGACCTGTTGGTATGCAATTGTTGTATCGACTGCTAAAGTGTGTGTGGCAATGGAAATGTGTACCAGAAGACTGGAAGAAAGGTCTAATAATACCAGTGTTTAAGAAGGGGGACAAGAAGGTGTGTGATAACTATAGAGGGATCATCCTCATATCACAGATAGTAAAAATACTGGAAAGGATATTAGAAAGAAGAATGAGAAGAAAGGTGGAAGGAGAGTTGCAAGAGGAACAGTATGGCTTCAGGAGTGGAAGATCCACAGTGGACCCAATCTTTAGCTTGAGGCAGGTGATGGAAAAGAACTGGGAATATGGAGAGGATTTGATCATGACTTTCATAGATCTAGAAAAGGCATATGATAGTGTCCCCAGAGAGAAGGTATGGGAAACCATGGTTAAGAAGAGACTTGGAAGAGAAATGTTGGAAATGGTGCAAGCAATGTACAACAACTGTGTTAGCAGGGTACTGACCCCAGTTGGAAAGACAGATTGGTTTAGGAACAAGACTGGACTAAGACAGGGGAGTGTGCTGTCCCCTCTCTTGTTCATAATGGTGATGGATGAAATTGTAAAGGAAACAAAGGAAGCATATGGACATAAAGAAATGAAGTTACTGTTATTTGCAGATGATATTGTGGTCTGGGGAAGGAACACCGAAGAAGTGCAAAAACAACTAGTTGCACTGAACGAAAATATTCAGAAGTATGGCCTGAAAATCAGTATAGAGAAAAGCAAGACCATGGTGATGACAAGAGGGGAAAGACAAGGAAAGGGCACTGTGAAAATTGGAAGTCAGAGTTTGGAAATTGTGGACACGTTCAAATACCTAGGAAGTGAATTGATGCAAACTGGTAGGTTGGACTTGGAGATTGGCAGGAGGGTACAGCAGAGCAGAGCAATGCATTCTATCAAAGTGTAAGAATACTTGTTTGGGATAAGGAAGTACCAAGGAAAAGCAAGGAGGTAATGTATAAAGTGTACTATGTTCCCATATTAACTTATGCAGCTGAGACTTGGACCCTGACAAGCAGGCAAGAGAGTAGAATCCAAGCCAGTGAAATGAAATTCCTAAGAAGTATGATAGGAAAGACAAGGAAAGACAGAGTGAGAAATGAAGATGTTAGGAAGGAAGTTGGGATGGGAAAACTAAATGAGAGAATTAAGAAGAATAAACTAAGGTGGTTTGGACATGTAAAGAGGATGGAGGAAAATAGAATACCAAGACAGATGCTGGAGGCGAAGTGCAAGGGTAAGAGAGCAAGAGGAAGACCTAGAACAAGGTGGATTGATTCAGTGAAGAACAGCGTAAGAAAAAGGAATCTGGACTGGGACAAGATCGTGGAAGAATAATGGTGGAAGGAAAGAGGAAAGTGGAGAAGTGCCATAAATACCCCGACCCGGCAGGAGCTGGATAAGGGGAAATGATGATGATGATGATGAGTCTATCAAGCAAACTTGTAATCGTGGCAATACTGAACGACGTGAGCAGCAAGTATTTAAGTGATAGGAGTAAATAGCGCACCAATTGCTAAACATAATTGTATAAGAGGTGTGATGTTTTATCGTAGGCGGCTTCTGTGGCGTAGTTGGTAACATGCTGAGCTTCTATGCCTAAGATCGCGGGTTCAAACCCGGCCGAAGTTGTCTGATTTTTAAGAGCGTTAAAAATTCCTCAGTAGGCCTATGCCCTCCCTCGGAGGGTAAGTAAAGCTGGCGGTTCCATGTCATAGATTTATGGCATGTTAAAGAACCTTCCACTAATTACACCTGTGTGAAGCTAAATGATATAGGTTAAGAATGTAAACAACGCCGACTGCGGTGGCGTCTAGTAGCCAACTTCTGAACTATTAGTCGTTTGCGGTGGCGTTTGGCGGCAAAAGTAGGAACTATTTGAAAAATTCAAAGGCTGCAGTCCTTACTTGAATTAAAATACAGATAACACACACTAATGCAGTCATGACAATTAACACCGGTTATCAGACAGATTCTACACACACCCAAAGTACACGGGGCTACATGACCACGTTATCGCAGCCCCTAAACTGAGGAACCAACCAACCAACCTGTTTTATCGTAGACTTTCAAGTAAATCTACATTGTTACTCACTTTTAAAAAATTCGGAACGTACAAAGGAAAAAGAGTTTCGTTACTTTTGTTTCCTATCATGGGATAAGGAGCAGATGACCTCGCTAGTCCACCCCTTAAAAACACAATAACCAATATCATGGGATATCAAGGGACAGATGCTCTCGATATTCCATCCCTTAAAACAACAATTAATCCCATTCAGGCCCTGTGCAGCTGTGAGGAAATCAACATGTCAACGAAGGTAAGTATAACAATTTTTTATTTACAGAAACGCTTCACGCGGACATTCACTATGGGGCCATAACACAGACAGATAGTTATGAACAGCAAGTAGGCTACCGGTACATTCATTACAGAGCAGACGATGACTTCAACGATAACTCTGCGTAGCAAAATAATATCTGTTCAGTACTGATCATAACAGGTTACGCAGTACAAAACACAAACATGAATATCTCTCCATTGTTGTTATTGAAGGAGTCATTCGTTTAGAACTGACTAGCTCATAATTAAATCAACTTCTTCAACATAACATAGAAAGAGAAAAATACACCTGAATGTCGACAGTTCTACAATTCCAAAGGTGTATAACCAAGACGTGTTGGATGAGCAAGCAGTAGTCTTCATGCAACAGTCTTCAGTCATTTAGAATGTGCAGGTATTTGTTTCCTCTGATACTAGAACTTCCAGTACATTTCTTAGCATAGAAAACTTGTTAAATCAGTCGGGTAAAATACTTCCGTTAAAATGAAACTGTCGCAGACCGTCACTTAGTCCGTGTGAAGAGGATGAAGGTCGTATGAATTCATCGGAGCTCTTTTTTGCTTGTGTTGCTATTGATCGCCGCAGAATCTCTTCTGTTATTTTACTTATTCGGGAAGCGACAGAATGCCTCAAGCACTCACTAGGGTTTCTGGAGGTACTCCCAGATGATTGTGAAGTCACGTCCCATGTGTCAATAGACTGGGTATTAACAGATTTGGATTTTTGTCTTCGAAAGCTGGGAACTGAATCTCCTTCAGACTGAATCCCGATGGACTGTACTTTTGTTAGTTTGTTAGATGTCTGAGTTGCAGTGGTTGACTTCGAAGGACATGTGGAGCTATAGTATTGCTCAGATTGAACCACCTCACGCTCGTGACTAGAAGAATGTTGCTTATGATGATTGTCCATTAGATCATCAAATAAGGATTTGAATTTTGCCAGCTCTTTATTAGTTG
Organism: Meconema thalassinum; assembly: GCA_946902985.2. Lineage (NCBI taxonomy): Eukaryota > Metazoa > Arthropoda > Insecta > Orthoptera > Tettigoniidae > Meconema > Meconema thalassinum. Next base: position 1,334,618,515 of record OX336388.2, read on the forward strand.
ATAAAAGTTGTTGTGACAGTTGCTCTTTCTCAAACATCAGCGTAATTTTTCCACACTGTTTGGCCTCCAATTTCTTCATGGCTTTGTCGTAATCAATTTGGAAATCATCATTAAAAAGCTGCACTTCTGGTTGCTGTGTAACACTCTCCTTCACCATCTGCCATTCAACAAATTTTTGGCTACACTCATCTCTCTCTTTCCTGATAGCTTCCAGTTCTTTTCTTAGTGTTATAGTGAGAATTTCCATGTTACTCAGTTTCTGGTTGAGTGCTTTACAATGGGACTCAACGCTTGTCGAGCTACTGATATCGGACAACGGTTGGTGCAGTTGTGGTTTGATGACTGACATAGATCTGACCCCAGAACGAAGTGGTAGTTGCTGCTGCTTGTGCTTCTTGTCGCACCACAGTTTCTGCTCATGTGCAATCTCCTGATTCAGTAACTCTTGCTGTAACTCCATTGCCTCTTGTTGTTGATGTAACATCTTCTGTCGCTGATCCAAGTCCACCTGCTGCTGATGTAACACTTGTTGTCGCTCATCCAGTCCCTGCTGTTGATCTTGCGATAACTGCTCTTTAAGTGTCTGTATTTTAATCTGCTCCTCTAGTAGGAGTTGCTGCTGTTGCTCCAGTTCTTGATGGTGCTGCTGTAGTAATTGTTGCTGCTGGTCCAGTTCTTGCTGGTGGTGTTGTAGCTGCTGCTGTGTGTGTTCCATCTCCTGGTGCCGCTGATGTAACATTTGCTGCTGCTGTTGGAACTGGATCTGTATCTGCTCATGCTGTTCTAATAAATGTCTCTGTAGCTCTTGCTGCACTTGTAGCAAGTTGAATGTCTGACGCAGTTCTTGGACTTGACTCTGTATTGGACTGAGTTGCTCCTGTTCTCCTCCTGAAGTGCTTACTTTGTACTGCTTTAGTTGTCGCTGCTGCTGTTTCAACAGTTCCTGTTGTTGTCTCAGGAGCTGTTGCTGATGTTGGAACAGCTCCTGGCTCTGCCCTTGCTGCTGTAACATGTTTATTATCTGTCTCAAAATTAGTTGTTGTTCATGCTGTTGTTGGGTCTGTTGGTCCTGAAACTCATACTCTAGTTCCTTCAGCCGCTGCTGTTGTTGCGCTATCTTCTGCTGCTGATCAGGACTCCACGGTTGGCTCTGAATTAGTAGAAGCTGCTTATGCTGTTCCTGGATTATCTCTTGATGTTGTTGGAACGCTGACTGCCCCTCCTGTCCTCGTTGCAGCAGTTGATTCACTGTTTCGATCAACAGTCTTTCTATCTCTTTCTGATGCTCCTTCTGACGAGAACGTTCCTTTTGAAAGGCGGAGAACGCCCGTTCCAACTCCTCGGCTTGCCTCTGTTGTGTTTCTAGCTGCTGTTCTTGCTGAGGAGAAAACATAAGAAAATCTCCATTCGCACAACTACCTTGTCTACACAGCCGTTCAATGGCACTGATTATTTGTTGATGTTCATATTCTTTCTTCTCTTGCTCATATTGTTCCGGTTGTTCTACTTCCTTCTTCTCTTTGAATATCAGTTTCACACCTAGTTGTTCTTCTTTCTGACTTGCCAACAGATTTACTGGAATTTCCCTCTTCTCCTGACCTACAATATTTCTAGCCTCCTCAATTTCCTTCTTCTGTTTCAACAATAAGTCCTTTTCCTGCAAGAGCACATTTAACCGTTGCTTATCTTGAGATCTCTCTTCTTGCTGGTCTGATGTAGGTACCAAATAATTCTGTTCGATTGTTTCTATATGCCGAAGTCTCTCATTTATACTCTGAATCTGAATATCTTCCAGCAATTGAGAATTAGTATCTGCTATTCTACTTTCTGCTTGACAGGGTGAATTCTCTAAGGCTGAATTGTTCAAAAAATGTAAACTCTCGCTTTGATAGATTTGGATTTCAGATAATGTTCGTAACACTGGGGAAAGAAATGAGCGCCATAATGAGTAAAGATGAACGTACTTGCGAATTAGATGAAAAATTATTGCAAGGGTAATTGTCATGAATACACAGGTAAGGAATGTTTTCGTCGTTAAATAGTGTGGGCATATATATGAAAAATTTCCTGTTGGCTTGTCCAGAATCATGCAAAGATTTTCTCTGTGGCGGAGACCCATTTTGTCCGGAAATGAATTCCCGAGGAATAATTGACTTCAAAAGTCATTAATATGCAACATTGTTCCCCCAGTATCCCCGTGAGTTTTTTTTGAACCTTCACTTGTCTTCTTTAGATATGCCATACCAAATAAAATAACTAAACTTCAGGAGAATTTTTTCCAGAAGCTATGCAGCTGTACATCTCCATGGAAATGATTCACCACATTTTAATGTGATATTGTTGAGCGGGGATATATTGAATGATTGATAGGGGTGGTTATATTTTAACTGGAGAAACATCAAGGTCATCTTTTCCCATGTAAAGAGTTTCATCGAGCGCCAGTATACGAATTTTCGAGATCGATGGGTTTTCTGAAGAATTGACTGTCACACTCTTTCAGAAACTAGATGGAATAAGATTGGAGTCCAGAGGGCATCCATCAACTTCAGCTCTTAAGAGAAGGAAGCTAGCTTGTAGTTTTACGTGTCGATTAACTTCGTGGTAATAAGTGATGGTTTCTCCTTTTTATGTAAAATCTGAACCACCGACGTAGCATTTAGAATCGAAAATGTACATGCAGTTACTCAGCAATCGAACTCACACTCCTTGGGGAGAATTGAGATGTTAGAAGTCATTTTTCAGTGTTACCTAGTAATCTATTATAGAATGTTTTTTAGTCGGTCAATACGATTATTTCCAATTATATTAGACGAGGAGCACAAATATTTAAACACCCTAAATTGAAAGAAATATCACATGAATTATTTGTCACTTAATTAACACACTTTTATGTTCGACCCTGACTATTATATGTCAGAAAACTGTACTATAATGAGGCTCATTATAACACTATTTTTCATTATGAAACAGTTTCTCCCACCAATCAGAGCTCAAGAAACAGTTCTTTGACCAATTAGATAAGGATATCATCGCACCTGAACTGAGTTCCACGGCCTTCTAATTTAAATTTCACTGCGTGGCCTAGTGTCATAGTAGGGTAATCGAGGGGGTCATGGTCAAATACAAGGAATTCTCTGCGTCTCATGAGCTCTGTTCAGTACATAAAACTGACGAAATCTCGACAGATATTTATGAATATTTATGTTCGAATATAAAATAGTTATAATAATTATCGTCGAACATAAACAGTCGTATGCAACTCGCCTATAATGGTAATTAAGACACTCGTATGGGAATTATAAAACTCGCATACGCTCGTTTTATAAACATACTCGTGTCTTAATTATTGCCATTATAGGCTCGTTGCATAAGGTACTATTATATTACCAAAAAGGGGTTTTAATTGGATGACATGTTTCGATTGTCATGGGACCAAAATCAGATATTGTTCGCTTGGGCTTAGATTAGTTTCGGTGGATATGCTCCATATGCATTATACTTACGTACAACAATATTTACAATTAGTAAATTACAGAAGATTAAATGTAACTTGTGTAACGTGTCAATCTAATTTACACATATTATAATAGCACTTCTATAAATGTTGCGTTATTATTAATATTGCTTATGTGGTTAAGTATGTCATCACTATGATTTGTTGACATATTTTGTAACGAGCTTCAGATATGAATGCTGTCAACACTATTTAGTAAATTTCGGTCTCTATTTCTATTTAACGTTAATATTTAACTGGTGGTCTATTCTAATGTGATTAGATAAGTTAATAATGCAAATTCCTGCAAACATTAGAATTGAATAAGGTTATGTAAAGTATTTGGGATATCCTGTGGAGCGTCCGCTTCTACTCGCTATTATCCGGCGAGAGGCAAGCACGTTGACCGCTGCTCTATCACGCCCACACAAAAAGTTCAAGAATATGTTTCAAATATTTTGATTACCTTTCACATAGTTTTCATGGCGCTAATTATAACCATTGCTACGTTTAGGACTCTCGATCTGAAACGTTTTGGCGATATCCCAATTAAACGTTTCCTACTGTTTTGAAATGTTTTAAACCGTCTCATAGGACCGTTTTTTCACACGTTTCTCTAAACATCTTTAGTTTTCTTTTTATCTTGACCCTTTTAAACAATTTTTCATTTAATATATTTAATGTATGTCTCCCATAAGTTCAACCCCTCGTCCACGTCGTGGGAGACGGGCAACGGCACAAAGTAGGGGATCGCCTGTAGGGGCGAAGTATAGTGGGGACTTCGTGTGCCCCGGGACCGTTACGGTAGCTGTGAAGGTCCTACAGGAACCCTGAAAAGTGACGGCTAACGGGGCTCTGGTGAAGCTACGATAGGCCCAGCAAGCCAGTAGTGGATGAAACCAAATGCTTTCAAAAATGGAACGAGCCTCGGACAAGATGGATTTAATAGACGACGACACGGCTGTACACACGGACTAAGATTTGGAACTTTAAACCTAAGGACGCTGACGGGGAAGGTGGAGGAGATAGTGGATATGATGGAAAGAAGGAAGTTGGATTTATTGGGATTGGCAGAAACAAAGTGGAAAGGGGAAGGAAGGAGAGAACTGAGAAAAAGCTATAGACTGTACTGGAGTGGGAACGAAGAGGGAAAGAGGAATGGAGTGGGAGTAGTAGTACGAGATGGTTTAAAAGAAGAAGTGAGGAGAATAAGTGATAGGATGATGAAAGTGAAAGTAGCACTGAGGGGAGAGACCGTAGAAATAGTGCAAGTGTATGCTCCTCAAGTAGGCTGCGCCTCTGAAGAGAAGGAGGAGTTTGAAGAGGAATTGCAGAAGCAGCTCGTAGGAAGAAATATGATTGTTATGGGGGATCTGAATGCCCATGTAGGAAGAGAAAGACAAGGTAATGAGAGTGTTCTAGGACCAGAGGGTTGGGGCGGAAGAAATGAGGAAGGAAAGAGACTGTTGGACTTCTGCCAGAGGAACAGCCTGCTAGTTGGGAACTCCTGGTTTAAGAAAAGAGAGAGCCACACAATCACATGGTACAGTGATGACTTGACCAGGAAGTCGGTGGTCGACTATATACTGTATGAGAAAGAACTAAATAAGAACATCACGGACATCAAGGTTATACCATCGGAGAACCTGGATAGCGACCATCGATTGCTAGTAATGAACCTGAGAGGGAGTAAGGAGAAGAAAGGGACTGAGAACCAGAAAAGACGTATAAGGATATGGAAACTGAAAGAAGGGGATAGAAGGGTCGAGTACCTCAAAATGGTAAAGGAAGGAATTCCAACAGATGAAGAAAGAGGGGTGGAAGAGGAATGGGCTAGATTTAACAAGACACTAGTTGGTGCAGCAGAAGCAGTATGTGGGAGGACAAGTAGTAAGAAGAGGTGGAAGGAAACACCATGGTGGAATGAGAAGACAAAAGATATAGTTAGGGAAAAGAATAGAGCCTTTAGGAGGTGGTATCAAAATAGGACGGTAGAGACAAGGGAAGAGTACCAGGAAAGAAAGAAGGAGGCGAAGAGAGTAGTGGCTGAGGAGAGAAGAAAGTGGATGGAAGAGTGGACAAAGATGATGAAGGAGGATAGTGAAAGTACAAAAAAGGTCCTGTATGGGATGGTAAAAAAATAAGAGGTGGAAGGATCCTACGGATTATGTTAGAATGGTGAACAAAAGGGGACAAGAGATAGAAAATAGGGAAGAACTGAAGAAAATGTGGAAAGAATATTTTGAAGAACTTCTGAACCCAAATGGAAAAGATGGTGAGGAGGAAGAAATCGGGGAAGAGGAAGATGAACTGCAAACAAAAAAGGACTTAACATGGAAAGAAGTGGAAGATGCAGTGAACAAGATGAAAGGAGGGAAGGCACGGGTGTGGATGAGTTGACTGTGGAGATGGTGAGAGCTGCAGGAGAGGTGGGGATACAGTGGTTGTACCGAGTGATGAGGACAGCATGGAAGGAAAGGAAGACCCCAGAGGACTGGAAAAAAGGAATAATTGTCCCGATCTTCAAGAAAGGTAGTAGAACAGATTGCAGAAACTATCAGGGAATAACACTGATGAGTCATTGTGCAAAGATCTTCGAGAAAGTTTTGGAAAAGAGAATTAGGACAAGGATAGAAGGAGGGATGAGGGAAGAACAACATGGCTTCAGAGCAGGAAAGTCCACAGTGGATTTGATTTTTGCTGTAAGGCAGTTACAGGAACAGCACTATGAGTATGGAACAGATCTACTGATGGCCTTCCTGGACATTGAGAAAGCATATGACAGTGTATGCCGAAACAAAGTATGGAAGTCCCTGGAGGATAGAGGAGTAGAGAGATGGACTATAAAGAGGGTTAAGGAGATGTACAAGGGAAGCGTGAGCTGTGTGAAAGTGGGAGGAGAGAGATCAGACTGGTTGGGACAGAGAAACGGCCTGAAACAAGGAAGTGCACTGTCACCGTTACTTTTCATTGCGGTGATGGATGACATAATGACCCGAGTGGCACAAGTAATTGGGGAAGGAAAGATGAAAGCAATGGTGTTTGCAGATGATTTGATGATTTGGGGAAACAAGGAGGAGGAGGTACAGGAACAGTTGGACGTGTGGGAAGGAATAATACAAGGATATGGGATGAAATTTAGCATAAATAAGAGTGAGATGGTGATCACAACAAGGAAGAAGGAAAGAACCACAACGGGAATAACATTTGGTGGGGAACAGCTGAAGAAAGTGGAGAGTTTCAAGTATCTGGGAAGCCTGATACAAGAGAATGGAAGAAACTATAGAGAAATAAATGAGCGGGAGAGGCAGGCAGAAGCATTTCGGAGGAGTGTGAGAAGCATGTTATGGAGTAAGGATGTCCCTCAGAACAGCAAAAAGTTCATATATCGGACGTACTATGTCCCTATCCTGACGTATGCCTCGGAGACCTGGGTTATGAAAGGAAGGGAGAAGAGCAAAATACAGGCCAGTGAGATGAGGTTCTTGAGAAGCAGTATTGGAGCTACAAAGATGGACAGAATAAGAAATGAGAGGACCAGAGAATTAATGAAGGAGGAACCATTACAGGATGGTAGGCCCTATAGAGAAATCTAGACTTAGATGGTATGGACATGTAAAACGAATGGAGGAGAAGAGGATACCCAGGAGAGTACACGAGACTAAGTGGGAAGGAAAGAGACCGAGAGGAAGACCGAGAGACGGGTGGCTGAAGGGGGTGGATAAAAGCGTGAGGAAGAGAGGAGAAGACTGGACAAGGGTGGAGGCTGAGAGATGGTGGGAAGACAGAAGACGTTGGAGAGGCTTGTGATCCAAACAGACCCGGCCAGAGGCTGGAAACTGTGCAAGATGATGATGATGACATTTAATGTATGTTTCTAATGACTAACGTTTGAATTGTAACGAAGGTTTTTCAGTTCACAAGTGTAGTTAAAGGAATAAATGCACAGTGGAGCGGTATTCTGGTAGTTTGGAGTATTTAATACCACATCCGGTATGAGTAATGCCGGTATACCGATCAGGGTTAAAGCTGGTGAACGGAAAGTTGTTTATTTTACTGACAATAACACCCGACAAACATGAAATATCATTACGGTGACTTTATTATTAAATTAAGGAAACATAAGTGGAACATATTAAAGGCCTAAGAAACAAATTTAAGTGAAAAGTGGCAGTCTACAAAAATAGATTTATAATTAAAATCATAAAATGGCTTTCAGAAAACGTTATTTAGGGTACGAATTGTTAAAAAAGTTTTTTTCAAACATGTAGGCTATGCAAATATTTAAAAAAAGTTTTTTTTTCTCCTATAACATTCCCCAGGCCTCTCTCAATCCATCCATATATGTATGTCAAGTAAATATTATTAAATTCTTTCGATCCTTTACAGCTATCTTCCTAAATGCCCGCAGAACTCTGCCACGCCCCATTACGTGTCAGATGTACTCAACCTTCATATATTTCCTGAACAACATATTTTGGAGCAGTAAATGTAATTTCCTGTGCAAAAATGGTAAATTTCCCATTTTGCAGTTAGCTAACCTGCATAATGTTCATCTGACTCCATTTTTCTAATAAATTAACAATAGTATTCGTTACTACTGTATGATTTAAAAATTCTTATTAGTGTCAGTGTTTCCATAGATATGCCCAGTATTAGTAAATATAGTACTGGTAGGCAGAAATTCTTTAGAAATAGATTTAAACTTATACCTAGAAAGCGAAAGACACCAATCAATACTTCTCCAAGTGGGATTGAGGTTAAAGTGTAATCAAGTACTACGAAAAGAAAATGAAAATATTTGGGGGATTTAAACAGTAATTACGGTACTTCAGTGAAGAAAAGATCCCAAACAATAATCTGGCTGTGTAATAATAGATCTGTGTTGTCTGCAGTTTATTAAAGAAACTATCAGCAGTGCCCAGCTTCGCCCGATGGATTTATTTGTTTTATGGATGATAATGAATACTACTACAGAACTGGCACATGATACTTAAACTAACAGAAATAGAATGTTTTAAAAATATACCTTTTGTGGTGGTGGTGGTGGTGGTGGTGGTGGTGGTAGAGGGGGTGATAAGTAGTACAGTATAATGGACGTAACAATCAGGTCATTTTCCCGTAATGATAATGAATAGGGAAACTGCTATTTACTAAGATCAGTACTAACACATATACAGTAATTTACAAACGAATTAAAAATTTGATTAGAAAGAGGAGCAAGTGAAATAAAAGACACTGCATAGGCCCTATATCGCATTGGCTGTTAGAAAAGTAGAGAACAATAGTGTCGTCTTTTATCGCATAGCGCCGTAGGAACAGAGCACTTTGGAAAACTTCGGCTGTCCCGAGCTCCTGAGGTAGCAATAATGTCATTTATCGCCACATAGCGCTCAAGGATAAGGATCGGAATAAATGAAAGTAAATTTGAAAGCACCAACGCTTATTGCAGCTGATAACGTCAATGTACTGCACCAACACCATCGCACTTATACAGAGGCATAATATTTTCAAAATGATAACTGTTTTAAGAGGCCTAAGAAATATTTTTGCACTAATTAATCGCCGTGACTGCAATTTATAAGCAGCACAAGAAGGAACTATTTTCGCAATTCTGCACCAGAACACTGGTAGGGGTGACGTGATGCAGCCCGCATTGCCAGCCAACGATAGACTTAGTAAAATATTCTTACAGTTACACAACTACGGACATGAATGGTTCTAGGGCCTAATTAAAACGTGGTTTCCATGTTCCTTTTGTCTGTTATTCTAAATGTAGGGAATGGAGAGGGTTGTGCAAAATATCAAGTGGACATTGTTACCAGCAGGGCTTCAAAGGGTACGTATTCAAATATTGGTTCAGATCGGTGAAGCGGTGTAAATTTGTGCCAAAGAGCCTAAATGAAAGAAATGGTGTGGTCTGTCCGAAATTTAAAGTGGACAGTGTTACCCGCAGGGTTCCAAAGGGTAAGTATATAAATTTAGGTTCAGATCGGCGAAACGATGTAGATTTTTGCCAAAGGGTCTAAATGCAGGGAATGGAGAGGTCTGTCCGAAATTTCAAGTGGGCAGATTTACCCGCAGGGTTCCAAAGGATAAGTATACAAATTTTGGTTCAGATCGGTGAAACGGTGTAGATTTGTGCCAAATGGCCTAAATGCAGGAAATGAAGTAGTCTGTCCGAAATTTAAAGTGGACAGTGCTATCCGCAGGGTTCCAAAGGGTAAGTATACAAATTTTACTTCAGATCGGTGAAACGGTGTAGATTTGTGCCAAAGGGCCTAAATGCTGGGAATAGAGAGGTATGTCCGAGATTTCAAGTGGACAGTGCTATCCGCAGGGTTCCAAAGGGTAAGTATAAAAATTTTACTTCAAATCGGTGAAACGGTGTAGATTTGTATAAATAACAGACAAACATTGAGCTTTATGTATGCAGTATGCAGTAGATGTGTAAAGTGTAATTATTGTGACAGTAAAAGTAGCTTTGAATTGTTAGAAAATACAAATAGTCGAAATGGTTTAGCCTTAGGCTAAAGCTAATCTTTGTGTCAATGTTTGTGATCATAAGGAATCATGATATACCTCAGGAGTAAATAATAAGAGGCTTTATAATGTGAACACTAGACTAGTCTATGGTATGAGGTGGATATACAAAGGGTATGTTTCAACATGAAGTATGTACTCTCGGCTATTGGCAGAAGAAGAGTTACCGAGGCAGAGAAAACCTACAAGAAGAGTTCCAAGAAGGCAAGGAACAGAAAAAGAAACACATTGAGGAAGAAAGAGGATGGAGAACTTCTGATAAAAATATGATTATGGGGCTGGAATGCATTAAACACATCAGGTTGGACCACAACCTTAGTTTAAAGCAATGTTTAAGTTTAAGTCCAGTTTCCCGAAAGTTTAATTTTTGACGTATTGCTGCTAATACATTTATTTCTGTATGTTCTCCATAATAGTCTACTTTATGCAGACACACCGACACCGTCATGCTATGTCTACTGTTAAAAATTAATGGATTTTATTGGTAAGTTTCAAAGATATGGGTACCTACAACAACCTCTGCAGTTCCAGAAACTAAACTTCTTATGAATAAGAAAGTAGGCTAAATATTGAAATATTTGACAAACCTACTAATTATTTTTCTTTTCTATTTTATTGTTGTACGAGTTCTTATCAAGTTGTAAAGTTAATTTCAAGTGTATATAAAGTATATTTGTTGTAATAATGCGTGTGTGATTTTCAGTTAAATCATGGTCCTTCACAGACATGTACCCTTAAAGGCTAAAGAAACAAATTTTAGTGACAAGTGGTAAAAAAAAGATTTATATTTAAAATCATAAAACGGTTTTCAGAAAACATTTAATTAGAATACGATTTGTTAAAAAATGTTTTGCCATTTATTTATTTAACGCTTAAATGTTTCTCAAGAAATAATAATAATAATAATAATAATAACCCCTGGCACTAGAGCCCGTGAAGGGCTTAGGCCTACCAAGCGACCGCTGCCCAGCCATTTGGCCTGCAGATATTGGGATGACGCGTGATCAGCACATCGGGTCCCCTCAGCCATTAATCTTGGTTTTCGTAATCTGGGCGGTGCCTCACTGTCAGACAGCTACTCAATTGTCCTCACGAGGCTGATTGCACCCCGTTCCAGCCCTCACGTCAGCTTCTAAAATCCCTGATGGAGCCGGGAATCGAACCCGGGGCCTCCGGGTAAGAAAACGATTAAACTATTAGTGGGGAACTCTATAGTTGTATTTTCCGCTGAAAAATCTGACATTTCGTCGCCACTGTGCAAAAACCGTTGATGACTAGACCGCACGCAAGGATTGTTGCCATGGAAACCATACAGCGACAAAAGTTGAATGATGCTAACTGGCCACGTGCGTTTCGCCCTTCGAGCATACAATAGGATAGAGAGGCCTCTGCCAGCGGAAGATGGGGCCAGAATAAGATCAGCTGATCTTGGTATAAAATGGCGCCTATGCCCAAGTTGTCAACGTAAGCGTAAAGATTTTACTTAATAATTATCGATACACGAGCCAAATTTTGCAGTATAATATATTACAAATATTTAAAATACGCATTTTCCTTTATGTAAGAGGCTGCATGTGAAGTTATATAGCCCTGCTTACAATTGCAGTCAGAGGTTTGAAAAGGGGAACAGGCTATCTTTTCACGGGTAAGAATTAAAATATATAACCTAAAATACACAGACTTGATTACATACATCCCCAATACAGCTGGCACCCAGCGGCGTAGCCGTGCTCGTTAAATCATGCAGCACGCTCGGATATCGCAGGTCGAATCCCGGCGCTGACTGCGGCTATCTCGATTGTGGTTTATCCTCCAGGTTTTTCCACACTTTCTCCAGGCAAATGCCGGGATAGCACCTTAGTTCACCTACATCATCCCTGTCCCTAAAAAAAATCAATACAGGTTATTAGGCAAGTTTAACCCACACCCAACTACACGGTGCTGATGACCAAGATGTCACAAGCCCGTTAAATGAATTAACAACCACCAATGCAGCTATACACACTACTGCAGTCATCACAGAAATTTAAGTAATCAGACAAGTTCAACACATACTCAAGTACACAGGGCTGATGACCCGGAAGTCCCTAGCCACCAAAAATGAATTGACTAAATATGGAGGGGAAGGGGATAACATTAGGATATTTGTAAGATTTATTGCTGTAGGTGATACATATTGGGAGTGGGGATATCATTGGTTTTCTTTTAAGATGCAGTGCTGGTTATCAATTCGTACGAATAATTAAATGTATTTGCTTATTTCAGCTTCACTTCAGACCCTGAATTGCTTAAGCTATGGACCATAAATATGAAGAGAGAGGGATTTCAGCCATCAAAATATAGTAAACTTTGTTCAAAGCATTTTGAACCTAGCTGCTTTGATAAAGAGAGGTTTGGTCATCCATTTCTTCTGAAAGGATCAGTTCCAACTAGTTTTGAATTTCCGGAACACTTGAGTAAATTACAAATTTTCATTGATGATAGTTACAGTATAATCAGGTTAATGGATCCGATCGGGAGATTATCGGCCAACTTTCTTGATTTATAAAGCAAAGCCAGCATAATAGAAGCATAGGGCCTACATGTCACTAAAAAGTATTCTAGTATGCTTTGTAGAGATTATTTTAGATATGTAAAAATATTACAAATGTAACCAAGTCAGACAATTATTACGGATAAAAATTATACGTAAACATATTTTATTCACCATTTTATAATTTCCTAACCATGTCACGTCACCTATGCATTCCAACACTGATATGTCAACACACCAAAATATCGCATATAACGATTATACTTCGCACTTTTCATACAAAAAAGAACAGCAATTTTCAGAAGGAATTGTAGTTATCGCCACCTTCAACAGAAATTGTCTGTTAATCACAAGGAATACGCTTGAATCGGGATTTTAAGTCACTTCATAATGCTATTCTTATGGGAGACATCTTTGTTTTGCCCAACATCAGCTGATCTTATTTTGGCCCCACGGTCGGCTGATAGAAGCATAGCCGGCGCCCTCTCTATCCTATTGTATGCTCGAAGGTTTCGCCGACCAGTCGTTTGTTTGGTTGCCTCCAGTATGCACACTAAACTTGCTGCGTTTCATAATCTGCTGGTTTTATTAGACTTAAACTGAGAACCTTCCTAATGAATACCCTCAAAACCCCGTTGAACATTAGGAGAAAATAAAGGATGTCGTTCTTTCCAATGTGAGAAAACAATTGGATATAAATTAAAGAAAAATCAGGATTGGTTTGACGAGAATGATAGCTACACTAAGCTCCTTATAGATAAGAAAAGAAATGGCTTCATCTCCTGGAAAAGAGATGTAAATTGTCGGCAAAAGAAGAAAATATTTCAGGAACTCAAGGCGGAGGTGCAAAGAAACACACGCGAGCTTAAAAATGACTGGTGGAAATCCAAATCAAGGGAAATACAGTTTTTGCAGACACAAATAATACGCACGCGTTTTCCAAGGCAACTAAGGTTCAGGGATGGAAAGTTTACATAGAGTGTTTGCATAAGGAAAAGGAGATTGGAAATCATGTAATGGAAAGGGAAGATGAAATTGATAAGGATGCGAAAGGAGATTTAATATTGAGCTCAGAATTTTACAGGGCATTGGAAGACTTAAGCAGAAACAAACCACCAGGCATAGATGATATAGCCTATCGATTGAGTTGCTACGCTGCATAGGAGATGAAGGTCTAATCAGGTTATATCACTTGGTATGTAGGATTTATGAGACAGGTGAGGTACCCTCTGATTTCAAGAAGAATGTTATCATCCCTACACCGAAGAAAGTAGGAGCTGAGAGATGTGAAGTTTACCGTACAGTCAGCTTGGTTACTCATACTTCAAAGATCCTCTCTAGAGTAATTAACAGAGGATGGAAAGACAGATAGAAACGGAGTTGGGTGAAGACCAGTTTGGTTGTACTGCTGTACTAAGTCCTAGTGCTGATTTTGGATGGTAGAATAAGGAAAGATAAGAGAACGTTCATGGCATTTGTAGACTTAGAAAAGGCTTTTGATAATGTTGATTGGGCTAAAATGTTTGACATTCTTAAAACGATTGGAATAAAGTACAGGGATAGGAGGGTGAGCTAAAATCTCTACATAAACCAGACAGCAGGCATTCGAGCTGAAGGACATGAGAGAGAAGCTGGTATTCAGAAAGGTGTAAGGCAACGCTGTAACTTATCACCCATACTTTCCAATCTTTACATTGAACAAGCAATGAAGGCAATTGGAGAAAAAAATAAAGTGGGAGTGAAGATTCAATGAGAAATAATATCAACTCTGAGATTTGCTGATCACATCGTCATCTTGGCCGACACGCCAAAGGATTTGAATGAGTTTTTGAATGGTATGGACTCCGTCTTGAGGAAAGGATTCATGATGAAAATCAATAAATGTAAAACAAAAATATTGGAATGCAGCCGAAATAAATCAGAAACCTCTATGGACATCAAATTGTCAGGTGAAAAGCTAAAGGAAGTAAGAGACTTCTGTTAATTAGGGAGCAAAATAACCAGTGATGGACGAAGCAAAGAGGATATACCTAAAAAGTAGGTTGGCTCAGGCAAGTAAAGCATTTCTACAAAAAAGGAATCTGTTGACATCGAATATAGATTTAGCTATTATGGAGTCATTTCTGAAAACCTTTGTCTGGAGCGTGGCACTCTATGGAAGTGAAACTTAGACTATTGGTGCAGCAGAAATGAGGAAAATTGAATCCTTTGAAATGTGGTGTTACAGGAGAATTATGAAGATCAGATGGGTAGTGTGCCCAATCAGTCACGGCAGTCTGGCATCGAACTCGGGTCTCATCAGAGAAGACCAGGCACATGGTTATGCCTAGAGTCGAACCATTGATCTCTGAGGGGGAGCAATTACAGGGAACCCAAAGAGCAATGAGAGATATACTGACATATAATATCGTAGCATGATTTCACGACCTATATGTGAATATCATAGCAGTTTAAGGTGAAGAATTGTAGCGAAATGCAAGGAAATATACGTTTTCAAAGCATACGAGAATGAGAGGAGGCCAGTTTGAAGTTTTACAAATTACACTTAGCAAGTGGGTGGAGACCTTAGGCGCCGAGCGCACTATTTACGTCTGGACCGAGGAGACAGCCCAAAATTAATGACTCGGGTATTCACCGCTTGACAACGATGGAATCGGGAGTAGGGATGATTGCCCACGGAAATGAATTAATTACAGCCAAGTGGAGCATTGAAATGGAGTGAAATATACACCCAGGTGAATATATTCACGGAGAGGTAATTTAGGAGTGGTTTTCCACCTAAATTAAAGCTTATATCTCCAAATGAACGCGTTACAACCTAGCCTACGCTCGAGAGCAGTGATTTTGTGACCAGCCAAAGGGGAACCACCACGATGGCGTCCTGACGCGCTGAACTAAGGCAATTAATTGTAATTAATTGGCCGAAGCGATCGCGTGCACGCGAATGTTTATGAAACCTCCACACCTAAATAAACAAGATGTATATGTCATTTCGGCTGAAGAGGTATTATTTCAAGAAAGGAGTCGCTCTCATGTGTCTAGTGGACTAGTTTTTACGAGAAACCTTTATAAGGGAGAGTGAGGCAGACCAAGCCAGTGGTTCTCCAGTTCTTCTCCAGTTCATCTCAAGTTATTCTACAGTATACACGTAACTAAGACGCTGCCAGTAAGCACGCAAAATGTTAAAGTATCAACGCTCCGCCGTTGAAGAACAATAGAAGCAAGTCATACAGCTTCATAAGTAATCATGAAGTGCGTCGAAAGTAATTTAATACAGATATTTATCTATTATCTGACGCAAATATAAATTCGCCACAGCGAAAAAGGAACTTATAATGTTTTTGAACATTTCATATACCGGGAGGTATTGTCAGAATTGTATATGACATTATCATCAGGATCACTACAATGATGGGAGCTTGGGAATCATTGCCACCTAGTCTGGATAGTGAGCTGAACGATATTGCAGGTGACGAGGATCGAACGTCCGTAAAACGCTGTTAGATTTTCACGTAGACCAGCGGTTGGCGTAATTGCATCGCATCTCTGAGATCAGGCGTAGGAAGAGTCCGAGTAAGAATCAACCTGTGAAGTAGTGAATAAGTGTACATAAATTGTGTAATAGTGATTTAAAAGTGTTCATGTGTATAGTGATTAATATGGAGTGTGTAGAAGTGAAAGAGGCCACTGATAAAAGTATGTTTATCAGGTGGAAAATGTGTGAATTTAAGTGTTGTGTAAAATATAACATGATGGCTTAAATCAAGCGTCATGGTAGCGCCAAAGCTGAAATGCTGGCAATATCCAGCGAAAAGGAAAAAGTGAGTACAAATTTACAATGTTATTATGACTAAATAGTTCACCATATAACGATGCATCACTTTGAGAATAAGATGTAACAGCCACTTACTGAACGAGTTTTCACCACTCGTCTTGAATAAAATATGGCTTGGAAGGTGATTTGTTTAGGGCCATTCAGGTCGAAAATAGTGATGGATGTAACGGTAACGTTAAATGAATAATAATAATAATAATAATCTGGAGTCGGCAACAGTAAAGTAATAGGCACTTTTGGCCTAAATAACGTTCAAAGTGTGTCATGCCTAATATAAAGATACTGTATTTTGGTAAACAGTAAGAAAGTAACGTGGAATATAGCGAAATACGAGAGCTTTTTCAGTGTCAGTGAAGTGTGGAATGAATATTTGATATGGTCAATCCTTAGGATTATATTTGAGGACCATTAAAGTAAAGTAAGCCAGCAAATTTATACATTTTTGTTGGGAGCTATTTGAAGCTTTGGCTTAAGTGGTATGACAGAGAGAACGCGGGTGCCTTAATAATTGAGTCATATATGTGAAGTATTGTTTGAAGCCGCATGTTGCGTGCAGAAATAACGTAGAATCCAGTGATTTACGTAAATAAATAATTGCGGGGACCAACTAGTATAGCTTGCGCGTTAGGTGAGAAGTTGGCTAAATCTACGAGTTAGTATCGCCGTTTGAGCAGACTGTATTATTCGCAGCGAATTGGACAGAGCCTGTCTGTATCCAACGCTTGCATGAATTATGGCCACGAATGATGTCCGTCGAGACTCAGTGAGCATGTGTATAAATGATCTACCCTGAGAGGTAAGGATCATATTCGTCGTTTAGGAAACGCAGATTTCCTTATATATTATTGACAGCTGCTGGTGAAAATCGTGGATTTTCACTATGATGCGCGTCTAAAGCCACTAGTATTCACCATAGAACGGCAAGGCTATCACAGGAATTCCATCCCCAGCCATGAATGTTAATAAGGAGCCGAGTTGAGCCCAATACACTATAAAGATAGGTGTTAAATAATTAAATGACTCAATTACTTAGGAACCACACCTAGCGTAACTCCAGTACTGCAATTGTAAACAAACTTGACCTTGACAGCAGATGAGAGGAGGTGGGGTAGTAGACCACTTCTGCGGCAGCCATCTTGACTAGCCAGCTGGAACGAATTTTATTGCCTGTTAAGGGGTGAGAAGGTCGGTCGACCAGTCCCTTGTAAATTAGAGTCATAGTAAGACACTGAAGAATCTCGATATTTCAATATGCAATTAATATATGATTATTATGATGATGCCAATTGAATTGAATGATGTGTTGCAACACACATAAGTTGTTGGATCATAGAAATCAGATAATATTTGGCTCAGTTATTCTCTGAGGAGGAAAACTGAACCAAAATAATGTAGGCATCCTTTTAGAATGCATTTCGCCAGTTCACGCTAATTTATGCAGACGGGTATGTGATTTCTAAGAACATGACACATTTGTAACGATAATAAGCCCGACAAGACCCAGAAAATCGTTGTATGGTGAAACTATAAAATATGCTATCCATGTTTATTTTGGAAGGGATAAGTACCACTTTTCTTAAAGCGTTCATATTGATGGAAAGAAGGAAGATGATTCACACGACACAACAAATATTTGTTAATTAATGCAGAAAATAATGAATTTATGCTAATCAAGGTAAATGCCATAAGAAACGGAGTAATGTTTTATTAATGTCATTTTGATGTGATATATGATTTTTGTGTTATGATACTCCAGTTAACTAAAATTGTGTCACATGATGAACACTATGGAAACCCATGGAAGTCTGAAAGTATCATTGACAGGATGCTAGAATTAGATTTGAGTGCAGTGTAGCACTATTTTAAGAAGAAAACTCACAGAATAACCCTATTTTTATTTGTGGGAATTAAATATAAATTGTCCTTTATTTGTATTTGTTGTATAGCCATGATTTTAGACCAGTAAATATTTTATTTTAGGAATATGTTGTGTATTTCATGTAGAGTAGTTACCTGGTAGACTCAAATCCTGAGCATGTGGTCGTATGGTTGGCAGGAACGTCCCATACCTCGAAAGACCATGAGTTAGCTGGGATACGAACACATGGTCCACATGATGACAGTTGGGTACAGTAGATAGGGTTACAAACGAAGAGGTATTAAGACTAGTGGGAGAGGAGAGATGTTTCTGGCGACTGCTAACGAAGAGAAGAGATAGGTTGGTAGGACACATACTAAGACACCCGGGAATAGCAAGCTTAGTTATGGAAGGAAGGGTCAAGGACAAGAACTGAAGGGGTAGACCAAGGTTAGAATATGTTAAACAGATTGCCTCGGATGTAGGGTGTGGTAGCTATGTAGAGATTAATTGATTTGCTCAGGACAGGGAGTCATGGAAAGCTGCATCAAACCAGTCAAAAGACTGAAGAATCCAACATCAACAAGGCTATATGTGAACCACCTACTCATGGCAGGACCCCTCTTAGATTAAAAGATGGAACAATTTTAAAGACAATGACTCGATTAGTAGGCGCTGGAGAGAACATTTCCATGATTTATTGATGTGTAACATCTTTCCACTCGGTATCTGGATATTTTTGTGGCACTCAGTAGCTGGAAATTTTTGTGGGAGTGATTTTGGAAACGGGACGGAAGTGGATGGGACGGAAGTGCATGGGACGGAAACAATCAGCGCGCGCGGTGGCAGAGATCGGTACAACGACGTACTGTAGGCCATGTGGCTATGTGAAATCTATAATCGCATACGGTTTAGTTCAAGGTTTGGAGACCCCATTTAAGATATTCCTACAATAAATCCTCTTCAAGTTGTCGTTCTTTGGTGTGAAAATATTAATTATATCATATTTGCTGAAAACAATTACGATTCATTAAATCTTCATACTTTTGCTGTATTCTTATTTAATGTAAGCTCTCGTGGTACTGCCGGCCATGTGGCTATGTGGAATCTATATCACATCAACAAACACTCCAAACAACGTAGGAATTCAGTATATTAACACCGACTACTAACAATAATTGAAACTTCGTTGGTCTACACGTATCACTGGGAGAAACACCTCTAATATACCGACTGCACACCTTTTTAATCACGCCTATACTTGGCAACGAGCTCTATCGGCAATCAGAGGCCATTTTCAATAACATCGCTTGCATGGGTTCACTAACTGGCCGGTATAGAGCGCAGCTCGCATCAAGTAGGCAGTGGATTGCTCCCGCATACCGTAGTTCAACTAGTTCCAGGTTGATGACCCTACTACAGATCCATTGGAGAACTTTGTTTTAATTAAATATGTATTTTCCATTGCAAAATGCACAATTTAATACTCAATTTTATAACGCCTCAGTACTCAAAAATCAATAAATATTTAAAAATCAGGCAAAAATACAACTCTGTTAGGATTAGAACCCTAGCCGGCCGGTTGAGAGACCAACGCTGTAACCACAGACCTCATTATGTCCTCCCAAACTGAATGTTATCAATCCATTAAGATACAACGTCTTAGCCAATAATGACTTTGACTAAACGATTTCTTCACTGGAGTATATTTCAAACAAAGTTAATTTCATACAAAGTTCCTATTATTTATATCTGTAGGCTATATTGCATGCGACATACTCAAATTAGTGAAATATAGGTCGGAACGAGAGATCAGCTGCCATTTTGACTTTAACCGAGACGGCTCAGCGTTTTACTGTAAAGCCATTTAAGGCCATTAAGCAGTCTAAGGCGAACAAAGCAACTTGTCTAGACAACATCCCCGCGAAAATCTTTAAGGAAGGCGGCGACTTTTCAACCACCCACTTGCATGACCTTATAGTCAAGATCTGCAACACTGAGAAGATCCCACCAGATTTTTGAAACTCGCGAACCGTATCACACCACTGGCAGAAGAAATTTTACCTGAAACCCAATGTGGATTTAGGCCAAACAGAAGCACTGCGGATATGATTTTCACAGCACAACAACTACAAGAGAAATGTCATGAATAGAGCAAACCTCTTTACGTGGCATCATGTGAATGCATTTTATTCTGTATGCCGTGAAACTCTTTGTAAAATCCTTGCCCTCTATGGTTGTCCATCAAAGTTCATAACTATTTTAAGACTACTACGTGACAATATGACAGCTACAGTGATCACAAATGGAAGTACAGGAGAACCTTTCGAAGTTAGGACTGGTGTGAATCAGGGCTGCGTGATAACGCCAACTCTCTTCTCCATATACATATCAACAATTCTGCAGCTAGTAGAAGGACAGATTCCACCTCATATACGAATCACATTATCGCATTGACGGCAAGCTATTCAATCTATCCAGGCTCAAATACTAGAACAAGAACATCAATAACATCCGTTTTAGAGCTTCAATATGCAGATGATAATGCTATATTTTCACAATCAGAGGAAGATCTTCAATCTATCCTGAATTCTTTCACTGAGGCATATCGTAAATTAGGAGTCAAACTGAACTTTCAGAAAACAAAAGTTTTATACAAACCTGTTCCTGGCATCATTGCAGAAACCCCTAACATAATAGTCAACAGGCAACCTCTTCATAATGTTAATTGCTTCCCATATCTTGAAAGATACCTCTCTTCTAAAGCTAATATTGATTCAGAGATCATTCATCGTCTGCAATTCGCTGGATCAGCATTTGGAAAGCTTCGTTCGAGAGTTTTCGACAATCACGACATCAATTGTTCTACCAAGATATTCGTGATCAAATCTCTTGTACTATTGGCTCTCTTATATGGCTGTGAGTCGTGGACGACCTACAGGCGTCACAAAAGAATACTTCAGAAATTCCACCAACGGAGCCTCAGAAGTATCTTGAAAGTCACTTGGAGAGATAAACGCACAAATGCTAGCGTTCTGGATGACGCCGGTATTACGAGTACAGAAGCAATGTTGGCCCAACACCAACTCCGATGGGTGGGTCACGTGATCCGCATGCCAAATCATCTCATTCCAAAACAAGTACTATACTCTGAACTTCGTGAGGGCGTTCGGCGCTATGGGGGTCAGAGAAAGAAGCATACACATTGCCTCAAATCCACCCAGAAGGAATATAACATCAATGATGGTAACTGGGAATTGCATGCGCTGAATCGTCCAACGTGGAGAAGCACCAAGAAGCACCATTCACCACGGGATTGCTGTTTATGAGGAGCAGAGACGTAGCACTGCGCACGAGGAGAAAACAGCGTGAGATCTTGAGGCGGAATGGTCTTTAGCCAGCTGGCTGCTCAATATACAGGGTGTATTTCATATAATGGAACTCCGTTACATGGGTGATAGAAGAGACTATTCTAAGCTTCCTAGGTACAAAAAAAAATGTGTCACCTAACTTTAAATTGAAAATTAATCATTAAAAAGTCAATGTTTTTAGCTTTTTCGGGAACTCTTCAAACAGAAGGTTTCGCGGCAGTCTGGGGGTAGCGAGGCGTGGCGAAATGGGACGTTGCGTGGAGGGGAAGTTGTTACCTACGTAATCGGAGCATTGACCATACCGGTTGAGGGGTGGTATCAGCTGTTATGAGGATAGCGGTACCCATCTCGTAAGAAAATTTGTATTGCTATTGTTCTTTTTGTTGTTGAAATTCCACGCAATGGCTTGGGACGTTAGGCCCGGTAGTATTGTGTAGCCTGCTTTGTAACTGTAAGTATAAAATAATTTCGATAATCAACCCTGGTGTGTCATTGGCGTCCGGCACGTTAATGAAATACAGGGGGACAAAATTCCGACATCCCGTGGTCTGTTCAGAACTAGCATTTAAGGTCGAAGTAAAATACTTGATGTTTTCTTTGAGAGGCTTGGCAATTTTGGTCATTAAGACCCATGTAGTTGGGTGTGGATAGTGTGGGAATTTGTAATTCAGGTGAGTATGGGAAGAAGACGGCCGTGGCCTCAAGTTAGGAGCCATCCCGGCATTTGCCGGGGGAGAAGTGGGGAAACCATGGAAAACTACTTCCAAGATTTAATACAAGTAATAGTAATAATAATAATAATAATAACAATAACAATAAAGCAAATATAGCGAGTTGGTCGGCCCAATCAAAAGAACGGGTCGATACCATACCTATCATTGTCTCAAGTACGGGCGTGATCCCAAGTACCTTTCTCCAAGGCCTTAAAGAACTGGAGCTGGATACTCAACTGTACAAACTAATGCAGAAGCCAATTGTTCTCTCAACAACCCGAATCGTCTGGAAGTTCATGGGTAGCGATTTCGACTTTCCAGCTTTGAAGTGGCTGTTTCAGTAACAATACTTTGGTTCCCTGAAGTCTGTATAGTTATGTTGTATACGAGCAATGTGTTATATGTACTGTATAGAACAATAATAATAATTAAATGAGAGCGAGGCTGTGTAGCTCAGGTAGTAGAGTGCTATCCTTCTCGAGGGTTCAATCTAGCTTCAGTCATGCAATAAATAAAGGTGAATAAATACAACAGCTTTATGCCGATGGATGTAGTGGCACGTACATGATATTCTGTGAACACAACATTCCGGAATCTCGACATCCCCGAAAAGAATAAAAATAGGGTGTCTAACAACATAGCCTATTATTATTATTATTATTATTAGACTATTAAACAAATTATACGAGATTATATCTTTACTGGTTGTTATTTATTTTTTAAGTAGGTTTCCAATTGTTTAAGACGTTCAGTAAATAAATATTTTTGGTAACAATGATGATGGAAGAGACTTGCAAGCTTGTTGTGATGATTATTGTTAATTCATTTTTGGGGCTTGGGACATTTGTTTATCATCCCCGTGTAGTTGGGTGAGTGTTGGATTTGTCTGATAAACTGTGTTTCTGTAGTGACTGTAGTAGTATGTGTAACTGTAGTTATTGGAGTAGTGAATGAGGTTGGTGCCCCGGGACATCAAGTACCATACTATCCCGGCAAGTGCTTGGAAAACGCGTGGATGAATCCGGGGAAATCCAAACTCAGGATAGCCACTGTCGGTGCTGAGTTCGGACCTCCAATCACCGGACTTGCTGCGATCGGTGCGCGATTAAATGTGCATTCCTACACCGCGTGGGCAGGAAAGAAAGCAGCCGTGATCTTATGAAGGGACATCCCAATTTTGGCCTCGTGGAATGCCACGAGAAATCATCTTGTGGCTCCCGATGGTGGGAAGTAAGGAAGCTTGTGGTTTTACATGACCGTAAATATCGTGATCATGAGCTACTGGACCCCCATTTTATGTGGAATCCGAACCACCACAGGACATGGCATTTCACTTCGAAAATCCTACATGCAATGACCGGGAATCAAACCCGGTCCGCCGTGGTGAGAGGCTAACAGCTGGACCGCTGCGCCATCACGCCCCGACTTGCATATCGGCCGGTAATGGTAAGCTGTCTCAACACTAGCACTAGCACATGCTAATAATAATAATAATAATAATAATAATAATAATGTCTAATAATAATAATAAGAGTAAGCATGTGTAGCTCTGGTGGTAGAGTGCTAACCTTCCCGAGGGTGCGATCTACGTTCAGTCATGTAGTAAATGAATGTGATCTAATACGATCATGTCCTTGGGTTTCATGGCACATACAAGAAATCCTGCGTACATAAAAATCTGGCAACTCGACTTACCAACAAAAAACAAAAAACCTATATGATGCTAGTGTGTCTAAAAGTACACACATCAAAAAAAGTTTTGCATCACCTCGGTTCCCAGATCTCCGGCATATAGACGTTGACTGTGTATATTGTATCCAAGATACAGTCCCTTTGACTGTTCATAGATGTCACTAAAACTGCTCAAAGATGTAAACAACCATGCATGAGCAGGGCCTATTAGACGGAGGGGGTACGACAGCCGATCAGTTCCAGTCATTCCACCAGGACGAAGGTACGCTGCTCATGTTGTCTGTAGTTCTACCATGCCTAGAAGGTCAATACCGCAGTTCGATCGCGTCCGCATTGTTACTTTGTGTCAAGAAGGGCTCTCAACAAGGGAAGTTTCCAGGCGTCTCAGAGTGAACCAAAGCGATGTTGTTCGGACATGGAGGAGGTACAGAGATACAGGAACTGTCGATGACAGGCCTCGCTCAGGCCGCCCAAGGGCTACTACTGTAGTGGATGACCGCTACTTACGGATTGCCGCTCGGAGGAACCCTGACAGCAATGCCACCATGTTGAATAATGCGTTTCGTTCAGCCACAGGACGTCGTGTTTCAACTCAAACTGTGCGCAATAGGCTGCATGATGCGCAACTTCACTCCCGACGTCCATGGCGAGGTCCAGCTTTGCAACCCCGACACCATGCAGCGCGGTACAGATGGGCCCAACAACATGCTGAATGGACCCCACGGAATTGGCATCACGTTCTCTTCACCGATGAGTGTCGCATATGCCTTCAACCAGACAATCGTCGGAGACGTGTTTGGAGGCACCCTGGTCAGGCTGAACGTCTTAGACACACTGTCCAGCGAGTGCAGCAAGGTGGTGGTTCCCTGATGTTTTGGGGTGGCATTATGTGGGGCCGACGTACGCCACTGGTGGTCATGGAAGGCTCCGAAACGGCTTTACGATACCTGAATGACATCCTCCGACCCATAGTGCAACCATATCGGCAGAATATTGGAGAGGCATTTGTCTTCATGGACGACAATTCTCGACCTCATCGTGCACATCTTGTGAATGCGTTCCTTCAAGATAACGACATCGCTCGACTACAGTGGCCAGCATGTTCGCCAGACATGAACCCTATCGAACATGCCTGGGATATGTTGAAAAGGGCTGTTTATGGACGTCTTGACCCACCAACCACTCTGAGAGATTTACGCCGAATTGTCGTTGAGGAGTGGGACAATTTGGACCAACAGTGTCTTGATGAACTTGTGGATAGTATGCCACGACGAATACAGGCATGCATCAATGCAAGAGGACGTGCTACTGGGTATTAGAGGTAGTGGTGTGTACTGCAATCTGGACCACAAATGCTGAAAGTCTAGCTGTATGATGGTACAACATGCAATGTGTGGGTCTCATGAGCAATAAAACGAGCTGAAATGTTGTTTGTGTTGATCTCTATTCCCTTTGTATTTAAAGGTTCCGGAACTCTTGGAACCGAGGTGATGCAAAACTTTTTTTGATGTGTGTATATTATTACTATTATTAGTACAATATTATTATAATAAAGCCGGCCCCGTGGTGTTGGGGTAGCGCGGCTGCCTCTCATCCGGATGCCCCGGGTTCGATTCCCGGTTCCGTCAGGGATTTTAGAAACTGACGTGAGGGCTGGATCGGGGTGCACTCAGCCTCGTGAGGACAATTGAGTAGCTGTCTGACAGTGAGGCAGCGCCCCAGTCACGAAAACCAAGATTAACGGCCGAGGGGACCCGACGCGCTGACCACGTGTCACCCCAATATCTGCAGGCCACATGGCTGGGCAGCGGTCGCTTGGTATGCCTAGGCCCTCATGGGCTGTAGTGTTAGGGGTTATTATATTATTACTATATTATTATTTATATTTTTATTACATTTGTTGCACTGTCTTCACACAAAGATAGACCAACAGTTCCTTCAATTAATTTGCCAATTTTTTAGGATTTCCATTTTCTATGCATAGGCCATTAGGCTGGCAAAATCCTAAACAGATCCACCATCACTAATCATGTAGCCACTCCCCATGAAGGTGTGAATCAGCTGTTCATAGGCTCGGTTTGTGCATTTCAATGCCATTGGCAGACAAGACGAGGAAATCACTCAAATTCAGGTTCTTGTCAACATTCCTCAGGGTTGGAGGGGAGGGCGATGAGGAGAAGTCAGCTTTGCTGCTGAGGGGAACGCAGTCTAAGCCCTTTTCCAAGACATTAGCCGACGTTTTTTGTGATTTAATTCCACCTACACTAATTAAGATACAACTATATTTCATGAAGATATTTGCTTAGAACAGTCTCTTCTAACACCAGTGTAACGGACTTCCATTATATCAATTACACCCTGTATATGTGTCATCACTGCATTAGAGTGTGTAGATCACGGATTGGACTGATCAGTCATCTGAGGAAACATCAGTAGGAAGACTAAGTACTAGCTCGCGAGTGAATGCCAATGTTATATAGTTGTTTTTAATTACCTAGTTAAATACTTTCTTGTGTAGGATTTATAGACTACTTGTAACTCATTAGTGTCCATTATTAATTTATGTAGCAGTCATTATTTAGGGTTAGTGCCAGTTTAAGCTTAGGTTCGTATTCATAGGCTAGCGTGAATTAGATTTAGGTTAGCTTTCTTTTTGCTTGCGAGTGTTGAAGTTTTTAAGGATGACTTTAGAGGTACACCGATGTTATATCCATTTCGGGAATCGTCAAGAACTGTTCGAGGTGTACCCCATCCGAAGTCTGGGAAGGAAAATGATTATCGCCGCGCGGGATTTTTTTTGGAAGAGAGGATGAAAATATCCGAGCTTCAGACGAACCATTAATTCCATTCAGTCACGCGAAGAAACGTACTGCCTCTGCTCTTGGCATTAGTAAGCGTACTGTCTGGAAGGTAACTATGGATAATTTCTCTTCGCCCGAGGACTTTACTTCAAAACTGAGCTCACCGGGTGGTAGGTTTTAGCTGAGGATTAACTCTACCTAATAGATGATGATAATGAAAAAAAAAAAAGGGAAGTGGGTTTCGGTGAGGAGAACAAGTATGGGTAGATAGGACGGGAGTCCAATACAAAAGAATAAAACCAAGCAGAAATGAGTCTTTAATAAAAAGTTCCTCCGCAAAATGCCCGTGAGACACCTACTGTAAAGTGGGTAGGGACCTGATCACAGCTAACGGGAAATGTAGCTGGAGCTTGGGCTATTTGCAAGCAAGTGGCGGGCGTTCTTTCCCTCCCAAGCCAGTATTCCGTTACTATGGGGACGGGTGGCAGTCTGGCAAGGCAAAGTAAGCCAAAAGGAAAGGACGTACTAATTTTCACTTCGGAATGGTTGTTTTTTATAATGCATTCAAGAAAGCCGGAAAGAATTGAATTTGGTATAATAATTTTATTTCTGGGCACTGTTGGATCTCCGTCAGACCAACCGAATGCTCCCAGAGAGGGAAGAGAGGAAGTTATTTTAATGATTTTCGCGAAGTTGTTATTGTTTTTTTTTTTTTGTGAAAATCCTATGTAAATACCAGTTGTTGCACTTAAGGAAGGCTAAGCTTTTACCCAGCAGAGTGTCGACTAACAGTTTAGAAAAGAGGAAGAACCTCAAACCTAACTCAAATAAAACTGAAATTTTTGGAAACAAACCATAAGAGAAAAAATCTCAACAAGTAGGAAGCTTGCAGAGCTAGCTGTACTTGCCTTAATGGCTCGCTAGGATTGGCTAAGAAAACCAAGAGAAACTTTGAAAATGTTGTTACTTGCAGTTTTAAGTTAAATGCAACAAGTAGTACGAACTTTGTTCGAAAAAAGAGTTTAAGCTTAAAGGAAGAATCAGAGAGGTGAAGGTCCTGCCTACTCGTAATTCTAACGGTAAAGATAACGAACAAAGGAAAACAACGATTTATTTGAACAAAGAATATAAAATTTAAACAATTAACAATTGATAGAATTAAAATCTTATCTTAAAAGTTTGAAGAACTTTTTCTTTGGTTGATTTTACAAATATTTAAAGGTCTCAGACCTAAAAAAATAAAAGTTTATAATTAACAATAAGGTACAAGTTTCGAACTTGTGAAAGCACCAAAATCTTTCAAAGATTTTAAAGTTTATGCTTTTGAATAAGAAATGGAGAGATAATTATAAAACAAGCATAATTTTGATAGTTTGATTATGTGCAATTCAAGCACTTTTAGAATACCACTATGACAATTTGAAAGGCTATAAACAAATCTTTGATTCCTGATAGTTTAGGAAAGAAGAAAAAATTACAAGCGGAAATTACCGCTATTTTAAGCAGAATTTAACATTATTTGAAATACAAGGATGTACAGGTCGTATTCATGAAACCTGGAGAGAAAAGATTAGACAACTCTTTCATTATTAGAAAAAGTACAATTCCCTAATTTCAGAAGGGATGAGAGATTAAAATGTGGGTTAGCCACAATTTATACAGAATTACGATATTATAAGTATAAAAACTTTGAGAGGGCGCTTGCTCACAAGCGAGGCCTCGTAGTAATTTAGATAGATGAAATCTTATTTTAATTAATGTTAGTAAAGGTATTTGGGAGAATGAAAATAGGAGATTTAAGAAAAAGTATTGGCCAGATTTATTGCTCTCATTCGAACGCGACGCGGTTGGTAGTTGAACGGGCACTGTTTGCCACTATAGTCTATTGATGGATTTGAAAAGTTCACTATTGCAGCACAGAAAGTTTGTAAAGAAAAAGGTTATTGTAGTTATGGAGATCACTGGTTGAATTTTAACTTGAGCAAGTTTATTGCGTTGGAAAGTTTATGTATTTCAGTTGAATGATGAGGTAAATTTCCCAGGGAGGCAAGCAAATTAAGTGTTGACCAGCAGTTTATGTAACGTAAATTCCCCAGTGAGGAAAAGTATTCCCATAATCAAGTGGAAAATACTAGATCGCTTTACTTGTAGAAATATTGGTTCATGTGGAATGTTCCAGAACCATGATGACAGTTAAATGGGCAAGAGAGGTCCCACGGAGGAAAAAGCTAAGTTTTTATAGACAGTGGATAATTTGAATTAAATCCCTCGTTGTGAGAGAATATTCTCAGTTATTTGGTAAGAGAAGCACTAAATTTCATTTTAAAAAGTCAGCTTTGATAGACATAGCCTGACAAAGAAAGATCCCTCGAAGATGGTTATTGCATAACATTTCGCAATTCCACACA
The DNA here is from genome assembly GCA_946902985.2 of Meconema thalassinum. Taxonomy (NCBI): domain Eukaryota; kingdom Metazoa; phylum Arthropoda; class Insecta; order Orthoptera; family Tettigoniidae; genus Meconema; species Meconema thalassinum. The sequence goes on from OX336388.2 coordinate 1,334,647,762, forward strand.
CTGTCTATAAAATTGGATTAAAAGCATTTAGCTATTTAAAACCACTAAAATCCTTTTAAAAACATTGAAGTTTGGTACTTAGCTTTCTGTGTATGTAGAGCTGGCGATGGTTCCTGTTGACGGTTGGTCTAAAATACAGACATGGCGTCTGATTTAAAATGTCTCTCGAGCACAGGAGACAAGCTCGTGAGAGAGCCCCAACTGTATGTTTGACGTCTAACGAAGAAGTGAGAGCGGCTCAACGACGCACGAAGGGACCAAGGAGGAGAAAGGGTGGGGATAAGAGACAAGAGAGGATGCATCAGGGTATAAAACATGAGTAAAACAAAATTCTTATAAAGAACATAGAATTCTTCTCAAAGCGGTGTCTTCAAGGAGATGTTAGCTGGAGACAACGACGAAACATGGTGGTTTGATTGGTAAAGAAGTCCTCTTGAGCATGGAGATATTGAGGAACTTCAGAGGTTAGCTGCCAGATGCCGCTAGGTTGTCCATGGAAGATATATATATCTAGAACAGACTCAAGGGATACATGAATACACTGTACAAGAGAAAAGAAATACAACTAGATCACTGTTGGTGTCTGCAATGAAAGAAATTAAATAAAAGTTTTGAGCAAAGAGCAGCAAAAGCTAACTCTGCCTGACCGTGTATTCCAAAGAATACACCACCGGGTAAATCGAGACCTAGGAGTGCCACGGTCACTGAGCTCGACATCTTTCAAGAGGACGCTATACGCCGCTACATTTATGGTTATTATTTTAGAAGAAAACACCTGACTGTGAGGAAGCTACTTATTTCTCTCAAACAGTGTGGTTTTACATCGTCTGGGGTCAGGGGCGGATCTAGGGGAGGGTGAGGAGGGCGACCGCCCAGGGCCCCATGGTCCGGGAGGGCCCGTACCATGGATTTTTTAAATGTAATTAATTAATTAATTATACATTTCAAACTAATTTATAATTTTTCAGTGCAGCTATGACCTCCCGTGAGCAAGTTTAGGTTTCAGTGAAATAATAGAAGAATACAGCCGGAAGAAAGGCCGCAAAGTAATATTTTAATATTTCATAGTTTACATAATATTCTTCTAGGGGACTTAAAAGTTTCTGTCATATTATTTAAAAATGTACTGTAGTGTATTCAAAATATTGTAACGATTCTTTATTTTATTATTATTGCCAAACTATTTTCCATTTGATTTGATATCTTTTAATTTCCTATTGTTGTGGGCCCCACCTTATCATATCGCCCAGGGCCCCGCAAGGCTGGATCCACCACTGTCTGGGGTTCGAGTACAAGAGACTAAATGGGAGGAAATGCTACTCGAAAGAGCCGATAATTGGCACTTAGCTATGAATTTTTGAACAGAATTCGGAGAGTAAATTTAAACGAAGTAGTTTGCCTAGACGAAATTGTGTGAATGTCGGCTACACCAAATCTAAAGGTCCAGGGCACTATGCCTTGCTTGACTGGGGTGGTCGTTTCATCATCGGTCATGCAGGAACTTCTCGAGGCATCATAAATGGGGGTCTACTTTTGTTTCGATCGAGGAAGCCTGGTGATTGCCATGAAGGGAGGGATCACCCCATATTTTATCGATGGTTCGAGCCTCGAGGAGCAGCTTCTCCTATAGAGCATCCAACGTTGAGAAAAGACTGTGGAGCCTTATTACGGCGACAGTGTTGCTAACTCGGGGCAGAGGTAGCGCTGTCATACGTTATGTTCACCCGCTTCGAGTACTGCGCTTTCGTAAGTAAGCGACACAACACAACCCCAGCAGGTAGAACACGCCCAGGAAGGTGCAGTTTTGAAGGTGTTAACGGATTGGACTAGTATTAAGGATACGCGAAGAGAACCAATAACGCCATTCATTTCGTTGTGATATGACGCATTACTGATTGACAGATATCGAGAGCACAACCCTTCCTTCGGATGTACGGTATGCTGATGATGTTCACAATTTTTACGTCAGCAATACTGTTCATCATCACCTTTTTGTTATTAGTTAGGCTATAATTCAGTTTCTTTCAACTTAATCTTGTTGTTGAGATTAATATTTGTAATAGTGTAGTGAGTTAGCGTGCGGTTAGGGGCGCGCCGCTGTGAGCTTACATTTGGGAGATAGTAGGTTCGAACCCCACTGTCGGCAGCCCCGATTCGATCGAACAGAAAATAAAACAGACACAACAGTAACACCAATGACGGATAGTGCTTCAGAACTTATCTTGCCGGCGGAATTAAGCACGTGGTCCACTCCGAGCGAGCATGAAACCGAACAGTGTCATAGTTGTGGACAATGCTCCTTATCACCCCGTGCAGGTAGATATGGCGCCAACGAATGCCTGCAGGAAGGATAGTGTCGACTCGATCGAGAGGTATGGGATCGTGGTTGACCACTCACTAACAAAGGCAGCGTTGATTATTATAATGAACAGCATCAAACCAAGAACTCCAAGGTATCGCCTTAATGAACTGACTAAGAAACATGGTCATGAAATCCGGCTTCCACCTTGCCACTACTATGTCAATCCCATTGAAATGATCTGGGCTCAAGTTAAATACTACATTGCGGCTAACAATAAAACATTTAATTTGTCAGAAGTTGAGAAACTTATTGTCGAAAGGGTTGGGCATGTGACAGCGAAAAACTGGACGAAGGTGGTGTCGTATGTGGGAAAGGTGTTAAGTGAAGCGCGGGAACGTGAAGGTGTTGTTGACACAGCTGAGCACGAGAACATTATTAGCCTCCGCGATTCGTCATCCTCCAGTGCGGGGCCCAGTGATGGAGAGGACCGGGACAGCAGTGATGGGGATATACTGGGTCTTCCGCTCACAGTGGGGCCGGCCACTCGGCCGGCGCACCACTGCAGGTAGAACGTCGAGCTAAATGACAGACGAGCAGATAGCAACGCGGAGCTGAGGCAGCAAATGTCTAAAGGAAGGAAGTATTGTAGGATTGATGAAATTAATGCTGCAGAGCAGCGCGGGTCTTCGCGATGCTGAGACAGTTGCAACGCAGTATTTGCCGAGTAAAGTTGACTTTGTTATTTCATTTATAGCCTATTTTAAGTTATAAGTGTTATATGTTTATAACGTGTGTAGTCCAAACGGGTTAGTGGTTATTGTTTAATTGTTAATGTGTTTCAAAATTTTATAACGTGTTATTGCTAAGTGTTAATGCCTATTGTTTCAATAATGCCTCAACCTGCGTACACATTAGCACAACATATCAGGAGAGAAATTGAAGTTTTCTCAGTAGATGAAATAAAGCGTGTGAATTCCTTAGACGATGCCAGAAATGTGTAGATGCAGGTGGGGACATTTTCACCATCTTCTGCGACATGGTAAGTAATTATTTTACTTTGATTGTGTTATTTTGTGTACATCTTATTTACATGCAATTCGTGCGGGCGCTGTCTCGACCCCAAGCTCAGCGAGTTGCCATGTGCTCGTCCGACACTCCACGCGCGCACCGCGTAGGCCCAATACCCAGCGTGGATGCAGTCACAACTTTCTCTCTACCTCCTCCGTCATCACAAAACAGACAAACATTTTTTACATCTGAACAAAATAATGATGATCTTATTGTTAACTTTGATGTAGACGGAGTTTGGTCTGAGCAATGAGGACGTCCTTTCTGTTCTTTTTTCAGCAGATAGTCTTTCCGCTTTTTTTGACTATCGTATTTATTTTTGAAAGATTTATGATATTTTGCTCCATGGGCTACTAATGTCTGTGAAAGACCACGCCCATCGTTCAACTGGTCCAAACTTCTGACCATGATCAGAACAAATTTCAAGATTCTTCGCCATTGATATATAACCCTTCATATTTTGGGATGATTAAGCGTTCTTTTGAATTATTTTGGCATAACAAACACAGGTCCCATACAAACGGAGCCACCACTGGGTCAGTTGTAGCATCAATCAATTCATGTTTCCTCTTCCTTGACATGCTTGAGTAATTTCTATTACATACACGAAAGCAATAACTTCTTTACATGTTAAACTTCCTCACACAACGTATGCCTGAGAAAGAACTACACATTTAGTATTACTGAATGAAATCTTATGTATTATTATATTTTTCACGTTTTTAGAAGGTATTTTCTTCTTCTTCTTCTTCTTCTTCTTATTATTATTATTATTATTATTATTATTATTTTACATATACATTATAATACAGTAATTATTTGCTACTAGTTAAATAGTTATTAAGACGCTCTATTACTTTTCGGGGCCTACGATATATAAATTGCATAGTTACGATAACGACTCGTGCAACGCTACATTATTTTGGCAGATTTTTAGCAACTGTTTACGATAAAACGGAGGTAATATATACCGTTGAAAGGTAATTCCTTGATGAACAAAAAAGTATAGGACACCTTTTCAGCTACATGTAACGAATTTCAAGTTATTTAGCAAAATGCGTTGAAAAAATCAAAATCAAAATAAATTATAACATTTGAAATATTGTTTTTTAAATATTGTGAACCTAAACAATGAAATCAAATATACCGTTGGAAAGCGCGTTTCTCCTGATTCATAATCATTAACTATTATGTTAATATCGAAAAGGTAAACAGAGCTATAACGCGGAATGTAGAAGCGTGCCTCAAACTTTTGGCGGCCATATTGATTACGTCACCAACACCGCTAGAGGGCCAGAAAAATTTGTGTCCCGGGCTTTTCAGACTCGTCTACCCATGTAGAATCCAAAAGGGCGTATTGGTAAAACTTTTTTCTGCATAGTCACCCCACTAACTGGAAATATAAATAGCTAAGTATCATGAAACAATCACGTGTTGTCGTTTCGCTTTGAACATTCTTGATTTATGATAGTTTTCGTAATTCGCTGTTCATTAGAATATTTTAGGCCTCTCCTCAATTTGACGGGTCATTATTTTACTTTATAATGTTTGCCGAAAATGTTTAAGCACTGCATTCTTTAAGAAGTATGCACGTGGTGGCCAGCAGAATTCGTGGCAACGCTGCTTTCAGTTAAACGGTTTTCTGCCGAACTGTCAGGCTGCTTCTCTGGAAAAAGAAGGGAAAAAAACAACTCTAGTTACATTACAACATGAGGTCCATATAGTGCAAAGAATTGATGCTCAAGATGGCTGCTTTTACCTGAGCCATGAAGTTAAAATTCGTACCTTACAAGTTAAACGATCTTTGTAAGAATATCTTAGAACTCACCCATTTCTGTAGTTTGTGAAAGCACGCAAACAATACCCGTGACAAGACCGACTACAATCAAGACCAACTACAATACTCAGACCTTAATGTAGAAAAAATATGGCGGCGATAGTTGCCCTCCCAATAGCTGAGATCATGCCATCGGGTTTGTCACAGTTCGAGTATATTATTATTTTAACTCACCTAAGAACATCCAAGATATCACAAGATGAGACTAGGTTCCGAAGAAATATACATCAATAATTTAGACTTACCTGAATTAATTTATCTATATAGTGCTGACCTTGAATTATAGGTTTCTTCGTCTTCGCCCAAAGGGGCAGCTACAATAGTCTCACTCTTTTTGTGGTTGAATAAGAAGCTTTTTGGCGAGTTATCAGGATTTGTATTTTAAGTTCAGTAATTATTGGTAAATATTATTAGCAAGAAATCACAGATTCCGAAGTAGGTAAGAAGAAAGTACCCGGTTACTTCCCAGCACATGAAGAGTATTTGTGTACACAATCGCAATGAGAATAGTTGCCTGAAATAATGAAACCAACGCCATATAGATACAACTCAATTAAGACCTCTCATGGAATTGTCTAAAATCTCTGGTAAAACATCACACTGAATTAGTTAATTAAAACATGCAAAGAAGTCGTCGTGTGGATATCAGAACATAATTACTGTATTTAGATTACTACACACAAGGGACACAATAATACGTTACCATTTTACCTATTAAACAATCTCTTTTACCGTTTGGAATAGTTGTACCTTGGGAATAGTTGATTTAGTAAAGTAAATAGGCAAGGACCATCTCCCTCGTACAGAATTATCGCGGCACACCGTCTCGCAATATAAGTACATAATTGGCAGGGTACCCATAACGCTTTATTACACACATCATAATTAAAAATAACTTGCAAGCTGTAAGAATCCCAAAAGTATGAATAATGACGGAACACAATAAGTTCACTGTTTGGCACAGAGGAAACATCTTCCTTAACCAATAAAACAGAAGTTCATGGAGGCACATGTTGCTGAGCGTTCAAGATAACGTCAACGGTTTGGTCTAGCCATAGATGCTCTTTGTGTTTTCCCTTTACGTACTTACTGTAAGTTCGACATTACTGAAGTGTACGAAGCTATTTTTATATTGTCACTAACTAGCAAATCATTGCAGTGTATATTCTTGAGACACTTCTATTAATGCTTTAGTCTTGGGTACTTCAACATCTCCAGTAAAAGACGCAATGCCATCGGTCGACTGAACAATCATCACACAAACGAACCAGTCCATAATAAGCGTATTATCACATATTTACACACGATTGCAGTACATTAGCGCGAACTGGACTTAACAGACATACTGAAGACACTACAATTTATAGATGAACGATAGTTTATCCCAACTTTCATCAAATGAAGCTAATCAAAACTAATAGTGTATCCCAGCAACGAATGTGAACAAACAATATGTCGGGCTTCTGCATACGCTATTTTCAAACTTACGATACCTGCATTAAGGTCTAAGCAAGACCACAGGCCAACTACACTCCTCAGACCTTAATGTAGAAAAAACATGGTGGCGATGGTTGCCCTACCAATAGCTAAGATCATGTCTTCGGGCTTGGCACAGTTCGTGTAAATTATTATTTTTACTCACCTAAGAGCATAAAAGACATCACAAGACGAGACTAGGTTCCGAAGAAATATGCATCAATAATTTAGGCTTACCTGAATTAATTTATCTATATAGTGCTAGCCTCGAATTATAGGTTTCTTCGTCTTCACCCAAGGGGCAGCTACAATAGTCTCACTGTTTCTGTGGTTGAATAAGAAGCTTTTTGGCGAGTTATCACGATTTGTATTTAAGTTCAGTAACTATAGATTAATATTAATAGCAACAAATCAAACAGATTCTGAAGTAGGAGAGTTGAAAGTACCCGGTTACTGAAGTGCTGTCCCAGCACATACAGAGTATTTGTGTACACAATCGGAATGTGAATAGTTGCCTGAAATAATTGAACCAACGCCATAGAGATACAATTCAATTAAGACCTCTCGTGGAATTGTCTAAAATCTCGGGTAAACATCACACCGAATTAGTTGATTGAAATATGCAAAGAAGTCGTCGTGTGGATATCTGAACATAATTATGGAGATTACCACACACAAAGGACACGATAACATGTTACCAACTATTCTATTAAACATTCGCTGTTACCGTTTGGAATAGTTGTACGCTGGAAATAGTTGATTTAGTAAAGTACTATAGGTTGGAAAGCACCATCTCCCTCTTACGGAATTATCGCTGCACGCCATCTCGCAATATAAGTACATAATTGGTAAGGTACTCACAACACTTTATTACACACAGCATAATAAAAAAATAACTTGCAAGCTGTAAGAATCAAAAAAGTATGCATAATGACGGAACACAATGAGTTCACTGTTTGGCACAGGGGAAACATCTTCCTTAACCAATAAAACAGAAGTGCACTATATTATTTGACGTGTATACAAGGCAGTGTAGAACATCTGCCAGACTGGTAAGGATTTACAGAGGCACATATTGCTGAGCGTTCAAGATAACGTCAATGGTTTGGTCTAGCCGTAGATGCTAATTGCGTTTTCCCTTCACGTACTTAAGTTCGACACTTCTGAAGTGTACTAAGCTATTATTGTATTGTCACTAACTAGCAAATCATTGCGGTGTATATTCTTGAGACACTTCTATTATGCTTTAGTCTTAGGTACTTCAACATCCGAAGTAAATGACACAATGCCATCGGTTGACTGGACAATCATCACACAAACGAACCAGTCCATATTAAACGTATTATCACATATTTACATACGATTGCAGTAAATTAACGCGAACTGGACTTTGCAGACATACAGAAGACACTATAAATTACAGATGAGCGACAGTTTATCCCAACTTTCATCAAACGAAGCTAATCAAAGCTAAATAGTGTATCCCAGCAACGAATGTAAACAAACAATATGCCGGGGCTTCAGCATACGCCATTTTCACACTTTCGATACCTGCATTAAGGTCTGAGTATTGTAGTTGGTCTTGGTCTAAGTATTGTAGTTGGTCAGGGCCGGTCTTAGGGCTTTCAGCACCCTGTGCGAAATTCGATTTTGCGCCCCTCTGTGCAAGGCGGGTTGCCTAACTCTGGCAAAACTTATGCGGTATCATAAAGAGGAATCAAGAAAATATAAAGTAGAAAATGCAGGCAAAGGCAAGGTACCGAGTTATCGGATGAAATTAAATAAAATGAACCTAAATTACATTCACCCATTTACTATATTACTTGAACGTGCTTTACTTGCGTTGTAGTAAGGGGATAGTCAAGGTAACATACAAAATATCAGCTGTACGCTCCCATGATGCAAAAATCCTGGACTTTATTATCTAATAGGTGATGCGTATCATATTACAATAACTATATTTTCAGTTGTGATGCAAAATGTCAACATAACAAAATCACTGGAAAAATACACTTAGGCCTACAGGAATCAAGCCTTTCTAATTCAAACGACTACGACACACAGGGAAAACACACTAAAACCCAAAACCTTATGAGAAGGGAGCTTTCCGTGCTTTGACTGAAGCAAAATGTTTTACTAACTGGGCTAAATCGAGTGAACGCGCATCATCGTTCTCTAATGAAATTAAAGCAAGTTTCGACAGTCTCTCTTGGCCCATTGTAGCACGCAGGTAGGTTTTAATCAACTTCAATTTTGTAAAGATACGTTCACCCGAAGCGACAGTTACCGACATGGTTACGAGAATTCGCAAAGCTACATCGACGTTTGGAAAAACGTCAATCATATTCGTGCTATAAATGAACTGCAACGCAGCGCGAGGTTTTATTTGCGTTTGGTGGTAGGCATGGGCTCAAATGTTGCAGCTCAGAACATAGATCCATCCCACTTATGTCACACTCATTATTTCCACTGGAAAGCTGCTTTTGCAAGTTCAAGCAACGATCCATGAGTGGACTACTATCTTTAATAGACCCAGGCAGTGCCTTGAGATCGTACAAAAATCCACATGTATCGGAATGCTCTTTAAAGAATAAGAATCTCTTCCTTACAGACTTTAAAGCTACTGTTAGGAGTTTGTCAAAGAAACCTTTTTTGAAGCATCGTTGTAGCTTCACTTGTTTGCGCTTAACCTTAGCCTGACATTCAGCCTCTGTCAACTCCAGCTCCGACTCTGCCTCTCAGAACTGTCAGTGCCTGCCTCGATGACTCTGTCCGAGTCCGAGTCATCTTCCTCAATCAAGCGTTTAGGGGGTCTAGTCATCCTTTTCCGTCTACCTTCTTCGACCTCAAGAGACACAGACGCAATGATTTCTTTAGCCGAAGTTATAGCGCATTCATAGCCTTCTTGGGAATATTTTCAAGGTACGCGATACAACCTTCCGCGAGAGAAGACGCCTTTTGTATATCAATTGCTTCTGCTTGCATGGCTTTGCTAACTATGTGTACTTGAAACAAAATGTCGTGTCATACTACAACAGCAACGACGAATTCGAATGTCACAATTTTTTTCACCAAGTATTCAGCTTCATGGCGTAGCCCCGAATCAAACGCAGGGTTCTCCTTAATGGTCTTTAAGGCTGCCACTACCCCCATTCGTATCGTATCTAAAAGGCCTCACTGCATCTATGTGACACTCCCAGCGAGTGTCACTCAAATCTTTTAGAGTCAAATTACGAATGTGAGGCAACAAAATAGACCACCGGCCAGGAGACGACGAAAATAAAACATATATGGGTTGAATAATGCCAAATAGAGTAACGCAGTAAGGAGAGCATTCGGCTGGGTCAGATAAAACTAGGTTTAAAGAATGGCTACCACATGGAACATATTTGCGCGCGGAAATTGTTTTACAATGCGAGCTTGAACTCCTTTATGTTTACCTTTCATATTCGCACCGTTGTCAAAGCGTTGACCTCTAAGGTCTTCTAGCTTTAACCCCGTTTTTGTCAAAGCATTAATGATCAGATCGGCAAGCGCCTCACCATCAGTTTTTTCGACCACCACAAAACCAACGAAGTGTTCGGTCGGATTTACACCGTCGTCAGATTTTTGAACGAACCGTAAAGTGATCGACATTTGTTCGTTTTTGTAAAGGTCTGGTGTGCAATCGGCAATAACCGAGAAATATTTAGCTTTAGACATTTGAGCTAAAATATCCGACAAAATCGCATCACCAAGCAAATTTATGAACTCGTTCTGGATTATTTTAATGTAGTAGTGATCACTTGTTTCAGAACCCATCACCCTTCGTAAGTGCTCCGTCATAATAGGATCGTATTTGCCCAAAAGTTTAACATGTTGAAGGAAATTACCATTGTTTTTCTCAAAAAAATTGTCAGATGAACCCCTGAACGGCAAATTGTTTTTACTTCGAAACATTGTTATCGATAACAGTGTTCGAGTACGGACCTCCAATGTTCTACCTCAGCACACATACTTCGTTGATTAGCATCATCAACACCCTTTTTCGTGGATAAACGCAAGTCTGTTTCGGCCCATAATTGAGAACATTTAAAATGAGAAGGGGATCTTTCATGAGACTCCAAGGGTTGCGAAAGATGTGCCCAGTCACAGAATCCCGAAGAGACGAGAGCAGCGGTGGACTTTCTGTCAAAGAGCTCACAACAAAAGTAAAATATTTTTTTAACGAGTCAGAATATTGGAGCCAACGTCTTAGTACTTTTTCGCCATTCGGAAACTCGCGATAACAATGAAACATAGTAAAATGACAGCCACCTCCAGCATCCTTTTTAAAGTTCCGTTCTCTTATTTTAACTGGCCCTTGAACGATAATTTTATCAGTATATTCCGTGCTTCGGACCGGAGGCCAATAGGCAGGGTCTTGAAGTTGGCTGCTATCACTAATGAAGGGCACAATGCCTAATCCTTTCCCAGCACCAGTACCGACACCAGAACCTTCATCGACTTCACCATCACAAGTTAAATCAGCACCGCAACTACCACGTTCACCACTTTCGACTGTATGCCCATCACCAGCAAAATCATCAGAGTCGAAAGGTTTCCTCGAATCCTTCCCGCCTTCAGCCCTGTCACAAGATCCAACACCGTCCCCACCACCAGCAGTGCCACAGTCAGAGCCAATTCCTATTAAGGTGCTCGCACCTTTCACCGCACCTGTAAAGAGATCAGCAATCAGGCCGGCACCAAGTCGAAACGCATTTCTGCCTACACGGATTATTAAGCCCATTCTACATTGTAGGTTTTAGTGGTAATAAGGGAACTGTTTCCGATTTTAAGGACCGGTCTAAAAACGTAATTTTACTTTGTTTTTATGATTGCTTAAACAATAATTACCGAATAGATCTAAAATAGCACACTTCAGAAGGTAAATAACATAGCGGTCTGCGTTTACTTAGCGTTATCCGCACAAGCAGTGCTTAAAACAGTCTTTGCGACCTTATGACTATGACCTAGACTAAGACCAATGTATAATGTGCTTTAAGGAAAATATACAGTGTAACACGCTTTTATGAAAGTAAGAAAATGTTCTTGTTGAGATTAAAATATATACCTTCATCTAGTTCTGAAACTTTGACGGGTACATTATTGGACTGATAAGTAGGATTTGTTTGAGAAGATCTCCCGTCTATTAATGTTGACGGTCGGACGAATTCTTTAAAATCTTCTGCTGCCTTCTTGTCTTCTTCTGCATGCTGCAACCTTCGTTTTTTTGTTTGCAGCTCCACTAGCTTTACCGGAGGAGGCCATTGTTGTAGGGTTTCTCGTTTTTCGTACCGACTTTACACTATCCGCACCACGCACTCGAATAAACGACAATGAGCAAGGACCATAACACTCCTGTGTATTGTGCTAATACGTCCTGCCATCTAGGTCGACGCCGACTTCGCCCAACACGTGGGCACGTTTGTTATGATTTCTTTTTTCTTTTTGCCTCTGTATCCAGCTCGTGCCACACCCGCACCCCTTTCTTCTACCTCACTCCCATTTCTCCCTATCTTCCTCGCTTTCTTTCTCTCTCCTTCGCCTTGCTACGGCTCTGCTAAAACAGCTAAACGAACCGAAATATCACGGAAATGTCCAAGCGCTGCCGAAGGGCGATTTGGTTGGTCCCGGACCCGCGAGTCGAGCCGGGGTGCGTTTCTGCGATAGTGAAAAGGCAAGGGAGATAAAGATATAGTGTTTGCTAATCACTATTTCACCGAGTTTAACTTCGGTCCGTCACGGTCAGTCGTGAGAGATAACACAGGTTGAACTTTTAAAATAAAATTAATTCCCTTATTTGTTTGACGAACTCGCATTTACCTAGTGACTATAGCATTGAAGAACGCATTGTCACAAGCACTTGGGTTCATGAGAGGCCAAGAACAGGGAAGACGTTGGAACAGGTGCGTACTGACTTTGAGCAGCGATTCGGACGACAGCCTCCTCAAAAGACAACATTTTTACATTGGGAAAAGAAACTGTTCGCTACAGGCAGCGTGAAGGACAAACGAAGAAGTGGTCGACCATCAACAAGAGAGGAACAATGCCCAGAACGCGCGGAGTCAGTGGAAAGATCACCAACGAAGTCAACTCGTAAACGATCCGCGGAACTGGGTATACCCCGGTCAACTCTGCGCAAACCCATGAAACATGACTTAAAGTTGCACCCATATCGACCAAAGAGTTGTCTTTGGAGGAGGCTGTCGTCCGAATCGCTGCTCAATGTCAGTACGCACCTGTTCCAACGTTTTCCCTGTTCTTCGTCTCTCATGAACCCAAGTGCTTGTGACAATGCGTTCTTCAATGCTATAGTCACTAGTATCAGCCATTGATTATATCTGAAACAGAAAATGTTAAAAAAATTAATGTATTTCCTGAAATGTATAGGGGTAACGGGACTTTGTGCCCACCCTGTAGAGTGATTTCTACTGCTAGGGATTCGTACAAATGGTATATTTATCGTGTGATCTCGTACTGTTTATCATCTTAATGGTGTATCGTAGGTAGTGTAGTACATTGCAAATAATATTAAATACCGGTACCGGTTCCATATAATGCGAAGTGTTGTGATGTGTCATGAAAGGGGTCGTACATGCTATGTAGCGAGCTAGCTGTAGATCGAATGATACTGTTGCAGGTTATTTCAACATTTACATTTCATTAAGACGAAACAGTAAAGGAGAAGTGATTAAGAAATATACACAGGGATGATTTCGAAGTTTCAGCGCCAATAATCGTGTGCGTTTTGACAGTTTGAACATGCAGTACATTTATGGTTAGGGAAGGCCCGAACTGAAAATGGTGAACCAGTGTCTAATTTGTTGGACGTAAATGCATTCTATAAGAATACCTATGAGAGGAGAAATGTAAATGGATACTGCAAGCTGGACAATTTGGTGAGTCATCTTTCAAATTACAATAACCTATATGTACTTTTGGTATGATGCAAATGTTGGTAAAGAAAGCCTTGTTTTCCATGTTTTCTAACCTCTACTCCAGGAAAATGCCAAGAGGGGCAGATGACCTCGCCGTTTCGCCCCTTAAAACAACAATAACTATATAACAAATATCGAGATGGTTCCTAGCTTAAAACTACGGCCACCTTCTTCAAAATCCTGGCTTCAATTACAAATATACACACTACTACAGCCATTACAATGACACAGGTTATCAGACAGAGTCCACACACACACCTACAGTACAAGGAACAACATGACCACGATGTCGCAAATGCCTTAAATGAATCAATATCCATGCAACAGACTATGACGTATGACAGTCATAAATGAAACTCCATATGATCTCAAAAAATGGAAGATTTGTGTCATTTGAGCCGTAGATTGGTGGTTTTCCCACCTCCACTGCAGACAAATGCTGGAATGGTACCTAATGTGAGAATACTGCTTCCTATTCAAATCCTGGAAGTGGTTTTCCGTGGTTTCCCAATTCTTCTCCAGGCTAATGCCAGGATGGTTCCTAACTCAGGACATGGCCTTCTCCTTCCCAATCCAATCCCCAATTTTCAAGCACACTAGTTCATCCATAACAATAACACAGGTTATCACACAAATTCCACACACAATTACATGGGGCTATAAGACCACGATGTAGCCCCTAATATAAGCAACAACAACAACAATGCCTATTTGCATTCTTGTAGCTCCATTTAGAAGTATTTGCATTTTGTAAATATTTGTCTCATCTTTGCTTTATTTGTGTCTGTCCCCCCAGGGGCTCACATGTAGTGGGACGTGGGTTGGCGTCCACGGGACCCTAGCTGAGTCCGGCATTGCTTCCACTTACTTGTGCTGGGCTCCTCTCCGCCTTCTTTCCTGTCGACATCTCTTGGTCAACTCTTGTTCTCTTCCGATCCCGATCGTATTAGGGTATCCGAGGCCTAGAGAGTCTTTCACTTTCCTGTCTTAATTGGCCCTTGTCTCATCTTTCCTGATACCCTCATCCTTCAAGGGGTTAGCCTTCTTTTTCTTTTCATGTTATCTCCTGCCTTCTACACAAGGCCCTCAAGGAGGCAGGGTGTATGTAGCCCCACCACTTCTGGTGCACCCTGGATAGTGCTACACCCTCAAGGGCTCACGGCTGGTGAGTTTGGGAGTTGGCGACCCCGAGGGAGTCCTGAGCTGTGTCCGCTTTACCCCCTTTTCCCTCCGACATTGGGACGGGCCCTCTCCTCTTTCCCTTTCCTATCTGCTTTGCATGGCTCTCCTTCCTTCCAAGTCCCTCAATCCCCATTCTTCAAGGGTTGAGGGCATTTCTTTTCTTCCTGTTCTTTATTTACCTTATCCTTAATTTGTTTACAATTTCTTCTTCTAGTATGTAAGTTTGTAGTTACTACCTATTAGTTATCGCTTTCATTTTCATCTCATCTTTCACTATCACCCAAACCATTAGGGGCCGATAACCTAGATGTTAGGCCCCTTAAAACAACATTATCAACATCATCATTATTTGTGTCTGTATTTTTAGCTACTGTCTGTTCGCGTTGCTTGTAGCGAAGTACGTCAGGGTTTCATATTGAATTTGTGCCTCATTACATAAAATCCTGTAATTTCTGGTGGAATTCAATCAATTATGCGAATGTTTGTCTTCGAATTTGCCGCTATTTCGATGGCGCCATGCCCGCCAGTGTCAACAACTGTTCTCCTACGATTGCCACCATCTTTGTTTTGATGTTACGGTCGGAGATATTGTAGTCGGTCTTGCCCGTGATGTTTAGAAATTGAGTGTCACACTCTGTCAGATCTTGTCAGATTCTGCCTTCTAGAGATGGCATCCATCAGCTTGATCTCTCGAGAGGAGGTAGCTAGCTTGTAGTTTTGCTGCAAGCCTAGCGATGTGAGACCACGTCTGGTGGCTTCTGACGTCGCTTTCTGACCTGTGCCTTCGTTATAAACCCTGTTATTTATCAGAATGCTTGCCATTAGCTTTGCGAAAGTTACTGCTGTTTTCACATCGTTTTGAATTTTAAGATGTGTTAAAACGTAATAAAGACACATGGCCGACAAGCTGGAGTCCTGTGCATCGTTGGGAGGTCCTTCACCTGGATCTACAGCTCAAGTGATGTTACTAAATGTCATTTGATATAATATTTTGAGAACTGTGAAGTGCTTCGTGATTATAATATAAATCTTTCCTCGTGTGCAGAATAGAAAACGTGTCTTCTCATATAAAGTGAACGAGTAATCGTGAAGAGATTCTAAATTGTATTTCGATCGAATTAAAAATTCTTAATATGCGTGCAGCAAGATACCCATGGCGTGTCCCCCCCCCCCCCCCCTAACACCGTGTTGGAGAGGGCAAATTAATCTAATTTAATTGCGATTATTAATTTAAAGGGTTCATTTGAAGTTACAACGTGCTTAATATTATTTTATTATTATTTATTGCTGTTTTAAGGGGCGTAACTATGAGGTCATCTGCCCCTCTTAATATTATGTGATCGATTTTTACGGTATCTTGATTTATTTGAAATTTGCTAGATGTCAATCTTATTAAAATATAAACGAAAGGGGTGATCGGTTTTTTTTTCTCTGTTTGGTTTTAACAATGTATATGTGAAGTTTTGATGCCATTTTTTCAGTGTTGCCTGCCCACACTGTCAATTTATACTTTTCAGTAGGTCAACACGCGTTTACCCAAATAAATATAACACTATTCCTGAAAGAAAAACACATGTATTTACCCGATCAGTGCTACGCCCGCCTATAGACGGGCTGACGCGGCCGGTCCACCAGTGCTACGCCCGTCTATAGACGGTGCACGGGAACTTTTATTTTCTTCAGTTTTCTGGTTCACTCTCAGGAGCCAAATCGATGTCTGGGATGTTCTGCCATCTGTTGGGCGTTATGTGGAACTAATTGAGCACGACTTATAGCATCGGGAAGTGACTAACAGAGCTTTTTGTAGACGTCTGTCCTCTACAGCAGTAGTTTATCCGAGATATAAACAAACATGGCCGAACAACAACAAGCTAGTTATTCTCGTCGCGATGTTATTTCGGATCAAAGAATCCTTAAGTTATTAACCACAGCGGAAAGCGATGATGAAGGCGATGATTTAAATGCATCAGTGAATGATTTTGAAAGTGAAATATTTTTAATTTGGGCCCTTTACTTTGCATAAAGATGATGTACATGCAAGCACAAAGAGTTAAATTTTCATATCTCGCACAATAATATAGAACATAAACGTAGAACTTTCCATTTGCATTTAGATATGTAAACAGACATTTATAAACATTTTAAGCTATTAACCCCCGTGATAGGTTAAACATTGTGGCTTCTACATATGTTTAAACATATGAACGAAGAAACTCAGCACTGAGGTTTGAGGTACCATACAGTCAAATGGAAACTCGGCACTTAAAAGGTTAATATTATCACCGATAAAGGCCTGTTTGTCATCCCTTGATGAATGCAGTACATTTGCATTTGTCTGTTGGCACAGGCTAGAATAAAAGGTGGCTTTTCACCGATGTCTCAGTCTCACTCATGACTGTGATTATATGGAAGCTACTGAGGTATTCTGACTCAGTGAGGAAAGCAATGGCAAACTACCTCACTTCTATTCTTGCCTAGTACGCCTCAATATAGCGCTGCCTTGGGTTTTTGTGGGTTTTGTGCCCGTCAGAGGAGGTGTCAGGGTTGTCAACAACCGAAGTGACTTCCCAGACACCTCACCTGCCGAACACCTGTGCCGAGAGGATCGGATGCACTTCTTATAGGCCAGAGCAGCATGGGAAGCGTGATCCAGGGGATCTGGGTAACATGGTGGCTAAAGTCATAGACGACCCAAGTACACCCAAAAACAACAAAACTATGAAATTAAAACATCCAGACTTAATTAAAACTCGTGAACACTTTTATTTAAAATTTTCAAATCCTACTTCGGAGGGTTTGTATCGGCTAATCCGCAAGCTAATAAAAAAAAGAAAAAAAAAGTTCAAGGCCCTAACTGTAAACTAAGTTAAACCCTCTCGAAAGATCTAAATACAAAAGGTTAAGCAACAACAACAAAGCTAGGAAGATGGCACGTAAAGGAACCCTACTCAAATTACAAAGAGATCAAGTGAATGAGGATGTGAGGTTTGATGTCTTTGGTCTTTAAGGTTTGATGCCTTTGGTCTTTGACAGTCAGATTTTTTTTGTGTACCTAGCTCATTGTGAATAAAAATATGTCCTCCTTTCTAATAGCCCCTCTTGATTTTGACCTGTGATAAAGTTGGAAACCCTCAAGAACATACAAACAGATCAAGTGAATAACAGAATTTACATTTAACAGAGTAGCAAAGCAAAACTAGGTTATAATGGTATCAATTCCTTATTTACATTTAACGTTTATCAATTTAGCTAAGTCCTAACAATGAATACAGAATTTACGGCAATGACGTCCGTAAGCAAAACCATTGCAATCATCTACATGACAGCCAAGAAAAAAACATTAATAACACTCTTATGCCTATGTGTTCATCAACACAGAGAAAGGTACATAAGGGATTACACACATGTTAAAGAAACAAAGCACTAGACAACAATTCCATATTATTAAAACCCTGCCTGCACATTTTGGAATACTGTTTGTACCCAAAGTCATCTACGTGAATGTTTGTTAGGTTGGTAATAGCGTAGTTACAACTACGACTTACATTACTTGAGTGTCGTGCTCCACCGAGTACGAACTATTGGTTAAGCACACTCCGTCATCTCAAGATTGTGTACTCTGTCCTATGTCATTCCCGCCAGGAAATCATTCGCACCAAAAGGAGTCGGTCAGCAAGCTCAAAATGTAGATTCCAAGATTATATTAAAACAATTAGTTAATCATCAGATTCATTTAGAATAATTACCCTTGTGATTATTAAAACGTAGGTTTAAGTTTTATTGTAGGTTTATGAAGATAGTGCTGACGATCCTAGACACCTGGGCTAAGCAGTAACGTCTCCTGCGAGATTATTTACACCATCTACATAAAAGTCGGAATACCTTCAACGAGCTCACAACGCTCGGACTTACAATAACACGAGTTGTTAGTGGTGCTCGCCAATCTAAACAACCTTCGGGTAGGCCTGGGAATCACTTCAGTTACCCCCCGGCAACAATAAGGTCTCAGAACTAAGTTTGGACATCAGTGCTCTACTGGGACGAAATACCATAAATATAGCCTCCAAACAGGGTGTCCTACATAGTCAATAACAGAAAATAAACCTTATATAAATGTACAACATTTTCAAAACAGTGTTAAAACATCGTCGCTATGCAGAGCGATGGAAACATGTGACTTTGGTAGTCATCCGTTACGAGAGCATAAACATCTGATTTCACAAAAATGGCTTATAATATTGACCCAAATAATGAAAAACAATCCATAACAGTTATACGATGCTAAAGCATCAGTCGAAGGGTCTACATTAGTCTGTCTCAAAATCATGCGCTAGTGGCTTGTGGGTAAAGCTCACACCTGTTCTGTAACAGAGTTCGCTCCGCGCAAACTACACTCAATGCGTCTGGCATTTTATAACATCATCACATTCATTTCATGCAGCAGTTCTCTCAAATGAAAGTCTTAATATGAACTGGCCTCTGGCTTGTGCCAATATAACATTGAATAACATCACAGTTACTACGTGGAAATATGCAGTACGATAAGACCTCATGTCTTATATATCAAACAGTAGTAAAAACCAGAAATGTCACTCGCTCGGAGTGCTTTGCATTGACAGATATGTCACTTCAAGTAATATTTACATTTTCTCACATAACCAAAATCCTGTGTCAAAAATCACTGGACACAAATTATACAATAAACTTGAAAATCCTCACATCTGCTGGGTTTGCTAATGATACGTCTTCAGTCTAGGGTTCGATGCTCTAGTAGCATACCAGTTAATCCCTGACTTTGTTCTACACCAAGAACACAAATCTGGCGTCAAAGCTCACTATAATGAAAATTAAAATACAATTACATAACTGATGGATTCTGCTTCATCAACCGATACGACCTGTCTAAGCAAGTCAGTGGCGTGACGTGGAAATTACAAAATGAGGTGTCAAGACAAAACACTAAAATGACGGCTGTCCATCACCTCAAAGAAAATGAAAATCCCATACTAGGGTTGACTGAAATAGCTCAACAGCTACAGTCACGTTCAGGTGGCAATAGACCTGACGTCTCACGACGTTCAAAAGAATGCACCGATTGAACCATGTCCAACCAAAAGGTGGCTAACTATCACTCGAATGTAATTACAAAAACATGAGTGCAAAACTACATAATTCCTACCTATCTGGCTGTCAAGATGAGTTCGGTTGATTTAACTAAACTACTCTACCACAACAAGACCCGTACACGAGAGAAGGAACATACTCACAGACTATGACATCTCCACCTCATTCGCTCGGAATTGAGGGGTAAAATATCCTCTGGGTTTGAGATATGGTTTTTCCAAGCTAGGCTTCCAATCCAAGCCTTTTCCATCACCAGGTACTTGATGCGTCCTCGGCTCTTGTACAAGCTCGAATCACGATCATCATCTCCTCGTGGTCGGCTGGTTCATCCGTCATGTTGAAAACTCTTCCCTCAGAACGGCTCCTTCAAATTGTGGGGGTTTATTCCATAACACCCATAGTATATAAGTGTTGAACAATTACACTCACGTGGTCGGTTGAAATATGCATGTTTGAAGATTTACACACGTGTAAATTCACAGCTACTAGCTTTACACAAATTATAGATATTAAATAACTCACTGACGTTACACAGTGGCGCAGACTTTATAATAAATAGACCATTCACTGTCTGCTCATCACAGATTTTAATTCGCCCACATGGCGTAATCTCACTGAACTTAATACTTTGCAAATCACTGATAATCTCGTCAATCCGTAATCGGAGAATGTATACGCTGCTGGCGATAATGTTTCCTACAATGGTGGCGTTGAAAACAATCACATTAAATAGTTCCAGTTCACAAATGTTGAATATTTTCACGTCCCTTGTGGGCATAGAATATGTCGGCCTGGTGGTTAGAAATGTGGTGTTCCACGACGTCGAGACAATATGGTGAAATAATACTTCAAAATCACAGTTTTCACACAAATGTTCACCACGCTATCACTGACGTGAATAATACGATGATTGCACACAACAGGGTGCCTTAATTAATTACGATGCACACCGATACTATATTCCCTCGCCTCGTTGGCGGACTGTTACCTCGTCCTTAGGACGGAAAATCAAAACGCGTCCAGCATGGACAGATCCAACACTAGGTTGTGTCGTGGCTTGACTCTGCCTGCTGGGTCACAGTGCATACTGGAGTCATTGAGCAAATGTTTAACATATGCAGAATTACATTATGATATACTCTGAGCCTTATGAAGTGTAGAAAAATATTAATAGGTACTCAGATAAATAATTCTGAGATATCTTCGAAGTCAAGATCTTCCTTTATCATATCCAGCCATGTGCTGATCTCCGGGTGCGTTCTATGACAATGCATGGCATTTACAAATTTGCTTCAAAGAAAATATCACTGAGAATGAGCTCAGCGGGATCAGTATCTACTCACATAACCTAACGGCGGTACTCTTTAGGATCCAACCAGCCTTCGGGCTGACTACCTAACAGACAGAAAGCGAGAAATGTAGGATTACGCGTCTAAGGTTGGAAACTCCGATGCCTGAAGAATTTTCCCTTCTTTAGGTTGGTCACACTCCTGGATATCTTCACATGAGATCCCAATCTCGTACAATCTCAGCGTGGGATCCACATACCTAGTACAACAAATTGTGCCGTCCTTCGAGGAAGATGTATGGGGAATCATTGAACGTTGGAATGGATGCCCGAATATTGGAGGTGAATGTCTGTAGACTCCCTCGAACTGTCTCTGTACGCTGTTGTGACGTACAGCATATTGTCCAATCTTATGTATAAAAGTGAAAGTCTGTATGTATGTATGTAAGTAGGTGGGTGGGTCTGTTCCGTATACAAATCTACACCGTTCCACCAATCTCAACCAAATTTTGCATACACATAGGTTAGGACCCAGAAGGAACCGCTGGCTACATGAATTTTCGAAAGTCTTTCTCATTCTTCTGATTTCGGCCCTTTTGCACTCAAGCACATGCTAATCAAATCATAAAATATACTCATGAAGGAATGGCAAGGCAGATAGTTTCCATGGCAACATAGCTCAAGTCGAGACACGGCCGACTGGATGCCAGTTGCGCTCTGCACTACCGGTATAGAAAATGAGGATCTTTACTTGAAATCCTGTTAGTTACTCAACTGCTCCCACAGCACTGTCAACCGAGCTTAGCATAACAAAGACTTGACACTATGTACTATATATTTGTCAAATACGACTCACTCACTCATTCATTCATCACGAAATCTCAGAAACCACCTTCCGGATTGGAATGAAATTTGGTATGCAGCTTCCTCAAGGGCCGCAAATGCCCACTGAGAGAGGATTTTTGGATATACAGGTTCTAAAGGGGTGTTAAGGGGGTAGACCTGCATTTCATTGAATAGCAATATCTCCCGATTGGTTTCATTGGGGGATGTGATACTCGGCATGTAAACTCATAATTAAAAATAAGAAGACACGTGTCTGAGGGTTATTCGATGTGGTGTATATTATGTGGTGAAAGGGGTGAAAAGTGGGGATCCAATTTAATGGGCCCTTGGGGAGGGGTGAAATTCTGGGGGGGGGGGGGGGGGAACAGGAAAGAAAGTGTCCTAACTGATTGACTGACTCACTCACTCATCAAACTCAGGGGAGAAAACTGGTTTAAAGTAAGTAAGTAAGTAAATAGCTGTTCGACAACTTTTTTCATAAATCAAATTTAAGGTGTTCATGGGGAGGGGTGAAATTATGAAAAAAGAAAATTGAAAGAAAATTAGGGCTGTTACCTTTAATCGATTAATTTCAGATTTCGATTAATCGAAACCGAATAATCGATTAATTGTTGTAAATAACGATTAATCGATTAATCGGTTTTTGATTTGTTTTGCCGATTAATCAATGTATTTCGCATTTTAACTACGCTCTCACAGAATCAACCAACTATGACACAACTTGGTTTCGTGATGCAATCACTCGACATGGTTAGCCGGGGCAGTCCCATGATGGATGATGTATTTGATTCTTTTAGGGGCTTTGCAACATCGTGGTCACGTATCCCCGCGTACTGGGGTGTGATTAAGACTTGTCTGCTAACATGTGTCACTGCGATGTCTGTACCAGTGTGTGTATTTGTAATTCAGGTAGAATATTGGTAGGAACCGACCGTGGCCTTGAATTAGGTTCCATCCCGGCATTTGCCTGGAGTAGAAATGAGAAACCATGGAAAATCATTTCCAGGATGACTGAGGTAAGAATCAAACCCTCCTCTTATCAGTTTTGCCTCACGAGGCTGAGTGTACACGTTCCAGCCCCCACACCAGAATTAAATTTCTTGGCAGAGCCGGGAATCGAACCCAAACCTCTGTGGAGACAGCTAAGAATGCTAGCCACTGCTCAACGCCTGCTTTGAGGTTTCATTTAACTTCACTCCAAGGATTACCGTGTTGGAAGCCCTTTTTCAGGCTTGCCTTAGAAATCAAAATTAGTTCGCTAATCCTGAAAAAATACTACACGATGTTAATAAATACACGTGGGAGGCTCAAGTTCTATGGGCACCTACAACGAATGAACAGCAACAGGCTTACCAAGAAGATCTTCTCCTTGGTTAAAAGCTACAAGACTGGAAGCCTGTGGCTTAATGAAGTACTAAAAGACTTGGATTCGGCTGGAATTGCTGACCTTGATGTAGAAGATCGTTCCAAATTTTGTGCTATGGTAGAATCTTGGATCCCACCACCTAGAGTCTCTAAATGTCGGAAGCCCCTTTCGCAGGAGAGAAAGGAGAAATTATCAGCAGGGCTCAAGAGATATTGGGAACGGAAAAGAGCATCGAAGAACTAGTCATAAGCGCTCCGTAGTGGGCTTAAATCAATAATAATACACTTGGATGACTAGTTTCGATCGTCAAGTGATCACCATCAGATCATTTACACGTAGGCTATTAAATCTACTGTATATGGAGAAGTATGGAATGATAATTACAATATATACACTTATTTATTTGCAGTAGCAATTGAACTACCAAACTAAAGATATGTGCTTTTTGTTGAGATACTGATAGTTATTAAATGGTGCACTTCGCAGTTTGAGCGATGTGTGGTCCGTTTTTGTGCACAGCGTGAGGACGATTATGCTGACACAAAAACCTGACCATTTAATAACAATCACATAATGGCACTAAGCAAGCAAACTTGATGATCAATCACAACTATCAGTATCTCAACAAAAAGTAACATATCTTTACTATTTGTGCTAGATTAATTACTACTGCAACTAAAAAGTGTATGTATTGTAAATAGCATAACCCATACTTGTCGACACAGATTAATAGCCGAAGTGTAAAGATCTGATGATCGCTTGACGATCGAAACTGGTCATCTAATTGTATTTATTAATCTCATGTAAAAAGTCTTTGACCGTCCGAAAAACCAAGACCAACTACAATCCTCAGACCTTAATGTAGAAAAAACATGGCGGCGATGGTTGCCCTACCAATAGCTAAGATCATGTAATCGGGGTTGTCACAGTTCATGTAAATTATTATTTTCACTCGCCTAAGAGCATAAAAGATATCACAAGACGAGACTACGTTCCGAAGAAATATGCATCAATAATTTAGCCTTACCTGAATTAATTTATCTACACAGTGCTGGCTTCGAATTATAGGTTTCTTCGCCTTCACCCAAGGGGCAGCTACAATAGTATCACTGTTTCTGTGGTTGAATAAGAAGCTTATGGCGAGTTATCACGATTTCTATTTAAGTTTAGTAATAAAGATTAATATTATTAGCATAAAATGAAACAGATTCTGAAATAGGAGAGAAGAAAGTAGGCCTACCCGGTTACTGAAGTTTTGTCCCAGCACATGCAGAGTATTTGTGTATACAATCGGAATGAGAATAGTTGCCTGAAATAATCGAACCAACGCTATAGAGGTACAATTCAATTAAAACCTCTCGTAGCATTGTCTAAAATCTCGGCTAAAACATCACACCGAATTAGTTGATTGAAATGTACAAAGAAGTCATCGTGTGGATATCTGAACATAATTATGGGGATTACCACACACAAATGACACGGTAATATGTAACCATCTAACCTATTAAACATTCGCTGTTACCGTTTGGAATAGTTGTTGTTGTTTGAGTCTTCAGTCTTTTGACTGGTTTGATGCAGCTCTCCATGCGTCCCTGTCCTGAGCTAATCGTTTCATCTCTACATAGCTACCACACCCTACATCCGAGGCAATCTGTTTAACATATTCTAACCTTGGTCTACCCCTACAGTTCTTGTCCTCGACCCTTCCTTCCATAACTAAGCTTGCTATTCCTGGGTGTCTTAGTATGTGTCCTACCAACCTATCTCTTCTCTTCATTAGCAGTCGCCAGAAACATCTCTCCTCTCCCACTCGCCTTAATACCTCTTCGTTTGTAACCCTATCTACCCATCTGATCTTCATCATTCTCCTGTAACACCACATTTCAAATGCCTCAATTCTCCTCTTTTCTGCTGCACCAATAGTCCAAGTTTCACTTCCATAGAGCGCCACGCTCCAGACAAAGGCTTTCAAAAATGACTTCCTAATACCTAAATCTTTATTCGATGTCAACAGATTCCTTTTTTGTAGAAAGGCTTTCCTTGCCTGAGCCAACCTACTTTTTATATCCCCTTTGCTTCGTCCATCACTGGTTATTCTGCTTCCTAAGTAACAGAAGTCTCCTACTTCCTTCAGCTTTTCACCTGCCAATTTGATCTCCATAGAGGTTTCTGATTTATTTCGGCTGCATTCCAGTATTTTTGTTTTACATTTATTAATTTTCATCATGAAGTCCTTCCGTAAGACGGAATCCATACCATTCAAAAACTCATTCAAATTCTCAGGCTTGTTGGCCAAGATGACGATGTCATCAGCAAATCTCAGAGTTGAAATTATTTCTCCTTGAATCTTCACTCCCACTTTAAATTTTTCTCCAATTTCCTTCATTGCTTGTTCAATGTATAGATTGAAAAGTATGGGCGATAAGTTGCAGCCTTGCCTTACACCTTTCTGAATACCAGCTTCTCTCTCATATCCTTCAGCTCGAATGACTGCTGTCTGGTTTCTGTATAGATTGTATATCAACCTCCTATCCCTCTACTTTATTCCAATTGATTTCAAAATGTCAAACAATTTAGTCCAATCAACGTTATCAAAAGCCTTTTCTAAGTCTACAAATGCCATGAACGTTCTCTTATCTTTCCTTATTCTACCTTCCAAAATCAGCCTAAGACTTAGTACAGCTTCCCTTGTTCCTACATTTCTCCTGAAACCAAACTGGTCTTCACCCAACTCCGTT
The DNA here is from genome assembly GCA_946902985.2 of Meconema thalassinum. NCBI lineage: Eukaryota > Metazoa > Arthropoda > Insecta > Orthoptera > Tettigoniidae > Meconema > Meconema thalassinum. Next base: position 1,334,673,948 of record OX336388.2, read on the forward strand.
TCGATCTGGCTTTCAATCCTCTTCTAAGCACGCTGGAAATAGTAGATTTAGTAAAGTAATGTAGGTAGGAAAGCACCATCTCCCTCTTACGGAATTATCGCGGCACACCATCTCGCAATAAAAGTACATAATTGGCAAGTTACTCACAACACTTTATTACACACATCATAATAAAAAATGACTTGCAAGCTGTAAGAATCACAAAAGTATGAATAAATACGGAACACAATGAGTTCACTGTTTGGCACAGGTGGTGTATTCTTGGAATACACGGTACGAGAGATTACAATTTTGAATGCTTTTGCATGTTCTTTCCTTCCTCTTTGTCAAACACCAACAGTGATCTTCTATTTTCTCTTTGGTTCCTGTCTCTTATGTCTTCATGAGTCTGTTCTAGATATATATTCTCTGTGACTCACCTAGCGTCATCTAGCAGCGAATCTCTGAAGCTCTTCAACTCTTCCTCGTGCAAGAGGAATTCCTTCACCATCTGGCCACCAGATTTTGCTGACATCGCCAGCTATTATCTCCATGAGCAAGAGAACTACGTCTACTTTTTTACTCACCATGCTGCGCTAGTATCGCCTGTTATCAACTCTTTGAAGACCAGCTCAGCAAGAGAAGATCATTTTTTGTTGTAACATTGGCAATGCTTATATGTTCTCCTATTGCCTCCTACCCCCCACTCTTTTCCCCTTCCTTGGACCCTCCGTGCTCCGTTGAGCAGGTCTCTCTTCGCAATCGGCAGTTGACTCGGTCAGTTAAAGCTCCTCTCGAGCTAGTCTCCTCAAACCAAGAGGCACACTCTCTTCTACGCCATGTTGGCAAGGTAGTTGTCATCAAAGGAAACTTCGCCTTCAACATGAAATCAAGATAAGTACCATCTTAAAAGTTTTAACCTCATCTTCATGGTTTTAACTTCCACGTGCTTTTAACGATACTTTTATAGACAGTGTGAAATTATTTATTTTGGGGCAAAAATCATTCTTCGTGGGATTTGCCATGTTGAGCTTTTGCTCGTATAAGCTAACCTTACTAAAAAAGAGCTTTTCTTAAGCTATTCAAATGAGAAATCCTCTCACTACGTGGGATATTACCTAATACCCGCTGTCTATAATTCACCAAGCTAGTTTCTCCGTTGGATTTTCTTGACCCCATTTTTCTATTAAGATCGTTCTGGAACCTTCCAGATTCTGTACTTGATCTACAAGTCCTGTCGTCATGTATTTTTTCTCACTCGTGAGAATACTATTTAAAATTGAAGGATCTCATTTCTGAATTAAAAGCTCAATAGCTAACTTTCTTCCACCGCTGGAACCGCTGGAATGTTCTATGGTACATTTAATTGCAACTCACAACTTTCTCAAGAAATAGACTCTCACCTATATAGTGCAATCAGTTATTTCCATAATTGCAATAACTTTCTTTCTCATAAACTTTAGTGTTTCTATAGTGAACTTTGCATCCATCTTTATAGACTACAGTGATAACCAGTGCTTGCTCCACGTTTCTACCGCGTCGCGATCGTCCGTTTACATTAAATACGGCCATGAACATTGATCCTATATCCCAATGATCTTTCCTCAACCTTCTACTAACAACCCATATTAATAAAATTGTAACTTTTCTATAAGGTGTCACTCACGAAGTGCCCTTCCAATTTTGCTTGTTTAACATTAATTACTTTCTGTATAATTACGTGTGTGATACACGATTCAAATTCACATTGTTCCTTTCCTATAATCAGGGAAAACAATTCTTTAAACTCTTGAGCGAGTCATGTTCAGGTTTCACGAAATGGAAACTGTCCCATTTGGCTAGTGCTTCCTACTCAAACTTGGGAAGTCTAGAACCTTCCTTTTAACTTTCTTCAGGTTTCACAGTAAGTGACCTGCCCTCTTGTGTATAATTGTCACATAAGTAATGCAGCTTAAATATAAGAAGTTGTAGGAACTTCTATCTTATTCTTCATGTTTTTCTTATTGTTATTTTTGAAGTTGTCACTTTCTCTAGAACATTCTCTCAAGAATTTCTTAAAGGACACTCTTTGTACTCAATTTAAATGTTTAAACTTTAATTACTACACATGTCTTTTTATTTTCTTATAAAGATTTCAGAAACATTTAAGGTTTGAAACCTCATAAATTGTCAATTGCCTGGAGCAATCGTTTAATGTGAGGAGGTCTGCGACCCCATTTCTTAAAAAAGTTTAAATGAACTATGTTTGTCAAAATTATATTACATAATTGTTAATTTCCTCAAACTTCTTTGAATTGTTAAATAAATTAAATATTTGTTTTTGGATTTATCATTTCTCAAATACCACGGTTAAGCAAGAGTCTGTCTTCCCTGACTCTTCCCAAGTTTATGCCATCGTTAATACAGAACAAATCTACTACTATTTGTCTGGCCAGACCATCACCCTTCCCCATAGTACTTTTATGCATGCTTGGGAGGAAATACACTAAAGCCTTTCTCTGGCAAACCGCCCAAGTCTTAGCTGCGGTTCCCGTCAGCTTCGACCAAGCTCGTACCTACTTTAGGTATCAGAGAGTTAATTTCCAGTGGCAACTGCTTCTAAGGGTATTTAAAGTTAAACTTATTAATTTTGTGGGACTCTCCTCCTATCTTTCTATCCTTTTTCTCCAATCCAAAATCTACTTCCTTCTCTTAATCATCTTCCCTTGGTGGGTGGGTTATTCCTCAGCTAATAAACTACCCAACAGGGGAAACATCTTCCTTAACCAATAAAACAGAAGTTCACTGTGATATTTGGCGTGTATACAAGGCAGACTAGAACATCTTCTGCTAGACTGGTAAAGATTTACGGAGGCACATGAAGCTGAGCGTTCAATATAACGTCAACGGTTTGATCTTGCCGTAGATGCTCATTGCGTTTTCCCTTTACGTACTTAAGTTCGACACTACCGGTACTGAAGTGTACTAAGCTATTATTATATTGTCATTAACTAGCAAATCATTGCGGTGTATATTCTTGAGACACTTCTATTAATGCTTTAGTCTTAGGTACTTCAACATCTGCAGTAAATGACACAATGCCATCGGTCGACTGAACAATCATCACACAATAAAACTAGTCCATAATAAGCGTATTATCACATATTTACACACGATTGCAGCATATTACCGGCAACTGGACTTTACAGACATACTGAAGACACTAAAAATTACAGATGAGCAATAGTTTATCCCAACTTTCATCAAACGAAGCTAATCAAAGCTAATATTCTATCCCAGCAACGAATGTAAACAAGCATTATCTCGGGCTTCCGCATACGCCATTTTCACACTTTCGATACCTGCATTAAGGTCTGAGTATTGTAGTTGGTCTTGAAAAAACATTACATTTCGACTCCAAAGATACAAATGTGACGTCTTACGAACGAAGGTATGTCGAAAGTCAACACTTAGGCAAGTTCGATAAAAACTCAATGATCTCATGGTAGGGCAGTTATAAAATGCGCGGTAAAAATAGGAAATCTTGTAGATGTAGCGTAAATATTGCAATCAATGCAAAAGACGAGCTGGACGTCTATCTTTGGAATTCACCGCCTGACTTGCATACTCACCCTTTTTCACAGGTGGAAAATGAATAAACAATATAACAAAGGCCCGCTAAACTAGAGACAAAATACTTGATATTCCCCGCTGGAAACATTGTGACTGCAAAGCGGAGCTGCTTCGTCCCAGAATATGAGTACTTGCTAGTATTTTTGCACCAAAACAGACCGTCTATTGAAATATATTGTCACATTTATTTTTAAACTAGCAGAAGTACCCGTTCTTCGAACGGTCTTTGGTATGAATAACCAGACGTTATCAATTCAGCTACTGTTGCAATGGTTAACGGTTTGTCATTCCTTCAAAAGTTTTTTCAGAACGAAGTTAGTTTTCTGGGAATATCACACACACTGTTAATTTAGGGGCCTTAAAATGTGGTTTTCGGAGACCCTTTATAGTCCCCCGAATTTTGTGTCTCACATTGAGAAGCGCAACATATGCTTTGGTCGTCCTTCTAGAATAATTTTTATATTTCGCCTATTTTAGCATGTATTTTGAAACTTTATTTCCCTATACCCACCCTTCTTTGAGAAGTACAGTGAAGAGTTATATAAATGATTAGTGTATTGACCCTCATGGATACCTACCTAATTTTACGATGCTCCAAGCATCCGAACACGAGTTATAAGTGTACATAAAGATACACAGAAATACAGACACACAAATCCACGTTTTGCTTGCATCCGTCAAAAAACAAACCGAAACGCGTAAAAGAAAGAAAATTGAAACTTTAATAAACAAACAATCATATGTTTATAGATAGGTGTATTTATGCAGGAGCAAAGGCAGCTAGTGGCCATGAGGCAGACTAACTCTATTGACTACAACGTATCACCCAGATGTCCAAATATGGATATATCAACCACACAGTATCAAACAAATTGAAGGGGCAGATGACCTCGTAGTTCCACCCTTTAAAACAACAATAACTAACTAACTCAAACAAAATCATCCTTACGATGTACCCGTTTGTTGACAAAAAGAATGATTAGTTAAAATGTGCTCTCAAACTAAATTCACCTAACGTGTACTACCTGACGTGAAAATAAAATTGAATACCTCAAATTCCTAAAAAGCCGCAAAAATACTATTTCAATTCAGGAGTTGTTGAAAATAATATTGCTGTTTGGAGATATAATAGACCTTCTGTACAACATATCGCACGTGTATGTCGGCTGAAAGAATTCTGGAGTGCCCCTTGACCCCCTTAAGCGCATTGACGAATTTTACAGTCTTAGTTGGTTCCGTGATAACCTTATAGCCATTTGCAAACGTTCACAGAAATTTAATAAATGGAGTGGTATTGCTTCTTACAGAAAGAGATGGAAAGTTGGATGTCATCTCTTGAGATACTGTTGTCATGGTTACCGGCTTATATTCCTTGATTAGTTTATTAGATGAAATTAGTTTTCAGGGATTATCTCAGAAACTGTGGGTTAGAGAGCCTAAAAATTTAGTTTTCGGGGACACTTTAGGGCCCCCGTGTTTTGTTTCCGACACAGAGGGGCTGAAATTGAGCTTTGTCTCGTCGTTGTGTGCCATTATATAATAATATTGTTTTTATTTAGTCAATTTACCCTCTAGGTTGGTGGTTCCCACGGACTCAGCGAGGGAACTCACCACTACCGCCTCTACGGGCAGTGTCCTGGAGCTTGGAACATCTGGTCGGGAGGGATACAACTGGGGAGGTGTGATCAGCACTTCGCCCAGGCGGCTTCACCTGCAAAGCGAACAGGGGCCTCATGAGGGATGGAAGATTGGGATGGATAGGCTAGGAAGAGGGAAGGAGGCGGCCGTGGCCTTACAGTAGGTACCATCCCGGCATTTTCCCGAAGACGAAGTGGGAAACCACGGAAAACCACTTCGAGGATGGCTGAGGTGGGAATCGAACCTCCTCTACTCATTTGGGCCACCCGAGGCTGAGTAGACCCCGTTCCAGTCCTCATACCACTTTTCAAATTTCGTGGCAGAGCCGGGAATCGAACCCAGGACCTCCGGGGCGGCAGCTAACCATGCTGACCGCTACGCTACGGAGGCGACATAATAATAATAATAATAATAATAAAAAAATTGTATAGTTATATAGAGATAGGGATTAAATAGACCTTCCGTACCACACCCACACGTGTAAATCACGTGAAAAAATTCTAGAGTACCTCTTGACCCCCTTAAGCGCAGTATACTGTATGTATTGATGCATTTTACACCGTAATTTGGTTCCGTGATAACCGTATAGCCGTTTACAAACTTTCACAGTAATGTAATAATTGGAATTGTATTGCGTCTAACAATGACCTGTGAGATTCTGTTGCCATAGTTACCGGGTTGCATACTTTCATTATTTTATTAATTCAAATTAGTTTTCTGGGAATAACTCAAAAACTATTGGTTTTAGGGCCTTAAAATGTGGTTTTCGGGGCCCTTTGGGCCTCCGAGTTTTGTTTCTGATATTGAGGGGCTGAAAATGAGCTTTGTCTGGCCCTTCTACACCTATTTCAGCATGCATTTTAAGGGGGTATGCCCCTCATATGAGAGGTACGGAGAAGAGTTACATCAATGATTAGTGTCGTGCCTCTGAAGGGTATCTGTACCAAATTTTACGTTGATCCACCCAGCCGTTCTCGAGTTATAAGGGAACATACTTGTCCACAGACAAACAAACAAACAAACAGACAGACAGACAGACAAAAATTTCATTTTCGCGCGCATCCGTCATAAAACAGTCTAAAACGCGTAAATAACGCAAATTTCCGTAGAAATTCAGAAAAAACAGACAAACTTTCATTCTTATATATATAGAGATAATGCATCTTGTTTGTGAACTGTTGAAGCCATTGTTTCAGTGTTGCCTATACAAAAACTGTCAGTTGTAACTCTTCAGTCGGTCAACATGAATTTGTCCATTGACTGTGCGGGGTGCAATGTATATAAAATATGAGTAATAAGTAAATGAACTCCTTGAAAAATTACACGTATTAGTTATGATCACAATGAGCCCGGCGGGAGTAGGCAGGCTAAAGCGTAACAACTGTACGACCAAGGCACCGCTGAGATATGCAAACTTATGCATAATAGAATTCAAGTGCATGCTCTAATTTTATTTTATTTATTATATTGTGTTATTCTTATTTGTATACACGATCATAATACTCATAAATAATTCACAAACCCTTATTAAACAAAGTAAACTTCTACAATGCTCAAAAAAGGTCTTGCATATTGTGATTCAGTAACTTGTTTATTTTGCTATGTGTATGTTATCATATTATACACAATATAGGGTACATACAAAGAAAAACCACACACAATCTGCTTTGCAAAAGAGACAGAAACACACGACGAATAACAAAAGTGATAATGTGGGACTGAGCACACAACCGTCCTTTCCATTTTGGGGCATATCAATACCATGTATGGCCACCACGAGCTCTAATCCATGCTTGCAGATGACGAGGCATACTGAGCACCGACGAATACAACGTGGTTTGGGGCAGATTCCCCCACTCTTGGAAAGCAACTTCAATCAGTTGCTCTTTGTTTGTTGGAGGATTGGGACGGTGCGAAATTGCCCTCTTGGGCTCTTTCCAGGCATGTTCATTACAGTTCATGTCCGCAGAATAGATAGGCCACTCCATTCTCTGTATGACATGCATCTGAAGGAACTGATTGACCACCCTAGCTCAATGGGCACGAGCATTATAGTCCACTAGTGTAAAGCCCTCACCCATTGTGGTAGCAAATCCTGTAACGATGTTGTCTGTATACACCAGACCAGTCATGTTACCGTGGATAGGAATTAGAGGCGTACGTCGACCGAACATGATTCCACCCCAAAACATGATTGAACCTCCTTGCTGTTGGTGGCTTTCCTGAATGAAGGGCTCGTAAAATCTCTTACCCACTCGGAGCATTCGAGTGTGGCGACGTAATAGTGATAGTGATTGTAATAGCGATCATAACTAACACGTACAATGTCCCCAGGAGTGTTATTTACTTATAATTCATATAGTTTATACATTGGACTCCGCCCAGTCTCTGGGCAGATTCAAATTGACCGCCTGAAGAGTTACAACCTACAGGTCTTTGTGGAAATTAGGTTAAACCAGAATAAAACAAAAATGTTCCTGTCCTAAATTGTAAACAGCCTTTCCAACAAAAATTGAACAAGATTCAAAAGCATTGCTGAAAACTCCTCGTTTTCTTTTCCTGAAACCCTTCCCAGTTTGATTGATGTTTGTCCTTCCACGGTCACTGACTGTTATTGTTAACATAAACAAGGAAGGACACGTATCTTTACGCAAAATTTAACTTTTATAGATTTCTATACATCATTCCGAAAATAAGCCTAACTCAACTTACTTCTCATTTAAACCATTTTCAAAACTTATTTTCTTATCTCGTGTCTACTATCAGTTAATCGATTTTTCAGTTAATCGATTAATCGTTTCCGATTAATTTCAAATTAATCGATTAATCGATTATTAATCGATTAATTGAAAATCTATTATTACCAGCTCAAAAGAAAATGTCCTGACTCACTCACTCACTCACTCACTCTTCATCGCCCAGCTAAAATTATTGAAGTTACAAACATGACAGTTTGGGGATATATTCATTGTATGTCAAAACCGTCAACTAAGGGAGAATTTTCGGATGTGCAGGTTCTAAAGGGGTCTTAAGGGGGTTAAACCTGCATTTCATTGAATAACAATATCTCCCGATTGGTTTCATTGGGGGATGTGATACACGGCATATAAACTCATCATTAAAAAGTAAGAAGACACGTGTCTGAGGGTTTTTCGATGGGGTGTATATTATGAGGTGAAAGGGGTGAAAAGTGGGGATTGAAAGATTCCTAACGGAGCGTGTATCTCTTAAACGACATAGGCGAGGAGTTTGAAACTCAGCGGAAAAAATCAGCATAAAAAATAAGTAAATATGTGTTTGACCATTTTTTCATAAATCCAATTTAAGGGTCCATGGGGAGGGGTGAAATTCTGGGGGGGGGGGGGGACAGGAAAGAAAGTGTCCTAACTGATTGACTGACTGACTCACTCATCAAACTAAGGGGGGAAAACTGCTTTGAAGTAATTAAATAGCTTTTCGACAGGTTTTTTTGATCAATCAAATTGAAGGGGTTCATCGGGAGGGGTGAAATTCTGAAGAAAAAAATTGAAAGAAAATGTTCTGACTCATACACTCACTCACTCATCATCGCCCAGCCAAAATTATTGAAGTTGGAAACATGGCATTTCGGGGATATATTCGTTGTATGTCAAAACCGTACACTAAGAGAGGATTTTTGGATATTCAGGTTCTAAAGGGGTCTTAAGGGGGTTAAACCTGCATTTCATTGAATAACAATATCTCACGAGTGGTTTCATTTGTGGATGTGATACTCGGCATATAAACTAATCATTAAAAATAAGCAGACATCTGTCTAAGGGTTTTTCGATGTGCTGTATTATTATGAGGTGAAAGGGGTGAAAAGTGGGGGTTGAAGGATTCCTAAAAGAGCGTGTAGGCCTATCTCTTAAACGACATAGGCGAGAAATTTGTAACTCAGCGAAAACAAAATCAGCTTATAAAGTAAGTAAATCGGTGTTCGACCGTTTTTTCATAAATTAATTTAAGGGGCCAATGGTGTGTGGTGGAATTCTGGGGGAAAAAGGAGAGAAAGTGTCCTAACTGACTGACTAACTCACTCACTCATCAAACTGAAGGGAAAGAGACAGCTTAAAAAACAAGTTAATAGGTGTTCAAGCGTTTTTTCATCAATCCAATTTAAGGGGTTCATGGGGAGGGGTGAAATTATCAAAAATAAATGGAAAAAATGCCCTGACTGACTCACTCACTCATCATCGCCCAGCCAAAATAATTGAAGTTAGAAACATGAAATTTTGGGGATATGTTCGTTTTATGTCGTAAACGACCACTAAGGAAAGAGTTTTGGATATTCAGGTTCTAAAGAGGTGTTAAGGGGGTAAACGTGCATTTCATTGAATAACAATATCTCACGAGTGGTTTCATTTGGGGATGTGATACTTGGCATATATACTAATCATTAAAAATAAGCTGACACATGTCTAATGGTTTTTCGATGTAGTGTATATTATGAGGTGAAAGGGATGAAAAGTGGGGGTTGAAAGATTCCTAACGGAGCGTGCATCTCTTAAACGACATAGGCGAGGAGTTTGAAACTCGGTGGAAATCAATCAGCTTAAAAATAAATAAATAAATAAATAAATAAAATCGGTGTTCGACCGTTTTTTCATAAATGCAATTTAAGGGGCCTATGGGGAGGGGTGAAATTCTGGAAGAAAAACGTCCACTAAAGAAGGATTTTTGGATGTTCACTCTCATCGACCAACCAAAACTATTATAAAGTTAGAAGAATGATATTTTGGGGAAATGTTTTCTGTGTGTCGAAAACGTCTACTAAGGAGAGATTTTTGGATATTCAGGTTCTAAAGGGGTGTTAACGGGGTTAAACCTGCATTTTATTGGATAACAATATGACACGACTATGACGCGAGCGAAGCGAGGCTAAAAATGAGATGGTGTGTGTCTGTGTACTACTCAATCACGCAAGTACCACTGGTCCGATTTACATGTATTTTACATGGAAGTAGCTGATTTACCTGGTTAACATATAGGATACTTTTGATTTCAATACTTTGCACTATTTAAAGATGGCGACCATTTTAGTGACGTCACTACACCCTTTGGTTTCAAACTTTCATATTTCCATTTCAAATAAAAAGAGAACGCTAAGAAATAGCAAACTTTTGATGGCATATACGAGGTTTAAAATTACATTTTCTATCCGAAAGGTATCTCCAACGGTTAGCGAGTAAAACCTAAATTTGTGCTATAAAACACGGTCAACGCCTAGCACCTCTGCGCAGTACCTCGCCTATCCCCTGTTTTAACTGTCCCCTTCACATTTTAATTTATTTATGACGCGTAGCGAAGCACGGGTACTTCAGCTAGTACATTATAAGTTCGTTTTTAGATATTTGTCTAAGCTTCATTTAAAGAATCCTTCTACATTATCTGGCTGAAACCGTATCGGCCAAAATTAATATTCAATGTAATTCTTATTATAGGAAACGTGAGAATATCTGACGTTTGTCAGCGAGAATGCGACTTATGAATATTTTTCAAGAAAGAACATGAATCAGAGTGTAATGCCTCGATCACTTCCCTTGCTTGATAGAGCTAGTTGACCTCGGTCTAGAACATGAATCAGAGAGTCGGTTGCTTGGTTCCTTAGTTTGGGGCTGCGACAACGCGGTCATGTAGCCCCGTGCACTTTGGGTGATAACCGGTGTTAATTGTGATGGCTGTATTAGTGTGTGTTATCTGTTTTAATTCTAGTAAGGACTGCAGACAATATTTTTAGTATTTCCTACTTTTGCTACCAAATGCTACCGTCCATGACACCTAGCTGCAAACTTGGCTACTAGATGCCATCGCAACCATCACCTGGCGACGAACGTTGGAAGTTAAGAGCTTTAATCAAATCTAACCTACAAATTTTGCTTCACAAAATTGAAGTAAATGGAAGGTTCTTTTAAATGCCATAAATGTATGACATGGGCTCGCCGGCTTTACTTCCCCTCCGAAGGAAGGTGTACTGAGGGATTTTTATCGCTCTTAAAAATCCGACGACTTCGGCCGTGTTTGACCCCGCGATCTTGGGCATAGAAGTTCGTCATGCTACCAACTACGCCACTAAAGCCGCAAATCAGAGTGTAATGTCTCGATCACTTCCCTTGCCAGTTGGAGCTTGTTGACCTCAATAAATGACTAATGTTGCTAATGCGCCTCGTATTTTACCATCATATGGCGAATTGTTCAGCGTCACTCCTCCCAATACTGATAATGGACACCTTCTGTTGCTTTAACGCTCGCAAGATAAATATTAATGTCACTCCGTCACATGTAGATCAATAGCGATAAACATGATTACATTGGTCTGTATGTTTGACAACTCTCTCGTCAATGCCAACGACCCCCTGTACCGTGCATATGTGAAGATTTTGTAAACCCCGCGGCGTAGCCTTATAAGATACGTTGGGAAGCTGCAGTAAGTCTGGAGATCTAAGTCCTGAATCCCGGTGTTGCCTGACAGCAGCTATCTTGAGTGTGGTTTTCTCCCGGGTCTCATAATAGTCGTTCAAAGCAAATATCCTGTCTGGTTTTCTAAGGAAACGCCGGGTAAATTAAAGGAGGAGGAATACCATAGGAGGAGAAAACATTACTCAGATCATCATAGACTTCGTTTTGAAGAGTTAAGATAAGAAATTAAAAAGGAACTTAAATTATCTGATAAGAAATATATCCATAATATTGAATAAAACATTAGCATGGACTCAAAGAGGTTTTGGACGTTTATTAAAAACAAGAAACGAAATAGGAACACATGCGACACTCTTAAATATAACAAAGAAGAACTGGATAGGGGTGATTCCATTGTTGATGGTTTTGCGACATATTTCAAATCAATGTATAACTCTCAGTCAGCCCAATACAAAGTCCCATCCTGCAAATCGAATACTCCCAACACCCTCTCAAAGGAAGAGGTTGAAATGGCTTTAAACAAGTAGTTCCGTGAAGAATTATACAGGCTAATTTCATATATCCTATTTATGTTAATTGCTTCTATCAACAAATACAATTTCAGTTTAGTTGCTGTAATAGATTCGTAGATATTGAGAACTGTCTAAATATTTCGGATGATCGCCATGTTAGATCTTTATATATGTAGAACTTTGAGTTATGTACTATTACACGAGGGGCAGATGACCTCGTAGTTCCGCCTCTTAAAACAACAATAACTAACTAACTAACCATTACACGAAGATTATTGTGTAGGTGTAGTATTCAAATTTCAATCTCATGATTAGGACACAAGATATGAAAGATCAGATTTTAATATTTCGCACAGCTGCCATCCAGTGGATATGAAAGCAATTGAAATAAATTAGATGCCAGTGACTTAAAATTTGTATAAGCATTTACCGTACCAAGTTTTACTGCGCTCAGATTGTTGAATCGTGAGAAAGGTCCATTTCAATATTTATATTTCGCGTCGCCGCCCTGTTGGATTTGTACTCACCAGGTCATTGAATGTCCCATAGGTGAACTTATGTTAACATACAAAATTTCAGTTTTATTGTTATCGCAGATTAGTAGATATTGAGAAAAGTCTAAATATTTCGGTTGGTTGACATCTTGGATTTTTATATATGTAGGCCATAGAGTTAAGTACTATTAGATGACGATTTCTGCGTAGATTCATTATTCAAACGTTCACTTCGATCGCATAATTAATACACAAGAAATAAAAACTTAATTTTAAATTACGCACAGCCGCCATCTTGAGGTTATGTGAACACTTGAACTAAATTAGATGCCAGTGCATTACAATGTGTATTAACATTTACTGTACAATATTTCACTGCGATCAGATGGTCGAATCGCGAGAAAAGTCCATTCAAATGTTTCACCTTCGCTTGGCCGCCATGTTCGTTTTGTATTTTACAGGTTTTTAGAAGTCTCATAGATGAACTTCTAGTAGTACTCTTTTCCACCGTACAAAATTTCAGGCTTATATCGGTAATAGTTTCGGAGATATAGAATGCCGGTGAAATATTTCGCACAACAGCCATCCTGAGGTTATGTAGACAATTGAACTAAATTAAATGCCAGTGCATTACGATGTATTTAAACATTTTCTGTACCAAGTTCCATTGCGTTTGGATGGTTAAATTGCGAGAAAAGTCTATTTAAAAGTATAAATGTCGCTTGCCAGCCATGTTCGTTTTGTAGATAACAGGTTTTTGAAAGTCTCAAAGGTAAACTTTTAGTAGTACCCTTTATCACCGTACAAAATTTCAGGGTGATATCTGTAATAGTTTCGGAAATATAGAATGCCGGTGAAATATTTCGCACAGCCGCCATCTTGAGATTATGTCAACAATTGGACTAAATTAGATGCCATTGCATTACAATGTGCATAAACATTTGCTGTGCCAAGTTTCACTGCGTTTGGATGGTTAAATCGCGAGAAAAGTCTATTTAAAAGTTTCAAATTCGCTCGACCGCCATGTTCGTTTGGTAGTCAACAGGTTTTTGAATGTCTCATAGGTGAACGTCTAGTAGTGCCTTTTATCACCATACAAAATTTCAGGGTGATATCAGTAATAGTATTGGAGATATAGAATGCCGGTTAAATATTTCGCACAGCCGCCATGTTGGATTGGTGAGACGTAATAAAATTTGAAGGGCACGGTCGGGGTCGACTGAAATAGTACTATGACTTTACCGAGTTTCATTGAAATCGCTCCAGCCGTTTAGAAGTTATTAGGGACACACACACACACGCACACACAGACACATGGACAAAAGGTGATCTCATAAGCCTATTTTTTTTTTCATAAAATGAAAATAGGCTAAAAACATTAAAACTTAAATCGTCGGCTGGTCCTGATAATATTCAACCGTATGTAGTGAAAGGCTGTGCCGAAATTCTCAGGGACCCGTTACACTTTATAATTAACTTAGCTATACAAACTTGCACATTCCCTGATACCTGGAAAATCACTCGCATCTTCCCTATTCAAAAATTTGGAGATCCATCACTAATTGATAACTACCGTCCTATATCTATTTTATCTGCAGTAGCCAAGGTATTTGATTTCATATTGCAAGGAAGAATATCAGTATTTCTTAGACCACTCTTAACAGATAACCTACATGGTTTCCTATTTAGGAAATCTACAGTGACTTTATATCAAAAGAGTTAGATAAAGGAGGGCAAATGGATGCCATTTCTACAGATTTAGAGAAAACCTTCGACACAATAAATCATGATATCCTTCCTAACAAATTGTGTATTTTGGAATTCTCCCATCCTTTACTCCAATTATTCAGCTCCTACTTCAGAGACAGGAAACAATTCGTTTTGTTCCATAGAATTGTCTCAAAGGAATACATTAATACTTCATTCCGGAATACCCTAAGGCTCGAACCTTGGATCTCTGTTTTTTCTAGCAATGATAAACTATTTGCCACGTTGTATAGTACAATCAAATATTCTTTTATATGCAGATGACTTCAACGATTTTTAAATCAATTTCTTCCACTAATGACTCCACTCTACTACAAATTGACCTAAATAATATACACAAATGGAGCATAGAATACAAATTATACTTAATCGTACCTAAGTGTGTTGTTGTGACCTTCACACGTAAGAAGAACCCAATCACATTTGTTTATGGAATTGCACTTTAGCCATTGCAAGCAGTAATCGAGAAGAAAGATCTGGAAATCCTGTTTGACCGAGAGCTTTCTTTTACTTGTCATTTGCAAAAGACAATCGGGGATGCTTACCGCATGTTAGAGTTTATATTAAGAAACACTAAGCCATTCATGAGGACCAGTACCTGCATAAAACTTTATACTGCCATGGTGAGATCCAAGCTCGAGTACGCCAACCAAGTACGGAGTCCCTGACAGAAAACCTGTATTAAATCCATTGAGCAAGTTCAAAAGAAATCCTCAGATATTTACACCTCGAAATAACGGGCAAACACCCACACATGGTACCCCACGGTGAACTTTTGTTGAATTTCGGCATGACTAGTTTGGAGTCTCGAAGGCAAGTAAATGATATGAAATTCCTTTATAAAGTTATTAACGATCAAATTGATAACTCATTCTTCCTAGCGCTTTTAAATTTCAACATCCCTCGCTTAACTAGAAGATCAACCATAACATTCAAAAATGATATAACCAATACTACTTCACATAAAAATTCACTTGTATGGAGGCTTTGCAGTATTTACAATGAGAGCAAGCAAATCTCACAATTCCGGTAAATAATAATATAGTTGAACATGTGTCCTCCATCAAATACTAGAATCTAAAATTGAACATGCCAGGAAACAATTCTTTACCTTGCGGAAAGTCTTTGTACGATCAAATCTCAGTCTACAGTTGCGAATCGCATGATCCGTTGTTACATATTTTCTGTTCTTCTATATGGTTGCGAATGCTGGACCATGGATCCTTCTATTGAAAAACGAATCGATGCCTTTGAAATGTATCTATATCACCGTCTCCTGCGCATACCTTGGATATTGAAAATTTCAAATGTCGAGGTCCTACATCGGATGAAAAAGCAAAAAGAACTGCTACATGTTATAAAGCAAAGAAAGACACAATACCTAGGTCACATCATGCGAAACGAGAGATACCAATTATTACAGCTAATTATTGAAGGAAATATACAAGGAAAAAGATCCGTTGGGAGACGTAGAAATTCATGGTTGAAGGACATTAGAAGATGGCACATATGCACATCAGTGGAAGCATTTCATACTGCGATGTCAAGGTCAAAGCTGGCTACGTGGATCGCCAACATTCGTTTGGAGACAGCATCTTAAGAAGAAGAAGTTCGTGTAAATTGGAAACTAGATTTCTGTCTCTTAATTAGACCGTTCTTGGAAATTATAATCCTGTCACTGAATTCCGTTCATATATCTTATATATAAAAGTGAAAGTCTGTATGTATGTATGTGGGCGGGTGGGTCTGTTCCGTATACAAATCTACACCGTTCCACCAATCTCAACCAAATTTTGCGCACACATAGTTTAGGACCCAGAAGGAACCGTTGGCTACATGAATTTTCGATAGTCTTTCTCATTATTCTGATTTCGGCCCTTTTGCACTCAAGAGCAGGCTAATCAAATCATAAAATATCCTCATGAAGGAATGGCAAGGCAGATAGTTTCCATGGCAACATAGCTCAAGTCGAGACACGGCCGACTGGATGCCAGTTGCGCTATGCACTACCAGTAGAGAAAATGAGGATCTTTACTTGAAATCCCGTTAGTTACTCAACTGCTCACACAGCACTGTCAATCGAGTTTAGCATAACAAAGACTTGACACTATCTATTATGTCAAATACCACTCACTCACTCATTCATTCATCACGAAATCTCAGAAACCACCGAACGGATTGGAATGAAATTTGGTATGCAGCTTCCTCAAGGGCCACAAATGCCCACTATGAGAGGATTTTTGGATATTCAGGTTCTAAAGGGGTGTAATAGCAATATCTCCCGATTGGTTCCATTGGGGGATGTGATACTCGGCATATAAACTCATCATTAAAAATAAGAAGACACATGTCTGAGCGTTTTTCGATGTGGTGTATATTATGAGGTGAAAGGGGTGAAAAGTGGGGATTGAAAGATTCCTAACGGAGCGTGTATCTCTTAAACGACATAGGCGGGGTGTTTGAAACTCAGCGGAAAAAAATCAGCATAAAAAATAAGTGAATATGTGTTTGATCGTTTTTTTTTCATAAATCCAATTTAAGGGGCCCATGGGGAGGGGTGAAATTCTGGGGGGGGGGGACAGGAAATAAAGTGTCCTAACTGATTGACTGACTGACCTACTCATCAAACTCAGGGGGGGGGAAACTGCTTAAAGTAAGTAAATAGCTGTTCGACAGTTTTTTCATTATTCAAATTTAAGGGGTTCATGGGGAGGGGTGAAATTCTGAAAAAAGAAAATTGAAAGAAAATGTCCTGACTCACTCACTCACTCACTCACTCATCATCGCCCAGCCAAAATTATTGAAGTTAGAAACATGGCATTTCGGGGATATGTTCGTTGTGTGTCAAAACCGTACAGTAAGGGAGGATTTTTGGATATTCAGGTTCTAAAGGGGTCTTTAGGGGGTTAAACCTGCAATTTCATTGAATAACAATATCTCACGTGTGGTTTCATTTGTGGATGTGATACTCGGCATATAAACTAATCATTAAAAATAGCAGACATTTGTCTAAGGGATTTTCGATGTGGTGTATTATTATGAGGTGAAAGGGGGTGAAAAGTGGGGGTTGAAGTATTCCTAACGGAGCGTGTAAGCCTATCTCTTAAACGACATAGGCGAGAAATTTGAAACTCAGCGGAAAAAAACAGCTTAAGAAGTAAGTAAATCCGTGTTCGACCGTTTTTTCATAAATTAATTTTAGGGGCCCATGGGGAGGGGTGAAATTCTGGTAAAAATAATTGAAAGAAAATGTCCTGTCTGACTCACTCACTCATCACGCCCAGCGAAAACTATTCAAGTTGGAAACATGAAATTTTGGGAATATGTTCGCTGTATGTCGAAAACGTCAACTAAGGAATGATTTTTGTTTATTCGAGTTTTAAAGAGGTGTTAAGGGGGTAAACGTGCATTTCATTGAATAACGATGTCTCATGAGTTGTTTCTTTGGGGATGTGATATTCGGTATATAAACTATTCATTAAAAATAATCAGACAAATGTCTAAGGGTTTATCGATGTGGTGTATATTATGAGGTGAAAGGGGTGAAAATTGGGGGTTGAGGGATTCTTAACGGAGCGAGTATCTCTGAAACGACATAGCGAGAAGTTTGAAATTCGGCGGGGAAAACAGCATAAAATACAAGTAAGTAGGTGTTCGACCGTTTTTTCATAAATCCAATTTAAGGAGCCCTTGGAGAGGGGTGAAATTCTGAAGGAAAAAAAAACAGGAAAGAAAGTGTCCTAACTGATTGACCCACTTACTCATCAAACTCAGGGGGAAAACAGCTTTAAATAAGTAAATAGGTGTTCGACCGTTTGTTTCATAAATCCAATTTAAGGGGTTCATGGGGAGGGGTGAAATTATCAAAAATAAATGAAAGAAAATGTCCTGACTGACTCACTCACTCATCCTTGCCCAGCCAAAATTATTGAAGTTAGAAACATGAAATTTT
This sequence comes from Meconema thalassinum, assembly GCA_946902985.2. Lineage (NCBI taxonomy): Eukaryota > Metazoa > Arthropoda > Insecta > Orthoptera > Tettigoniidae > Meconema > Meconema thalassinum. The sequence continues at coordinate 1,334,692,340 of OX336388.2, forward strand.
GGGGATATGTTCGTTGTAAGTCGAAAACGTCTACTAAGGGAAGAGTTTTGGATATTCAGGTTCTAAAGAGGTGTTAAGGGGGTAAACGTGCATTTCATTGAATAACAATATCTCACGAGTGGTTTCATTTGGGGATGTGATGCTTGGCATATATACTAATCATTAAAAATAATCTGACACATGTCTAATTGTTTTTCGATGTAGTGTATATTATGAGGCGAAAGGGATGAAAGGTGGGGGTCGAATGATTCCTAACTGAGCGTGTATCTCTTAAACGACATAGGCGAGGAGTTTGAAACTCGGAGGAAATCAATCAGCTTAAAAATAAATAAATAAATAAATAAATAAATAAATAAATAAATAAAATAGGTGTTCGACCGTTTTTTCATAAATGCAATTTAAGGGGCCTATATGGAGGGGTTAAATTATGGAAGAAAAACGTCCACTAAGGAAGGATTTTTGGATGTTCACTCTCATCGACCAACCAAATCTATTAAAGTTAGAATAATGATATTTTGGGGATATGTTTGTTGTGTGTCGAAAACGTCTACTAAGGAGGGATTTTTGGATATTCAGGTTTTAAAGGGGTGTTAACGGTGTTAAACCTGCATTTCATTGAATAACAATATGACACGACTATGACGCGAGCGAAGCGAGGCTAAAAATGAGATGGTGTGTGTCTGTGTATTACTCAATCACGCAAGTACCACTGGTCCGATTTATATGAATTGTACATGGAAGTAGCTGATTTACCTGGTTAACATATAGGTTACTTTAAATTTCAATACTTTGCACTATTTAAAGATGGCGACCATTTTAGTGACGTCACTACACCCTTTGGTTTCAAACTTTCATATTTCCATTTCAAATAAAAAGAGAACGCTAAGAAATAGCAAACTTTTGATGGCATATACGAGGTTTAAAATTACATTTTCTATCCGAAAGGTATCTCCAACGGTTAGCAGGAAAAACCTAAATTTGTGCAATAAATCACGGTCAACGCCGAGCGGTGTAGTTGGACAAAATGTTCCATCCTTAATTTCCCTCTGCGTAGCACCTCGCCTATCCCCTGTTTTAACTGTCACCTTCACATTTTAATTTATTTATGACGCGTAGCGAAGCACGGGTACTTCAGCTAGTTTGAAATAAAATTATCTATCACGCTAAACAGAAACAACAGTGTATATCTGTGGATAGGCCTGCTCCCTAGTTATTAATGTTACCTTTTATTTTCCTACGTAATAATTAATTTCAAAACATGTGTCTATATTTGACATTAGATCAAATTTAGATTTAGTTTTTATATTATATTTAGATTAAGCTTTCTACTACTATTATTTACATCTGTGTAAACCTCCTAGAATTAATGTAGAATTACCTGGAAATGTATTTTATTGTGTAGTTGCGCTGTTATTAGGGCACACACTGAGCCCTGTTGTGTACCGTCAACAAATAAATCAATACTGTGGTGGTACCTTGTATCAAGTCTCGGGGCACCTACCCAAATCTCAATACCAAATAAGTATCATTACACACACTGCTATTCACCACAATTCACAGGTCATGAGGTAAATATATTTTCATACATTACGTATTTCAAGCTGATGGCTACACGTTACGTACATTCACATTGTTTTGTCACTATGAAACAAGTTATATAATTGTATTAGACTTGTCTTTGCCACGTTTTGTAGCAAATTATAAATAGCAAACTTGGTTATCGATTTTTAGCCTACTTTCGATTTTTGCAAAAAATGAAAGTAGACTTATGAGATCAACACAGGGCGAAAAAAGTGTGTCTGTCTGTGTGTGTGTATGTGTGTGTGTGAGTCTGTGTGTGTATGTGTGTGTGTATGAGTCTGTGTGTGTGTCTGTGTGTGTGTGTGTGAGTGTGTGTACTCTGAATGTCTGTCCCCCCCCCTATCAATTCGAACACGGTGAATGCGAATTGAACGAAATTTGGTACAAAGGTAGCACTAGCAAAGGACACCTCAGTGTCATGTTTTATATCGCCGCCATCTTGACGGAAACGTAATGGCGGCCACACAAATGTTCAAAGCTTAAATCAAATTACGACTAACCTAATCATCCGATCTCTACCAAATTTTGCAACAACATACCTTTATGGGGGGAGCATCCTTTGACCAAACCAATAGGTCATCAGGGTAATAGTTTGCGGATGGCGGCCATCTTTGTGTGAAAATCGATTCCCCCTATTAATTCGAACATGGAGCAACCGAATGCAACGAAATTTGGTACAGAGGTAGTACTAACAAAAGGCACCTCATTGTCATGTTTTATATCGCCGCCATCTTGACGGAAACGTAATGGCAGCCACACAAATGTTCAAAGCTTAAATCAAATTACGACTAACATAATCATCCGATCTCTACCAAATTTTGCCACAACATACCTTTATGGGGGGAGCATCCTTTGACCAAACTAATAGGTCATCAGGGTAATAGTTTGCGGATGGCGGCCATCTTTGTGTGAAAATCGATTCCCCCTATTAATTCGAACACGGTGCAACCGAATGCAACGAAATTTGGTACAGAGGCAAAAGGCACCTCAGTGTCATGTTTTATATCGCCGCCATCTTGACGGAAACGTAATGGCGGCCACACATATTTTCAAAGCTTAAATCAAATTACGATGAACCTAATCATCCGATCTCTACCAAATTTTGCAACAACATACCCTTATAGAGGAAGCATCCTTTGACCAAATGAATAGGTCATTAGCCTAATAGTTTGCGGATGGCGGCCATCTTTGTGTGAAAATCAATTCCCCCTATTAATTCAAACACGGTGAAACCGAATGGAACGAAATTTGGTACAGAGGTAGCACTAGCAAAGGGCATCTCAGTGTCATGTTTTATAACGCCGCCATATTGACAGAAACGTAATGGTGGCCACACAAATGTTCAAAGCTTAAGTTAAATTACGACTAACATAACCATCCGATCTCTACCAAACTTTGCAACAACATACCTTTATGGAGGGAGCATCCTTTGACCAATCTAATAGGTTATTAGCCTAATATTTTGCGGATGGCAGCCATCTCTATGTCAAAATAGATTCCCCCTATTAATTCGAACACGGTGGAACCGAATGGAACGAAATTTGGTACAGGGGTAGCACTAGCATAGGGCACCTCAGTGTCATGTTTTATATCGCCGCCATCTTGACTGAAACGTAATGGCGGCCACACGAATGTTCAAAGCTTAAATCAAATTACTATTAACCTAATCATCCGATCTCTACCAAATTTTGTAACTACATACCTTTATGGAGGGAGCATCCTTTGACCAATCTAATAGGTCATCAGCGTAATAGTTTGCGGATGGCGGCCATCTTTGTGTGAAAATCGATTCCCCCTATTAATTCGAACACGGTGCAACCGAATGGAACGAAATTTGGTACAGAGGTAGTACTAACAAAAGGCACCTCAGTGTCAAGTTTTATATCGCCGCCATCTTGACTGAAACGTAATGGCGGCCACACGAATGTTCAAAGCTTAAATCAAATTACGATGAACCTAATCATCCGATCTCTACCAAATTTTGCAACTACATACCTTTATGGAGGGAGCATCCTTTGACCAATCTAATAGGTCATTCGCCTAATAGTTTGAGGATGGCGGCCATCTTTGTGTCAGAATCGATTCCCCCTATTAATTCAAACACGGTGAAACCGAATGGAACGAAATTTGGTACAGAGATAGCACTAGCAAAGTGCATCTCAGTGTCGTGATTAATATCGCCGCCATATTGACAGAAACGTAATGGCGGCCACACAAATGTTTAAAGCTTAAATCAAATTACGACTAACGTAACCATCCGATCTCTACCAAACTTTACAACAACATACCTTTATGGAGGGAGCATCCTTTGACCAATCTAATAGGTCATTAGCCTAATAGTTTGCGGATGGCGGCCATCTTTATGTCAAAATTGATTCCCCCTATTTTTTCGAACGCGGTGGAACCGAATGAACGAAATTTGGTACAGAGGTAGCACTAGCAAAGGGCACCTCAGTGTCATGTTTTATATCACCGCTATCTTGACGGAAACCTAATCGCGGCCACCCAAATGTTAAAAGCTAAAATGTAATTACGACCAACCTAATAATCTAGTCTCTACCAAATTTTGCTACACCATATCTTTATGTGGGAAACATATTCTGACCAAACTGCAAGAACATCAGCCCAATAGTTTGCAGATGGTGGCCAAGTATGTGTGCAAATGGATTCCCCCTATCAATTCAAACACGGTGAAACCGAATTGAACGAAATTTGGTACAGAGGTAGCACTAGCAAAGGGCACCTCATATTCATGTTTAATATCCCTATAGCACGTTGTATTTCAACAAGCTACTACAACCAACATTCAATCATACTCCTTGAAAAGGACAAAGAGTTATAACAATACCCATGCATTTAGGAGAAAGTAGGCTATATGTTCTTTACTGAACATCTTGTTAAACTGTATGCCCTTCATATTGAATGTGTTAAGTCGATGGATTCTTGTCTTGACCAAAATAACTTCTATATAGGAGTTAACATTTTTGTCAAATTTCATCACTGTAGATATGGTGAGTCATAGAGTGTAATATATTGATTGATACGTGCTACCCCTAGTAGCAAGTTCGTTAATTGGATCAAAGTAGCTAAAGCACAACACAAATGGTATTTTAAAGAAATATTAGCTTTATTGCAGTTCAGAAATATTCACCACACAATAGGCACATAAAAACCATTAGCTGTCCTACTCAAGTTTGCTCCCTTGTGGAGAACACTCACCCTTTCACTTGCTCATGCAATTAATCCCTCACTAATGAGACCGGTGTCCTCGCTAGAAATAACAACAACTCTTCCTCAAGTTCACAAGCCACAGTCTGACACTCACTGTTCTTGAATACTACACACTGTTTCGCAATTCACACGTCACCGCATTACCTCTTTCGCACAGGTATAAACACACTCACTGACACTGGCCAGGGTCGCTCTTTATACATCGGGGCTGACGACTCACAGATGTTTCTAGAGTGGACCAGGGTTCACAGCTACTCTCAGACCTTCCCGAGATTTCCAACACTAGTTGGGCCACGAACATTCTTTTGTTCTCGCTGCGCAAGCGGCCGGCCGACACAGAGCCGGGAGTAGCCTCGGACGGCTGTGAGTCACGCGCTGGGAATGAAGCAACCCCGCGCCCGTAACAATATAGACTAGTGCTGCGCGTAGTGTTTACTCTTAGATACGATGTCTGACAGATGTAAGTTCATTTTACCGAGTTTCGTGGTAAATAGTCAATAGACTCCACACTAGCACTAGTTACGAAGCTGATAGCCCCGATTTCACAAGTCCTTAAATAAAAGAACACCATGTATTAATTTATTATACAGTAGAGTACTTTTCATTGTGTTATTTTGGCAGTGAGCAGTCGCCACTGAAGAAGGGAAACATTTGTTGTGTTTGACGAATGTCATTGGAAGGTACTTTTGATCAAGTTAAGTGGGCAGTACGGTGCGGTGCGGTGCGGAGTGACGATGCACACTCGCGAGCTGGTGGGCATGAAGGGAATTGCCGCCTTGATGCTTCTCCTACTAGGAGTAGCATTGTCCCACTGCTTGCCAGAGGTATCATCGCTAATACTAGCGCTCTACAGCCACTACCGCTCTGGATGTGTGATACTGTTGTATGAGCGACACTCAGGTAGGCATCTTAAAGTATCTCTATGCATATACAAATGAAAGTTTGTCTGTTTTTTTTTTCTGAATTTCTACGGAAATGTGCGTTATTTACGCGTTTCAGTCTGTTTTATAATGGATGCGCGCGAAAATAAATTTTTGGTCTGTATGTCTGTTTGTCTGTGGACAACTTTGTTCCCTTATAACTCGAAAATGGCTGATTGTATCAACGTAAAATTTGGTACAGATATCCATCAGAGGCACGACACTAATCATTGACGTAACTCTTCTCCACACCTCTCATAAAAGGGGGGCTATCCCCCTAAAATACATGCTGAAATAGGCGTAGAAGGACGAGACAAAGCTCATTTACAGCCCCTCAATGTGAGAAACAAAAATCCCGGGGGCCCTAAAGGGTCCCCGAAAACCACATTTTAAGGCCCTAAACCAACCGTTTTTTGAGATATTCCCAGAAAACTTATTTCATTTAATAAACTAATGAACGAATTCAAGCCGGTAACCATGGCAACAGCATATCAGAGGGCCATCTATTTCTGTAAGACGCAATGCAATTACATTAATTGCATTAGTGCGAACGTTTGCAAACGGATAGAAGTTTATCACAGAACCAAATTAAGCTGTAAAATTTATCAATACGTATAATGCGCTTATGGGGGTCAAGGGGTACTCTAGAATTTTTCACGCGATTTACATCTGCGGGTGTGCTATGGAAGGTCTATTATATTCCTATCCCCTATTATTATTATTATTATTATTATTATTATTATTATAATTATTATTATTATTATTATTATTACACGAGACAAGTTCCTAAAGGGTCCCCGAAAACTACATTATAAGGCTCTAAAACCAACAGTTTCTGAGATATTCCCAGAAAGCAAATTTAATTTAATTTATCAAACTAATGAAGGAATGCAAGTCGGTAACCATGACAACAGTATCTCAAGGGGTGACATCCAACTTTCCATCTATTTCTGTAAGAAGCAATGTCACTCCATTTATTACATTTCTGTGAAAGTTTGCAAATGGCTATAGTCTAAGGTTGTCACGGAACTAACTTAGACTGTGTAATGCATCAATGCAATTAAGGGCGTCAAGGGGTACCCTAGAATTTGTTCACGTGATTTTCAAATGGCTATAAGGTTATCACGGAACCAACTAAAACTGTAAAATTCATCAAAGCGCTTAAGGGGTTCAAGGGGTAACCTAGATTTTTTTCACACGACTTACATGTGCGATATGTCGTACAGAAGGTCTATTATATCTCCAAACAGCAACATTATTTTCAAAAATTCCTGAATTGAATCAGCATATTTTGCGGCTTTTAGGAATTTAGGCCAATTGAGGCTAAAGAACCTGAATTTTCATGCACCACAAGCCTTTATAATTTATGAAAGGGGTCTTCTTGTGTATGGGGACCCAACACAACGGTGAGGGTCAGTTTTTATGTGACGTATATTGCGTTACGTCTACGAGGCTTTCAATTTAATTTCACGTCTGGAAGTACACGTTAGGTGAATTTAGTTTGAGATCACATTTTAACTAATTTTTTTTGTCTTTTTCGTCGACTTACGGGTTCATCGTAAGGATGATTTTGTTTGATACTGTGTGGTAAATATACCCATATTTGGATATCTGGGTGATATGTTGTAGACAATGGAATTGTCTGTCTTTCTGTGTAGGCCTATCTTTATGTACGCCTATAACTCGTGTTCGGATGCTTGGTGCATCGTAAAATTAGGTGTGGTAACCATGAGAGTCAATACACCAATCATTTATAAAACTCTTCACCGTACTTTCATAGAAGGGTGGGTATAGGCAAAAAAAAATCAAATACATGCTAAAATAGGCGAAATATAAAAATTATCCTAGAAGGATGACCAAAGCGAAGAGTGTTGAATTTGCTGTGCTATTTTATTATGCTAGTATAGTGGCATGTAATATTTTGTATCGTTGAGGAGCAAAAGCTACTCTTACGATCATGTCGTGCAGTAAACAGGGGAAAATGGACACAGAAAACAGCCAGTTTAATAAAGAGTGGACGGAACAGTTTTGTTTTGCTGGTTGCCAGGCAATATGTTTAATTTTGTAAAATGTTTTTCCAGATTCTTGGAACATAACACAGTTGTACTTTGCTATGGCGACTTTGGTTAGATGTTTGACCTAAATTCTGTATTCTCTTTTTTCACTTCCTGCCCTTAATCTAGGCTATGTGGCTCTCGGGAAAATTTAATTGAGAAGGCCTGGACTAGACCGTCCACACGTAAATGTATCCTATCTGCATAAGTCATGACTGGAGAGCGACGAATCCCTTGCTATTTCAGAACTTATGAGGGAGAGAAAGTCAAAGTAAAGAGATAATAATAAGTTTTATTATTATTATTATTATTATTATTATTATTATTATTATTCAATTTAATGGTGCTCGGGTACTTGGTACGGCATGAGGGTGTTGCTCACAGTTTTAAAAAGTAGTTCCATGAAGAACTAAATAGCCTATTTTCATATATCAACATACAAAATTTCAGTTTGAAAGCTGTAATAGATTCGTAGATATTGAGAACCGTCTAAATACTGTACTTCGGATAGTCGCCATGTTAGATTTGTATATAGGCCATAGAGTTATGTACTATTACATGAAGATTATTGCGTACGTGTTTTATTCATACTTCAATCGCATGATTAGGACATAAGAAATAAAAACGAAATTTGAAAATTTCGCACAGCCACCATCTTGTGGTTGTAAAAACAATTGAAATAAATTAGAAGTCAGTGGATTAATATTTTTATAAACATTTACCGTACCAAGTCTCACTGCGCTCGGATGGTTAAATCGCGAGAAACGTCCATTTAAATATTTAAATTTCTTGTCGCCGCCATGTTATATTTATCCACAGCAGGTTACCCAAAGTCCCGTAGGTGAACTTATGTCCATAGCCTTTATCAACATACAGAATTTCAGTTTGATAGCTATAATAGGTTTGTGGATATTGAGAACCGTCTAAATATTTTGGATGATCGCCATGTTGGATTTTCATAAAGAGTTATGCACTATTAGATGACGATTATTGTGTAGGTTCATTATTCAAACGTTGACTTCGATCACTTTATTAGGACACAGGAAATGAAAACTCAATTTTGAAATTTCGCACAGTCGCCATCTTGTGGTTATGTAAACAATCAAACTAAATTAGATATCAGTGTGTTACAATATGTATAAACATTTTCTGTACCATGTCTCACTGCGTTCGGATGGTAAAATCGCGAGAAATGTCAACTTCGCTTGGTTGCCATGTTCGTTTTATACTTAACAGGTTTTTGAATGTCACATAGGTGAACTTATATTTATTTATTTATTTATTTGCGCACAACAGGATTTTCATCCCAGTTACAGTGGCATTAATATTACACAGTATGTTATTTTAAAACTTATACTAACTTAAACTAAACAGTAATAATAATAAAAAAAACTAATTAAAATTACACCGTGTGTTATCTTAAGATGTATACTAACTTAAACTAACAATAACTAAATAAAACTAATTAAAATAACTAGGTGTACAATTAAAACAGTATAGTACAAATAATACATGTGCAATACAAGGTTGGCTATGCAGAATGACTCAGTGGTAAGAATTCATGATTTACAATTTGCAAGGTTTGTGACATTATTTCTGGAGAGTGGTTAGGAATTCCATCAAAAATACTGTCAAGGAAGTACTAAAATCTATGGAATTATTTCTTTGAGCAACATTGTTGAAAATATTACATAGTCTATTCAGCGGAGAATTTTTGTGGGCAGATGTCCTGGTTCTTTTAATTTCGAATGTGATATTGTTCCTAGAATTGATGCGTGGTACATGGAAATTTAAGAGAGAAAGGAATTCGGAATCATCAATTGAATTGTTTATAATTTTGAAAAGGAATTTCATACCATCTATTTTTCTTCGTATTTCTAAACTGTCTACATCAAAATTTATTAGCAGTTCCTGGTATGGTATCAAATGAGGATAGTTGGCTGTTCTTTTAAAATGTAGATATTTTAGGAATTTCTTTTGTGTGTTTTCAATCTTTGGGGTATATGTCTTGCATCTAGGACTCCATATAATCCTGGAATATTCTAGTTTCGGTCTGACTAGTGAGATGTACAGGTGGATACACGTGCTTATGTTTTTGAATGGTTTTGTATTCCTGATAACAAATCCAAGTGTCTTGTTTGAGTCAGCTATCACTTTCAGTGTATGGGGGGTAAACGTTAGTTCTCGATCTAGCAAGACACCGAGATCTTTGTTTTCATGAATGAAATTCAGGAGTGTTCTTTATCACCGTACAAAATTTCAGGGTGATATCTGTAATAGTTTCGGAGTTATAGAATGCCGGTGAAATATTCGCACAGCCGCCATGTTGGATTGGTGAGCCTTAATAAAATTGGAAGGGCACGGTCGGGGCCTGATTAAATAGTACTATGATCCTAGCAAGTTTCATTGAAATCGCTCGAGCCGTTTAGATTGTATTAGGCGGGAACACACACACAGCCACACAAACATACGCACACACATACACAGCTAAGTTCTGAACTTGGCCTAGTAGTCGTTGACGGTGGGTTTGGCGGAAAAAGTAGGAACTATTTGAAAAATTCAAAGTTGCAGTCCTTACTTGAATTAATAAAACAGATACACACACTAATACAGTCATCACAATTAACACCGGTTATCAGACAGATTCTACACACACCCAAAGTACACGGGGCCACATGACCGCGTTGTCGCAGCCCCTAAACTAAGGAACCAACTAACACATACACAGACGGACAACATGTGATCTCATTAGCCCATTTTTTCATAAATGAAATTATTATTATTTGTATTATTATACTGCAAGTGCAACATCGAGGTGGATTAAATAGTGTTGATATTTGATGTTCCTAAGGTCTGCTTGAAATCTGATTATCTTCTCTAATACTATACCTCTCCCGATTCTTTTGTTCAAATTCCTGATGGTATACAGGGTGTATTTGATATGATGGAAGTCCGTTACACTGGTGATAGAAGAGACTATTCTAAGCTGCCTAGGTAAAAAAAATTGTCACCTATCTTCAAATTGATAATGAATAATTAAAAAGTCAATGTTTTTAGTTATTTCAGAAACTAATCAGGCAGAAAGTGGTGCGGCAGGCTGGGGGAAACGAGGCGGAGCCAGGTGTGACGACGCGTGAAGGGGAAGTTGTTACGTAGTCGGAGCATTGACCTTACCGGCTGACTTGAGGGGTGGTAGGCTATCTATCAGCTGATATGAGGATAACCGGTGTATTGCCGTTGTTCTTGTTGTTGTTGACAACGTACGCAATGGCTTGGGACGTTAGGACCGGTAGTATTGTGTAGCCTACTTTGTATGTGTGGAATTCATTGATTGATGTTCATGTATAAAATAATTCCGATACTCAGCCGTGGTGTATCATTGGCGTCCGTGTCGGACCTTCTGTTGACTAGTTTCTGAAAATACTAAAAACATTCACTTAATGAAATACAGTGTGACAAAATTCCGACATCCCGTAGTCTGTTCAGAACTAGGCATTTAAGACGGAAGTAAAATACTTGATGTTTTGTTTGAGAGGTTTGGAGATTTTGGTCATTTAGCCCCATGTAGCTGGGTGTGGGTAGAATTTGTGTGATAACCTGTGTTTTTGTAGTTTCTGTAGTAATGTGGGTATTTTAATTCAGGTGAGGATTCGGAAGAAGGCACCGGCCCTGTGGTGTTGGGGCAGAGCAACTGCCTCTCAACCGGAGGCCCTGGGTTCGATTCCCGGCTCCATCAGGGATATTAGAAACTGACTATTATTAATATTATTATTATTATTATTAGACTATTATTATTATATTTAATAACACTGTATTATAACAATGTATTTGTATTTTATTTTAATTTTCGTGTATTTTCATATGTCTTCTACCCCAGGCAAATGCCGGGATTGTTCCTAACTTAAGGCCACGGCCGCCTTCTTCTCAATAACCATAACAATCTGGCAGTGCAGCCCATGAAGGGCCTAGGCCAACCAAGCGACCGCTGTCCAGCCATTTGGCCTGCAGATATTAGGGTGACGCGTGGTCAGTGCATCGGGTCCCCTCGGCCATTAATCTTGATTTTCCTGACTGGGGCACTGCCTCACTGTCAGACAGCTACTCAATTGCCCTCATGAGGCTTAGTGCACCGCGTTCCAGCCCTCACGTCAGTTACTAATATCCCTGAAGGAGCCGGGAATCGAACCCAGGGCCTCCGGGTGAGAGGCAGTTGCACTGCCCCAACACCACAGGGCCGGCGCCTTCTTTCTAATCCTCACCTGAATTACAAATACCCGCATTGCTACAGAAACCACAAAAGCACAGGTTATCACACAAATTCTACCCACACCCAGCTACATGGGGCTAAATGACCAAAATCGCCAAGTCTCTCAAAGAAAACATCAAGTATTTTACTTCCGTCTTAAATGCCTAGTTCTGAACAGACTACGGGATGTCGGAATTTTGTCACACTGTATTTCATTAAGTGAATGTTTTTAGTATTTTCAGAAACTAGTCAACAGAAGGTCCGACACGGACGCCAATGATACACCAGGGCTGAGTATCGAAATTATTGTATACATGAACATCAATCAATGAATTCCACACTTACAAAGTAGGCTACACAATACTACCGGTCCTAACGTCCCAAGCCATTGCGTGCGTTGTCAACAACAACAACAACAACAACAACAAGAACAACGGTAATGCACATTTTCTTACGAGACGGTAGCGCTTATCCTCATAACATCTGATAGCCTACCACCTCTCAAGTCAACCGGTAAGGTCAATGCTCCGACTACGTAACAACTTCCCCTTCGCGCATCGTCACACCTGGCTCCGCCTCGTTTCCCCCAGCCTGCCGCACCACTTTCTGCCTGATTAGTTTCTGAAAAAACTAAAAACATTGACTTTTTAATGATTAATTATCAATTTCAAGATAGGTGACAATTTTTTTTTTTTTATCTAGGAAGCTTAGAATAGTCTCGTCTATCACCAGTGTAACGGACTTCCATCATATCAAATACACCCTGTATATATTTGAAGCTGTCGTCTGGAACTTCTAGTCATCTCATCAAAAGCTAAGTCCTTTTCTATTTGAAGTATCATGCATGAAAATATAACTAGAAGTTGGCTACTAAAAAAATATCTTCCAATCTTCAGTGTTAACGTGACCCTTTATAATGTCAATAGGTTTGGGGAGCTTTCATGTTTGAGGTTAAGCTGATAACTTTTGTCATTGTTCCCTTGTAATATATACACGTAGTGGGCGATCGCATTGTTTGTATTTTAAGGGGTTTTGTATCTTTAGGGTTTTTATTGTTTTTCATATTGCTTATTTCCTCGCGTGTATTTGCGTTTTCGTTATGCTGGATAATGGAAAGTTTAAGAGTGAATGCATAGTGTTATATTTTGGCGTTCTACCATGGAGTTAGCTCGCTGTTTACGTGGATCTACCATGGGGTTAGTTCCACGTCATGTTGTCGGTGTCGATGGATGATAATTTAGGGTAATGCTGTTGTTTCGTTTATTTGTGTTTTGTGTAAATAATTTAATACTACGTATCCCTCCTTAACATTCCATTATAAGCTCGTGTTCTTTCTTTGGGGTGGGTAAATTTTGTTTGATAAACGTGGGTCTTGACTGGACAGTGGTTCTTTGTAAATGTTTTCTTGTGCTTTCTTTGGGTCCAGTCAAGAAACGACGCGAGAGCTCGTTTAGTTATTCAATGAGACGTATCGGTTATTTTTTCGGGTGGTCATATGTGTACTTCTTGGATCTATCCGGAACTTGTAATTGGTGCTCATATGGCCTCAAGTTAGATAACCGAATATTGTACTTCGTTCGAGAAGAAGTTTTATTCTAGAAGTTCTTGAAATCATTTTCGTTGGTTATTTATTTTTGAGCTTGTTATTTGTTGTTGGTTCTTTTCGTGGTTAATTTTGAACTGATCTAAGTTTCTTAAAGGTTCTGGTATGTCATGTCATGTTTTGGTGAAGTTCGGGTACGTGTTTGTAATGTTCTTGGTGAAGTCGTTTGTTCTTTGTACCGTTTTGTTTTATGGGTTGTTTGTTTATGATGTGACATACTTTATAGTAAGGGTGGTCGGATAGACGTTTCTTGCGATATGTGATTTCTTAAACTTCTCAGAATTTCCCTTCTGACTACATTTATGTACCGTAGTTAGCCTGTTGTGGAGCGAATGTATTATTTAAACTATTGTTAACTTGTTATTATTCTTTATCCCCTCTGTTATTAAGTTGAGTATTTTATGAAAGATCTCCAACCTTCCGGTATCTTGAGGCATCTTTCAGTCAATCTTTAATTTTTAGCCTACTTTTCACATTTTGCAAAAATTAGGAAAAAGTAGACTTATGAGATCGGGCAAATGTGTGTCTGTCCTTCTGGCTGTCTGGCTGGCTGTGCGTGTGTGTGTGTCCCCCCCCCCCCCCACCCCCTATCAACTCCTAAACGGCTGGAGCAATCGAAACAAAATTTGGTAGGAGTAAAGATCTATACCTGAATATCTCACGGCGATATTTGAAAATGATGTCAGTGCTACCAACTGCTGAAAAATCGCAATTGAAATTTGAGCTCCATGTTGGATATCTTGGAAGGTATGAATGGGAGCTATTTAAAAATTGGCACACGTATAGATAATAATATTGCAGTTTAATTTCCAGGAGGCTATACATGGCAGTGTTGCCAAAATGATTCTAAGCCTGCTGATAGGTCCAAATTTTAAATGCATATAACTTCTACACTATCAATTGGATTTCAACCAAATTTCGTATGTGCTATGTGTACATAAACAGATATGACTGAGCATATTCTTAAGAGCCACCAGGGCTGCCAACTGTTAATAAATGCTCTCATTTTTTTAAAAATCCAAATACCCTTATATCAGAAAGTATGCAAGCCGACAGCTTTAAACTATGCACACGTATAGTACCTGATATTCCATATTAATTTGGAGTAACTTATATACGTCAGTGCTACCAACATGATTCTAAGCCTGCTGAGAGGTCCAACTTTAAATACATGTAATTTCTATACTGTCATTTGGATTTCAACCAAATTTCGTGTGTGCTATGTGTACCATAACAGATATGACTATGCGTATTATTAAGAGCAACCATGGCTGCCAACTGTTAATAAATTCTGTCTGTATTTTTGTTACCCAAATATCAATATTTCAGAAAGTATGCAAGCCAATAGCTCTAAGCATTGTACACGTATAGTACCTGGCATTCTAGATTAATTTGGAATAACTAATATAGGCCTACGCCAGTGCTGGCAACATGATTCTAAGCCTGCTGATAAGTCCAATTTTAAAATGCATGTAACTTCTATACTAATTAATGGATTTCATTCAAAATTGGCACAACAATAGATCATATTATTTCAGATTATTTCTGACCAATACATGTATGTCATTGTTGCCAACATGATTTTACGCGCGCTGTTAGATCCAATGTTTAACTGAATGTAACGTCCATGCTATCCATTGGACTTCAGCCAAATTTTGTATTCTGTACCTTAAGAGATGGAGCTAAGAATATATTCAGTCACCAGGGCTGCCAACTGTAGTTCTCTATTAGGCTATAGTATGCCATGTATACAGTATTTCGAACCAATTAGAAATTTCGATATTACCAACTTAATTTCGTAATTATTCTAGATAGATCCATATAGATTAATCATTGGCATGAATCTTAAATTTTAAGAAAAGTAGGCTCTTTAGTTCGTCACGGAACTTCTTGTTCATAATGTTTTGTTGTTATATTTTGTGTTTTTGATAATCTGTATTTTATTCATGCCTCGGTAAATCATCTTCATTTTCCATTTCATGCGCTCCTCACGTTCCCCGTTTTGATATGTCTCTTTTCATTAAATTCTAATTTGGAGTTTTCAAACGATACTCGAAACCTGTTTTCATTTCTTAGTTAGTCACCATCAAATTCTAACTGTGAATATACTCGACGCTGGTTGAGGGCCCACGGTTCCCTCTGAGTGGCAGTCCCCACCCTGCGCACATGTGGGAGCTCTTTACATTCCTACTGTCTCGACACCGAGTGTGTGCGTGGGTGGTAACATCCTCGACTGCACAATAATAATAATAATAATAAAATAGAGTTTAACGTCCCTTTTAACTACTGCGACTATTAAAGACGCCTGTGCCGGAATTTTGCCCTAAAGGGGATCTTAAGCGTGCCAGTAAATGTACTGGCATGGCTCCCTCGCTTGACTGCGCCGAGATTAGTTTCCACTACCTTGGGGACAGCCGAGGAGTACGTTACCGTTGAGCCACGCAGACAGCCCAATTATTGTTTCATTTGAGTCATATAACTTATCCAGTAAGTCTTCAGCACATAATCACAACTCCTACGTAATAGTTCATTTCACTTATCAATGAAATATTTCTTGTTTTATGAAAGTGCCATTTACTAAATTTTAGAATGCTAGCCATCATCCGACATTAGTCGAAATAGAGTTAAGCTCATGGTGTTGGACACTTCAGAGGTACACCAACGCCAGGAATTACGGTTACAAGTTAAGATAGTATTGTGATATGGGTGGTAACAGGTATAGACGAACTATTCGCGAATTCTTTTGAACTAACCTGACTGCATTGCACTTACGTTTCACACCTTCGATGAGCTATTTTTCCAGGTGGTTTTTACTGCAAGTTACACGTAGTCACACTGATTTCTAAAATAGAATCTACAGTTGCATGATTAATATGTTGCAGAATTTCAAATCCACGAGAATACAACGAAACTGGAGAAACTTCTGTCCACTGGAGGAGCTCTGACATCACTACAGTCCATGGAGCAGCTCAGTTCCGGGGCTAAGAGGATTATATGTCACAGAAACCGCCCGTTACTAGTTTTCTTAATGAAGAAGAGAGAAAAGACCTTCCCTCTGAGTCAGGTACAGTTGGAACTCTCTAAACATTCCCCATACAAGACCGAATGTAAAGATTGGAGCTAGCTCCAGTTCACATTCACCTTACAAGAACGGTTTCCAGTTCGCCTTCTCCATTCACGAAGGAACTATTTGCAGTCCAGTAAGGAGCTAGTTCCAAGACACGTTTCCCCAACTAACAAGCAACTTGTTCAAGTTCCAGACTTTCCTTCGAAACAACGATGCTAACCGGGGAGTTAAAATGTTGGCACAACTAAGGCACGAACTAAGTGGAGGCTCCATCCAACAGAGCTACCACACTTTCTCTCTGCTTGACAAAGGTATAGGCCTATCTATTACTGACTGAAGGAGGCCTCAACGTAGGTCGAAACATGTATCATCATTAATACTTAAATTAGATATGGTTCAAAAAGTATTGAAAGGTGTATTCTCTAACTTCTTATAATTCTTCTATCGATACCGATCTCTAATTAATACTTTGCTATCATGGCAAATGTATCTGCATTCGATAAGGTATATATTCTGCATTGTATTGGTAAGGCCCACTGTGGGGAATATTATAAAGGGTGCCGCACTTGGAGGTCGGCATGCGGTTCTTCGTCGAAATTCACGACAAAAGTTTATTTGCAAAACCTAGTCCCGCCAATAGGTTTAACAGAAATGCGTGTTAAGAAACGAGGCTCTGGCATCGCTGTAACTGCATGCAGCGTAGCCAAAAGCAGGTCGCAGGAACTCGGCGCTCTGCCGGAGCTTTCTCTGTACATTCCGATGCACTGCAGGATGTGACAATGTTGCCAGCTCCTCGTATTCATACTTGTGTTTTCAAACAGCACCGGATCCAGTTTTGCTATTGAAACTTTCGTCTTACAATTGGATGAGGAATCGCATGCCGACCTCCAAGTGCGGCATTTTTTGTTCACCCTGTACATATTGTATTTTTCACGACCTCTTGATTACCCTGAAGAGGGTTTCCTGCTCTAAGGTCGTTAGATCTGTTGGAAATACACAGACAGGAATACGGAAAGTATTTTATTGCTCATTTTCTGTTTTCGCTTGGAATGTTTATGCCATAAATAAACCCTAATTTTGTGACAACTTAAAATATATCTGTGAACAAAAAGTAAACTACCAGACAACTTCTTCTCTTTCATTGTTTTAACGTAGGCTAAACTAGGCAATGTACAAGAGCAGTCGTATACTTTGAGGGGGGGGGGGGGGGTCCGCGAAGTCGGTACTTTTATTAGGTGGTGATCCGCGGTATCCAGGACTTTGAGAAACGCTGCCCTGGGACTGTGTTCTCAGGTCCCCGTGGCTGGTGCGGTGTGGTTCGTGTTGCTGGATCATCACCACTTGGATGAGACATTCTCCAACATGCACATCCCATTTGACTGCCAGTTCGTGGTCACTCAACGACTCTCTCATCAGTTCGAGCTAACTGAAGTGTACCACGCAGCACCGGGATATCCTCTTCAGAGTACTTACTTGGGCTCATGGTCTCCTCACAGCGGACTGGTCATCCCAGTACGGAGACTGTATGACCGCAGGAGGAGTCTGCAAGGAGTTATTCTCAAGGCGGCAGTCATGCACGTAAGTAAAGTTTATACAAAAGCAGTCGTATTTCATATTAATTTAGCTTGTTACATGATCGGTTAGAGGACAAGCTCAAAACATCTCTTCTGAATGAATGTGGATCAGGCGTTCTCAACCTGGTGCTCGCGAGCACAAGCTCCCCTGAGATCCATTCTTCAAATCAAATTCTGTTGCACGAATCTGAATAATAGCTTAGTGTTTTCTTTACAAGTTTTGACAGTTTTGTGAAATAATATTTTAATCTACCTACAGTAAAAATAATAACTGTTGGTCCCCACCACCCAAAGTTCCTAAGTGGAAGAACCCCCAAAGAGAATGTAATACCCGAGTCCCAACTCCCATGTTAAATAATTTTCCTTAAATCCGCCCAAATCCGGCTTCAAAAAACAATCATTTCTCTTTGGTAGGGGAAACATAAGCAACCAAATCCTTAAGATATCAGCTTTTTTATGAATATTACGCAGCATTAATAGCTTTTACCTCTGACAATATTAGCTGTGACAAAATGTATCACAAGCAATCAACAATATGCTGATATATTATGAAATTTGTTGTCCACTTTGTAATGTTGGCAGTAAACGTACTTATCTAGCTATACATTTTGATAATTATAATAATGTATTGACGTTACACCTTAAAAATCAATTATCTAACACGTTTTATTAGTTGAATGCTATAAAATGAAATATCGAGTCATGTCTGCTGACATAACCTCCAAATTCCAGAGCACATCCCATACTCCCCCCCCCCCCCCTTCTTCGCCCTAACCTACATAACCTCCAAATCTGACTATAGAATAATTAAAATAATCACCCCCACCCCCTAGGTTCCAAATTCTTGTTTGAACCCCATGGCCCTCTTGCAAATGTGATATGAGAAGGAAGGAGAAGGATAAATGAAAACCATAGCTGATTGAAACATTTCTTTTTTTTTTATTATTTTGCATTACACAATGTAAAAATAAAATTGTTGTACATGTATACGGTAGGTCTAGTATAGAAAGAACGACACAATTGAAATTGCATTCTCGTCCAGTTCTGCTCTTGCAACTTGCTGTTCACCTGGATCCAGTGGACAGATCTGTAAGAATACAAACATCAAGCTATAAATACAATAAATTTGGAATGTAACTTATAAGACACTAGACATGGAAGAATGCAGGCTAAGCTTCTCAAGGAAATATCCTGTAAATGGGCATGGAGGATTTCAGTTATTTCAGTGATCTCTTTCGACTGCAATCCAATATTTTTGTTTTACATTTATTAATTTTCATCATGAATTCTTTCCTCAAGACAGAATCCATACCATTTAAAAACTCATTCAAATCCTCTGGTGTGTCAGCTAAGATGACGACGATGTCATCAGCATATCTCCAAGTTGAAATTATTTCTCCTTGAATTTTTACTCCTACTTCGAATTTTTCTCCAATTTCCTTCATTGCTTGTTCAATGTATAGATTGAAAAGTATGGGTGATAAGTTGTGGCCTTGCCTTACACCTTTCTGAATATCAGCTTCTCTCTCATGTCCTTATGCTCGAATAACTGCATATCCTAAGGAACACAAAACGTGCTACACCTTAAAACAGTAGGCCTATTGGTATGGCACAAAATGGTAACGTAAATTGAAAGGAAAGTGATTAGTCCCTTGCTCATAAATTTACATGTGTCAACATTGTTTGGTATCCTTTAAACATGAGTCACTTTCAGTGATCTCAGGAGTAGCCTACATATTGAGACTCATGTCCTAAAGGTCCTGGGTTTTATTGCAAATAAATAATTAATTCTAGTCTGTTTGGAACATGCAAAATTGAGACGTGTTTGGCTTAGTTCACACCACAATGATCCACTCAAATGATGGTTCCTAAATTAAGGCCATGACTGCCTCCTTCCCAATCCTAGTCTCATCTACAAATGCATATACCACTACATACAACCTATACATACAGTTACCGGCAAGGTAGCTGTGTACTTCCCCATCCCACTCTCCTGGTATACTACTGCAACTTAAAAAAAAAAAATGCCACACTGAGTGTGTCTGTTTCTGATTGTGACAACCTACTGTCACACGCGCCAATGTTCTCAGATAGGGAAGTATTCGGCTTGCTTCCTGCACCACTCTACACCTACCTCTCAAGGTCAAGTGCACAACTGAATGCCGGCATCTGTAAACAAGTTGATATGGCTAATGGTGGCAACATGGTTTTGCAGCAGACACCAATTTCCATCCAAGTTAAAACAGCTCACTGATGATTTGTTCTGAAATAGTTATTTCAATGCTCCCAATATTAGGTATGTCCCCGCGCCAGCTCTGAGAACCTGGCTGGAATGTGGAGTGGAGTGAGTAAGCCGGTGATGACGTAGCACTGTACTGTACTATACTATGCAAAAACATGTACTCACCTTAGAGTTGTGGTGTTGCTAATGGAGAATCGTGGTCTTCTTCTGCCTCACTTTCGGACTCGACTCTTCACATCCACTGGAGGAATCACTATCATCACTATCAACATCCAGGTGTATCACTATGCTATCAATGACATGAGCGACAAGCCGTCCTACTTCCAGTATTCATCCTCTACTTTGTGAACACTCCTACAGTACCCTTCCCAGTCAGTATTGGTTACAGATGTTATCGCTTTAAGAGTAATATCTCTTAGTTTCTGAAGGGATAAATCCCCGGTAACATTTCCTTCGCGAAACACACGTTTCACCTTATTCCAAGCTAGTTCGATGGCATTCAGATCACACATGTATGGGGGAAGGCGGACCACAGTATGTCCCAAGGATTGCAAATGAGTCAATTTTAAACAATTTCTCTTTTGGTTTAACCACTTCTACTAATTTATGCTTGCCACGATGGGTGAGTGGTCAACATGTCGGACTACTAACCCCCAAGCTTGCAGGTTCGCTCCTGGCCGTGGTGAGTGATTTTTGAAAGGCGGCAAAAATTACGACACCATGGCATACGATGTTGGCTTCCCCCAGGGGCTCACATCTTGTGGGACGTGGGTTGGCGACCACGGGACCCCCAGCTGAGTCCGGCATTGCTTCCACTTACTTGTGCCGGGCTCCTCTTCTTCTTCTTTCCTGTCGACCTCCCTTGGTCAACTCTTGACCCCGACGGTATTAGGGTATCCGAGGCCTAGGGAGTCTTTCACTCTCCCGCCTTATTGGCCCTGATCCCTCCTTCTTCGAGGGGTCAGATCTCTCTTTTCATTATATTTCCTTTTCTCTTTAAGATTCCCGCACTGTTTTTGTTAATTGGCTCCCCGTGTATCTAAATTCCAAGTAGTTGTTTTCTTTTGCATCTACGATACCCTCCATTTTGTAGGTGTTTTCAATCTCCGTTGCATTTTGTAAGTCTTTTCGATCTAAATTGCATTTTGCGAGTGTTTTCGACCTAATTGCATTTTGTAAGGATTGGCAATCTAAATTGCTTTTTAGTAAGTCTTTGAATATAGGGTCTGGGACTTTTGTGAGTTTTGAATTTCAATTGCATTTTGTATTTTCAATCTAAATTGCATTTTGTAGGGTGCGCATTTTGCAAGTATTTTGATTCTCAATTGCATTTTGTGGGTATTTTGAATCTAAATTACATTTTGTAAGTATTTTCAAACTAAATTGCATTTTGTAAGTATTGTCCATCCAATTGAGTAGTTTGAAACTACCATACATTTTGTAAGCATTTTCAATTTCAATTGCATTTTGTAAGTATTTGAATATCAATTGCACTTTGTGATTATTTGGAATCTGAAATGGGCATTTTTCAATCTAAATTGCATTGTGTATTTTCAATTTCAATTGCATTTTGTAAGTATTTTGAACCTCAATTGCATGTTGTACGTATTTTCAATCTCCTTTGTATTTTGAAAGTATTTTGAATTTCACTTGCATTTTGTAAGTATTTCGACTGTGCATTGCATTTTGTACGTATTTTGAACTTAACCAACATTTTGAGCGTATTTTTCAATCTATTCCTTTTGTGAGTATTTTCGTTCTAAATTCCTTTTTGTAGGTATTAT
The DNA here is from genome assembly GCA_946902985.2 of Meconema thalassinum. NCBI lineage: Eukaryota > Metazoa > Arthropoda > Insecta > Orthoptera > Tettigoniidae > Meconema > Meconema thalassinum. Next base: position 1,334,714,642 of record OX336388.2, read on the forward strand.
CGCTCTCCATTTTGTGAATAGTTTCAATCTGAGTTCCCTTTTGTAAGTATTTTCCTTCTCACTTAATTTTCGTTCTGGTTTCCACTTCATTGACATTTTCGCCATCACCCAGACCATTAGGGGCCGATAACCTAGATGTTAGGCCTCTTAAAATAACAATTAACATCATCATCACGATGTTGGCATGTCAAAGAAGTCATTTGAATTCAGTAGGGAGTTTCCGCCAACACTAAGTTCCCCATTTCTCTACTTGTTGTTTGAGTCTTCAGTCTTTTGACTGGTTTGATGCAGCTCTCCATGCCTCCCTGTCCTGAGCTAATCGTTTCATCTCTACATAGCTCCGACACCCTACATCCGAGGCAATCTGTTTAACATATTCTAACCTTGGTCTACCCCTACAGTCTTTGTCCTCGACCCTTCCTTCCATAACTAAGCTTGCTATTCCTGGGTGTCTTAGTATGTGTCCTACCAACCTATCTCTTCTCTTCATTAGCAGTCGCCAGAAACATCTCTCCTCTCCCACTCGTCTTAATACCTCTTTGTTTGTAACCCTATCTACCCATCTGATCTTCATCATTCTCCTGTAACACCACATTTCAAATGCTTCAATTCTCCTCTTTTCTGCTGCACCAATAGTCCAAGTTTCACTTCCATAGAGCGCTACGCTCCAGACGAAGGCTTTCAAAAATGACTTCCTAATACCTAAATCTATATTCGATGTCAGCAGATTCCTTTTTTGTAGAAATGCTTTCTTTGCCTGAGCCAACCTACTTTTTATATCCTCTTTGCTTCGTCCATCACTGGTTATTCTGCTTCCTAAGTAACAGAAGTCTCCTACTTCCTTCAGCTTTTCACCTGCCAATTTGATCTCCATAGAGGTTTCTGATTTATTTCGGCTGAATTCCAGTATTTTTGTTTTACATTTATTAATTTTCATCATGAATTCTTTCCGTAAGACGGAGTCCATACCATTCAAAAACTCATTCAAATCCTCAGGCTTGTCGGCCAAGATGACGATGTCATCAGCAAATCTCAGAGTTGAAATTATTTCTCCTTGAATATTCACTCCCACTTTAAATTTTTCTCTAATTTCCTTCATTGCTTGTTCAATGTAAAGATTGAAAAGTATGGGTGATAAGTTGCACCTTTCTGAATACCAGCTTCTCTCTCATGTCCTTCAACTGGAATGTCTGCTGTCTGGTTTCTGTACAGATTGTATATCACCCTCCTATCCCTGTACTTTATTCCAATCGATTTCAAAATGTCAAACAATTTAGTCCAATCAACATTATCAAAAGCCTTTTCTAAGTCTACAAAAGCCATGAACGTTCTCTTATCTTTCCTTATTCTACCTTCCAAAATCAGCCTAAGACTTAGTACAGCTTCCCTTGTTCCTACATTTCTCCTGAAACCAAACTGGTCTTCACCCAACTCCGTTTCTATCTGACTTTCCATCCTCTTGTAAATTATTCTAGACAGGATCTTTGAAGCATGAGTAATCAAGCTGTTTGTACGGTAATCTTCACATCTGTCAGCTCCCACTTTCTTTGGTATAGGGATGATTACATTCTTCTTGAAATCAGGGGGTACATCACCTGTCTCATAAATCCTACACACCAAGTGAAATAACCTGATCAGACCTCCATCTCCTATGCAGCGTAGCAACTCAATCGGTATATCATCTATGCCTGGTGCTTTGTTCCTGCTTAAGTCTTCCAAAGCTCTATCAAATTCTGATCTCAATATTAAATCTCCTTTCGCATCCTCATCAATTTCCTCCTCCCTTTCCATTACATGATTCTCAATCTCCTTTCCCTTATACAAACTCTCGATGTAATCTTTCCATCTCTCAACCTTTTCTTCCCTATCTGTTAGAGGCTTTCCATTTGTGTCCTTAATATTACAGCACTTAGTCTTCTTTTCCCCAAAAGTATTCTTAATCCTTCGATAAGCTGTGTCTCTTTTCCTAATTTCAGACAATTTTCTATACCTGCACATTTCTCTTTCAAACATTCTTCTTTCGCTTCCTTGCACTTCTTGTTAACCTCATTTCTCAGACGTCTGTATTCTGCTTTCCTCTTTTCATCTCTTACATTCTTGTGTTTCCGCCTTTCATCCATCAATTCTAGTATATCCTGAGTGATCCACGGTTTTCTCCCTATTCTTTCTTTCCTACCAATGTTTTCTTCTGCGGATTTTGTTATTTCATTCTTCAAAAGTGCCCATTCGTCTGCAATTGAAGTTTGTTTAGGGTTTATCATTAGTCCTTCCTTTATACTCTTCTTGAATCTTTCGTTTACATCCTACTCTTTCAGTCTGTCTATTGCCCACCTTTTTGGCTTTTGACTTTTCTTAAGTTTCTTCAACTTTAATCTGCAATTAATTACAACCAGATTGTGGTCAGAGTTTATGTCAGCACCAGGATATGTTTTACAATCCAAAATCTGGTTTCGAAACCTCTGCTTGACCATAATGAAGTCGATTTGGTAACGCCCTGTATCTCCTGGTCTCATCCATGTGTATATTCTTCTATTGTGGTTATTGAATAAGGTGTTAGCTATGACCAATTCATGCTCGGTGCAGAATTCTACCAGCCTGCTTCCTCGATCATTCCTTTCACCTAATCCGAAATCTCCTACTATCTTCCCTTCTCTCCCTTTTCCTACCACAGCATTCCAATCTCCCATTACTATAACATTTTCATCACCCTTGATATACCTCAGAATTTCGTCTATTTCTTCGTAGACCTTTTCTCTACTAGAAAGCGCTATAGTGTTTAAGGAGCTTAGATATCTAACCTCCTTGACTTTCATAGTGTTTCAAGGAACAACGAAATTTGGCATGCAAGCTACCCTTTGGGTGCCAAATAAAGCTTGCACCTGGCACCCGAGGCCATACGATATTATTATTATACTAATTCATATAGTGCCTCTTTCCTCATAGACTCGTCGCAAGTAACTCCTTTGTTGCGTAACCACGATATCATATCTGATTTCACAGAGTACTTTGTGGGTGGTTTTTCTATCTGTGTGCAGTGTGCGTTATCTAACACAACTACAGATGAAGGTGGTAGATTGGGTGCAAGCTTCTCGGTGGCCCACTTAATGAAATTCACACTGTTCATCTGCCAGTGATAATCCCCACTTGCCGTACCGGCTTTATAGATGAGGAAAGCATTTTCTATGAATCCGTTTATACCCCCAGCGTCAACCACTATTAACCTATTACCTTAATTCACGTTAGCTTGTACTCCAAATACTTTCCAAAAGTTAAATTACTATCTATCCAAGTTTCGTCAAGATAAATTATCTGTTGCCCACTTTGCCTGAGTTGTTTTATTCTCACTAGATAGTCGTGTCGCAACGATACGATGTGAGGTCTTTGAATTAAAATCTTCCTCCGATTTTGAGATTTTTCCCACCGGAAACCGATTTGTTTTACTACTTTTCGTAATGAAGTGTGTGACCAAGGGAAAGTTATTTTGCCTTGTGTTACAGGCAGGAGTTTTGGAATGGTAGGAACACGTTTTTCTTCCACATAAAACGCTTGAATAGCACGACGAATTACACATTTATCAAAATCATCAATGTTCTCCTCAGTGTGTGATGGTCTAGTATTTCGTCTCTTACCCGGAGTGGACCCTCGCCACTTTCAGCCAATTCCCTCGTTTCCTTCTGTATATTTTTAATAAAAGATTCGGACACTCCAGCATAGTGAGCAGCTCTTCGTGTCGCCTGGTTTACTGTAAAAGCAAAACGTTTGTTTTCAGCCTCTTAATCACATTTTACAATAATGTTACTTATGATACCACGACCCTCAGAATGCACAACTTTATTTTTCTTTCACACCGACATAACACTTGAGAACCACACAGTCAAGTCTATGTTTCCACTGAGGTAGTACAGTGGAACGTGGCTAATTCGAACTTCTATAATTCGAAATGTTCTTTAATTCGAATTTTTCTCTTGGTCCCTAGCATTTTATATTCAATCAATGCTAAAAAATCATGGTTAATTCGAATTATATTTTGGATAATTCGAAGTTTTTACGTGTAAAAGGCCGAAAATGTCGCAGTTTGTGGTGAGCTGACCGACGCAGATCATCGCCGATGCTCTGAACTCCGAAAAACAACATGGTGACGACGCATCTGGCGATGAACTCGTGGAAGAAGTTCCAGAAAAAAACTGTTTCGAGTACAGCCCAAGCAACAAACCACATCAGAGAACTTAGGTGATTTTTTTAAAGTAGAAATGACGTAAGTGATTCTGTTTTCCGTTCCTTAAATTTGTTAGATTCTTTTGTGATGGCCGAGAGACTTAATTGCTGGATTACTACTGTCGTTAAATAGGTGAATAGTACATTTTGGTTTTATTTTATCATTTGAAACTTTTGAGGTTATTCCCAGTACAGTTGTCGGTTAACCTGCTTTGTTGAACGTAAATCATTATGTAAACGTGGGTGAGTGCCACGGTGGGTGAGTGGATAGCGTGTCGGTCTACTAACCCCAAGATTGCAGGTTCGCCCCTGACCGTGGTAAGTGATTTTTGAAAGGCGGCAAAAATACGATACGCATGTCATACGATGTTGGCATGTCAAAGAGCCCATTTGAATTCAGTAGGCCGAGTTCATAATGGCAAAATTAATCTCGGGAGTTTCCGCCAGCAAAAAGTTCCTCATTTCTCTACTAGAAAGCGCTATTGTGTTCAAGGAGATTAGATATCTAACATCTAACCTCCTTGACTTTCAATATGTAAGCATCATAGTTTGATCATACCAACATGTATTTCTCATTTCAATAGCCTGGGACATAGTGTTCATCAGCCCGAGGAACTAAGGTGTATCAATTTTCAGTGATGAGTGTAGTGGTATGTGTAAATGTATTCGGGATAAGGATGGAATAGTGCCCCAGGATTCGAAATATGGTACGGTACAATCCCAACATTTGTACCAAGGGAGTTTCGAAAATTCACACTAAGGATAGCTTCTGTCAATGCCAGGATAAACCGTTGATTTCTCGACTTGCTGCAGGTGCCTATCACGACCGTAGTGCATGACTTAACGAGCATGGCTACGCTGCAGGATGGCATTCCAACTGAATAGTATCAGAACTTTAAAAAAAGGTTTTTTAAACGTTTCTAAAGACTATCATCGGCTCTAAGAATATGTCATTAATTGTGGAGTTTACCAGAACCGGAACCAAACGAGAACGTGGTGGATTATTGAAATATACCATTCACATACTTTCAGGGAGTCATTAAGAATTGAAAATACTGTCAAATATCACTGCTGCATATTAAATATACTGTCAAATATCGTCAAGAAGGATTTTATTTGTAGCTTGTTCGACGACGGCAGATGTTTGTGGTCGACAAATTGACGTCATATTGCGTTGCTAACAAGTCACACTACACACATAACTTTGTAATTATGTGAAAAAAGACATAATTGGCACAACCATTGGTTTGGATAAAGATTATTGATGCGTGACTACCCCCACTATGCGTGACAAAAACCAGGGGTGTGTAATTTAGCTACCTAACAATTATTGGTCTAGGCGAAAACCATTGGTCTGATGGATGCGATATAGTACCTAATGCGTGGGGTTGCCAATACTGTACACGATGCTAAAAATGGCGGAGTCAGCTGGAATTTCATCTCTATAAGTCGTGATCCTATTTGGCATGGCTGGGTGGGTTACAGACAGCGGAGGAGTAAACATCTATTACTATATCATCTCCAGATACCATTACTACAGGTACCTTGGCTAATTTCAGTACCGGTACCTAGTTTAAGAAGTTTTTACTTCAGTTCAGGTAAACTCCGCTCTTACCGAATATGTCTCCAATAATCTTTATTATTAGAGTTGAAAACTCTAGGAAAACAGACTGTTACTGAACCTGAAAGATTCATCACTCCAGGGAAATGTTCCATATGCCTCACCGCTGCCTAGCATACACATAGCCAGCTAAGGATACAAGTGAAATAATTTCCTCTTCGGACTAAACAGGATGAAAGCAGAGACAGTAGGCCTACAGATAGGGGTTTACTAGCATTATTAGTTAGAATCACGCAGGCAAATTCCTTAGGAAGCAACGAAGACAGGTAAATGGTTTAGGCCTACAGGTATTCATTCTCTCTCACAGTGAACCCTAGCCACACACAAATACCAGTCATGTAGAACTGCTCAAATAAGCACTATACAAACTTACATGATATAATGAGACCTGCTGAATTATATCATTGGTATAAAACACTCCAGAAAATTGAATCAAGAGCATTTCAAAACTACTCTTGGCGGCGTTCCAGATATGAGGGTTTAGGCTATGTTGGTCTTCCACATGACTGACACGCCACAGTTCATCACTAAACAACATGTACATTTCATTACAAATGACATAATTGCTCATATTTTTCTCCATCTTTTCTTTTGCTGACGAATCAACATTATTAAAACATACACACTATTTACAAATATCTTTAATTAAAACTAATATCCTGCCGTAGTCTGCCATCTTGTAAAAAAAAAAAGATAACCGGCAGCAAGGGTTGCCATCATAGTATTAATATCAGCAGGTGCAATTCTTTAAATATAACTGAATCTTTGCAATTATATCAGACACTGTAATGATATTTATGATTATATGAGATCAACTTCTGAAATTCATAACAATAGATTTCATTTTCAAGGAGTTTAATCTCAGTCTAAAACATAATACGGTTGTAATCCTGTTAGTATCACTGTAAGCCATAAGACATAAGACATTAAAAAACAGGGCGCTAGGGCTACCAACACACATCGTCCGTTCGTGCTATTACGTTTCCAAAGTTGCATAACCGGAGCGTAATAAAAAAAACAGGGCCAAAATAAGGTTTAGCCAATCCCATCTAACTTCCGAAGGCCTGGGAAACCAATCTCACAGGCGAGGAAGGAAAAACTGGCAGCCGGGCTCAAGATATATTGGGAATGGAAGAGAGCATCGAAGAACTAGTCGTAAGCGCGCGGTCCTTAGTGGGCTTAAATCAATAATCTTCTTCTTCTTTTCTTTAGCATTTGCCCCACAAATTAGCAGGTCTGCTGTTTTGGTTCTCTGTCGCCATATTACACGATTGTGTGCCATGTCAGGATGAAGTCGGGCAATTTTAAATCGTCATGTAGATTGCCAAGCCAATGCTATCTCGGTCGTCCTATTGGTCTCGACCCATATAGCCCAGGCATTTTAGTCTAAAAATCGTCAAAACCTAGAAAAAAATCATGTAAAGCTAATTTTCTCAGAATTTGATAATTTGAACCTGGGGAACAACATACTAAAATTCTCCAAGCTTCCGATGCCGGCTTCCTTGTTTTCCAGGCCTGGAAACCTGGAATTTCAGGATATTCCTGGAGCGCCCACAAAAACCGAATCGTTTATCCAAAACTGACAAAGTATGGCATGAAATGAAACAGGAAAACATGCAGGTACTAAAAAACGCAAGAAAAACAACATTCGGTCAATTCCAGTCGAATAAAAAGAAAAAACGCGCAAAATTCATTTTTTTAATATTTTGTTTTAATCAACGCGCCTTCAAGTGACCAAAACATGGGGTTAAAGGAAAATAAGCCAAATAGAACGAAAGAGCATGTTTTTAGATTTCCAGAAGTGTCTTTCGTTTGTTTGTACGTCTAATAGTGTACGAGCTACAGCCAGAATAAATTGAACACCAAATTAAGTTGGTAGCGCCGTCGCGTCCTGTAGGCTACATTGTAGGGTCGAAGGTCGTTGCTACTCCTGGGCTGCGGCTTACGCTGTGCAAGGGAAGGCTTGTTGTTGCTATTGTGTTGTTGTTGAGTTTAACGTTTATCGGTGGTACGTTGCGATAAAGGCCTACTATAAAAGTACAGTGAAGAAGGTTGTGTGAAAATGTGGAATTGCGTTTTATGTAAAGAACCTTTAAATGTTGGTGTTGTAAGTTTAGTGAAAAAGAAAGGCCTCGAAAGTTTAAAAATCGCAAGCGTGAAGCGAAATGATGGCTTGGTGGTTACTTTTGCCTCACCGGAATTTCTGAAAGTTCACCTTCATTGCAGGTGAGGATGTGTTTTGTATTCTATATACTATAAAATACAACGGACGTACCTTAAAAACCCAATAAAAAATTACTACCGTTGAATTTAGTTTATAGATTTCATGTTTCAACATACTTTTATGTGTCTATAAGCCTTGGACTTATTGTCAGTCGCTTAAGGTATTGAGGCAGTTGTATATGTGCGGATTTGGGGTTTAATTACGATCTTTACACTCATTGATAAAGTCTTAAATGTTGAAATTTAACGGATTTCGAGCCAACTGAAATTGCACAATTAACATTTGCTTTGTCGCGCAAGGGAAGGTAATGCCAAGCTATGTGCACAGCCGTCGGCCTAGCGGCTTAAAGTGCTAAGGAGAGAAAAATAAAATGGCTGGGTTGGAGTGAGATTTGAACCCAAGACGCACTCAAGCTTTGTAAGCAAAAGGGGAGCGCCTTAGCACCCGCGACCGCCAGGCCGACAACTGTAAGCGACGTTTGCTGGGATAACTTCACTTATGCGACAAAGCAAAAGTGAATTTCATGTTTTAAATCGGTTTTAAATCCGTTAAATTTGAGCGTTTGGAATTTTATCATATACCACCGTGTTCGCCTTAACGAGACCTATGCAATGGTAAGGGTTTTAGAAAAAAGTAAATCTGTTAGCTTTTTTTTTCTACGTTAGAAATTGGGATACCGTCCAAAGCTTTTTTACAGCTTTTTGTGTATGTTAGTAAAAGTTTTTAGTCGAAGTAGGTCTTAATGAAGTTTAATTTAGGAAAACTGACCAGGAGTTTGTTTTGATCTTAAAAACTCTGCTTCAAAGTTGGTTATTTAGATCTAACTGAGGGCCCACTTTCTCGTAGTAGAACCAGGTAAATATATAACTAATTTTACTTATTTTATTTTAAGGATCGATTACACGCGGCCTGGTTCGATAAAGGCATCTCTAGATAAAAGGCCCGAAGGAGAATTATCCAATGAGGAAACGCTCTTAAAACCTACTCTTCGTTCTTCTGTTGACCCTTTCAACATAAAAGAAGATTGTCCGTTCTGTGGCAAAGAGGCCTCGTCTCGGAAGGAGACGAAAAAGGAAGTTAAGTGCAGACGTATTATCCACGAGATACCGGGTGAGTTAGCCGAGGTCGTTGCGGCATGACTGTTGGCAGTCGCTCACATCCGGGAGGCGAGGAGGTTCGAATCCCCCCGCCGACAACCTTGAAGATGGTCTTCTGTGGTTTCCCATCTTCCTTCCAGGCAAATGCCGGGGTTGGTCCATAACTATAGGCCACAGCCGCTACCTTCCAACTCCTCGACCCTCCCATCCAACATTCCTCCCCAACGGTACTTGTAGCTCACCCATTGGGTGTCCGTCTCGAAGCAGCTACAAAACTGGCGAGCCGAACATGTCCTCGGACACTCCCGGCACTAAAAGCCATACGCTAAAAAAAAAAAAAAAAAAACACGAGATCCGAACGATTCCGGTTATTACAGGCATACGACTCCGAGCAATCGAACGTGGCGATGAATGGGGACGTACTGTATGTGCTCGTGTGGACAGCATAATAGACCTTGTTGCTGGCGAGGCCAAATATCATCAAGAATGTCATCTCCGATTTGTATCTGGAGCCGTTTTGGAGGGTGATGGTAGCAGCGTCAAGACTGGCCGTGGCCGTCCTGCGGACCCCGAAAAACACGATGCCTTTGAAAAGCTCTGTACTTTCTTGGAGACCAATGAAGATTGTCAGTTCGCGCTTGGTGATCTTCATGACTACCTTGAGAAAGTACGTAAAGAAATGGAATGTGGCCCATACGCGCAAAAGTATCTCAATGAAAAACTACTTGGCCACTATGGACAGCGAATCTTCATCACCGAGCTGCCAGGTCGAAACTGCATTTTAAATATGAAAGAACAGCAGAAAACATCTTGCACGACAAATGGTACGAGGAACGTGGGAAGTCCGAGGCCGATGAACGTCGGCGAATCGTAGAAAAGGCCGCTTAAATTATAAAAGAAGATATTCGGACGCGTGCATATAATCTGGGGGAATATCCGTCCACAGAAGAGCAGTCGTTAGATGCCGACGTTCTACCGAATACTCTAGCTCTGTTTCTTGATCGGATCATCACGACCAAGTTAGAGGGCGCAACCGGGAAATCCGCCAAGAAAAAAGCCATTGGGCAGGCAATTATTTCAGCTTGTCGTCCGAAGTCCCTTTTATCTCCTATCTTGTTGGCACTTGGCGTGCATGTCCACCGACTCTACGGGTCGCGGCAGCTTGTACTGTCGATCTTCTTCATAACATGGGTTTCTGCGTGTCCTACAACGAGGTTCTTTGTTACGAGAATAACGTAATATCATTCACGACCAGTGAAAATGACACAGGCGAAGAACAGCCTGGCGAAGCAGAGCTGAACAAAGAATTTGTTCAATATTACTTTGATAACACTGACGTTAATGTGCGCCCGCAAACCGGACACGGGACGTTTCACAACATGGGTGGTGTTATGATGTCTACACCAGCCCCCACTTTACCTCGGAAAGCAGTACCACGGCATATCAGCTGCTGCTGTAACATTTAGTTTATAGATTTCATGTTTCAACATGCTTTTGTGTGTCTATAAGCCTAGGACTTTTTTATACATATTTCTGTCATTGTAATCATTCGAACGATTTCCCGAATAAGAGCTATTAATTTTCTTTTTACTTTCCAAGAGGAGGCCGTGCCAGCCATAGACACCGACGTAGGACATTAGCCGACCCTACATATACAATATTGCACCCTATATTTTTTTAATTTCACAAATGTTCTTTGTTTTTTATAAATGTCGCTGTTAAAACCACAAACCAGATGTTCATTAGAACGCATGTTATCAACTGTACATGTGAGTGTGTGTTTTTGTTGTCAGTCTATGTTATTCATTTAGCAAATCTTGCGTCGTTTTATGAGTTTTACATGGGCGTCGCGTAACCAACTCAACGTGGCGTTCAATTTATTCTGGCTGTAGCAGGTGCATTATTAGACGTACGAACAAACAAAATACACTTCTGGAAAGGTAAAAACATGCTCTTTCGTTCTGTTTAGCTTATTTTCCTTTAACCCTATGATTTGGTCACTTAAAACCGCGTTGATTGAAAACAAAATTTAAAAAAATGAATTTAGCGCGGTTTTATTTTGTTTTTTTATCGACCGGAAGTGACCGAATGTTGCTTTTCTTACGTTTTTAGAACCTGCATGTTATCTTCTTTCATTTGATACCATACTTTGTCAATTTTGGATAAACGATTCGGTTTTTACGGACGCTCCAGGAATATCCTGGAATTCCAGGTTTCTAGGCCTGGAAAACAAGGAAGCCGACATCGGAAGCTTGGAGAATTTTAGTATGTTGTTCCTCAGGGTCAAATTGTTAAACTCTCAGAAAATTAGCTTTACATGATTTTTTTCAAACTTAAATCCTAAAATGCCAATTCAGTGTGTGCAACTGTTGTTTCAGCAGCCCGTAAGACGTGGCCATACCAGAGGAGACGGCTTTCCCTCATCTTTTCAGCAATTGGCGCTACCCCATATCGCTTGCGAATGTCATTATTGCTGACATGATCATGGAGTTTCAAGCCCGATGCCCATCTGAATATCTTTGTCACAATCGCAAAATAATAATAATAATAATCGTACGGTATATTCCTCTTTTATGAATGGCCTAACAAGAAAGTTGCTGATTCGACTCGACTGTCCACACGCAAATGTATCTTTGCATGAGTCATGCCTGTTGAGCGGTGAATCCCTAGCTATTTCAGCACTTCGGAGGAAGAGAGAGAGAGAGAGAGATAGGAGAAGCGCAGGCTTGTTGCATTAATATTAGTATTATTATTATATCCGATTTAATGGTGCTCGGATATATTATTATATTGGATTCAATGGTGCTCGGGTACTTGGTATGACATGAAGATGGTGCTCACAGTCTCAAAAGGGTTGAGAACGTCTGTAGTAGATAGTAGTTGTTTTAATCTACCCCCTGATGTAGAAAGTAAATTGACAGATTTGTTTTCAGTTAAAAATAATTGGAGAAAATTTTAAAGTGAGAGTGAAGATTCAAGGATAAATAATTTCAACTCTGAGATTTGCTGATGACATCGTCATCTTGGCCGACACGCCTGAGGATTTGAATGAGTTTTAGAATGGTATGGACTCCGTCTTAAGGAGAGAATACATGATGAAAATTAATACAGTAAATGTAAAACAAAAATACTGGAATGCAGCCGAAATAAATCAGAAAACTCTATGGACATCAAAGTGGCAGGTGAAAAGCTGAAGGAAGTAGGAGACTTCTGTTACTTAGGAAGCAAAATAACTAGTGATGGACGAAGCAAAGAGGATATAAAAAGTAGGTTGACTCAGGCAAGGAAATCATTTCTACAAAAAAGGAATCTGTTAACATCGAATATAGTGTTACGTGCCACCCCTAGTGGCACTTTTGTTAACTGCATTACGGTGGGTAGAAAGCACAACACAGGATGTTCCTTTTAAAGAAATAATTAATTTTATTTCGGCCAGAAAGTTACACTACTCATCAGCAATTACAAGCAATTAGAACCTTACTCCAGTTTCCTCAAGTCGAGAACACTTCCCCTTTCACTTGTCAATGAGCCACAGAAGTTAATCCTCCCGCTAATGAGCCTGGTGGCCTTGACAGAAATACATGCAACTTCTTCCTTTTGTACACAAATCACAGTTACTTACGATAACTTGCTACACGCAGCTTCGCTGTTCACGAGCTGGGAAACAATGTCACTGGATTTCGTAACCACAATATCTCAGACACTCAGAGAAATCACACTCACTCAAAACACAGGCAGTCCCCTGTATGCTTCTCACTTCCTCGCTGTCAAGAGAAACGGCTTCACTAGGGGTTTCGCAAGTCACCACACTACTGTCGCTCAGGATAAACGCTCACACTAGCTCGTAAAACACAACAACAACTGGTTGAGAGGTCGCTCTTATATAGCAGGCCGGTGACTCAATAAATGCTTCTAGACCCATCCAGGGTTCACGGCTTCTCGAGGCTTCCTTCGCTGGCTGAGTCACGAATATTCTGGACCATCCCTTTTGTCCTAGTAGTCCTGTTGCATAAGGCGCACGCAATACACTGAGGCGGAGCAGCCCAGCCCTGGGGCAGTTGTGACTCATGCGGCGAGGGATGAAACGAACTCACAGCCGTAACACCACCCCCCCCTCCTAAAGGCTGATCGCCCCGATCAATCATTGGTCCGTCTGTGTCCCTCCGTATGCTGCCAGGCGATCTCGATGTACGATCTTCATCTTCACCCTCGGGCTCTGCTGGATCCTGTAGACGACATCGTTGATCCGTTTCACGACTCGGTACGGGCCCTCCCAGGACTTCTGCAGTTTGGGCGACAGGCCTTTCTTCCGTAATGGGTTGAAGAGCCAGACCAGGTCGTCCTCGTGGAATGCGCCGGCATCCGTCTGTTGGTCATATCGGGTCTTCATTCGGTCGGTCTCGATCCGCAGTTTCCTCCACGCGAACGCGTGCACGTCCTCCAGTTGGTCGACCAGTTCTTGACAATACTGGCTTACCGGGACCGGATCATTCCCAGGTCGGCCGAAGGCAAGATCTACAGGTAGACGGAGCTCCCTCCCAAACATGGCCCGGTGGCTTAATGCACGGTGGCGCGGTAGGCCAGGAGAAAGTGGAAGATGTTTGTCCCAATCCCTCTGGTGCTCGCTGAGGACTATTCGGAGATGGTTCTCGATGGTGCGATTGAATCGCTCTACCATCCCGTCGGACTGAGGGTGTAGCGGCGTTGTCCTTGTCTTCCGGATTCCCAGCAGCTGGCATAGGTTCTGGAACACCTGCGACTCGAAGCTCCTCCCTTGGTCGGAGTGCAGCTCCAGGGGTACTCCGTACCGGCTGACGAATTCCTTCACCAGGGTATCTGCGATCGTCGCGGCTTCTTGGTTAGGGAGCGCATACGCCTCCGGCCATTTGGTGAAGTAGTCGCTGACGACCAATATGTAGCGGTTCCCTGCCTCGCTAAGCGGGAATGGCCCAGCAGCATCGATGGCCACTCTCTCCACGGGGCCGCCCACGTTGTAGGTCTTCAGTGGATCCCGTCGTCTTCGTCCTGGGCCCTTGCTGGCTGCGCAATCGTGGCACCTCGCGCAGTGGTTCTCCACGTCAGTTCGGCATCCGATCCAGTAGAACCGCTCTCTCAGCTTCTCCAGGGTCTACTTTTTCCCCAGGTGTCCACCAGATGTTCCTCCATGGACTTCCTTCAGGACTTCCTCCGTCATAGCCTTTGGAACGATGACTTGTTCCCGAGAAGTCTTCCCGTCGGTGCTCTCCCAGGTATGGCATATGAGGCCATCCCTCACAACCAGCGAGTCCCACTGCGCCCAGTAGGACTTAAACTTTAGGCTGCAGTCACTCACAATGTTCCACCCGGGTCTGGGGACACAGGCCGTCTTCCATTCGGCTATCAGTCCCAGGTCATCATCTTCTGCTTGTGCCCGCGTGAAAGATTCGCGGCTCCAGCTCCCTTGAAGTTCCACGGTAGTCCTTCGGCACTGTATCCCGGTGTTCTCCTCCCTCCTAGTACAGAAGGTGCAGTCATCGGGGCATGGTCTTTGTGACAGGGCGTCGGCGTTAGAATGCAGTAGGCCTTTCCTGTGCTGAATCTCAAAGTTGTACTGTTGAAGCCTCTCTAACCACCGCGCGAGTTGACCCTCGGGCTGCTTGAAGTTCAGGAGCCACCGCAGGGATGCATGGTCGGTCCTGATGAGAAATTCTTGCCCGTACAGATACTTGTGGAAGTGTTCAATGGTCTTCACGATGGCGAGCAGCTCCTTTCTGGTGACGCAGTAGTTCCTTTCTGGCTTTGACAAGGCCTTGCTGAAGTAGGCCACTACTCTCTCCTCGCCGTCCACTACTTGCGACAGGATCCCCCCTATGCCAAAGTCGCTAGCATCGGTATCGACGATGAACCTTGTTCCAGGTCTGGGGTAGGCCAGAATAGGCGCGGTGCACATAGCCTGCTTGAGTTGTTCGAAGGCACTATGGCATTCTGCTGTCCACGTAAAGAGTTGGTCCTTCTCAGTCAGTCGATGTAAAGGTTTGGCGATGTCGGCGAATCCTCTCACGAAGCGACGGTAATAAGTGCAGAGTCCCAGGACGCTTCGTAGTTGGGACTTGTCCTTCGGAACTGGCCACTCCCTCACAGCTGCGGTCTTTTCTGGGTCGGTGCGCACCCCTTCCTCGGAGACAATATGCCCAAGGTACTGGACCTGCTTCTGGAAGAGCTGACACTTCTTGGGGCTCAACTTCAGCTGGGCAGCCCGTAGCTACATCAAGATCTCCTTCAGGTTGCTGTAGTGCTCCTCGAAGCTTTTTCCCAGAACGATGACGTCGTCTAGGTAGACCAGGCAGGTCTTCCAGTGTAGTCCCCTCAGAATGGACTCCATTAGCCTTTCGAAGGTCGCAGGGGCGTTGCACAGACCGAATGGCATGACTGTGAACTGCCAGAGCCCGCTGCCCACAGAGAACGCCATTTTCTCGCGGTCCTTAGGGTGGACCTCCACCTGCCAGTAGCCACTCTTCAAATCCAAGGTGGAGAACCATCTTGATCCTGATATGGTGTCCAGCGTGTCGTCGATCCGGGTAGAGGGTAGCTGTCCTTCTTCGTGACGTCGTTCACCCGCCTGTAGTCCACGCAGAACCTGGTGGAACCGTCCTTCTTCTTCACAAGCACGACCGGAGAACTCCAAGGACTATGTGATGGCTCGATCACCCCTTGCTCCTTCATCTCTTCTACCATCCGGTCGACTTCGGCTTGCTTGGCGAGTGGGACACGTCGGAATGGGGCCCTAATCGGTGCGCTGTCCCAAACGTCGATTCTGTGCTGGACCAAGCTTGTCCTGCCGAAGTCTTTGCTCCCCACGGAGAAGACATCCTGGAATTCGTGTAGCAGGTCCCGAAGATGGCGTGATTGTTCCTCGTCTAAATGGTCCTGGGATCCTTGGTACAGCTTCTGTAGTTCTTCTGGCAGGGCGCGTCTTCTTCGGTTGTCCGTCTACAGGTGTCCATCCGTCGTGTCTGTGATGCGGGCAATCCAGGTAATGGGCTCGCAGACTCCTAGGTTGGTGTCCCGGTGAACCGTAATATCGTAGTAGTTCAGGTTGGACAGGCGGACGTACGGCCGAGACGTCGTGTTGATGAGAGTCTTGGCAACTAGCAAACCTTTTGTCTGGATGTCCTCATATTTTGGCTCGATGACAGCCGCCACTCCCTCAGCTGTTCCGTCGACAATTTCGGCAGCGCTGACTTCCGTCCTGGCGGGAACGATGACGTCCTCTCTCAGCCTTACTCGTCGTGCGGCGACGGCCTCGTGTGCTGGTTGCAAAGCAAGTTCCTCACTTCCGAAGTGCAGAGTGTTGGTACTCAGATCCAAGATGATGTTGTTCTGGTGCAGGAAGTCCAGTCCGATGATCACTTCATTTGATACGTCAGCCACAAGCACTGGGTGCTTCACCGCCCGACGACCAATGACGAACTCCAGTGATGCTTCGCCATGTACCGGTGCAGTCTCTCCAGTCGCGGTTATTAGCTGGAGGTTCCTTTGTGTGGGTTGCACTCTCCACTTCGGGATCACGGTGGGATTGACGATGGTCCTCGATGCTCCCGTGTCGATCAGCATGGGCCAGCTCACTCCGTTGACGACTCCGTCGACCATCAGGCTGCTATCATCCCTCCGTAACTTCGTCACACGAACTTGTGCTGCCGGGGCTTGACGACTGTCACAAGCCGACCTTTGCCCCCCAAGGCTGGCTGGTACTCGTTTTCCTGGGCCGCGCGGTTTCCCTACGACTGACTGTCCCGACGGAAACCCTTGGCGGCGGCGATCACCGCAGTCCTTGCTCAGGTGGCCCCTCTTACGGCAGGTCCAGCAGGTCGGTAGTCCTCTTCCGGGCCGCCTCTCCGGATGTCCTTCGGCTATGTTTTGTTGGTGGTACTGCGACTCTCGAAGAACCGGCCTAGCGCCTCCATCAGTTCATCGGCCAGGGGCTTGGTCTCGTCTGCTTTGGCTGGTTCGTCGACGTCCATCTGACGCACCCGCGCGTGCATTCTAGATGCCTGTTTTGCCGTCTCGAACTCAAGTGCGTGGCTCAGCGCATCTGCCAGGGTCTTATTGCGCGCGAGTCGCAGCGCCTGTTGAGTGTCCGAGTCCCGTAGCCCGTCGGTGAAGGTCTGCGTCGCAATCTGTTCCAGAAAGTCGGCCGGCGCTGTTGGATAGGCGAGCCTTACGAGACGTGCGATGTCCATCTCGAACTCCTGCAGGGTTTCCGCGTTCTTTTGTACCCGGGTCCGGAGCTGAATCTGGTAGGCCTGCTGAAGATGGCTATCTCCATATCGGGACTCCATATGGGCGATTAGTGAAGCGTAGTCCTGGGATCCAGTCGGGATGGCCTGAAGGACGTTAAGGGCGTCCCCTCTCAGCGCTACAATGAGAGCTGTAGCCTTTTCCGTGCTGTTCCAGTTGTTTATTGAACAGGCTGCCTCGAACTGACGTAAATAGGTGCTCCATGGGACCTTTCCGTCGAAGGTTGGGGGCGTCACTCTGCTCTGTCCCGTTCCTGATATTCCCGGTGTACCTGTGGGCGGGCGTCGGCGCAGCTCGGCAACTTCCTCTTGAAGAGCGTTGAATCTCGCTTCCATCCCCGTCGACGGGCGTTGGTTCAGGTCAGAAATTTCCTTTTGTAAAGCGTTGAATTTTTCTTCCACCCCCGTCAGTGGGCGTTGGCGCAGTTCGGCAACTTCCTCTTGTAAGGCGTCGAACTTCTTTTCTACTGCTGTGACTTCCTCACGTAGGCCCTGGCAGACGGTGTTGACTTCCTGACGCAGACCCTGTTCCAATTTCTTTTGACTTTCCTGTAATTTCGTCAGCAGACACTCTTCCAGATTTTTCTGGCCATCCAGAAATTTGGCGGTTAGGTCCTCTGCTAGCTTATTCTGACCGTCTTCTAATTTGGCATTTAGGTCCTTGGTTAAATTCTTCTGGCCATCCTCCATCTTCTTCTGGCCGTCTTCCATCTTGGTTTCCATGCCATTTAACTTTTCTAGCAATGCTGCCAATTGCGCCTCCATTTTAGTTGTTTGTCTTGTAAAGGGCATGCACTCACAGGAAAATTAGAGAAAATGACCTGCTCGGGTTTTGAAACCAGGACCGTCAGGTGTTGTGCTTGAGTTCGTAATCCGGCTTGTTACGTGCCACCCCTAGTGGCACTTTTGTTAACTGCATTACGGTGGGTAGAAAGCACAACACAGGATGTTCCTTTTAAAGAAATAATTAATTTTATTTCGGCCAGAAAGTTACACTACTCATTAGCAATTACAAGCAATTAGAACCTTACTCCAGTTTCCTCAAGTCGAGAACACTTCCCCTTTCACTTGTCAATGAGCCACAGAAGTTAATCCTCCCGCTAATGAGCCTGGTGGCCTTGACAGAACTACATGCAACTTCTTCCTTTTGTACACAAATCACAGTTACTTACGATAACTTGCTACACACAGCTTCGCTGTTCACGAGCTGGGAAACAATGTCACTGGATTTCGTAACCACAATATCTCAGACACTCAGTGAAATCACACTCACTCAAAACACAGGCAGTCCCCTGTATGCTTCTCACTTCCTCGCTGTCATGAGAAACGGCTTCACTAGGGGTTTCGCAAGTCACCACACTTCTGTCGCTCAGGATAAACGCTCACACTAGCTCGTAAAACCCAACAACAACTGGTTGAGAGGTCGCTCTTATATAGCAGGCCGGTGACTCAATAAATGCTTCTAGACCCATCCAGGGTTCACGGCTTCTCGAGGCTTCCTTCGCTGGCTGAGTCACGAATATTCTGGACCATCCCTTTAGTCCTAGTAGTCCTGTTGCATAAGGCGCACGCAATACACTGAGGCGGAGCAGCCCAGCCCTGGGGCAGTTGTGACTCATGCGGCGAGCGATGAAACGAACTCACAGCCGTAACAATAGATTTAGGTATTAGGAAGTCATTTTTGAAAGCCATTGTCTGGAGCGCGGCGCTCTATGGAAGTGAAACTTGGACTATTGGAGCAGCAGAAAAGATGAGAATTGATGCATTTGATGTGGTTTTACAGGAGAATGATGAAGATCAGATGGGTAGATAGAGTTACAAACGAAGAGGTATTAATACGAGTGGGAGAGGAGAGATGTTTCTGGCGACTGCTAATGAAGAGAAGAGATAGGTTAGTAGGACACATACTAAGACACCCAGGAATAGCAAGCTTAGTTATGGAAGTAAGGGTTCAGGACAAGAACTGTAGGGGTAGACCAAGTTTAGAATATGTTAAATAGATTGCCACGGATGTAGGGTGTGGTAGCTATGTAGAGATGAAACGATTAGCTCAGGACAGGGAGGCATGGACTGCTGCATCAAACCAGTCAAAAGACTGAAGACTCAAACAACAACAACAACAACAAAAATAAAGTAACAGTGGCTGCATTTTGTGCTATATTTGAATTACGTTTTCTCTCTACGAAGAGGTAGTTCTATGACAAAATCTATCACTCTATATACAGCATAATATGTAACTTTGTCACTCCATTTATCGAAAACGACACAACGGATTTCTGTGAAAGTTTGCAAATGGCTAGAAGGTTATCCCGGAACCCACTTAGGCTATAAAATTCACCAATGCGCTTAAGGGATCCAAAGGGTGCCCATTTATTTTTCGCCGGATTTACACGTGCGATATGTTGTACGAAAGATCCAAATAGCAAAGTTATTTTCAAAAATTCCTCCATTTAAAAATATTTTTCTATTTTGAAATTATTGTAGCCATTGGAAGCTAAAAATATGTGAATTTGCATGCCCCATGAGCCTTTTAATAGTACAACATGCAACGAGCCTATAATGGCAATAATTAAGACACGACTATGTTTATGAAACGAGCGTATGCGAGTTTTATAATTCCCATACGAGTGTTTTAATTACCATTATAGGCGAGTTGCATACGACTGTTTATGTTCGACGATACTAATTATAACTATTTTATGTTCGAACATAAATATTCATAAATATCTGTCGAGATTTCGCCAGTTTTATGTACTGAACAGAGCGCATGAGACGCAGAGAATGCCTTGTATTTGACCATGGCCTCCTCGATTACCCTACTATGACACTAGGCCAGGCAGTGAAATTTAAATTAGAAGGCCGTGGAACTCAGCGCATCTAATTATCTAACTGGTCAAACAACTGTTTCTTGAGCTCTGATTGGTGGGAGAAACTGTTTCATAATGAA
Source organism: Meconema thalassinum (assembly GCA_946902985.2). Lineage (NCBI taxonomy): Eukaryota > Metazoa > Arthropoda > Insecta > Orthoptera > Tettigoniidae > Meconema > Meconema thalassinum. The sequence continues at coordinate 1,334,735,022 of OX336388.2, forward strand.
AAATAGTGTTATAATGAGCCTCATTATATTACAGTTTTCTGACATATAATAGTCAGGGTTGAACATAAAGTTATTAAAGGGGTCTTCCAGCAGTAAGCTAAACGTTCTGAACTGTAAATTTAGCAATTTAAACTGTGCGTTTTGAATTGTAAGTTAAGTGTTTTGTACTGTGCGTTTTGAACTAGAAGTTAAACGTTTTAAACTGTGCATTTTGAACTAATGTAGAAGTTAATCGTTTTGAACCGTGCGTTTTGAACTAGAAGTTAACGTTTTGAACTGTGCGTTTTGAACTAGAATTTAAGCGTTTCAAACTGTGTATTTTGAACTAGAAGTTAAGCGTTTAAACTGTGCATTTTGAACTAGAAGTTACGCGTTTCAAACTGTGCATTTTGAACTAGAGTTAAGCGTTTTGAAGTGTGTATTTTGAACTAGAAGTTAAGCGTTTTGAACTAGAAGTTAAGCGTTTTAAACTGTGCATTTTGAACTAGAAGTTAAGCGTTTCAAACTGTGCGTTTTGAACTAGAAGTTAAGCGTTTCAAACTGTGCGTTTTGAACTAGAAGTTAAGCGTTTCAAACTGTGCGTTTTGAACTAGAAGTTAAGCGTTTTGAACTGTGCGTTTTGAACTAGAAGTTAAGCGTTTCAAACTGTGCGTTTTGAACTAGAAGTTAAGCGTTTCAAACTGTGCGTTTTGAACTAGAAGTTAAGCGTTTCAAACTGTGCGTTTTGAACTATAAGTTAAGCGTTTTGAAGTGTGTATTTTGAACTAGAAGTTAAGCGTTTTGAAGTGTGTATTTTGAACTAGAAGTTAAGCGTTTTGAACTAGAAGTTAAGCGTTTTAAACTGTGCATTTTGAACTAGAAGTTAAGCGTTTCAAACTGTGCGTTTTGAACTAGAAGTTAAGCGTTTCAAACTGTGCGTTTTGAACTAGAAGTTAAGCGTTTTGAACTGTGCGTTTTGAACTAGAAGTTAAGCGTTTCAAACTGTGCGTTTTGAACTAGAAGTTAAGCGTTTCAAACTGTGCGTTTTGAACTATAAGTTAAGCGTTTTGAAGTGTGTATTTTGAACTATAAGTTAAGCGTTTTGAAGTGTGTATTTTGAACTAGAAGTTAAGCGTTTTGAACTAGAAGTTAAGCGTTTCAAACTGTGCATTTTGAACTAGAAGTTAAGCGTTTCAAACTGTGCGTTTTGAACTAGAAGTTAAGCGTTTCAAACTGTGCGTTTTGAACTAGAAGTTAAGCGTTTCAAACTGTGCGTTTTGAACTAGAAGTTAAGCGTTTCAAACTGTGCGTTTTGAACTAGAAGTTAAGCGTTTCAAACTGTGCGTTTTGAACTAGAAGTTAAGCGTTTTTAACTGCACGTTTTGAACTGTAAGTTTAGCATTTTATATTTTCACATTTTAGAATCACATTGTGTATAGTCAGTGTTAATGGTGTCAACTCTTGTTGCAGTCTCCACCATGTCTGCTTCTCAATAGCACCAGCAACGAGACTTCAGGCTTCGTAGGCAAACTGAGACATGTCCTCCAGCAACAAATGAACTTCAGGTATTAGGAAGTTTATATCTGTGATGGTGTAACGGAATAACCAGCGAAGTGTTTAATTTGTGCATTATAACCACACACAATAGGCCACCAATTTATATAGGTTGATTTAGAATATAATTAACAAAATTGTGTAGACATCATTTCTGACTCCGGTCACAATAATAATTCAATAGAACACAGGTTAACAAAGGATACTTAAAATGCGTCAACAATAACGCAACAACTATAGAAGTGAACAATATCATCTGTAAATCTGTAATTGACGCGTTACACAAGTATTTACGAACTTATGTAATCTGAACATTGTATATATAAGGTGCGTTCAAAAAGTAACGAGCCGGAGGCTGGAATGCGCAAACCGGTGATGACATCGGCTAATCGTGGCGTGTGTAACGAGCTGTGGTTCCGACCAGAGCGTGGAAGGTCACAGCCCGTCGCTAGAGGGCACGCGTGCACGTCACGTGATGATAAAAGCGAGCAGCAGCATGTATCAATCGTCCATCCAAGACCAAGAGAGTAGGCCATTCGTCATGCTTCCTGGTGTGGTTGAAGACTGTGGGGCACCCATTGGGCACGCACTTTCCGCAAGTGCATTCGTTCCTTCATGATCGTGTGCACACTTCCGACACTCAATCCGACCACGGCGGCTATGGCGTTCACTGTCACTCGGCGGTCCTGGGTAATGAGTGCATCAACCAGCTGGACGTTGTCATCGGTAATGCAGGGGGGTGCCCCAGACCGGGCATCATCGGCTAACGACACCCGTCCTTCCCTGAAGCGCTTGTGCCACGCCTTGACCCTTGCAATGGACATGTAGTGTTCGCCGTACACTTGTGACATTCGGCGATGAATGTCCGTTCCCCCTACTCCTTTCGCTGTCAGAAACCGAACAACACCTCTTTGTTCTTTGTCTGACGCCTCCATGTCACTGTTTGCAATGCGACTGGCAGCGTTGGACGAATGATGCATGCTGCTGCTCGCTTTGTATCGTCACGTGACGTGCACGCGTGCCCTCTAGCGACGGGCTGTGACCTTCCACGCTCTGGTCGGAACCGCACCTCGTTACACACGCCACGATTAGCCGATGTCGTCACTGGTTTGCGCATTACAGCCTCCGGCTCGTTACTTTTTGAACGCACTTTATATATTTGTGCATAAGTGTGATTCACAAACATCGTAATTAACTAAGCCCAAGTGAGCATGAGCTGAAGATGAACGCTTGACGTTCGAAACTTGTCATCCAGTTTAAGAACCCCTATTTTAGTACATAAAAGCGTGTTATTTTGTGATAAATTCCTATGTAATGTTCTTCATGTTTCCCTCATCTAATGTCATTGGGCACAAAATTTGTGTTGACCGACTGGAAAGCTTTCTTTATTGTCTTATGGTCTGCGCCTCTTAAGAATAAGTGTTCAGATTTCAGTATGGTTACGTCCCAAAACTCACGAGTCTCAATACTCACGAGCTAAAAATAATAACAAATAATATCAAAACTCACGACTACAAACTCGTAGCTGAATTAACATTATAATCAGTCTCAAAACTCACGACTCCGGAGAGCACGTGCCTGTGATGACCGCAGGAAGTATGAGCTGTATAGTGACTCACACTGCCCGGAATTTCATTTGTATTGTTTTAACAGGAATTATCAACCTACCAGAGACCAAATTCTCCAATTATAAATCAGTCATCTGCTTGGTGACTTAAAGCAAGCCTAAAAAAACTTCGTTGGAATCATGGAGGTCGTTATTTTGTGTTTTCAAAGAAGAACTGGCTCGACTCGTGAGTTTTGAGATTGGCCTAGGTACAGAAACGGCTAGAACCTACTTTTACTAACCCTCATCTTAAAATTCGTGAATTTTGAGACTCGTGAGTTTTAAGACCGTTGAGTTTTGAGACGACAAGTCAGAAAGTAAGCGCTGTAGGACCCACGTTTATTAGATATTTTATTTTTATTTTGATGTAAGCCTGTGGCTTAGGCGGCAGCACGCCGGCCTCTCACCGCTGGGTCCGTGGTTCAAATCCCGGTCACTCCATGTGAGATCTGTGCTGGACAAAACGGAGGCAGACAGGTTTTTCTCCGGGTACTGCGGTTTTCCCTGTCAAAATTTCATTCCAGCAACACTCTCCACTATCATTTCATTTCATCTGTCATTCATTTAATCATTGCCCCAGAGGAGTGCGTCAGGCCTCGGCAGCCGGCACAGTTAATATCCTCGCCGCTAGATGGGGGCTACATTCATTCCATTCCTGACCCGGTCGGAGACTGGAAGCAGGCAGTGGATTTTCATTTCATTTTTATTTTGATGCACACTATCACCTCCTAAAATGTTTTAAACACCCCGTATTCCCCATTTATCCTACTTGGTGCATATTTTTGCTATGATGTCTTCTAACAGCAACATTCATCCTTCCTACGTAATTGTTACTCTGCGCTGTGTGTGTGTCAGTTTGGACTTCGTGGTGCCTGAGCGGCCGGTATGGGGCATGTACCACAAGGGACAGTGGAATGGACTCATCGGTATGGTGGCTAATGGAGACGTGGACCTGATTTTAACCTGCACCACTATGTCAGCGTCTCGTACTGGAGTGGCCTCCTTCACCACCCCCATCTTCATCTCTAGGTGAGACGCTCTCCACCCTCGACTATAGCACATTGCTATGTTATGGCCTATTATGGACTTGCCAGAAGGTCATTATAGCACCCAATAGGAAATTTGGATTAAATCATTCCAACTGCCTCTCACCTAGGAGGCCCCGGGTTTGATTCCCAGCTCCGTCGGGAATTTTATACTGTATATGGTTTTTCTTGGTTACATGAACGTACCATCTTTTTTACAATATGGTTCCCTTGGTAATAGGAACGTCACATCATTTATATATGGTTTCCTTGGTAACAGGAAGTCACATTATGTATAGGCTACATGGTTTCCTTGGTAACAGGAACATCACATCATTTATAATTATAATCTATATATATAAAAATCAATCTTACGTGATAGTTTGTCTGTGGGTGTGTATGTCTCCTATGCATTCATATACCACTCAACCGATTGCGATGAAACTTGGGTGAGATGTTGAGTACACTCCAAGGATGGTTTCTGACTTAGGAAATCCATTTTACAATAGGTAGCGCACGCGTAGATTCAACAAATGAGCGACGATGCGCGAAGCATTTCAACAAAGTCCCGTATGTGTTCATATACCATTCGTCCGATAGCGATGAAACTTGGGTGAGATGTTGAGTACACTCCAAGGAAGGTTTCTGACTTAGTAAATCCATTTTACAATAGGTAGCGCACGCGTAGATTCAACAAATGAGCGACGATGCGCGAAGCATTTCAACAAAGTCCCGTATGTGTTCATATACCATTCGTCCGATTGCGATGAAACTTGGGTGAGATGTTGAGTACACTCCAAGGATGGTTTCTGACTTAGTAAATCCATTTTACAATAGGTAGCGCACGCGTAGATTCAACAAATGAGCGACGATGCGCGAAGCATTTCAACAAAGTCCCGTATGTGTTCATATACCATTCGTCCGATAGCGATGAAACTTGGGTGAGATGTTGAGTACACTCCAAGGAAGGTTTCTGACTTAGTAAATCCATTTTACAATAGGTAGCGCACGCGTAGATTCAACAAATGAGCGACGATGCGCGAAGCATTTCAACAAAGTCCCGTATGTGTTCATATACCATTCGTCCGATAGCGATGAAACTTGGGTGAGATGTTGAATACACTGCAAGGAAGGTTTCTGACTTAGTAAATCCATTTTACAATAGGTAGCGCACGCGTAGATTCAACAAATGAGCGACGATGCGCGAAGCATTTCAACAAAGTCCCGTATGTGTTCATATACCATTCGTCCGATTGCGATGAAACTTGGGTGAGATGTTGAGTACACTCCAAGGAAGGTTTCTGACTTAGTAAATCCATTTTACAATAGGTAGCGCACGCGTAGATTCAACAAATGAGCGACGATGCGCGAAGCATTTCAACAAAGTCCCGTATGTGTTCATATACCATTCGTCCGATTGCGATGAAACTTGGGTGAGATGTTGAGTACACTCCAAGGAAGGTTTCTGACTTAGTAAATCAATTTTACAATAGGTAGCGCACGCGTAGATTCAACAAATGAGCGACGATGCGCGAAGCATTTCCACAAAGTCCCGTATGTGTTCATATACCATTCGTCCGATTGCGATGAAACTTGGGTGAGATGTTGAGTTCACTCCAAGGATGGTTTCTGACTTAGTAAATCCATTTTAGAATAGGTAGCGCACGCGTAGATTCAACAAATGAGCGACGATGCGCGAAGCATTTCAACAAAGTCCCGTATGTGTTCATATACCATTCGTCCGATAGCGATGAAACTTGGGTGAGATGTTGAGTACACTCCAAGGAAGGTTTCTGACTTAGTAAATCCATTTTACAATAGGTAGCGCACGCGTAGATTCAACAAATGGGCGACGATGCGCGAAGCATTTCAACAAAGTCCCGTATGTGTTCATATACCATTCGTCCGATTGCGATGAAACTTGGGTGAGATGTTGAGTACACTCCAAGGAAGGTTTCTGACTTAGTAAATCCATTTTACAATAGGTAGCGCACGCGTAGATTCTACAAATGAGCGACGATGTGCGAAGCATTTCAACAAAGTCCCGTATGCATTCATATACCATTCGTCCGATAGCGATGAAACTTGGGTGAGATGTTGAGTACACTCCAAGGAAGGTTTCTGACTTAGTAAATCCATTTTACAATAGGTAGCGCACGCGTAGATTCAACAAATGAGCGACGATGCGCGAAGCATTTCAACAAAGTCCCGAATGCATTCATATACCATTCGTCCGATAGCTATGAAACTTGCGTAAAATGTTGTGTACACTGCAGGGAAATTTTCTGGCTTAGTACATCCACTTTACAATAGGCAGCGCACGATTAGATTCAACAAATGAGCTACGACGCGCGAAGCATTTCAACAAAGTCACGTTTGCGTTCATATACCATTCGTCCGATAGCGATGAAACTGGGCTGAGATTTTGTGTGCACTCCAGGGAAGGTTTCTAGCTTAGTAAATCCCTTTAAAAATAGGTAGAGCACGAGTAGAATCAACAAATGAGCAACGGCGCGCGAAGCGTTTCAACAAAGTCCCATTTAATTTCATATACCATTCATCCGATAGCGATGAAACTTGGGTGAGATGCTGTGTACACTCCAGGGAAGGTTTCTGGCTTAGTACATACATTTTACAATAGGTAGCGCACCAGTAGATTCAACAAATGAGCGATGACACGCGAAGCGTTTCAACAAAGTCCCGTATAAAGTCATATACCATTCGTCTGATAGTGATAAATGTTTGGTGAATTGTTGTGTACACTCCAGGAAAGGTTTCTGGCTAAGTAAATCCATTTTACAATACGAAGCGCACGTTTATGTTCAACAAATGGGTGACTACGCGCGAAGCGTTTCGACAACGTCCCGTATACGTTCACATACCATTCATCCGATTGCGATGAAACTTGGGTGAGATGTTGTGTACACTCCAGGGAAGGTTTCTGGCTGAGTACATCCATATTACAATATGTAGCGCAAGAGTAGAATCAACAAATGAGCGACGACACGCGAAGCGTTTCAACCAAGTCCCGTATGCATACATGTACCATTCGTCCGTACCTATGAAACTTGTGTGAGATGTTGTGTACACGTCATGGAAAATTTCTGGCTTAGTAAATCCCCTATACAATATGCAGCGCACAAGTTGATTCAACAAATGAGGGACGACGCGCGAAGCGTTTCAACAAAGTCCCGTATAAGGTCATATACCATTCTGCCGTTAGCGGTGAAACTTGGGTGAAATATGGTTGACACTCCAAGGAAGGTTTCTGGCTTAGTAAATACATTTCACAGTAGGTAGCACACGAGTAGATTCGACAAATGAGTGACGGAGTGCGAATCGTTTAAACAAAATCAGGTATGCGTTCATATACTATTCATCCGATTGCGATGAAACATTGATCAGTTATTTTGTACCCGCCAGGGAAGGGGACTTAGTAAATCCATTTCACAATAAGTAGCGCAAGAGTAGATGCAACAAATGGGTGACGACGCGCGAAGCGTTTCAACAAAATTCCCTATTGCGTTCATATAACATTCTTCGATTGCGATGAAACCTTGATGAGTTATTGTGTACACGCCAGGGAAGGGCTTCGACTTAGTAATACATTTCTCAATAGGTAGCGCACGAGTAGATTCAACAAATGAGTGACAGCGCACGAATCGTTTAAACAAAAAACCCTATACGTGCATATACCATTCATCCGATTGCGATGAATCATTGATGAGTCATTGTGTACACGCCAGGGAAGGGTTTCGACTTAGTAAATCCATTTCACAATAGGTAGCGTACGATTAGATTCAACAAATGAGTGACAGCGATGAAACTTTTTGAAAGTTGTTGTGCACGCTCCCACGAATGGTTCTAAATTAGAAAATCCATTTTATGATAGCTTAGAGGCAGTTAACATGTTGTGTATCCAAAAGCACTTCAAGAAACAGAATTTCAACGCCAACACTTTCTTTGATTGGCATTGCAACGCATGCCGGGTACAGCTTGTACTATATATAAATATTTATAAATAGTTTCCTTGGTGATAATAACAAGGTTCTACATTACTGCTAATTTTCGCTGCGGTATCTTAATACTGGGTTATCCATTATCATATTTTATATTTTCAAGATGGCCGCCACGCGATGTATTCGGTGCGTTATTCTTATGGCATATTTGGTTGTACGTTAAGTTGCCAATTAGAGATTAACGTAAGTTCTTTAGAAACATTTAGTCCATTAAGGTACTCATCGACCCTTCCATTAGTCATTTTCAAAGAAAATTTTCGAATTTTTTAATTTTCTTATTCGATAGTATGTCCTCTCTACTTTCCAGAAATATATAGTTTATACCAGTTTTATTGTTGTTTAGCTCATTTATAATAACTTTAATGATCGGTGAGCACGCTTTTCAGCAGCTGTCATTTTGACGCATAGTTGCAGCAGATAAAGCACACATTAATCTGGCTTTGAGACAGTCTACTCCAGAACTAAATCAATGTTGGAGATACTCTCGGGTCGGAGAATGCAGAGGATTGACCTAAAATCCAAAGAAAAGGCAGTTTTTAGGAGTTGAAAAGTAAGACTCTTGAATCTAAATGTGTACCTCAACTTTAAGTTACGATTTCTCTCACTTCATTTTTTTCAATATTTGTCTTGACTTGGGCAGTTAAAATGTCCACTTAGAATGAAGATATTAGTTTCATTTAAAAACTAAAATATAGACAAATAATGCAGCTATGTTGTAAAGCAGAATGAAGATGTTAAATTGAAATTAGGGGTCTCGCCCCCCACAATTAATTTATTTTTTTCAATCAAAATAACGTAAGTTGTAAAACAAAGCTAATATATTTACCTCAACCAATGATACAAAAACGATACTGCTATACAACATTCTGAACATACAGGAGATCAATTTGCGACAACAATGACTCTATTAAGTTGAAAAAGAGCAAAGATATCGCGTCCTAAAAAATACACGTTATTTTTGTGATTAATCTTTGAAAAAGACCCCCCAAATGTATTTATTTTGTATTTATTGGAAAAAATCCGCTAATTTATATTCCTGGAATAAGTGATATCAATTTCAAGAAAATAAGATAACTTGTAATGATATGTCTTCAGTAGTGTCGATGAGTACCTTAAGTAAAATTTTCTTTCTACAATAACTCACTGACTAGGCCTATGCGTATAAATGTCCGCAGTACCACCGCCTTCTTCCAGCAGCCAGAACCAGCCGACGTGGACTGGGACTTGTTCCTAGAGCCCTTCACCCCACAGCTATGGGCTGGACTGCTGTTGTCTACCATACTGGTAACTGTGGTCATGGCCGGTCTGAGTCACGCGGGCGCGGGAGCCTCTCACAACAAGACCAGGACTCACCAGTACTCCCTGGGAGAGGCACTCATGGTCGCATACGGCGCGCTGTGTCAGCAAGGTGAGATAGAGCCCACGTATCCTTTTACAGCCCAATGAGGGTCTTACCTACCAAGCGACTGCTGCTGCTGCTGCTGCTGCTGCTGGAGTGTGCTGATGAAAATGTTTTTCCAGCAACCAGATAAGACGTGTTCTACATCAGTATTCAGGTAACTGTATCGAGGTGTTTGCATGTCTTAACAGTACAACAAACATTATTCATATAACCGCAATGGTTAAACGAGTGCTCTCATGGAATCCACGACGTAGCCGTGCTCGTTAAATTGTGCACCATGGCCGCGAGGCCAGCTGCAGCAAGTCCGGAAATCAAAGGTTCAAATATCGACGCTGAAAGTGTAGTTTTCTCTGGGTATTTCCACATTCCGTCCAGGAAATGACAGGATAGTACCATGGGCGCCCGCAGGATTTTTTCCAGAGGGGAGCCAAGTTATAATTTTCAATTCACCGCCCATTTTCGTTTCGTTTCTTACTTGCTTCGTGAAATTCATTATTCGACTGCTCTGAAACTTTGCCTACTTAATGCAAGATTGGGAGGAATATTTTGATTTTAGTTCACAGTTTTTGTCCATGGAAGTTCGCTTTTCTTCTTTTGTGATTTATTATCATAATGTTTAGTTCTTAAAAACAGGTAAAAAAAATAGTTGTATCACCATGTATCGACAATAATATAAAAATCAAGTAGTTAATTAATATGTTAATGTGAATCCAGTTCGCCTATTTTCTAAATACGGTAACTGGAGGACATACAGTAGTTTCAGATATTTCCGAATTACTGAGTTAAATTTAACTGTGGAAATATCCCTACACATGAATCTGTCTAATAATTCAAATAGCACCGTTTTGAAATATCTAGATTGGACTGGCCGTTACAGAGGATCCATCACGTTTCTCCTCTTCTTCACAAGCTATCAGGAATACTTCGCATTGCTCTTCTTAGCCTGATTAATTTTGTGCGAAATGATAAATGCGTATTGTACGTTACTCGTACTTGTGACGCCCATGGTTTTAGCAAATTTTCGTTTTAGAAAGAAAACATTACATTTGATTATTGCTGACTGTTAAGTAAAATATATAAAACTCGCTCAATCACGTACTTCTTAGTCGCTTTGATAACGACACGTACATAGCAGGATCATTTAACTAGGTACCGGTACATTCGTACTTACGAATGTCGCATAAATGTTCCTTGAGTGAAGACCCAGCCAATGTCTGTTCTGTAATGTTCTTCTTTCAGAAGCACATCATTATCAATCCCACCCTTGAACGTTGGCTTTATCACCTAATTGATCTATATTGAATTGTAACTTTCAGTCGGTCAATATGACTATAAGCCCAATCTTATACGCTAAGGTGTATGTTTCACAAAACTCAAGCTCCTAAACCAGAGGGAGTTAGAAGGTGTGTTTTGTACCAAAATCTTCCAAATCGTCTCAATAGTACAGGAAAAATCTTGCATTTCTTGATAAGTCAACGGAAATATATTTATTTATAAAGTGCTTTGAAACAAATAAACAAGACGATAGCCCCTGGCAGAACTGTGTCGCGTGCAGCCCAGCCCGCATAGCACTAGAGCCGGGCGGATAGTCTGTACACATGGGGCACACACAGCCCATTATGCGAGAGTTTACATACAGGTCCGCTAGTTAAATTACGATTAAATTAGCTTCTCCGCTCATATAGGCCTAAGTAGGCTACATGTTGCGCATCGAAAATTGCCTTGCAAGAAGATTCCTTTGGAATCATATAGCCTACAACATCAGGGGCGTAAAACTCCTCTCAAACTTGGGAGGGGGGTCAAATTTATAAACTGCGGTTGCCAACCTACCAGAGAGAACTTCTTTTTCGTTTTAGGCTTTAAATCTTTACATAACACTATAATATTGGCCTAAAGCTACATTTAAAGAACGTTAATTTGATTAATTATTTCTAATTAACCCTTCGGATGCCAAGCTAAGTTTAATGAAATCACACGTTTTTTATAAACATTATGGCCTACCGTACCTATAGTTTTTAAGATTTTGATATTTGACTCTAGGAGGCAAAGACAGTATATGAGATGCTAAATAATTAAAACAGTATTTCATTAAAAGGTACTTTAATTTTTTTAATAATTTGAAATGGACATTTTTCAAAGCTTTTCGAACCTTATCAGCGCAAAGAAGGGCGCATACGTAGCGTGTGCTTAAAATGCGAGATGCGCGAGGGAGAGTCGTGTTCTTTTACTTAGTTTATTAAAAAAAACGACGTGCACGCTGTTGTTTCCGGGCATGAGTAATGATTTTGTGTGTCCCAGTACCTTACCTAAGTTTTAAACCAGGGCTCAGAAATAATAGTTCGATAATGTACCTTTCCGGATCGTCGTGGTAAGTGGACAAGGCTCTAAGCGCCTCAGCGGGAAACGGCAGAGGGAGAAAAACAGACTATTTGTTCGGTAGAATAAAGAAATTTTGACTGAGCAAGGCTAGATGGCTTTTCCCATTTTCCGCCTAACTTAGTAGCCTATTAAATCGTTATAGAATACTTTTTAGTTATTTTACTTCTTTTTGAAGGGAGCAGGCTACTTAAAAATTTGCCTTTCACCTAAAACTTGAGGGGGACGCTGCCCCACCCCCTCATGTTTTACGCCCCTGTACAACATTACGAAGTCTATCAGTATTCAATCACCATTTTGTCTCAACTGATCTGCTGTCTACATTCGATTGAGAGTGCGAATCTCAGTCGCTTTGATAACGGCACAAAAACACCCCAGAACGATTTAATTATTAGCCTATAATTGCTTCGCTTGTAGAAGATTTAACACTACATGTTACGTATCTACAACAATGGCAGATTGCTGATCATTTGTTGCAATAATTGCTCTGTTCGCAAGAAATGGGCCACTTGCACACCTTAAGAATAAAAATATAGCCTACGGCATTTCACAGCACAAAGAACGAAGCCGGTAAGGCAAAACGGCGACAAAATTAGACGAGTGTATAGTACAGACAGTAAATGACACAATATTGTAAGCACGACCTTAATGGACCAGTGTTTTACTAGTCAGCAAAGAAAACCACGTTTTAGGGGTTGAAATCCACTATCGGTGTTGCAATGTATAAAAATATCTCCAGAACGTGCTTTCATATCGACACTGCCAAAGTGAGGTGGCGAAAGTGGTAGCCACTCTTGATAATGTTGGGGAAACTTACATTATTTAAAACTAGGCATAATCATGTTGAAAATTGGAGGTATTCTAGTGCATAACATCATTAGAACCATATATTTTTGAATATAAATACATATTACCGATACGTCAGCAACATTAAAGTTTTCTATTGTAATATTTGTCAGTTGATTATAAGAAACTTCAATTTATGAAATAAACTGGTGACAATGACCAATCGAATATCAACATTCTCGGAATTCCAGGGGGGGGGGGGCGGGCACGGCCCCACCTTGCCCCTCCCTGTGGGCGCCCATGGATAGTACCTTATTTCAAGTCCCAGGGTACCTACCACTATCCCTATCTCTAATGTAGTTACACAAACTACTACAATCATCACAGGAAGAAGGAAGATTGTAGTTTTACGTAATCGTTAATCGCGAGATCATAAGCCACGGGACCTCCTTTTTACGTGAAATCCGAACCACAGGACATGGCATTTCACTTTGAAAATCTCACATGCATTGACCGGGAATCGAACCCGGTCTGCCGTGGTGAGAGGCCAACAGCTTGACCGCTGCGCCACCACGCCCTCCAAACATCACAGAAATACAGGTTATCAGACAAAGCTCAACACACTCCCAACTACGTGGGGCTGATGACCAAGATGCCTCAAGTCCCTAAAACGAATTATCAGTGGGCAGTGGTATGTCACTAGGATTGACAGATAAAATCAGATAATTGGCTCACTTCGGTTTATGTTTGCATGTTTTAGCAACATAACTATCAAACGCAATATTAACAGGAATGTTCTTATAACACTAACAGAACACGAGTAAAACACTTTTGGCGCGTTAAAAAAGGTTATAACAATGTAGCCTACATAAGTGTTTATGCTTATCCGTCAATCCTGTAAATTATTCTTCAGTGAATGAGATCTGACGATGTTCACCTGACAAATGAAACGTCATCCAATGAACCCTTCTTTCGAGAAGTGTTCAAGAAGTGTATTATTAATCCGTGTAATTGTTTCTAGATTTGCCGGTGGTGTAGATAAGTTATTTACTCTCTGCCCAATTACATTTAGGCACATTTACCTGTTGTCCTACTGAAAAACAATTAAATTACTAAAACTAATATCACCTTCTGAGGGCTTAACTCCTATTCCAAAGGTCCTAGGTTCGATTCATGATTATGCCAAGTTATTTAATTCTGATATGAGTACCAGAACGGGGAACACTCATCCTTTTGAGGATAACTAAGAAGGGTTGGTTTCGATTACCACCTCAGCCTTTCAGTGGTTTCTCACTTCTCCTCGAGGCAAATACCGGGATGGTTCTTACAGTGTCTACTTCTCTCGTAAGTGCAAACCAGAAATATTCCATATACAAACACGAAAGTACACGGCGCTGGTGATCACAATGTCATAAACTCCCTACACTAAACAACACATAATTAAAACAAATGTAGCGCAAACCTATCCAATCTCTATATCAGCATTTAATTATAATAAGTAAAACTATGTAGATAAACCATTTAGAAACTATTAAGTCACACAAGTGCCGTCTGAACAGAACCTGGTAAGTCCAGTCCATCATACTTCCCCTCGCCAGCCACTGGTGCACTGAGGTTAGATGAGTGAACCATGTCTTATGTTACCTTACCTTATGAACCTGTCAAAGAATGATACGTAATACTATTCAGTTGATTGCTTAAATTATTTGTTAGTGAGACTAAATTTTATATTATATTATATCATTGCAGGCCAGCCCAAAACCCCGCGCCCCGTGTCTGGACGGATCGTGTTCTGGTGCACGTACCTCGGAGCTTACACTATACTGGGTGCTTACTCTGGAGCCCTGGTATCATTCCTCGCTGTCAGGCACATTCACCCTCCATTCACTACCATAGAGCAGCTTGTGGCAAACAACAAGTACCGCATTGGACTCCCTTGGTCCTCAGCTACACACCACAACTTCAAGGTATAACTTGTCAAACACAAGCTATTGAAAACCTACCGTATATGGTCTGTAATTCAAAATTGTAATTTCATTGAAAATCATACTATTAAACAAGTAATTCCGTAAAAGTAATTGACACGTAATCGTGCTACGAGGACGTTTGTTTGTTTGTTTGTTTGAGACGTTGTGCATTTTGCGCATTATCCATTGAACCCCAACTTACTTGATTCTGTCATCCATGTTATTTCCCCCCCATATTTTACGCCCTCATTGGAGCACTTTAATCAATACAAATACAATTAAGTCTAACAACGGTATTTGGATATTAGCGATTCAGCTTCAGCTTCTTCTGCACCCAAAATGTCTTCATTCTATCTGACCTGGCTGCCCTTTGTTCATCTGTTGTTAATGTGAATCGTAAGTATTTATTCCTTAAAATATTATTCTCTTCTCTATTTTTAATTAGGAGCATCGTTAAATTTAATTCATCTAAATCATGCTGAATCTCTTTGAACCGGTTGTTCTTTGTTTTACTCTTACAGAAGTAACTAAAGAGCTGTTTTATTAGTCTGGTTTCTGGTAGGCGTGAGATATGGCAGAAGAAAGAGATTCTCCTTTTCCCCATTGTATCTATTATTGATTCACTCTCTCGATATCCCACTTCATTCGGCAGTAATCTCCATTGGCCATTTACTTGGTGTTTTTTGTTAATAATTGTTCTGATGATTCTCTTGTCTGCTTTCCGCAGTTTGTCAGTTGTTGATTTGATGTTCAACTTGAGAAGTGTTTCACTACCATAAGTTGCCTCGGGTTTAACAACGGAATTGTAATGCAGAAAATTGGCATTCATTGAGAGAGATTTCCTTTTGTAAGTTGGCCAGGTGATTCGTTGCGCTTGTTTCAATTCGGATGTTCTACTGTCTATCGATAGTTTCTCGTTTGAGTTCCAGGTGATTATCTCCCCAAGATATTTGAACTTATTCACAATAGTAATTTGTTTACTATTGTTTAGCATCCATGTTTTAAAATAATTGTGAATAATAATTTCACCAAGGTCATTCTTCTGGGCAAGCTGAGTAATTAAAGTTAGCAAATTTTCACTTTCAACCGCCAAGCGGTACTTGACGCCCCAATGATGGAATGGCTGACTATCACCTGATTCCAACCAACTACTCAAAAATGAACCAAAGAATGTATAATCTTCATAGCAGCACAACAATTACAGACACATTTCGTACGAAAGGTTCTCGTGTAGTTGACGGGGGTTCTTTCTAAATTTGTGATTCTGCATGTATCGCATTGAAAGCTGTTTCTATTTACTTTGCCACGGTTATACGAGGCACGTCCAGAAAGTAAGTTCCGTTTGGTAATAACATTAAATTGTGTACAGATACAGAAAAATTATTTATTGCACAAAATTCTACAACCCTTAAACTACTTTTCCACATAACTTCCGAAATGTTGCAGGCATTTGTCGTAGCGTGGCACAAGTTTTTGGATACCTTCTTCATAGACGTTTGCCGCCTGTGTCTTCAACCAGTTGGAAACATCTTCTTTCAGCTCGTCGTCATTGTTGAAGTGTTGACCGCCAAGGAAAGACTTGAGATGTGTGAACAGATGAAAGTCGCTAGGAGCGAGGTCAGGGCTGTACGGAGGGTGATCAAACACGTCCCAGCCAAATCCCTGTAGGAGGTTTTTCGTCACATTTGCAGTGTGTGGTCGTGCGTTGTCGTGAAGAAAAACAACACCTTTTGAGAGCTACCCTCGGCGCATATTCTGCATTGCGTGGCGCAATTTCCTAAGTGTCTCGCAGTAAGCATCTGCGTTGATTGTTTGACCACGCGGTAAGAAATCAATGAGTAAGATGCCTTTCCAGTCCCAGAACACTGTGCACATCATTTTCCGAGGTGTCAAGATTTGTTTCGGCTTAACCTTTGCTGGGGATGAAATGTGCCTCCATTCCATTGATTGCCGCTTACTTTCAGGGGTGTCGTAAGAAACCCAAGTTTCATCTCCTGTGACTATCTGTGTGAGAAATTCTTCGCTGCCTTCATTGTAACGGGTCAAAAACTGAAGTGCACTACCCATCCGTTTTGTTTTGTGTTGCTCCGTAAGAATCTTTGGTACCCAACGTCGGCAAAGTTTACGAAAGTTCAGTTTTTCGGTAACAATTTCATGAATTAGTGATTGTGAGATTTGGGGAAATTCCATAGCGAGAGCACTAATTGTAAACCTGCGGTTTTCCCGGATCTTGTCATCAATCGCGTGAACCAGTTCTTCTGTAACCAAAGATGGACGCCCACTTCGTTCTTCATCGTGCACTTCACTACGTCCTTCATTGAACTGTCGGACCCATCTTCTCACCATTGAATCACTCATCGCATTTTGTCCATACACTTCGCAAATTTGCCGATAAATTTCAATTGGTTTCACTTTCCTAGCATTCAGAAAACGAATCAGAGATCTGATTTCACAAGCGGCGGGATTTTCAATCAACACCGACATTGTACGAGTAAACATACACAACAACGCGTACGTGGCTGACAGCGCTCTCCAAATGGCGCACGTTTCTTCTCCTTGATACAGAGCGTCTACCGCGCATATGCGGAACTGCGCTGCAGCGGAACGTACTACTAGTTGAAGACACAGGCGGCACACGTCTTTGAAGAAGGTATACAAAAACTCGTGCCACGCTACGACAAATGCCTGCAACATTTCGGCAGTTATGTGGATAAGTAGTTTAAGGGTTGTAGAATTTTGTGCAATAAATATTTTTTCTGTATCTGTACACAATTTAATGTTATTACCAAACGGAACTTACTTTCTGGACGTACTTCGTAGATGCCCATGTCATGTAGCCCCGTGTACTTGGATGTATGTAGAAGTAGTCTGGTAACCTGTGTCACTGTCATGTCTGTACTAGCTCAGCTGAGCTGGGAGGATAAGTGATTAACAGTCTAATAATAATAATAATAATAATAATAATAATAATAATAATAACGGGAAAATATAAATTAAAGATTATGCTATTCTCTCTGTGATTAAGCCCATGCCTACTGTTTAATGTTCTGTTCTTGATCATCTACTAGAACACAAACACTTTTAGTGGCTAGCATTCTTGGCTGTCTCTGCGGACTCTACCCTAATTAGGCGCAAGACTCTACGAGGTGTCGTTCCTCTACCGTCAAAAAAGCGGTGTCTGGGATGTGAACACACTTCGTCAGCAGGTACAACTGGGAATGGTGACAGACCGATCACCCAGGCTACCGCTAACTTGGGTCCAATTAATTTACCCACGGACTCTGCGAGGGATCATTCCTCTACCGTCGCAAGGATGGTGTTTGGGAGGTAAAACATTTTGCCAGCAGATACAACTGGGGATGGGACCACCCAGGTGATCGCTTATTTTATTTACTCGTGTCAGGAACAAAAATATTACATAACAAACTATGTACAAAATGGGCAAAACAATGGCAACACTTGAACATTTAAGGTTCTAAATAATGCATGACCAATATTTTGCCATGTCACGTCCATTTGGTGTAGCCTTCACCAGATCATCCATGGTGCACAGTATAGGACACAGACTGCACTGAAGCAGATGACCCATAGTCTGTTCTTCACCGCATTCACAAAGGACCGGGTCGCAGCAAAAAAAACATTTATGAAGGTTGGACTTGGATCTGCCAACACCTGATCGCAATCTGTTGAGAGACTTCCGAGTTGTCCAAGCCTCTGTATGTCCTGCTGGGAGCCTTTCAGATGGAACCATCCACTGGGTAATGTGGGGGCTTCTCGTCAACCAAGATGTAATCCTCAAAACCTGAGGTTTGCCAGTTCGGCACTCAGTTGTGTGAAGAAAGCTTCTTCTGGACTTCAGTCGAGAGTGGGCTGGTTGAAGGCTAAACAATGGATGTGCTTGAGACACATCAACCCTAGATCTCTCACATTTAGCTGCAATTTCTCTTCTGATATCTGGGGGTGCAATGCCTGCTAAACAATACAGTTTATCACATGGCGTGGGTCTCAGGCAGCCAGTGATAAGTCTACACGTTTCATTTAAAGCAGTATCAACCTGCTTGGTATGACACGACCTATACCACACAAGACATGCATATTCTGCTGCAGAGTAACAGAGTGCTAATTGTTTGAGCTTGAGTCCCCCAGCTGGTACCAGATAATTTGCGAAGGAGGCAGTTTCTTGCGGATACCTTATTTTTGGTGTTTAGACAATGTCTTTCATACGTGAGTGCACGATCCAATGTAATCCCTAAGTATTTGGGATTCGCACAGTGATCCAACAGCATGCCTTCCCACGTTACATGCAGTTTCCTCTTTGCCTGTCTGTTCTTCAGATGGAAAGCGGAGACTTGTGTTTTCAAAGGGTTTGGTTTCAATTGGTTTCCTCTATAATAATCACTTAGTTCCCCCAGAGCTTCAGATAGACGTCTTTCCACAACTTCAAACTGATCCGCCTGGACGCTAATGGCACGATCATCCGCATAAATAAAGCTTCGAGTACCTACTGGTATTGGCTGGTCATTTGTATATATGTTAAAGAGGATAGGGGCCAGAACACTACCTTGAGGCAGTCCATTTCGTTGATTCCTCCAACGGCTGTGCTGCCCTTGAAAGTCTACAAAGAGTCTACGATTTTGAAGAAGACACCTGACTATTTCAGTTAATTTATAGTCCTTTGTCATCAAGTAGAGTTTATTCAGCAGTAAGTGATGATTGACTGTGTCATAAGCAGCTGTTAAGTCAATGAATACTGCCCCTGTGATCTTCCGGTTCTGGAATCCATCTTCAATATGCTGAGTAAGATGTAGGATTTGTGAAGTGCAGCTTTTACCTGTTCTGAAGCCAGCCTGTTCAGGGATTAGGAAAGGTTCAATTACCTTTGTGAGCCTACTTAGAATCATTCGCTCCAGTATCTTGAAAAGGTGGGAGAGCAATGAAATAGGCCTATAATTCTTAGGATCATGTGCATCTTTCCAGGGTTTGAGAATCGCTATTACTCTGCTCTTCCTCCACATTTTGGGTATTTTACAGGTAGTAATGCAGTTATTAAACAATTCTAGAAGCCATTCTTTAGCCCCAGGTCCAAAATGTTTGATTTGATCCACACAAATTCCGTCCAGACCAGCCGCCTTTCCATTCTTACAGTAATTAATAGCTATATTCAGTTCTGAAAGTACAAAGGATTTAAGGAACATGTTGTAGGTGATCGCTAACTTGGGACTAATTAGGGTAGGGTCAGGGAAGGGAGCCGGCCATGGACCTGTTGAAAGGAACCGTCCCGAGATTTGCCTGGTGGTGAAAATGGGAAACCACGACGGCCGAGTGATCTCCCAATACCAGCGAGGCTCAAGGTAGTGCGTTAGCGCTCTCGGCCACCGTGGCCGGTGTTAATTTCACGACTACAATGAGGAGATAAGGTTCGAAGATCTGTGGTTCACATATCGGCACACACAGTGGCTATCCAGAGAGTAGTTTTCTCCTGAGATTTAAATATCCACTTCAGACAAATGCCAGGATAGTAGCTTACTTCCTTCATCAACCATTAATTTACAGCTTACACACTACTGCATTTACTACAAAACCACAGGTTGTCATAAAATAAACATATAGGCTACACACACATTCAAGTACAGGAGACTGATGATGAGAGATGACCCAAGCCCGTAACTAAAAGCAACATCAACAACTAGCGAGGCAGGTGTGATTTGAATAACGAGTTTACTCACACAGACTGTGCACGACCCGCTGATCCTGTCGCTGTACTCCAAGATGAAGGACAAGCCAGAGAACCACCCGTCCACCGAACTGCAAGGAATACAGAGAGTGTGTAACGATCCACACTACACGTTCATCGGGCTATACGACACCGTTCTGGCCAACACCCAGCAGGCCAACTGCAGTATCATGGTGCTGAGAGAGGCGCTCTTCAAGAACGTGATGGCGCTGGCCACACGCAAGGAGAGCCCCTACACTGGTCTCTTCAGCTTCAAGTGAGTAGTCTACATGTTGTGTTAATATACCATCATGGTTGCCACGGTGGGTGAGTGGTTAACGTGTCGGACTACCAACCCCAAGCTTGCAGGTTCGCCCCTGGCCGTGGTAAGTGATTTTTGAGAGGCGACAAAAATCATGACATGGATGTCATACGTTGTTGTCATGTAAAAAGAACCCATTTGAATTCAGTAGGCCGTGTTCAATGGCAAAATTAATCTCGGGATTTTCCGCCAACACAAAGTTCCTCCATTCTCTACTAGAAAGCGCTGTAGTGTCAAGGAGCTTAGATATCTAACCTCCTTGACTTTCATAGCGTTCAAAGGAACGACGAAATTTGACATGCAAGCTGCCCTCTGGGTGACAATTAACTAAGCTTGCACCTGGCACCCGAGGCCATACGATATTATTATTACCATCATGGTAGTGAGGGAGACGTCCTTGAAGAACGTGATGGCGCTGCCCACGCGCAAGGAGAGCCCCTACACTGGACTCTTCAGCTTCAAGTGAGTACATGTTGTGTTCATATACAGTACCACCATGGTAGTGAGGAAGACGTCCTAGAACGTGATGGCGCTGTCAACACGCAAGGAGAGCCCATACACTGGACTCTTCAGCTTCTAGTGAGTACTGTACATGATGTGTTCATATACCACCATGGTAGTAAGGAAAATGTCCTTGAGGAAAGTGATGGTGTGGCACTGTCCACATGTAATTCCACATATAAATACCCACTCGTACCCACTTTGTACCTGTGGAGCCGTATTCACCCTGGCCCACATTTTAACCGAGTGTTAGGATCGTGTTGATCTACGAAGACACGTTGGTCTGTAGAATACACTCGACCTTATATTAGCCGATGACGTGGTGGCTGCTGATCTCGTCATCCGCTTTATAAAGAAGAGTGGGTTAGGGCCAGCATTTTTAATTGTCAAGTGAGTATTTACTCAAGAAACTCGTTCCTTTTTAATTTTTTCAATTCCGTAATTTTTTGTTTATGATTGCTTATGTATTAAGTTAGTGTTTTTGTGTTAATATTAATTAGACTCTCTTCATATTTAGGCGTCCAACTCTAAATTCTAAATTTATATCAATACATCTGTGTTAGTAGGGACCAGATGACCTCGCTGTTCCGACCCTTAAAACAACAATAACTAACTAATTTTCTGCTCATTTAGTATATTCAAATTGTGAATATGAAGAACTATAAATTACGGATGAACGATTATTTTGCGTGCGAGCAAATTTTTTAAAAAAATCTCTGTGATAATATCTGCATTTGTTAGGAGATAGGCTATGTTAGGCAATGAAACGGGAGGATGCAGTTCTAGAAGTAACATAGGCCTTATCTTGGGACAACTGTGTGTAAAGCGTAAGCGTACATCCTGGTGGAATGGCATAGTGAAGTCTGCTTGTAAAAATAATAATAATAATAATAATAATAATGATAATTAATCCGGCAGAGATAAGTAGTGGAAAGGAACATAATGTTCAAATAATACTGGAGTCCAAAAGTAAATAATGGAACAAATCTGGAGATAAATCAGGCAGCAGGAAACCCTTTTTGGAGCATTACAAACAGTTTTAGAAATAGAGGAAGAAGAGAAATGAGTAGGGTTTTACATAATTGTGGAAAAATTAACGCAGAATAGGCCTACTTCGAAAACTTACTAAATGTAAAACTTTCTGCCAATGTAGTCAAATTTTGAGATTATGTAGGAGGAGAATAAGGACGGGAACGGGTTCACAGTTGAGGAAGTGGAGAAGACGGTAAATAAACTACTGTACAATATCACAAATCAGCAGAGGTAGATGAAATTCTGTCAAATTGTTAAGTATTTTGGGAAGCAGGGATGAATTGGTTGCATAGGCTAATGGAATTGGCATGAGATTTAGGAAAGGTACTCTGACTGGACAAAATTAGCCATACCCCTAAATTATAAGCAAGGTATCAAGAAAGATTGCAGCAATTGTAGAGGTATTTCTTTGATAAGTGTTCCAGGCCACTGCATTGCGGAAAAGAGAGCTCAAGCATTGGCCGAGGAGTTACTGTAGATGCATGAACCAGTGTGGCTTCAGACCACAATGGGGATGTCGGGACAGGATCAAGTTTTCAGTATGCGCCAATTTATTGATAAATACTACGAGAGGAATAGACACTGTTTGTGTTTTGTAGATCTAGAGAAGGCGTACAATAGAACACCCTGGGAGGAGACTCTGAATTTCCTCAGGGATTATGGTATGGAAGAAAGGCTGTTACAGGCAATCAAATATATTTATGCTGATAATAAGATTGCAGTGAGAGTTGATGGTAAGATGGGTTTTATCATTTCAAATGATCTTGTCGACTTCGTCGTTTGGCTTTGGGTCTAACGTTACGCGGGACGGAGACGGTTGCGTTACGGAGACGGAGACTGTGACGTCATGCAGCCGCGCGGGAAGCCTAAGTTAATGGGTAAAGGACGGCGAGTGCATGACGTCATGCAGCCACGCGGGAAGCCTAAGTTATTGGTTAATGGAGTCAATTGAAAGAGTCCTGGGGCGTCGAGCGACCTGGGGCTTCGAGCAAAGCGAAAAGAATACAGGGTGACTCCTAAAGAGGTGTACAAGATGCCAGATAAGAATACAGGGTGACTCCTAAAGAGATATACAAGACGCCAGGTAAGAATACAAGGTGACTCTTACAGAGGTGTACAAGATGGCAGAGAAGAATACAGGGTGTCTCCTAAAGAGGTGCACAAGATGTCAGACAAGAATACAGGGTGACTCCTAAAGGGGTGTACAAGATGTCACACAAGAATACAGGGTGTTGCTTCTAAAGAGATATACAAGATGCCAGATAAGAATACAGGGTGCCTCCTAAAGAGGTGTGCAGGATGTCAGAACAAAATACAGTACAAGATGCCAGATAAGAATACAGGGTGACTCCTAAAGAGATATACAAGATGCCAGATAAGAATACACGTCGCCTCTTAAAGAGGTGTACAAG
The DNA here is from genome assembly GCA_946902985.2 of Meconema thalassinum. Classification (NCBI taxonomy): domain Eukaryota; kingdom Metazoa; phylum Arthropoda; class Insecta; order Orthoptera; family Tettigoniidae; genus Meconema; species Meconema thalassinum. The sequence continues at coordinate 1,334,758,716 of OX336388.2, forward strand.
ATGGCAGAGAAGAATACAGGGTGTCTCCTAAAGGGGTGCACAAGATGTCAGACAAGAATACAGGGTGACTCCTAAAGAGGTGTACAAGATGTCACACAAGAATACAGGGTGACTTCTAAAGAGATATACAAGATGCCACATAAGAATACAGGGTGCCTCCTAAAGACGTGTGCAGGATGTCAGAGCAAAATACAGTACAAGATGCCAGAAAAGAATACAGGGTGACTCCTAAAGAGATATACAAGATGCCAGATAAGAATACAAGGTGACTCTTAAAGAGGTGTACAAGATGGCAGAGAAGAATACAGGGTGACTCCTAAAGAGGTGCACCAGATGTCAGACAAGAATACAGCGTGACTCCCTAAAGAGGTGTACAAGATGTCACATAAGAATACAGGGTGGCTTCTAAAGAGGTATACAAGATGCCAGATAAGAATACAGGGTGCCTCCTAAAGAGGTGTGCAGGATGTCAGAGCAAAATACAGTACAAGATGCCAGATAAGAATACAGGGTGACTCCCAAAGAGATATACAAGATGCCAGATAAGAATACAAGGTGACTCTTAAAGAGGTGTACAAGATGGGAGATAAGAATACAGGGTTACTCCTAGAGAGGTGTGCAGGATGTCAGAGCAAAATACAGTACTAGATGCCAGATAAGAATACAGGGTGACTCCTAAAGAGATATACAAGATGGCAGATAAGAATACGGGTACCTCCTCAAGAGGTGTGCAGGATGTCAGAGCAAAATACAGTACTAGATGCCAGATAAGAATACAGGGTGACTCCTAAAGAGATATAAAAGATGCCAGATAAGAATACAAGGTGACTCTTAAAGAAGTGTACAAGATGGCAGAGAAGAATACAGGGTGACTCCTAAAGAGATATACAAGATGCCAGATAAGAATACAGGGTGCCTCCTAAAGAGGTGTGCAGGATGTCAGAGCAAAATACAGGGTGACACTTAACGAGGTGTACAGTATGTTAGATTCAATCAAATACATGGTGACCCTTAAAGAGGTTTGCAAGATATCAGATTCAAATAATGGGTGACCCTTAAGAGTTGTAAAAGATGTCAGACTCAAATACAAGGTGAGCCTTAAAGAGGTGCCCGCGCGGGAAGCCTAAGTTAATGGGTAATGGAGTCTGTTGAAAGAGTCCTGAGGCTTCAAGCTAAGCGAGAAGCCCTCCTGAGCCTTTCTAACATGTGTAGCATTTGTAGCATGCGTCATTTGAAATGATATAACGTCTAGTCTTTCAGACTGAGTGTAATTTTTTGTTTTGAGTTGTTACGGAAGTCAGGCAAGGCTGTAACATTTCATCGTTCCTGCTTATTTTATACATGGACCATTTGCTAAATGGGATTCAGGTGGGTGAAAAACAGGTACAGTAAGTGGTCTGGCTTATGCTGAAGAACTGGTTGCAAGGACACACTGTTGAAAGCTTACAAGCTAACATGTTGATACTTCAACAGAAATTAAGGGAATATGGTATGAAAATCAGTACTTCAAAATCGTAGGAAAGAAACACAGGAAAGTAGAATGCCACGTAGGGGGAACTAGATTAGAACTGGCGGACCACTATAAGTGGTATTCTCTCTGAATGGTAGTATGGGGAAGGAAATAAGAGTCGAGGTGTGGAAAAGCCAATACAGTGAGTTCTTTGTTGCGATCTACAGTATTCTACAAGAAAGAAGTTAGTGAAGCGACGAAGCTTGCTCTACATTGCTCAGTATTTAGACCGACGTCGCTGTATGGAAGTGAGAGCTGGATGGATGCAGGATATCTCATGCATATGATCGAGGTAAGTGATATGAGGGTAGCACGAATTATTGCTGGGACAAATAGATGTCGGCTATAGCAAGAGTGTACTCGTAATGAAGAGATAAAGGCTTAGTTAGATATTGTAGTTGTTCATTCATTTTAGGGACTACGGACATCTTGGTCATCAGCCCCGTGTAGTTGGGTGTGTGTTGAACTTGTCTGATAAAAACTGTATTTTATGTGGTGAATGTAGTAGTGTGTGTAACTGTAATAGGGACGGGAATAGGGGTAGGTGCCCCGGGATTTGAGATAAGGTACTATCCCAGCATTGGCTCATGACCAATATGCCCCAAGTGAATGAACAACGGGACTAAATTGGACACTGAAAGACAAATTTGTCTCAAATGAAAATGAATGAATAGCAATGCTATAATATTTGCTACTTTTGATGAAAAAAGAATCAATGCCTGTTTAATTTTGGGGATCGATTGGTATTCTTCAAAGATAAGTCATGTTGGAAAGGAGCTTTTTAAACTTGTTACTCTGTTTCAGTCTGTTTAAGCTGCGGGAAGGTGGTATTCTTCCCAGACTGCGGTTCCAGTCTCTGAACCTTAGTCCTCCAGGAGAACTACAGCAGCGGGTGAACTCCATGTACTTGTTCCATCTCACGCCACTGCTGTGCGTCCTGCTGACTGGGATGGTAGCCTCCCTCGTGGTTCTTGCGGGAGAGATGCTAGTGGCGCGCCTCCGAGCTCGCTACAGGAACGTGACACTGACGGCAATCCCTAGGTCTGAAGATAATATTCAGTTGACAAGACCTCACTCGGACTGGCCCACTGGCGTTAGAACTCGTTATGTGTGCTACAAGTGTAGATGTCCAGTATAGGATATAAGCTGCTCGTAGTCATCATTGATAGGTCCGACAGACTGTAAGGTAGTATTGTCACGCCAGGGTTATCCAAATGCGGGAATGACCGCTGCACGCTTCAGCTTCGAGTTAACTCCCAGGCAATGAATCCCCTATCGGTAAAGCTCGGCGCGGATGCGGACTGCAACATTTTTCGCCATGCGGATATAGTTTGCATGGCTGTGCGGATAGTGGATAAGCTGCGGATAATGTTTCGAGAAAAATTGGGGAAAGTTTTTAGAATACAATCCGAACTTGTTGCATTTCATTACTAGGACCCTGATGTTTATTATGACATAGCATATTTTTTCCGTTCTGTTTTGTTTTTTCATGACAAATGTAAGATGATTATTTAAGCTAATGTCATTCAAATTGCGTCATTGAGCATAATTAACACTCCGAACTGTAAAGGATTGCAATTCTGGCTGCATAACATTCATTTTAAACATAGCACTTGACATACAAAGCCCTAAGGTGCGTATACACTTGCGCGCCGCGCCGCTCGCGCGCAGCAAGTTCGCTAGATTAGTACGGGGTTTCGAAGCTGCGCGAGCGCGGCGCACGACGATCCATCTCCTGTCGGTTTTTTTCACGCGCACTTTGAGTGTTCGCAGTTCAGATTTGGACGGGATTGTGAGAAGTTCGTTGTTTTTCGCGCGCATCTGATTGCAATATTTGTGCGTTTTGAGTGGTGATAATGGAGTGATAAAACTGATCGATGCTTATCGCAAAAAGCATCTTCTGTGGGATCCTCAACATAAGGATCATTTTAAGAAACCATTAGACTAAAAGCAGATGCCTGGAGGGAAATAGGGGCTGAGATGGATATATTGTATCTGCGGACCAATGCAAGAAGGTGATATCTCTGCTGTCTTCCTACCGGCGTGAGAAAAGTAAAATAAATCGCAGGAGAGAAATATGTATCTTCTTTGGAAATGTGCGGTCCAATCTTCTGCAGCAGATTCTCAAAGTCAGAAGGTGACAATCGAGTAAAATTCTTATACTGGCCGCTTATTTCTTGTGACTTCAAGTCCATCATTAGCTCCGCACCATTCCTTTTTTAAAACAGGTCAGTGTGCCACTAACGTCGTCGTCGTTTCCTTTTCTTTTTGCATAAACTTGCCATTAAAAAAGCTGCCCCACTCATCACCGCAATCACGAGGTTTTCCTCGTGCGGCGGAGACATGATTATATTTACCACACTCCAAACTGACTAGTGAATGTTCGTGGGTTTCCTATGGATCGCGGGAGGTTCGTCTAAATAATAATTCTGGACGAGCAACACACGCGCGACGCACGCACCACGCGCAGTGCGCGGCACGCAAGTGTATACCCACCTTAAAGGAACGACTTTCTCCTCAAATGTGTAAATGTGTTGCTTTTATGCGTTATGCCTTATCTAATTAAAAATATTACACAGCAGTAATGCCAGTAGATTCAAAAGGAATATACCACCGGGCTCCTCTCTATAATCTTTCCTCTCGACCTCCCTTGGTCAACTCTTGTTCTTTTCCGATCCCGACGGTGTTAGGGTATCCGAGTTCTAGGGAGTCTTTCGCTTTCCCGCCTTAATTGGCCCTTGTCTCGTCCTTCCTGATCCCTCGTTCTTCGATGGGTCAGACCTCTTTTTTTTTTCTTTTCATTGTATCTCCTGCCTTCTGCTCAAGGACCTCCAGGAGGCAGGGTGTGTTGAGTCCCACCACCTATGGTGCACCCTGGATAATGCTACACCCTCAAGGGCTTTGGCTGGTGAGCTCGGTAGTTGGCGACCCCGAGGGATTCCTGGGCTGGGTTCGTGTTTTCCCCTTTTTCTATTGCCTTTGGGGTGGGCCCTCTCCTCTTTCCCTTTCCTACCTACCTTTCTTGGCTCTTCTTCCTTCCAAGTCCCTCAGACCCTCATTTTTTAAGGGTTGAGGGCATTTCCATTCCTCCTGTCTTTAATTTCTCTTATTCCTTTCCTTTGTCCTAATCTTCTTCTAGACCGTAAGTTTTGTAGTTAGTTTTAGTTGTAGTTTCATTTTCACGATCACACAAACCATTAGGGGCCAATAACCTAGATGTTAGACCCTTAGAACAACAATTATCATCATCATCATACTGTAGTTTTGAATTACGCGCAAAGTTTAGTTTCGGGACTAGCCGGTGAATGAGATATCTATGGGGGTAATCTGCAGTGTAGCGATATTTTAAATGAATTATATTAAAATCAGCATGCTGGAATTTGATCACACAGTTTGATCAGCACTCCCGGCACTACTTATCTGTGTGAAAATGTTTTCTCCAAACTTTCAAAAAATATTTACAGATCCAAATTAACCGATGAGTTGCTGATAATTTTCACTAGTAAACTTGATCCACAACTGCAAACAATTATTGTCATACGAAAGTTACAGCTACATACATCTCACTAATCCTAGTGTGTGTGTCTACCCTTTATTATTCCCGTTTCCAACGGAGTCGGGGATGAGATGCGATGAAATTCTATGTCGCAGATGGTTTTTACGGCCGAATGCCCTTCCTGACGCCAACCTCTTCAGAGGAGTTAAAGAGAGATGAAATGTATCTAGATAAATGAAACTGGGCAAGGATGTGGAAGGTAGCGGCCGTGGCCTGTCAGAAGGTACCGTCCCAGCATTTGCCTGGAGTTGAAAATGGGGAAAGCTCGAAAAATCATTTCAAAGACGGCCGACAGTGGGGATCGAACCTACGTCTACCGAGTCCGCAGATAGCTTGGCCCCATGGCCTAGCACTGCTATTAGCGAACGTAGTTACCGTTGTCGGTTCATTAATCATACTAATAATAATTAATAATTTAATTATTTGAAATACCTATGCACAGTAAAACTTGCTCAAAGCGGAACGTCCATAGTCCGGAAACTTGTCCAATGTGAACGAAAGTTATGGTCCCAGCGCACTGGGTATGGCTTTGGTTGGTTGGTTGCTTAGTTTAGGGGCTTCGACAACACGGTCATGATTGTATCCCCGTGTACTTTGGGTGTGTGTGTAGAATCTGTCTGATAACCGGTGTTAACTGTGATGACTGTATTAGTGTGTTTTAATTCAAGTAAGGACTGCAGATAATTTCAAGTAGTTCCTTCTTTTGCTACCAAATGCTACCGTCCACACCTAGCTTGCGGACTTGGCTACCAGATGCCATCGCAGTCAGCACCTGGCGGCGAACTTGTGAACTGATATAGCGTTATCAATTCTTACCTACACATTTTGGCTTTACACAAGTGTAGTTAGTGGAAGGTTCTTTTTCACACGTAAAATTCTGAGAAAAATATTTGGAGCAGTACACGGAGATGGGATATGGATGAAAAGACCTTCCAAAGAGCTATATGAACACACAGACAGACTCACAGATATCATTAGAAAACGCAGACTAACTTTCTACGGGCACATACAGAGAATGAACAATAAACGATTTACAAAGAAAATCTTTGATGTAGTAAACAGTTCAAGAAGGAAAACAAATTGGTATCATGAAATAGAAGACGACTTAAAGCAATTAGGGATCATCAAGCAAATGATAGAAGACGGAGAAAAATTCAGAAACAAAATTAAGAACGCCAAATTTTTAGTAAGTGAAAGGAAGAAGATAGGAACATTGTGGACGGAACAAAGGAAACAGGAGCACAGTCAAAGGATGAAGAGATTTTGGGAAGAGAAGAAGAAGGGAAAGAAGTGAAAATTATGACATCATGAGATATTTAAATTCAAACACTGTCCATAAGGGCAAAAATTATGTAATAATAATAACAATAATAATAAAACAAAAACAAAAAATTAAATGAAAATAAAAATTATAAAAAAAAAACAAAAAATTACGGAAAAACAAAACATTATCATTCAAAAACAAACAAGTCGTTGAGTCAATGTTCACTGGAGAATTTAGATTGCTGGCCCTAACCCACTCTCACTTATAAAGCGGATAACGCGATCAGCAGCCGCCGCGTCATCGGCTAATATAAGTTTGAGTGTCGTCTGCAAACCAAGGTTTCTTCGTAAGTCAGCAAGATCCACACATTCGGTTAAAATGAGGGCCACGGTGAAAACGGCTCCACAGGTACAAAGTGGGGGGTCTTCCCTTCTCAATACGTACGAGTGGGTGGATCTTGTATGACCTATCTTTAGCCTATACAAAATGACAGACTCTCTCCGTGACCGGAAAGAGCTCCGCCACACGTGAGTAGTTCCCTTGATCGCTCTCAGTTTACTGGGCAGTGGGTCAGCTAGCCACTGACTCTCCCAAAAAGCCAGAACTTGTAGGCGTAACTGAGAGCGAATATCTCTAGCGGGTACCTCCATTGGTCGAGGTGGTAGTGATACCGCCTCTTTTGCAGCTTGATCCGCTAACTCATTTCCCGCAATTCCCAGGTGGCTTGGAAGCCACAGAAAGGTGATTCGAGTGTCAGCGTGGCACAGCCCGGCCAGTAGGTCGTGGATTCGCTGCACTAGGGGGTGTTGCGGAAAACATGTAGCAATTGACTGCAACGAACTCAAAGAGTCGGTACACACGAGAAAGTGGATCTGTGCATCCTGTAGTGCAAACTGCAAAGCTTCATAGATGGCAACGAGATCCCGATCTTTAGAGAAGAGTGAAGTGACGCATTGATGTCCCATGTCCAGGACGATACCTGGATTCCTGAAGACAGACAATGGTTGCCGTAAACTGAGAAATTAACTGGCGTAATTCAGCGAGATGTCGAAAATAGCTATTACAGTTCCATTGTAATAGTGCCATAGTGTGGACTTAAGTAGACGATAGTCGTCTACTTAATGCTTAACAGTTTGCCAACCATCCCTATCCTTAGGAGGAGGTGATAGGGTAGGAGAGCACTCCTCAATCTCCACATCTCCTTCGGAGGACGAAGAAAATGGAGCGATTGCTCTCTGGGTTGGCGCACGGTTATCGCCGGACTTTCCGGGTCTCGCTCTAGGTGAAGAGCAAGAGCGGTGGCGAGGGACCTTCTCCCGGCACGTCTCGACTATTTTTCTTCTTTAACCGGCGTTGACGTCTATTTGGGGAAGTAGTTGGGCCCTTCCGCCCTGACGTCTCCGTCTTGCAAAACAATGCAGCACTTACTGGCACCGCTCCACCATGTTACTTTAACCTGTTTGGGCAGAACAGAACCTTTTAAATGTAAAATGAAGGCACCTGTATCTACCCGTTTGTCATCTACCTTTCGCGTGATACGTCGAAGCCTGGTGACGCCAAGTTTACTCAAGCTACGCATCAGCTCTGCATCGGAATTCAGAACGAGATCGCGGTGGAATATTACACCACGGACCTCGTTCAGCGTCGAGCCGGGGAACGAACCTAGACCTCCAGGGCAACAGCTACATGTCACTCTACATGTTAAGAATGAAAGTCAGTTGAACTTCTCTAAACACAGTGTATTTCTCATTCCGTGACATGGGGCTAGTAGGAAAAGTCTCCGGTAAGCCACCTCTTACAGTTGCGAGTGTCGTTGCCGTACGTTTTCCCGAAGCGGAACATGGCCCCTGGGATGTGCCCTGCGTAGTACGGCAGTTGGCCAATGGACGCGTGGAGGAACATCTTGGGCTGGATCATGAGAAGGGTAGGTGCAGCGGGAACATAGGACGGGGTCCATAAGGTGTTCTGCCGCTGACGGAAATTCGTGGGGAAGTTGTTGCTTACAGAGTTGGTGAAGGGAATGGTACCCGTACCACCACTTCCCGAGCAGCCGAGACTCACATGTTGCTTGCGACCTAAAGAACAGATTAGTCCAAGTATTAGTTAAACTGTACTGTACTTCACAAACACTTCATTTAGTATGTAAGTTTGTAGTTTTTTAGGTGACAGCAAACCTCGTGAACATAAGCCACGGGACTTCCTTTTTATGTGGAATCTGAACCACAGGACATGGCATTTTACTTTGAAAATCTCACATGCATTGACTGGGAATCGAACCCAACTCGCCGTGGTGAGAGGCCAACAGCTTGACCGCTGCGCTACCACGCCCCCTAACACTTCATTTAATTGGATTACCTTCAGGCAGACTCTTGATCGGGAGGACGATCACAGTACCGGTAATTTGTTCCCGCACCTAATGGTAACATTAACAGAAAGAGTTACATTTATATGAAACTAGCAACCCGCCCGGCTTCGCCCGGGAACAGTAATGAATGCTTTACATTATAAGCGCTTTTTTTTTCGATATCAATGAACTATGACCTATATCCGTTTTACATCTCGCCATGATGGGTTAAAATTACTTATTTTTATTTATCGTATGGCTTTTAGTGCCGGGAGTGTCCGAGGACATGTTCGGCTCGCCTGAGTCTGTAGCTGCTTCCAGCGGACACCCTAAAGGGCGAGCTACAAGTTCCGTTCAATTTCAAGTAGTTCCAACTTTCGCCACCAGATATCAATGATACCTAGTGGTGAACGTTGGAACTTTGATAGAGCGTTCTGACGAAATCTAACCTAACAAATTTTGCTTTACACAAGTTTAGTCTGTGAAAGGATCTTTTACATGCCATAAATCTATGACATGGGACCGCAGGCTTTACTTCCCCTCCGAAGGAAGGCATACTGAAGGATTTTAACGCTCTTAAAATATCCGACGACTTCGGCCGGGTTTGAACCCGCTATCTTGGGCACAGCAGTTCAGCATGCTATACTATTAATTATATTATTCATTCCGTTCCTGGTCCGGTCGGTTGACTGGAAGCAGGCTGTGGATTTTCATTTTCATCGGGGAGATGTAGGCTATGTGCAACGAATTCTTGTCAGACGTAATTTAAGAATGGCGAGATGCTTGAAACACAAATCCCCCTTCCGTCCAATCTTAACTTGACTGTGTATTTTGCGGAACGAAAGGTTCACAGGCGAAATGAAGAAAAGCCGAGTTGCACTTCTAGGTAAACTCCAAACACAACCACTCTTCTCTGAAGTCTTAACTCAACACGACAGTTTGCTTCTGGCTGTATCTGGGGTAATAGGCTCACCCGCTAGCTAGGCTGTAACTGGGGTGATAGGCTCGCTCCTAGCTAGCTCGTTAACTGTCACCACAGTAATTGAATGGAGATTGTTGGAAGAAATGAAAACGTAAAAACACTTATAGTGGGCGATGTATTGAAGATAGAGATATGCTCTCGCGGACCTCTTTTGTAGAACTTTTCATGGTGAATAATTCTTACACTCATAATATATACATATTTTTAACGGTTTGTCCAGCGTAAGATTAAAAAGCGCACGGACGCCAGGTTATTTTTTCGACGTTTTCACTGAAATCGTTAGGCTTACTGCTTAGTTTCCTTTGATCATAAATAAATTATCTTCTACAGAAATCTTCCTCGAGATTACTTTTACAGAATGGTGAAAACCGCATCAAAATCCATCCAGTGGTTCTCGAGATTACCCGTGACATCCAGAGTTGGATACTAAGTAGAGATGAAAACATCGCGTTAATAGTTGATTCTGGTTTATAACACCGGGCTCTCTTTTACCATTTGGTAACTGTTAATATTTGAAAGAAAAGTAGCACAGTAGTGCCATCTGGTGAAATAGACATGTACAATAAAGAAGAGAACAAAAGACGAGTCAGTGCAATGTCTGTGCGTGTTCGCGTGACATGTGACAAGCATCTCAAAAGATGATTTGTATTTTGTATTGTATTTCTCACTTGATAAACAAAGATTTACATTAAAACTAGCAGGTTATGGACCCAGGCCACGTGTAAATGGTATTATCTCGTGAGTGGATCCGAAGCTGAGCGCCTGTGGAACACGTGCTGTATTTTTTTGTGAGTAGGGATAACCTCAAAATGGCAGCTGGCAGTGACTACAAAGTTCAAGTGGATAAACTTGAAGGACCTGAAGACTGGGCAAAGTGGAAATGGCATGTGTGGATGGTTTTGTGGTCGTATGAATTGGAAAATATTGTTGATGGTTCGAAAAAGTGTCCTGTGTTGCCGGCAGATGCAACTGCGCAACAAAAAGCGGCATATAAGCAGTGGTTGAAAGAAGACGCGAAAGCGGCCAGTTTGCTAGCAGGTGCGCTAGGAAAATCTGTTGCCGAGCTCGTGTTGACGTGCACCAATGCCAGTGAAATTTGGACAAAATTGAGCGCACGGTTCGAACGAAGCAGTACGCAGCGACTGAACATGTTGATCGAGTCATTCTTCCGAATGACACGTGACGACAAGGAGGACATCAGCACCCATGTCGCGAAGTTACAGAAGCTTTACCAGGATCTGAACGACGAACTACAAAAGCACAACGAAAACACGTTATCTGAAAGGATTTTGAACGGTTGAATTTTATCCACGCTGGGAAAAGAATATGATAATTTCAAGGATGTGTGGGACACGATTCCGACGGAAAATCAAACTGTGAACTTGTTGATTGAAAAATTGTGCACGATTGAAGTGCGTGACCAAGGAAACGTGGAATAGACTGCGTTTGTGGTACGTAGTGCTCCCAAGAAGCATTCACAGTATGGCAGTGGCAAAGGCAGCGCTGATGACAAGTCGAAGGAAAATGTTCAACGAGTAAAGCAGAAGTTTCCATGTTTCAAATGTAAGGAATTGGGCCATTGGGCAAGTGAATGTCCAGTGAAGAAGAAAGAGGGTGACACTAGAAACAAAAATTAGGAGAACACTGCTTCGTTTCTGACACATGCGATGAGTGCGTTAGACGGCGACTTTGTTCAAGCCGACGAGTGGTACTGCGACAGTGGCGCCACAAATCACATCACCGCGAACAAACAGTATTTTACAACATACGTCAAGTTTGCTGCTCCAGAGAAGATTTTGCTAGGAAAACGAGGTGTGAGCATGATAGCTCACGGCAAAGGAACTGTAAACATTCTAGTGCGGCTGAACAACGCTTGGTTGAGTGCTGAGATGACTGAAGTTTTGTAAGTTCCCGATGCAATGGCTCATCTGTTTTCTGTGAAAGCTGCTGCAAGGAAAGGTTTTTTGCAAGACTTGACGACCTAACTGTTAGAATTGAAGACAAGGTTACTGGAAAGGCGATGATGGCTGGACGTGTGAGTCATGGTCTGTATGTACTTGACATGCGCGTCGTGAAACCGGCGCAACCCATTCAAGTGAATTTAGCTACATCGTCGGACAAACTGCAGATCTACCATGAACGATTTGGTCATCAACACAAAGCGCATGTCAAGAATGTACTGAAGCAGATGAACATCAATGTAGACATGTGTAAAGAGGATTTCTGCGATGGATGTGCACTGGGAAAAATGCATCGACTGTCATTCAAGACACGAATGAATCGACCAACAGCCACCGGTGAACAAATCCACGCCGATGTGAATGGACCAATGTCTACTGAATCTCTTGGAAAGGCACGCTACTACGTATGTTTCAGGGATGATTTCAGCAAGTTTCGACGAGTTTTCTTTTTAAAGCACAAAAGTGAAGTGTACACCGTTCTGAAACAGTTCCTGAATGAAGCCAAAACAAATGGACACGTCGTGAAGCTGTTCAGGTGTGATGGAGGAAAAGAATTCGATAACAAGAAGGTTTCTGAACTACTCGCAAGCAGAGGCATAGAACACAGCATTACTACGCCGTACACACCACAACATAACGGAGTTGCGGAACGTGAAAATCGGACGATTGTGAGTGCGCAAAATCTATGCTGAATCCCAGCAAGTTAACGAAACAACTTTGGGCTGAAGCCTGCAACACTGCGGTGTACCTCCTGAATCGCACTGGGAAGTCATCCATTGAAAACAAATCTCCCTATGAATTGTGGTATGGACGACCAGTGGGAAGTCTCAGTCATCTGAAGATCTTCGGAACAGAATGCTACGTGCATATCGACAAGAATTTTCGCTCAAAGTTCGACGACAAAGCTGTTTTTGGACATCTGGTTGGGTACGTGAACAACAGGGATGGATTTAGAGTCTGGATTCCAACTCAGGGAAAGGTTGTTCTAAGCCATGATGTGAAATTCAAACCTGAAGTTGTCTGCAATCTGCGCGCCAACGCCGGAAAGGTTGAAGTCACGCTTGAAGAACGTGTGGAGAGGAATCAGTCTAATTCATCGTCTGATGTAGGCCTACAGAGGAGGTCAGAGTCAGATGAGAACTTAAGCGAAATTGAAGATTTTGCTTCGGCATCCAGTTCCGGAGGAAGCGAAGATGAGGAAGAAGGAGAGACTGAAGAAAGAAGGAAAAGCAAACGTGAAAGTAAGAAGCCATCGTGGATGATCAGTGGAAATTACATGTACATGGCTGGACCATCTATCGTTGAAAAGAATCCTGACTCATACTCTGAAGCGCTGCAGTCTAGTGATAAAAATCAGTGGCTGAAAGCAATTAATGAAGAATTGGAGTCCTTAAAGGAAAATGATACCTGGAAATTGGTTGAGCGTCCAAATGGTGCACGGGTCCTGAAAAATCGGTGGGTTCTTCGACAGAAGACAACGGACAGTGGAGAAGTTCGCTTCAAGGCACGATTGGTAGCCAAAGGCTATGTGCAACAGCAAGGAATCGATTATGAAGAAACATTCAGCCCTGTTGCACGGTATGATACCATTCGAGCTCTGTTGGCAGTAGCTGTTGAAAAGGAGATGAAACTTGGTCAATTTGATGTCAAGACGGCCTTCTTGAACGGCGAGCTTGAAGAAGATGTGTTCATGGAACAGCCAGAAGGTCATCAGGACGGTACTGGCCGAGTGTGTCATATAAAGAGAAGTTTATATGGTTTAAAACAGGCTCCATGCTGCTGGAACAAGCGTTTCAAGAAATTCATGGAGAAAGCTGGATTCAAAAACAGCAAAGCTGATCCTTGTCTCTTTTACAGCAACAAAAATGGAAAGTGGTTGGCTGTTGTAATCTTTGTGGATGATGGTCTGGTAATTGGCAACGAAGAAGACATCGAGCAGTTCATGGAAAAACTTCAGCAGGAATTTCACACGACCAGAGGATCTCTCAACAATTTCCTGGGCATGAAGATACAACAAAACCATGATGGATCAATTGCAATCAGTCAAGAGGATTATACGAGGAAAATCCTAGAAAAATTTGGGATGACCGAGTCAAATGGAGTGTCTACCCCAGTTGGACGCGAAGAAAGTGAAGACGGAGAAAAGGTTTCGGCCAGGGTTCCTTATCGTGAGGCGGTGGGATCCTTGATATACCTGACTACAGCTACACGTCCAGATATCGCATTCGCGGTCAACAAAGCTGCTCGAGCCATGGAGAATCCTACAGTTCAAGACTGGAGTCAAGTGAAACGGATATTTCGATATTTAAAGAGCACAGTGAACCATGGAATCGTCTATAGGAAAGAGGACGTTTTGAAGGTCTACAGTGATGCTGACTACGCCGGTGACAAGAGGACGAGACGTTCAACGACGGGTGTCATTTCGACCTACAATCATGGAGCTGTATCGTGGAGAAGTCAGTTACAGAAGTCTGTGTCAACATCGACAACTGAAGCTGAAATTGTGTCTGCAAGTGAAGGAGCAAAGGAGTTGATTTGGCTGAAAAGACTGTTTTCTGAATTACTGGGAACTGCTGACAAACCTCCTACGCTTTACATCGACAATGCTGGTGGAGTTAAATTGGCTAAAAATCCGGAGTACCATCGAAAATCCAAGCATATTGAGGTACGTCATTTCTATGTGAGGGAAAGATTTTTGGACGGAGACCTTGAGCTGGAGCACATCGACGGGACCAATCAATTAGCTGATCTTCTAACTAAACCTCTGGAGAGGGTCAGATTCGAGATGCTGCGTGAGAGGATTGGCGTGCAGAAGATGACATCTTAGAGGCTGAAAAGTGTTCAATAGTTCATCTTGTTTATTTTTTATTTGTATTTGATTTTTCTTAGGAGGAAGTGTTAATATTTGAAAGGAAAATAGCACAGTAGCGCCACCTGGTGAAATAGACATGTACAATAAAGAAGAGAACAAAAGACGAGTCAGTGCAAAGTCTGTGCGTGTTCGCGTGACATGTGACAAGCTTCTCAAAAGAAGATTTGTATTTTGTATTGTATTTCTCACTTGATAAATAATGATTTACATTAAAACTAGCAGTAACAAACATAATTACATTTAAAGGATAACAACATTTAAAATATGATGTGAAAAAATATCCCCATGTACTTGGATATGTGTAGAATTTGTCTGATAACCTGTGTTATTGTTGTGTATGTAGTAGTGTGTGTATTTGTAATTCAGGTGAGGATGGGGAAGGAGGCGGCCATGGCCTTGAGTTAGGAACCATCCTGAGTCCCGAGTGAGTAGTGAAATGGAGCGAACGCCATAGGACTCAAGTTTCGTATAACAGATAAGTTTAAATATAAGCTTATTCCACTTTAGTGCTGTGTATAATTTGCGCAATATAACCACTCACAATAGGCCACCAATTATAATAGGAACGTTTGATTTAGAATATAACTAACAAAATAGTGTAGACATCATTCTTGACTCTGGTTGGTTGGTTGGTTGGTTGGTTGGTTGGTTGGTTGGTTCTGAAGACTATGGGGCTGCGACAACGCGGTCATGTAGCCCCGTGCACTTTGGGTGTGTGTAGAATCTGTCTGATAACCGGTGTTAATTGTGATGACTGTATTAGTGTGTGTTATCTGATTTTTAATTCAAGTAAGGACTGCAGAATTTTGAATTTTTCAAATAGTTCCTACGTTTGCTGCCAAACGCCACCGTCAACGACTACTAGTTCGGAACTTAGCTACCAGACGCCACCGCAGTCGGCTCCTGGCAACGAACGTAGGAACCTAATAAGATCGTTGTTTACATTCTTAACCTATACAATTTTAATGGATTTTTAACGCTCTTAAAAAATCCGATGACTTCGGCTGGATTTGAACCCGCGATCTTGGGCATAGAGGGTCAGCATGCTACCAACTACGCCACCGAAGCCGCCATTTCTGACTCTGGTCACAATAATAATTCAATAGAACACAGGTTAACAAATTTAAAATACATCAACCTTAACGCAACAAGCATAGAAGTGAACAATAACATCTGTAAATAAGTTTGACGCGTTACACAAGTTATTACGAACTTATGTAATCTAAACATCTTATAATATAATACGCTGAGATGTATGTTTCAAAAAACTCAAGCTCCTAAACCAGAGAGAGTTAGAAGGTGTGGTTTGTACCAAAATCTTCCAAATCGTCTCAATAGTACAGGAAAAATTGTGCATTTCTTGAAAAGTTAACGGAAATATATTTATTTGTTTATAAAGTGCTTTTAAACAAATAAACAAGACGATAGCCCCTGGCAGAACTGTGCCGACTGCCGCGTACAACCTGCATAGCACTAGGGCAGGCGGGTAGTCTGTACACATGGGACGCACACAACCCATTATGCGAGAGTTCTCTCACGGGTCCGCTAATTTTATATATATTTGTGCATAAGTGTGATTCATAAACATCGTACTTAATTAAGCCTAAGTGAGCAGGATCTGAGGATGAACGCTTGACGTTTGAAATATCCAATTTATGTACCCAATTTTTTGTACATAAAAGCGTGTTATTTTCTGTTAAATATCTTATGTAGTGCCTTTCAGTCTAGGGCATATAAATACTTATTTTCCCGCCTAATGTAATTTGGCACAAAAAAAAGCGTATGAACCGACTAAAAGCTTTCTTTATTATTTAAAACCTGAGCATAGCGTTTAGAAGAGAAAGTGTGCCGACTCCCGAGTTTGCCGTATCTTTAGTATGGGTAGTTGCTGCGCCCGCCGGTAGACTGCGCAGCGGTTGGTTGTGGCTGGCTGGAGACACTTTCTAAGCGCTCGCGAGTTTGAAAACAAGGAAATGCTGCCGTGTTTAGTCCTTATTTCTTGGTGTTGAAAAGTGTATGCGATCAAGAAGCGATAGTGAAATAATACATACGTTATGACACTGGTGTGTTTAGTATTTGGAAGCCTTTACACTTATTTCTTTACGTTTGTGCAGTCGAGTGAATTATAACCTGGTAAGATTCGTCAAACAAAACTGTGTAAGTGAATATGCCGTGTTGTTTTGTTCCCGGGTGCCGATCTGGATACGACAAGTCATCTGCAACAGGTAGGCACTTTTTTAGACCTCCATAAGCCGAAGATGATTTATTAAAATGGGCTAAGGCCATTTCGAGGAAAGACATTAAATTGTCAAGTAAGTCATATGCAGGCTATGTGACAAACATTGCTCCAATATTACAACGGACACTTTCATTATAGAAGGAAAGACAGTCGAAATGACGAGAATGAGATGGAGTTTGAAGCCTGGTGCACTCCCACACTATCTAGCCGGGTATATTGTCAGGCAACTAAGGAAAGGGATCAGCTGTGTGAAGTGTGCAACAACCCTTCAAAGTGAAAAGGCCGTCGGACACAACAGCTGCAACTTTCACTAATATAAAGGACTTTGGCAAAATAAATGCCCTTAGTTACCTAACTCAACCGTCTGACAGTGTCTTCAACATTCTTTTACAGGTCGAAGTAGTCGTTGAAATGGAATTATCTTCCCTTTCAAATTTGTGGGTTGATATATTTTATGAGTGTTAGGACAGCATTGATGAGATTGTTTTAGGGCCGTGATTTTTTGATGGTGTATGGAACATAAACTGGACCTTATTGGAAAACTCGTTTTTCATTTCATGAAGTGCGCTTTTTCTTTCGTACGAAAGAAATTAGGAAAGAGCAGTCAACTTCTAAGTCTGGAAAATCATCGCGTAAGCTGTCCAAGGCTTCGGACAACTGAGAGCTATAAGTTATATGGGTGAGTTTGTCATTATACTGTATTATATTATATTTACTTTATTTGTGCAGTAGTGAATGGTCTGTAGCTTTACGATTTTCACACATTCAGTTTCATTTTGACCCCCGTCAGAATGTTTTATTTCCTTATTATATGAACCTATGACGCAATCTGATGTTTCATAATCAACACAACGGACGTCAGCGTTTTATATACTCAGTGCGGACAATTTTATATTTCGATCATCATGTCTAATACAACGTAGTGTAAGCTGATAACATTCAAGTACTGAAAAGTAACATTCAACTGCTTGTATTGATACCGTCCTCACTCAGCGCTAGCCGACGCTAGAGCCACCTAGCGGCTGGACCATACAAACTCCACAAGTCGCTTCACTTTCTCTTCTAAACGCTATGACCTGAGTATAAGAGCCCAATTTCGTTAGGAAACTCGTTAACAAAACAGACAGATGGTGATACGAATTATTCCATTCTTTAAATAGGTAGGCTACCGCTAATTAAAAAGTACTGTAGGCCTATTTAGCCTTTTAAGATACGACTGCCGCTGAACTTGGCTGTGCCAGCATTTGTTAGCCTATTTTCATGAATGATAAAAAATAGGCTTATGAGATCACCTTTTGTCTGTGTGTAATCTAAACGGCTGGAGCGATTTTAATGAAACTCGGTAAGGTCTTAGTACTATTTTGTCAAACCCCACCGTGCCCTTCAAATTTGATTACGTCTCACCAATCCAAATGGCGTCTGTGTGAAATATTTCACCGGCATTCTATATCTCCGAAGCTACTACAGATATCACCCTGAGATTTCGTACGTAGATGAAGGACGCTACTAGACGTTCACCTATCCCAATTGGTCGATCTTGTCACACCTGTATCTCCAACGAGATTAAATTACAGCTTAAACGTCCGAGCAACAACAAACCAGTGGAATACTCACCAAAAGCAACTTGTCGTGCTACTTCAATTTCAGGAATATCCATGATAGTTTACTTCAAATTTTTATTCATAAGTTTCTACAGTAACGGTAACATAAATTTGAACAATTAAGATGCGCATTGTAGACGGGGTGAAGTCCGGTTGGTTCCTCAGTTTAGGGACTGCGACAACGCGGTTATGTAACCCCGTGTACTTTGGGTGTGTGTAGAATCTGTCTGATAACCGGTGTTAATTGTGATGACTAGAGACGAGAATTATAGGCACTAAAACAGTTAAAATAGGCAGGCATATAGGCTCTTAAAATAGCCAAAATAGGCATGTAAATAGGCACTAACGTGTAAAATAGGCAACAAAATAGGCATGAAAAATTTCTTGTAATTTAATAACATATTTAATTACTATAAAAAGAATTAACAATAAGCAACTTATAATTTAATAACATACTTATCTTATATATAAAAGTGAAAGTCTGTATGTATATGGGTGGGTGGATTTGTTCCGTATACAAATCTACACCGTTTCACCAA
This sequence comes from Meconema thalassinum, assembly GCA_946902985.2. Taxonomy (NCBI): domain Eukaryota; kingdom Metazoa; phylum Arthropoda; class Insecta; order Orthoptera; family Tettigoniidae; genus Meconema; species Meconema thalassinum. The sequence continues at coordinate 1,334,777,584 of OX336388.2, forward strand.
TCTCAACCAAATTTTGCATACACATAGTTTAGGACCCAGAAGGAACGGCTGGCTACATGAATTTTCGATAGTCTTTCTCGTTCTTCTGATTTCGTCTTTTTGCACTCAAGCAAAGGCTAATGAAACAGAAAATAAACTGATGAAGTAATAGCAAGGCCGGCCATCTCCATAGCAACAGTAGCTCGAGACGGGACCACCAAGTTTACATCTATCTTGGTAAGAGGCCATGCTACACCCACTGCCAGCTAGATCGCATCCCTCCAAGCTGCTTTAAACTGCCTGTCCATTCAACACAAGATAGGTTACAGCACCAACGCACTGATCGCGGCTGCATTTTCACTCCCGGCTGGATCGCAGTTTCCCTCCTAGCTGCTTTAAACTGCCTGACCTTTCAACACAAGATAGGTTACAGCACCATCGCATTGTGATCGCCACGGAATTTTCACTGCCAACTGGATCGCATCCCTCCTGGCTGCATGGCAACAGTAGCTCAAGACGGGACCACCAGGTTTCCATCTATCTTGGTAAGAGGCCATGCTACACCCACTGCCAGTTAGATCGCTTCCCTCCAAGCTGCTTTAAACTGCCTGTCCATTCAACACAAGATAGGTTACAGCACCAACCCACTGTGATCGCCACGGCATTTTTACTGCCAGCTGGATCGCATCCCTCCTGGCTGCTTTTAACTGCCTGCCCATTCAACACTCAGGCGCGTATGACGTCAGAAAAGTTGGATGGCGCAGCCACGCGGCAGAATGTTGAAGCTGTAGCATTGTGACTGGTGAGATTTATTTAGATGGTGAAGCATTAACGTCGTGATGGAAACAGAAAGAAATTTGTCAAATTCGAGGAGGTACTGCTCTGTATACGGTTGCAAATCGTATAAAACGGCTACGAAATATCTTCACTACTTTCCTGTACAAAAAGTTCAGAGAGAAAGATGGGCTTCGTCGCTGTCAATTGGAAAACGTGTTACATGTTACATGACAGTGTGCAGCCTGCATTTTTGTGAAGACGACTTCTTTCCACCGGTACTGTTGATTATTGATAGTTATTGTCTCTAATTTGTATTCACATGGATTTAGCTACATCAAAAATACTGATAAACTTATAGCCTATTACTTCGGTGCCCTACAAAGAATGTAATCCGCCCTTCGTAAACTTATTTTAGGGGTTCTTCCGATTGACAATAGCCGAATGGTTAGAAAACTTAAGAAAAATGCTGTTCCTAGCCTTAATTTTCCAGAGAATTTATATTCTTGCCTTTGAACAGCAAGTATGTAGGTCATTGAAGTATGATTTGGCTTAAATTGTGTTTTTCACTATGATCTCCCTACTGTTGAACTTGTTAATTAAAATGTAAAATCTTAGTTTTAAGTATCGGTTTGGTGACCCATCATCCCAGGCAGGCCGGCAACACCTATACTACTCAGGCAGATAGGTCACTTAGCAGTAATTTTGAAGTTATAGTGATGTTAAGTATACATATGCGGTAATGTAGCAGGAGACGGGATCGGCCTAGGCTATTCTAACTTTAATTAGTTCTCATTTCAGGGTTTTACAGTTTTGAGTGCGAATAGTTGGTTTGAAAGTTGTACAACAGTAAGAAGAGTATGTTTTGTATAGGTTTTAATTGGTATTATGGTTTATATCGAACTGAGGAGTGAATTTGGTTTGGCTTTTAGTGTAGTTTTTGATCTGTTCCGTTTGCTTATGACAAGTTCAAATGGAGACTCCAGCTTTGTTAAATATATGTATTTTAAATATTTAATTAAATATATTGATAAAGAGGATGTCTCCATTTTAACTTGCCTGTGGCAAGAGATTAATAAATTAACATTCTTGCCTTTGAACAGCAAGTATGCAGGTCAATATTGAAGTATGATTTGAGCATCCCAAGTACGCTTCTTTGAACCCTAAACATTCATGCAAATTCAGAGTTGCTTGATTCAATTTATTATCAGGGAGTCATCCTTTGTGTTATGTGATATATATATATATATATATTGTGAAATTAATAAAAACATCGATACCGCTAGGCTCCCAAGTACAGGCTTCATATATGTAACAGCAGACAGTAAATTAACTATCTACATGTGGGTAATATTTTTAACTGGTAGTAATTAGTCACTGCGTTTAAATTGATTATAAAAATATTTCTATCAATGAAAAGAAATATGTAGTATTTTGCCATCATAAATTAGAAGCCATAACAAACGCACACCCAATTACTTCACGTCACTATATCGCCACCATATTGCAAACAGCTGACCGTAAGCTCCTCCCCCGTTTCGGACGTCAATACTGTATATTAATTCACAGTTAGGTTGCAGCGCCAACCTAACGCGGCTTTTGAAGGGGACGATACCTGAAACTAAGGGTTTTTAACTTTGGAGGCTTAATATCGAGATTGAAAAAACGCGAAAACATGGCACTAAGTTAGTTCTTTTGTTATTCAATCAGCATAAAGTTTATGATATTAATTCACACACATACTAACGGGTAAATTTTCAATATAAAGAAAAGCGAAATACAAAACGAAGGGTTGTTAAGTTTGGAGGCTTAATATTGATATCCCAGGCGCTATTTCTGGTGACTTCCGAGAATTCCCATTCTTGTTCGTGGCCTAAACACATATTGAGAAATGAGAATATATTCTGTCGAGCACACCAGCTGCAATATAATGCACTTTAAAATACAGTCGAAAGCCTACGTTTCTAAACACAGGAATAAAATAGGCAAATTCCCGTCTCTAGTGATGACTGCGTTAGTGTGTGTTATCTAATATTCAGGTAAGGACTGCAGACTGTCAATTTCAAGTAGTTCCTACTTTTGCTACCAAATGCTACCGTCAACGACACCTAGCTGTGAACTTGGCTACTAGATGCCACCGCAACCGGCACATGGTGGTGAACGTTGGAACTTAACTGAGAGTTAATCACAATCTAGCGTACCGTACAAATTTAGCCTCACACAATTGTAGTAAGTGGAAGGTTCTTTTACATGCCATGCATCTATGAAATATGAAAGATTTGGAAAATTATAGAGGAATAAGTGTACTTAACTCTGGATACAAAATTTATGCAAATATTGTTGAGAAAAATTACTGAACCATTACTCTGAGGTAATAGGGAATGAACAACATTGGTTTAGAAAAGGTCGCACAAGTGCAGATGCCTACTTCACCTTAAAAATTTTGATCGAAAAACGCAGGGAATTCAATTTGGAAACACACATATCATTTGTTAATTTTAAGAAAGCCTTTGATTTTGTTGACAGAAACAGACTTATTGACATATTGGCCAGGGATTGTGTCCCCAACAGTTAATTGATAACATTTACAACATGTATAGTGGTACTCTTATTGCAGTAGGGTTAAGTAATCATAAATCCGAGTGGAAGCCAATCAGCAGAGGGGTAAGACAAGGCTGTGGACTCTCTCCATTGCTATTCATAATCTACATGAATGCTATATTAAAGGAATGGAGGTGTGAAAGACATGGTTCAATACCTATCAGCAGGCATCTAAAAAAATTAGACGCTATACTATTTGCTGATGATGTTGCATTGGTAGCAGCATCTGAAGATGATCTGCAGTGGTCAGTATTCAACCTCCAGAAAGTGGCATCAAAATTCAGCATGTGCATTTCTATGAAAAGACTAAAGTAATGGCCTTTAAGGGTAAGGACCCTATCCCCAGTAAAATTTGTCTGGATGGTAAATTTTTAGAAAGAGTTAACGAATTCAAGTATTTAGGATATAATTTATCTTTTCAAGAAGAACGAGACATAACTGCAAAAATAACTAATTATACCAGAACAACAGGAATCATCAATCACGTCATGAAGCCATCTCTTGTCCAAAGGCATACACGCTTGCGTTTGTACAACACATTAGCCAGACCAACCCTATGCTATGGCAGCGAGGCATGGACAATAAAATCTCAGGACATCTCCAGACTCACAGCACGAGAAATGACCTTTATGCGCCGAACAGCAGGCTATACTAAATTGAATCATAAGAGAAACGAGGATGTGCTGAAGGAACTAAAAGTGAAACCAATAACTACATACATTTGTGAATACCAAGAGAACTGGAAGCATCATGTCCAAAGGATGGAACCTGGAAGATTACCAAAGGAGATCCTTCGCTACCAGCCAAGGGGAAATAGATCGATAGGACGTCCGATGAAGAGATGGAGGGAAAGTGCAAGACCGTAACGGGACATTTGGCCCAATACTTGGAAGGAAGATGATGATGATGACGATGATGATGATGATGATGATGCATGTATGACATGGGCCAGCCGGCTTTAATTCCCCTCCGAAGGAAGGCATACTGAGGAATTTTTACCCATTAAAAAATCGGACGATTTTGGCCGGGTTTGAAACCGCGGGGTGAAGTCCAAAAGGGACACATGTATTTCAATGACCATTTGAGTAGTAGTGTGAGAAGTGATCCCTCCTGCAAATATCACACTGAATCTCCTGTTGAATTACCGGACAGTAGCCTATAGCGGTGTACGTTGTCAAGACCCACGTCCGCAAGTGGGTGCTAGAAGTCCGGCGACGAACTTTCGAAACCCGGCTCTAGCAAAAGCGTGGATTTACTACCGATTTTCCACCCCACCTCCTGTCAAATGTCGGGATAGTGCCTACAGCAAATACCGTATCGAGACATAAACCCAATCCTAGAATTAATTAATTACTTACCCACTACAGTACTAGTCTACCCTCACTATAGAAACATGGGTTATCTCACGATTTCAATCACACAGGACTGATGACCAAATGCCCCTAAAAATGGATTTACATCCTTTCCGTAACAGTTAGCTTTCTCAAAAGATATTTGGAACCGTACATAAGTCTCTGTAACAGTTGGCTTCCCCGGTGGATCATTGGTACACCAGACCCTGTAACAGTCAACTTCGTCTTTAGATCTTTGGTAGAACAGTCTGAGCAACAGATTCCTCGATAGATCATTGGTAGAACAGTCTGTGTAACAGCTTCCTCTTTAGATAATCGGTAGAACAGTCTGTGTAACAGCTTCCTCGATGGATTATTGGTACAACAGTCTGTGTAACGGCTTCCTCGATGGATCATTGGCAGAACAGTCTGTGTAACAGCTTCCTCGATGGATCATGGGTAGAACAGTCTGTGCAACAGCTTCCTCGATGGATCATTGGTAGAACAGTCTGTGTAATAGCTTCCTCGATGGATTATTGGTAGAACAGTCTGTGTAACAGCTTCCTCGATGGATCATGGGTAGAACAGTCTGTGCAACAGCTTCCTCGATGGATCATTGGTAGAACAGTCTGTGTAACAGCTTCCTCGATGGATCATTGGTAGAACAGTCTGTGTAACAGCTTCCTCGATGGATCATGGGTAGAACAGTCTGTGCAACAGCTTCCTCGATGGATCATTGGTAGAACAGTCTGTGTAATAGCTTCCTCGATGGATCATTGGTAGAACAGTCTGTGTAACAGCTTCCTCGATGGATCCTGGGTAGAACAGTCTGTGCAACAGCTTCCTCGATGGATCATTGGTAGAACAGTCTGTGTAATAGCTTCCTCGATGGATCATTGGTAGAACAGTCTGTGTAACGGCTTCCTCGAAGGATCATTGGTAGAACAGTCTGTGTAACAGCTTCCTCTATGGATCATGGGTAGAACAGTCTGTGTAACAGCTTCCTCGATGGATCATTGGTAGAACAGTCTGTGCAACAGCTTCCTCGATGGACCATTGGTAGAACAGTCTATGTAACAGCTTCCTCGATGGATCATTGGTACAACAGTCTGTGTAACAGCTTCTTCTTTGGATCATTGGTAGAACAGTCTGTGTAACCGCTTCCTCGATGGAACATGGGTAGAACAGTCTGTGTAACAGCTTCTTCGTTGGATCATTGGTGGAACTGTCTGTGTAACAGCTTCTTCGATGGATCTTTGGCGGAACTGTCAGTGTAACAGCTTCTTCAATGGATCATTGGTAGAACAGTCTGTGTAACAGCTTCCTCGATGAATCATTGGTAGAACAGTCTGTGTAACAGCGTCTTCGATGGATCATTGGCAGAACCATCTGTGTAACAGCTTCCTCGATGAATCATTGGTAGAACAGTCTGTGTAACAGCGTCTTCGATGGATCATTGGTGGAACTGTCTGTGTAACCGCTTCCTCGATGGATCATTGGTACAACAGTCTGTGTAACAGCTTCTTCGATGGACCATTGGTGGAACTGTCTGTGTAACAGCTTCTTCGATGGATCATTGGTAGAACAGTCTGTGTAACAGCTTCCTCGATGAATCATTGGTAGAACAGTCTGTGTAACAGCGTCTTCGATGGATAATTGGTGGAACTGTCTGTGTAACCGCTTCCTCGATGGATCATTGATAAAACAGTCTGTGTAACAGCTTCTTCGATGTATCATTGGTGGAACAGTCTGTGTAACCGCTTCCTCGATGGATCATTGGTAGAACAGTCTGTGTAACAGCTTCTTCGATGGATCATTGGTGGAACAGTCTGTGTAACAACTTCTTCGAAGGACCATTGGTAGAACAGTCTGTGTAACAGCTTCCTCGATGGATCATTGGTACAACAGTCTGTGTAACAGCTTCTTCGTTGGATCATTGGTAGAACAGTCTGTGTAACCGCTTCCTCGATGGATCATTGGTAGAACAGTCTGTGTAACAGCTTCCTCGATGGATCATTGGTACAACAGTCTGTGTAACAGCTTCTTCGTTGGATCATTGGTAGAACAGTCTGTGTAACCGCTTCCTCGATGGATCATTGGTAGAACAGTCTGTGTAACAGCGTCTTCGATAGATCATTGGTAGAACAGTCTGTGTAACAGCTTCCTCGATGAATCATTGGTAGAACAGTCTGTGTAACAGTGTCTTCGATGGATCATTGGTGGAACTGTCTGTGTAACCGCTTCCTCGATGGATCATTGGTAGAACAGTCTGTGTAACAGCTTATTCGATGGATCATTGGTGGAACTGTCTGTGTAACAGCTTCTTCGATGGATCATTGGTAGAACAGTCTGTGTAACAGCTTCCTCGATGAATCATTGGTAGAACAGTCTGTGTAACAGCGTCTTCGATGGATCATTGGTGGAACTGTCTGTGTAACAACTTCTTCGAAGGACCATTGGTAGAACAGTCTGTGTAACAGCTTCCTCGATGGATCATTGGTACAACAGTCTGTGTAACCGCTTCCTCGATGGATCATTGGTAGAACAGTCTGTGTAACAGCTTCCTCGATGGATCATTGGTACAACAGTCTGTGTAACAGCTTCTTCGTTGGATCATTGGTAGAACAGTCTGTGTAACCGCTTCCTCGATGGATCATTGGTAGAACAGTCTGTGTAACAGCTTCTTCGACGGATCATTGGTAGAACAGTCTGTGTAACAGCTTCTTCGTTGGATCATTGGTAGAACAGTCTGTGTAACAGCTTCCTCGATGGATCATTGGTGGAACAGTCTGTTATCCTTTGTCTATGTAGAAAGGAAGACATCAGATGTTGCTTTGATTTATCCATCTTCGTTATGTCAGGAAACATTGGCATGGCGCATTGGGCAGCAAGATACAGGCACTCCCAAGAGGGGTGAAATCCTGAGGTGAAAGTTAACTCACCTCTCTTTATTCTTGGTAGAAATTAGGTAACCTCTAATCATGAATGAACAGTGGGAGAGGGGAAGAGTTCATAAGAGCAACAGGCTAGCGGGGGGAGGAGCTCTGGGCTGATACTAGGCAATATCAGTATCAGGGGTCCATAGACCTTAAACGCTGTGTTCGTAATGGCCTGCCATAAATGAAACAATGACAGATGATCTGTCTGATGGTTTCTTAGACTAAAATGATTAATTGTATGATGCTCACAGAAGCAGCCGCTTGAAGACGGTCGCTTGGGCTCTTGGCACAAACATAGAAGGAGACCATCCGATGACTGAAACGTTGTACACATGACCACTAGTGTATGTGTCTTCCTGTACATTTCTAACAACTATACAATAAAACTTCAGTAAATTTTCTTGGATTTTGCAGTGTCTATTGCGGGGTTCTGCCTAGGTGCAACAAGTGAGGCTCATCAGCAGGCTCTTGGTACACCCTGCCCGGATTGCTGTTGTGGTAGTGGACCATGCACTACGTCTCTGAAGCGCATCGCACTTCTTTGCTGCGGGAACTACTACTCGGTTCCAAGCTCTGTGAACTTGCGGGGTGAGGTGACGCGGGAGACGGGAAGAGAAGGGCCTGTCAACAGCCCGTCGTGTTATCTGGAATTCCTGTCTATTCCAGTAATGCTAACATAAGGTCGTTGCTCAAACCACTGTAGTGTTGCGAATGAGTGAGTGAGTCACCGACCAATGCATTTGGTTCTGTTACTACACACGGACCGGGAATCCCACACATCAATCCTCATCATCCGCGATCCACATTCCTCTCAGGTTCACGGAGCTTGGACTCGAGCAGTATAGGGCTAGAAAACTGGGAGCCTGGGACAAGTTCCACTCACACACCCAGACTTGCGCAGGGGATTAGGACCGGCCGTACTTCCACCGCATGAGTCATCTACTCTCACTGGACGTCCGTCTATCAAGCGTTATTTAAGTTGAAAAAAACATTCACAGGGAGTTGACATTTGAACAAGTGATGCGCATCCAGTGAAATCTGTGGTGAAGATTTTAATTTCTTATTAACTGCTGTTTCGTTGTAGGAGTTTCATTTTAATATCAGTCAGAGGTAAGATACAGATCATTCGCATATACAACTTACATCCATGTAATGTAATGTTACGTATGCAAGGTGTGTGAGCTTAGCAATGAGTTCGTTTTTCTTAGGTTGGCCGCTGAAATGGCGCCAAAACAAAATAAAGAGACTCGCTCCTACACAGCTGAAACACTTAAAGAAGCATTACGATTGGTGAAGGAAGAAAAAAGGAAGCTTGTAGTTTAACGTGACCGTTAATCTAGAGATCATGAGCCACGGGACCTCCTTTTTACGTGGAATCCGAACCACAGGACATGGCATTTCACATCGAAAATCTCAGGCATACAGCTAGACCGCTGAGCCACCACGCCCCTCTTTGGTGAAGGAAGAAGGATGGACTTTATACAAGGGCAGAAGTCATATTAGTAACCCGTGGAGTACACTAAAGGATTGATGCACAAAATATTTAGCCAATCCAAGAAGTGCAACCCTTGCAAAAATTGGAAAGCCATTCATTATGCCACTTGAACTTGAAGTGAAGATATTGTGTCAAGATAGACACAGTAGATCGGTCTAGGCCTAATTCCAGACCCCAGGACAATGACGATGATGGCTGTGGTGATTGCGGTGGCTCACCTTGCGGATGACGCCAAGAGGCAGAATTGAGCCGAATGGATTGAGTGCCAGTTTTGCAATGTGTGGAACCTACAATGTCTATCTTATGTGTGATAGGTGCGAGGAATCAGATAGTGACTAAGAAGAACCAACTAAACTTAAAATAATTTTAATGGAATTTTTTGTCTATTAAAAAAAATATTTTGTGTAGTGAAATATTTCAATATGGCCAATAAGGGGTAGTAGAAACGTATACATACGGTTTCAACACTTTCATTACATTAAACATTATTTTTCAAGCTTAAAAAGTACACTGAATGGTAAACACCATGATATCACGGAGTAACTTGAACACTAGACGGAGTAACTTGAATATCACGGCGTTACCTACTTCTACTACCGACATTTGTTAGTTAATACCTTGAAATAACTTATGGATATTTGTAAGATATATGCCAGAAATGAAACCAATCAAAATGACTGAAATCTAAAATTTCTGAAATAATGACAGGAAAAGCTTAGTATCATGGATTACTTAACTTTACCCTACATTGCTCTAATGAACCACAAATAAAATAAGAAAACCAAAAATACAGTTCATGGATGTTGTGTTTCTATTATCCCGGTGTTAGTTTGTGAAAATAATGTAAATTATACATTGTTTCGTATAATTTTTATTGTAATATCAGTGGCGACTGCACATTAAAATTGTACCTTTATCTTCTGAAAAATGTTGCTGCAGTTGTACCCGTAAATTAGGTGCGCCTGTTCATGAAGACATTATAATTTTTATGTTTTTTCCACTTTTCAATACAAATTTTACACGCTTTCACAATGTTACTGGTACATGATTCGGTCCGTATTTGACCTTCCTGCCAACATGCACCAATCTCTCACATTCAATTAGGTTAGTGTTGGAGAATATTTTATCCACCATATGTAAGTCTTGACATAATGTGTCACTTAAATTAAAATAACCTTGATTTAAAATTCCTTAAAAATTTTAAATAAAAAAAGTTATTTTTGTGCCTAGAACATTGCTGCTTTCAATTCTTAAGTTATGTGTAACAAAAATTGTCTTGAAGCGTATTAAAACACAACTTAAGAAATAAAAGCAGCAATGTTTTAGACACAGAAAGTGAACTTTTTCCATTTCTCCAAGACTAGTCTAATTAAATGTGAGTGATTGCTGCATGTTGTCTGCGGAAGGTCAAATACGGACTGAAACATCTACCAGTAACATTGTGAAAGTACTGTATATAAAATTTGTATTGTAAAGTGGAAGAAAAGTGACGGTCAGTCTGAAAGACTAGACTTTGTATCATTTTATGTTCGACCCTGACTATTATATGTCTGAAAACTGTATCATAATGATAGTCATTATAACACTCTTTTTCATTATGAAACAGTTTCTCCCACCAATCACAGCTCAAGAAACAGTTGTTTGACCAATTAGATAAGGATACCTTCGCGCATGCGCTCAAAATCCAACATGTCAATATAAATTACCGAAAGTGCACCGTCCATATGTTCGCGTAAATAAACTGGTGAATATGCGACAAGAAATAGCACTGTAAGTTAATATCCCCAAATCCGATTTCTACAGAGCGCGTTGTTTTCAAACGACGTCGGTGACAGTTTTACAGAATACTGGTGCACAATCTGCACATATGGCATTGAAGCACACAGAGCGCACGCGTCGGACGGCCAGAGAGCTAGGAGAACAGAGATATCCTACCCAGCGCAGCACCTGATCACAACATTCTAGTGACAGAACAGATATTTATGAATATTTATGTTAAAACATATAATAAAGTTATAATTATCGTCGAACATAAACAGTCGTATGCAACTCGCCTATAATGGTATTTAAGACACTCGTATGAAAATTATAAAACTTGCTTACGCTCGTTTTATAAACATACTCGTGTCTTAATTATAGCCAATATAGGCTCGTTGCATAATGTACTATTAAATGCTACAAATGCTGAAAAATGCTAGAAAGGCTGGAGGCTTCTCGCTTCGCTCGAAGCCAAAGACTCTTGACATGTTAGAAAATTATCTGCATAATACATATCTTGCTTATCTTGTTTCAAATTACTCGCGAACAGCAAGTGCAAACCAAGGGCAAAGCAAGGTGAAGCGCGCTGGGACTTGCCCCTTCCATCCAGTCTAAAAACTCTTATAGTGGGTGATGTATTGAAGATAGAGATATGCTCTCCCGGACTTTTTTGTAGAACTCTTCATGCTGACCAATTCTTACGCTCATAGTATATTGATATTTTTAACGGTTTGCCCAGCGTAAGCTTAAGAAGCGCACTTACGCCAAGTTTTTTTCCGACTTTTTCACTGAAATCGTTACGGATTGGCTTCCTTTGATCATACATAATTATGTTCTGCAGAATCTTTCCTCGAGATATCCTTTACAGAATGGTGAAAACCGCATCAAAATCCATCCAGTGGTTCACGAGATTACCCGTGACATCCAAGAATCGGGGATTTTTGTTTTATACTAACGAAGTAGAGATTGTCGGGGTACACATGCACCAAGCGGTACTATGACGTCACACACCTCAGTGCATCTGGGTACATTTCGTCCCGTCACCGTAACGTAACGCCAGACCCCAGCGTTACGACGAAGTCGACAAGATCATTTAAAATGAAAAAAAAAAAAAAACTTAATCAATACGGCCAAAAATGACGCATGTCACACAGTCATAGATATACATGTTCATGAAGAATCGTCACTGCCGTGCTTTGTACTCCATGATTACAAGCTCACTACACTTTCACATACGCAAAATAATGAAGCTCAACAAAGAATGGTACGAATACAAAGCTGGTGATGTTTGTCTGTAAGAAAACTGTCCTCTGCGAATTATTTTATCATTTTAAATGATCTTGTCGACTTCTTCGTTACGCTGGGGTCTGGCGTTACGTTACGGTGACGGGACGAAATGTGGGATGCACTGAGGTGTGTGACGTCATAGTACCGCTTGGTGCATGTACCCCGACAATCTCTACTTCGTTAGTATAAGACAAAAATCCCCGATTCTTGGATGTCACGGGTAATCTCGAGAACCACTGGATGGATTTTGATGCGGTTTTCACCATTCTGTAAAGGATATCTCGAGGAAAGATTCTTCAGAAAATATTTATGTATGATCAAAGGAAGACAATCAGTAACGATTTCAGTGAAAAAGTCGAAAACAAACTTGGCGTCCGTGCGCTTCTTAAGCTTACGCTGGGCAAACCGTTAAAAATATCAATATACTATGAGCGTAAGAATTGGTCAGCATGAAAAGTTCTACAAAAACGTCCGGGAGAGCATATCTCTATCTTCAATACATCGCCCGCTATAAGAGTTTTTAGACTGGATGGAAGGGGCAAGTCCCCGCGCGCTTCACCTTGCTATGCCCTTGGTTTGCACTTGCTGTTCGCGAGTATTTTGAAACAAGATAAGTATTATGCAGATAACTTTCTAACATGTCAAGAGTCTTTGGCTTCGAGCGAAGCGAGAAGCCTCCAGCCTTTCTAGCATTTTTCAGCATTTGTAGCATTTAAAATGATTCAAAGTCTAGTCTTTCAGACTGTCACTTTTTCATATAGGCTACAGTATTACTGTTTTTAAATCTTCGAGTGAATGAGAAGTAAAGGGTGCATTTATTAAATAATCCATTGTATTCATTGCTTTTGAAGGTCTCCCACTTCATCAACGCTTGCTGTCACAAACGTTAATTGTGGACAGTGCCACCAAATTCAACATACAGAGCATCGCTACTCGCTAGCGCGCTAGGTATTTGTCGATATCCATTAAATTACTCATTATCATTAGAGAAAATGTTATGATTTACATTTAATGTAATTTAAATAACGCCCTTAATCGCTATTTAATTCCAAATTTATAACATTTGTCCAAAACTCTAGGCTTAAGTCAAAAACAAAATTATTTATTTGGTACGATAACACTAGTCACAGAATTCCAAGAGACTTTTTTTTCCTACCCTTGGAACGAATGACAACACCCTCGGATACCCTTGGTTTGCTTCCTATAACCACTGCCATCTAGTGGTCATCATAAGAATAATTTCAAACAGCAACATTGGGTATCCCATTGATGTGTTAAGTCCGAAGCCAACGTAGCAGTTCAGCATTCCAACGTTCTCCCCAGAGCCCATACAACGGTTCCTTTTGTCCTTTCTCCTTGTCACCATGGGCTAGCAATCTCGTGGCCCAAAGTCGACGTTTAAACAACGTCTGCGTGCATGAGCAAAATACCTAATGGACTCTTGGGCCCAGAGCACCCAAAGAAGCGAGCTGTAAGGTGGCGCGTTATTCAAACCAAGACCAACTGAGGATTGTAGTTGGTCTTGTTCAAACATTCTGGTGCATTTTCATACTGAGCAGCGCACAACGCTGCCATTATTTAGATCGTTAAGGCTTAAAGGAATGAATTACTAATGTAGGTTATTGGTAAGGAGGGCCCTGGCCCACTGGCCCGTTAGAGCCAGCCATCCCTGAATGATATATAGAACTTAAACATACTGATCACTTTACGACAAGATAACAAATTTAAAAACATTAGAATTTGATTGGCCAAGTGCAATAGGTGACTCACGGTGCGGAAATACGGCTGGTCCTAATCCCCTGCACTGGTGTGTGTGTGGTCCACGGGAGTGTGAGTAGAACTTGTACCTTGCTCCCAGCCTATCTCCCAGTTTGCTAGCCCTATAAGAGCTCCCACAACATTATCTTCTCCCTATAGAGGTACCAAAAGGTGGAGTGTTGTCTTTTACGGCGAAACACCGGCAACAAATGTACGGCAAAACTTGCTGGAGTTTAAATTCTTGGATGTGAAAGCCAATATTTCAACTATACAATCCTGTGATACAATAATAATGAATGAGTGCCTTTTTCCCCAGATCAGAAGGCACCAATAGAAGTGAAAAAGTATTGTAAAAGGTGCGTAGCTTAGGACAAAATAGGAGAAAATGTACGTAGCATTCAGCAATACCGCTTGCAAGCCTACTGCTGTGTGTAAACCTGGGAACCAGGAAATGCCTCTTGGGGATGAGTCAACAATTGCTTCATGTTCTGATATCCACTGGGTTTGTGTGTAAACATCAACAAGTCTGAGAAACGTAAACAAGATAACACTAACAGACGTGAGTCAGATGTTATCCAGGTGAGGGTCACTCAGACAGGTGATAAGAGAAGGACAATTTCATAGAGAGGAAGGGATATCCTCTTCCCCTCATGAATGCACCATACATGTAAGGAAAGGAAGGAAGGTTGTAGTTTTACGTGACCGTGAATCTTGTGATTATGAGCCACAGGACCTCATTTTTACGTGGAATCCAAACCACAGGACATGGCATTTCACTTCGAAAATCTCACATGCATTGCCCGGGAATCGAAATCAGTCCACCTTGGTGAGAGGCCAACAGCTTGACCACTGTGCCACCACGCCCCGTTCGATACTTGTAGCGGTGTTGCCAGGATAGATACCGTTAACGGCCCTCCACAAAGTGATTACAGTAACATGGATTTTTAGAAGAACCACTCGCGTATGTAGATTCATCCCTCGCTTACGTAGATTCATCCCTCCCGTATGTAGATTCACCCCTCGCTTGCGTAGTTTCATCCCTCGCGTATGTAGATCCATCCGTGGCGTACGTATATATATATATATATATATATATATATATCCTTTGCGTATGTACAATCATCCTTCGTGTATGTAGATTCATCCTGGGTATCATTTCATCCTTTGGTTACGCTGCACAACATAGTGCAAACACAAAGTAGGCCTATAGGCTTATCAAGATACGAGTTGTGACTGTACATAAGTCACATATATGTTAGAAGCATGGCCACCTCTTGCTGGTGCACTACAGGGAGTCTAGTGGTTTGTGCATACTGGATTCTCTGTGGTGACCTAGTAATGAGGTGGCAGGGGGCTTTGCACATTTAGTTGTTGCCATGGTTTTTGTGTTATGAAAAGATGAAAGTTAGGCTTGTTATGTGTTTATGATGTGAATGGTTATGTTATGTGTAGATGTTATGAGATGTATAAATTCTTGATTAAAGAAGAAGTTAAGAGAAATAAAGTTTCCTTTTTGTGTAACAACAATCACTACCCCTAATAATAGCAATAACCAAAAATATACGTTACAAATGGCGCCCAATATGGGGATGGATAAAGGAAACTAGAATGACTATTTGTTAGCAACGGCAGGGAAAAATAAACATGATGTGCACACAGATCTTGTCACTGCTGGACTACTGTACCAGGTTTATTGGTTGTAAGCAATATGACACAGGAAAAAACAAAACACAATCAACAGGCTGTAGCCAACCTACACAGTGCCTGCACACTAATGTCAACCTTTAAATTACAAACACCAACACTTCCCCTTAATTTAAAGTACAGCACACACAACATACTGTACCCGACTGGGGTACTGGGGGTTCGAACCTATGACATTTAAATTCAGAAAGAGAAAATATTCATAAGATATTCACAGTCATTTGGACTAAGAGTAAGGCCTCATGGAGCAACTCGTACAGTGACTCAACGTAATTAATGTCCGCTATCATGATACATTGCATGCAGGCCGTGTCTGACTCACGGAGAGCGCGTATGAACGCAGTATCAGCGAGTGATGTCATGCAAACGGAAAGTTTTCGAGCAAAGAGAGAGAAGGGGAATTCACCTATGAATGCCGAGTCATGATTAAAATGGCAACCTTGGAGTGTCTTACAACGCCGCAGTATGATGAAATAATTGATTTTTAGGGAAACTATGCAAAATTGTTTAGATAATGTGGCGTCAACCAGAATAATCCTGGAAATTAGGAATACGCATAGAAGAAAAGTGCTTACGAAGCTATACGTCATTTAGGCGGGGCTATCAAGCAGTCCTTGGTAGGAGAGAAAAAAGAACACCTCGCCCACACAACTGAGGAGCCCTTTTGATTTAATTTAAATAAAGTGACCGATCGATTTTCGGAAAATAAGAGGAGAATTTAACGTTGGAATCATGAGGAACATAAGGGTTATTTTTTCGAAGACGTGCGGCCCTCGCTTCAAAAGATAGCTCCGAGAAGAAGAACGAATTGATTTATTTTTGCAAGTTCTCAATATATAGCCGAGCTTTCAGCCAGAGAGTACGCAGTTTTGTCAGTCCAGTGGGGCGTGATGCTGTATCAAGTGCAGTTAGTTTGGTGAATCTCCGAGGAGGTCACCCGGTATCAACAAGTAACGCCGTCATTACGCCAAGTTAGGCCCGGTAAAGGGCAAAAGAACATTATTAAGTATATTCAGTCTTTGGTGTCCGCTGATGCGGGGCACGCTGGATCAGAACTATCTGATCGTCATCATACGCAAAGTCGACGAAAATATTCAATCTTTGCCGACCATAAGGCAGGGTCGTGCCAGAGTACAGCCGATAGTCAGTTCACCGTAGATACAAGAGAGCACAGCATTGCTTTTACAACTATAATTCAGGCTTCAAGTATAGTCAGTTCAAGGGAACGTTATTTCGCGCCGTAGGGATGTAAATCGAACGTGGATTCTCAAAGGGAGGGCCACGGAGTCCGATTCACAATAAACATTCGAAGTATAACAAACGTCAAATCGAAACTGTAGAAGGCGCCGAGTGAAAGAACATTTTGGACAAAGTCAGAAGTATCTGCAAGTAAATACGCAGCAAAGGAAACAATTAGGTCCAGTTAGAACACGCAAACCAAATAGTATCGCTAGTGTTAGGACCGTGATAGGATCCCATTAGTATTTGTATGAAAGCCATGGAAAAATAGGACCGTGTGAAGAGTATACGCACCAAAAGTATAAAGTATACGTGCAATAAATAAAAGTATTGCGGTAGAAAGGTGCAAAACACGAACGAATGAGACGAACTGGGTAATAATATAATCTAGGGAGTAACAATTTCTCGCAACCAATCGGTGCAGAATAAAGGACCCCGTTATGCTCACAAACCAGGGAGTTTAAACGGTTGGAAAGGATCGAACTTTGTAAGTCAAGACAAGGACAGAACTAGGAAGCGGTCATAGGATCTGAAGGACAATCCGGACCAGGATAGGGAATCGTTATCCAGAAACGTGTTGGAGGCCACCGCTCGTTAATGAGATGCGACCCAGACAATTACAAAGTGTAATGTAGTGTAAATAAGATTTGTGAAGTAGGACTAAACCACAATTGGTTTTATTTTTAATATATAAACGTGTGAAGTGTTTTCCAGTGTTATTAAAAAAAAGGGTAATACGTGTGAAGAATTAATAGTCTATTTGAAAGGTATATATAAAAATTTGTGTCAGTAGTCCTAAGAAGAAATGTGTAAATTTACAAATATGTGTCACCAAGTGAAAGCCAAGTGTTCTGTGAAAGGGAAATTAGTGTGTTGTTATATTGTTCGTAATATGTGCTAATTACGACAAATAATGGGTGAAACTTTTCACGAAGATGATCCATAACTACGAATTGGGGTGAGTACGAATGACTGTATTGCATGTGACCATTGTGAAACCCAAATTTTGAATGTGAAATTGTCAATTAATATCCATGTAAAGTGATAATTTTAATCATGTTAAAATTAAAAGTGCGATTAGTAATGTCCGGCCGTAATGATAAGTGTCGCGCAAATTAAGTGTTCGCTTTAATAATTAAAGATAAAAGAAACCCGAAGATACGCACGCCATTATAATATTAAATGTGGGAAGCAACCAATTTAAAGTGATGTTAATGAAAAAATTGGATAATCAGTAAATAACAGTGACGATAAATGTAAATTTTGAAAAGGGAAATAAGTTGAATATAAAGTAATAATATAGCGAGTTTGTATGCTCAGATGTAAAGCTAAAACATGATAATTGTTGAAAGGTCAAGTAAATAGAAAAATCGCTAATGAACCAAGTTTGGTAATAAAATATAAAGGCATTATAAAGAATAAATCAGCATAGGCATTAAAACCAGCTAAATGATAAAAGTAATAATAATATGGACCGCAATTAATGAATAATGTGTGTAATAAGCCAGTTCGCTACCCTTGAGGGGGTACCTAACTGAATTGATTAAATATTGAAGTATCCAAGTTGAATATATTGATTGTTGCCGAATAAAGGGCCGAAATAAAGTAGACTCCTAGTACAGCTATAAATATAAATAATGTTATATGCAAAAGGGCGACTTGTTATAGTTCTGTGGGGAGAAATCGTCAGATATTGTTGTGTCAAAGTGAAAGATAAAATGCTCACTATTAAATAAGTATGTTTCTCATGTAGCCAGGATGCACATGAATGGATAAATCTTCGTAATGATGGATGGATGTTGGTATATGTTGTAGCCATCACGGGCTTAGGAATACGTGCATTTTATTAGCGGTCAGACAGGGCACAGCGTCTCTGGATTGATCAGCTTATTAGTATTCCCATCCCAGCTAAGTTATAATGGTAGCCAATGCAGGCTTAAAATATGCACAAAGTATACCCTGACAGCATAGAACAGTTCGCCTCGTAATGCATGATAACTGCCTAATTATACAGTGCGCAGTAAGTAAAGCGAAAATAAGTTAGGAAATCCTTGGATATTCAATATTAGTGTGGCCATCGTTGAGAAGTAAAACATATGGTGTCTAAAGACTAGGGTAGGTTAAGTCTGTTGTGAAGGGACAACACGCCGGCCGCTCACTTGAGAGCTGATTTATGGCACGAGGGGAGAGCCAGGAACTCATTGTGACCGTCACTGGGCTATTAAGGCCGCCAAATAAGGGTTTAACAGTTTGTTTGAATGAACCATAAGAATCAGAAGATTTGCCTGCAAATGTAGTTATTATCCGTGGAGAGGTCCTCCCGTATAATGGCTTAATAATTAATATAAATGAAATATTCTAAGTAAAGGATTGGTTCCTTACCCTAATGAGTGAAACGGGTTAAGGAAATTATGCGAATTGAGCCCAAGGGATGCGGGTCCCCACGAGGCTGAATTCGAAGGGTTCAAAATGGTTCACATTTAAGTGTAGTTACAAATGGATAGTACTCATGATGAAGTGTGTGTATAAATATGTGTGAAGGAACACTTGGGTTTTTATGAATATGCAAGACAAAAGAGATAGATTCAAGTAAAAATAAATTGATGTTTGTAGCTGATATAATACATGGAAAGTTGAAGGCATTAGTAATTCAAGTTAAATGTCCTGATGCCGAAGCCTGAGAGGGTGGAAGCTCAGTGAAGAAAGTGTTAAAGAACCTCAGACCTGAGGATTGTAAGAATAAAAATGCCGTTAAAGTAACGTTATAAATATTATGGAAACGGACTAATGAGAATCCGAGACCTAAAAGCAAGAGACAATGACGAACAATAGAGTCATTTATGCAATTAAAATAGGGTATTTGTTACCAATGTTCATATCGTTGTGTGGTAAAATTAATGTGTTTTAAATCGTTTATGTGAATTAAAGTGATAGTAAAGTAGATTTTGTTTAGTTTCCTTTATAGCTTGTGCATCCCTATAGTTCACCTTCTGAATACATGGTCAGATAGTGGGAGGATGGTACACGCCCTGAGCTGAGCGAAAGTTGGAAGATGACCGGTATTCCCGTTTTCCTAAACGGGCACAATACATAAGAACATACTGTACCCGAATAATTCAAGGAGCCGCCTGCTGGAAATCCGCAGATGGACAAGATCGTAGATTCTAGAAGATTCCCGGCTATAAAAACCATCTAATGCCTACCAGCAAGTTTACCTTGGTTATTCACAGCTGCTATGATTGTGTTATGGCATAAAAATATACACTGGACAAAAAACATGAGATTCTTACCAAATTTATCGGGGGATATGGTTGGAAGGATTTCCTTACCTGTTCGGGTTACCTATAACACAATCTCTCGACTATAGTTGAAATAAGCCACGCTACGATAATGTATAAAAGAACGAAACAAAAGTTTATTAACAAAAAAAACTACAGACTAAATAACAATAAATAAATATATCAACATATATACACGCGGAGACTCGAACTCCTGCCTTCTACACCCACTCATATCCCAGTCCTTATGACTGTACAACTCGTATACAATTACATTTATACATGTGACAGATTTGTGGTACTCCCCAGAGTCCAGAAATAAAAAAAGTGACAGTCAGTCTGAAAGACTAGACTTTGTATCATTTTAAATGCTACAAATGCTGAAAAATGCTAGAAGGGCTGGAGGCTTCTCGCTTCGCTCGAAGCCAAAGACTCTTGACATGTTAGAAAATTATCTGCATAATACTTATCTTACTTATCTTGTTTCAAATTACTCGCGAAGGGCAAAGCAAGGCCCAGCGCGGAGGATGCCGCAAGCTCACCAGAGCACGCGGGGACTTGCCTCTTCTATCCAATCTAAAAACACTTATAGTGGGCGATGTATTGAAGATAGAGATATGCTCTCGCTGACTTTTTTGTAGAACTTTTCATGCTGATCAATTCTTACGCTCATAGTATATTGATATTTTTAACGGTTTGCCCAGCGTAAGCTTAAGAAGCGCACGGCGCCAAGTTTGTTTTCGACTTTTTCACTGAAATCGCTACTGCTTGGCTTCCTTTGATCATACATAAATTATTTTCAACAGAATCTTTCCTCGAGATATCTTTTACAGAATGGTGAAAACCGCATCAAAATCCATCCAGTGGTTCTCGAGATTACCCGTGACATCCAAGAATCGGGGATTTTTGTCTTATACTAACGAAGTAGAGATTGTCGGGGTACACATGCACCGAGCGGTACTATGACGTCACACACCTGAGTGCATCTGTCCGTCCGTCACCGTAACGTAACGCCAGACCCCAGCGTAACGACGAAGTCGACAAGATAATTTAAAATGATAAAACTCTTCCTCATTCTGTTTATACAAGGAAGCAAAAATACGCGTCCTTCGCGATACAGGCGTTTATTGACAAGGCCAGATCATTCACCCCTGGACACCAGTTCTCAGTTATATAATATCGGCTATCAAGAATGCTCCAGCCGTCAAAACTCGTTTCATTTTTGCACCTGCGTGACTGTCTAACCCACACATACTAGGGTGGCTCGCTGCTTTCATTCAACATAGCTATATGCTGCGTTCCTTTAACATTCACAAAATAAAACATTTAAAATACCGTCACACTTGCTACTGATTCACGTCGTTCTAGACCAACGAAACTTTATGCACCCTCTCGCTCCATTCAACAACTATACACGTCTCCCCTGGCATTCGCCTATGCCGTCAAAACATTTTAAACACTCAAATAATTATTATTAAAATTAACTAATTAAAAAATTAGTAACAAAATGTTTATTAAATATTTACACTAAAAGTTTTATCACGACAGTTAAATTGTTTAAAACAATATGTCGACTGGTGATTATTAATATTTACACGGATAATAGTTTAAGTTTACTATTTAAAATAGTATTAATGTTTCTTCAGCTTTGCTTAAATCTATCTCAGATTTAACGATCTCTTGCGAGATACTATCTTCCTATAAGCTCATCTTATTTAAGATTACTATGCCTTTGGTCATTCTCATGTAAAATTGACGTTAATAAGTCTTCAATGACCGATCAATTAAGATTAGGCACTTTATTATTACAATTCCAGGTTAATAAAATGTAACAATGGTTTAATACACAAAGATTATGCTCCATTTCTCATTTACCGTTCCGGCCAATCAACTCTACTGTCATTTCCCCTCAATGTCGGATCTATACTCACTTCTCTGAGTATTAATGAACTCAATACACTATTAACAATGTTTCATATACTACACAACAGTATTTAAATGCACACTCAGCTAATACGGCATACACCTTCGTATTGGGAATATATAAAATCTCTCTTCAGATAATTCACTACTCAAACACGTTCTCCAAACGTTACATACGGCATGAACCTTCGTATTTCCATCATACAACTCATACACTTGAGTTACAACGGTCTATTTCAACCTCACTCTGATAGCGGGTTCAAACCCGGCCGAAGCCGTCGGATTTTTTAAGAGCGTTAAAAATCCCTCAGTATGCCTTCCTTCGGAGGGGAAGTAAAGCCGGCGGTCCCATGTCATAGACTTATGGCATGTTAAAGAACCTTCCACTAATTGCACCTGTGTGAAGCTAAATTGGATAGGTTATTGTAAACAACGCTCTTAGGTTTCTAAGTTCGTTGCCAAGAGCCGACTGCGGTGGCGTCTAGCAGCTGAGTTGTGAACTTAGCCTAGTAGTCGTTGACGGTGGCGCTTGGCGGCAAAAGTAGGAACTATTTGAAAAATTCTAAGTTGCAGTACTTAAATTAAAATAACAGATAACACACACTAATACAGGCATCACAATTAACACCGGTTATCAGACAGATTCTACACACACCCAAAGTACACGGGGCTACATGACCGCGTTGTCGCAGCCCCTAAACTTAAGAACCAACCAACCAACCTCACTCTAACATTGCATTATTACAAGCTTACTGTTTCGAATTATTGTTGTCTATACAACAGCTATACATTGTTGATACATTTCTACTGATATTATGCAGTGCTTATACTCTCGACATATGAAGTTTCAACTGGAAAGACCTACGATGGTTTACTAAGTAAATGATACTCTGTTATAGTAACCTCTGCTTCTAAACCTGTAATAAAAATATGCTTGCCACGGTGGGTGAGTGGTTATAGTGTCAGACTACCAACCCCAAGATTTCAGGTTCGCCCCTGCCCATGGTAAGTGATTTTTGAAGGTGACAAAACTCACGACACTCATGTCATACGTTGTTGGCATGTTAAGGAACCCATTTGAATTCAGTAGGCCGTGTTCAATGGCAAAATTAATCTCGGGATTTTCCGCCAACACAAAGTTCCGCCATTCTCTACTTGGAAGCGCTGTAGTGTCAAGGAGTTTAGATATCTAACCTCCTTGCCTTTCATAGCGTTCAAAGGAACGACGAAATTCGACATGCAAGCTACCCTCTGGGTGTCAATTAACAAAGCTTGCACCAGGCACCCGAGGCCATACGATATTATTATTATAAAAATATTATGCATTGTCTCTCTTTACTGATGTTCTTCAATACAGTGTTGCAAAGTTGCGTTCACAAATTACATAACGTTGCAAACTGTTATAGCAATAAATGTTATAGAAGTATCGAATTCAGATCAATTTCGACTGGAATAAGGATTAACCTAAAATATCCTAAGTCGATTGAAATAATGTCTTCTAAGAAGACTTCCTCACTATTACATTACATTTATGAAAGACTAAAGCTTTCTTCCAAATTAAATGGTTAGTCATAATCGTGGAATAATTCCTTGTAGGAATATCATTGCAAATCAATGTTCGTTGCTTATATATGGCGAATAGTTCTTGCCAGATCGTCGAACAAATGTCTCACTGTAATACCACACTCATATATTCTTCTTCCTACTCTAGTTGCTTCTTACAAATAAGATACCCAAGTCATTTAATCCAAAATGAATTTAATGCGCATTTAAAACTCAAAAACTGTCTGAAAATCTCTAAACTGTGAAATACTGACTACGTAGAATAATTTAAGAAAGTCTTAAATTATTAAGCATAATTAAATAAAATCCAAAATATAAAACAATTAATTCAATAGCTGCATCGCTGAAAATGCATGTACAGATGAATAAGGACTATCATCTCACATGATACTGCGATTTCAACGCAAAAATTGGCAAGGGATGTGAAGGTGAATTAATAGGAGATTTTGGTCTGGGTCCACGAAATGAACGGGGAGAAATCCTGGCACAGTATTGTGAGGACAAAGAGGTAGTTGTTACAAACACTTTCTATAAGCTACCAGAAAGGAGATTGTACACCTGGAAAGCACCTGGAGATAGCGTTTACAACATTATCCGGAATCAAATTGATTACATACTAATCAATAAACGCTATAGGAATGCAATCAAGGCAGTGAAAACTTATCCGGGAGCAGATGTGGCATCAGACCACAATCCACTTGTGGCTAGATTCGAAATAAAAGAACATATTACCAAAACAAAATAAGGATAGGTATGCTATGCATCTCACAACTTCAAGGTCCTATAGTGAGAGAACAAATTACAGAACGAATCAATGAAGAGCTCTGTAAAGTAGAGAAAAAATGCTTCAGTGATGTTAATGACAAGTCAAGAGATGCTGAAAGATTGTAGGAAGGAATACATAGAAGAACTGTTTGAAGATGATAGGAAAGAACCTTATGCTACTGAAGATATAGATGTCAAAAATGGACCAGATATAACAAAAGACGAAGTAATACATGCTATAAAGTTGTCAAAAAATAATAAATCCCCTGGTCCTGATCTCATAACAGCTTCATACTGAAACGCATTAATGAAGAACATTTAGATGTCTTAGCAGACTTGTATAATTCATTCTACAACACAGGAGTCATTCCTCATGAATGGCTACAGTCTATATTTGTTACATTGCCGAAAAAGGCAAATGCCCGTCAATGCAGTCTCCTAAAGATTATCCATCGAAGGATCTTCAAAAAGTTGGAACAGGATATCAGTGAAACACAATTTGGTTTCAGAAATGCACTAGGAACAAGAGCAGCCCTGTTTACCTTCAATGTGCTGGCCAGAGATGTTTAGATGTCAATCAATTGATGTAAGTTATGTCTGCTTTTTGGATTATAACAAAGCTTTCGACAAAGTTCGTCATGCTTGCCTCATCCAAATGTTCCAGAAGAAGAACTTGGATGTGAAGAACATTAGAATCATCAGCAATATTTATTACAAACAGACTGCGGTCATAAAGGAAGGTACCGGTAGGGAGCTATCTGAAGAGGTGGAAATAAAACGCGGTGTTAGACAAGGTTGTGTCTTGTCTCCTATGCTGTTTAATCAATAATCAGAAGAAATATTACAAGCAGCTTTAGAGGAAGAAACAGCAGGAATTAAAGTTAATGGAAAAATAATAAACAACTTAAGATTTGCAGATGACACGTTGTTATTCGCAGAAAGTCTACAAGATTTACAGCGACTGACTAACAAAGTCGTGGAGGCAAGTGAACAATGGGGATTAACGCTTAATGTCAGTAAGACACGTTTTATGGTAGTATCACGAACACAACATCAAGAGAGCTTGATAATCAATGGGGAGACAGTACAGCAAGTGACAAAGTACAAGTATTGAGGAACAAAACGGCTACATTGACTGTACTGAGGAGATGAAGTCCTGGATCGGTCAAGCCAGAAATGCACTCAATAAAAAGAGGAGAGTGTTCTGTAGCAGACACCTTAATTTACATCTAAAAATTAGACTTTTGAGATGTTATGTCTTCTCCACCTTGTTCTATGGAGTTGAGACCTGGACCATAAAGAAAAGAGAAATGGACAGATTGGAGGCATTTGAGCTATGGTCGTACAGAAGGATGGTTGGTTGGTTCCTCAGTTTAGGGGCTGCGACAACGCGGTCATGTAGCCCCGTGTACTTTGGGTGTGTGTAGAATATGTCTGATAACCGGTGTTAATTGTGATGGCTGTATTAGTGTGTATCTGTTTTATCATTTTAAATGATCTTGTCGACTTCGTCGTTACGCTGGGGTCTGGCGTTACGTTACGGTGATGGGACGAAATGTACCCAGATGCACTTAGGTGTGTGACGTCATAGTACCGCTTGGTGCATGTGTTCCCCGACAATCTCTACTTCGTTAGTGTAAGACAAAAATCCCCGATTCTTGGATGTCACGGGTAATCTCGAGAACCTCTGGATGCAGGTTGATGCGGTTTTCACCATTCTGTAAAGGATATCTCGAGGAACGATTCTGTAGAAAATAATTTATGTATGATCAAAGGAAGCCAATCAGTAACGATTTCTGTGAAAAAGTCGAAAACAAACTTGGCGTCCTTGTGCTTCATAAGCTTACGCTGGGCAAACCGTTAAAAAATATCAATATACTTTGAGTGTAAGAATTGGTCAGCATGAAAAGTTCTACAAAAACGTCCGCGAGAGCATATCTTCAATGCATCGCCCACTATAAGTGTTTTTAGACTGGATGGAAGGGGCACGTTCCCGCGCGCTCTGGTGAGCGTGACGGCAATCCCGCTCGCCAGACCTTGCTTTACCCTTGGTTTGCACTTGCCGTTCGCGAGTAATTTGAAACAGGATAAGCAAGATAAGTATTATGCAGATAATTTTCTAACATGTCAAGAGTCTTTGGCTTCGAGCGAAGCGAGAAGCCTCCAGCCTTTCGAGCATTTTTCATCATTTGTAGTATTTAACATGATACAAAGTCTAGTCTTTCAGACTGACTGTCACATTTTTAAATTCAAGTAAGGACTGCAACTTTGAATTTTTCAAATAGTTCCTACTTTTGCCGACAGACGCCACCGTCAACGACTACTAGGCCTAGTTCAGAACGTAGCTACTAGACGCCACCGCAGTCGGCTCTTGGCAACGAACGTAGAAACCTAAGAACATTGTTTACATTCATAACCTATTCAATTTAGCTTCACACAGGTGTAATTAGTGGAAGGTTCTTTAACATGTCATACATCTATGACATGGGACCGCCGGCTTTACTTCCCCTCCGAAGGAAGGCATACTGAGGGATTTTTAACGCTTTTAAAAAATCCGACGGCTTCGGCCGGGTTTGAACCCGCTATCTTGGGCATAGAAACTCAGTATGCTACCAACTACGCCACCGAAGTCGCGTACAGAAGGATACTGAGGATGAGTTGGAAAGATAAGACGACCAACGATGAGGTGATGAGGCGGATGGGAAAGAGAAAGGAAATATTAAATACTGTCAAAATCAGAAAACTGCAGTATCTGGGTCACGTGATGAGAGGAGAGAAATATCATCTGCTGCAGCTGGTCATTCAAGGAAAGTTACAAGGCAAAAGAAGACGCATTTCTTGGTTCGATAATCTGAAAACTTGGTTCAATTGTTCCACCATTGAGCTGTTTCGTGCTGCATCATCTAAAGCAAAAGTCTCTATGATGATTGCCAACCTCCTGAGAGGAGATGGCACATAAAGAAGAAGAAACGTCGACTGAAAAACATGGAGAAATGTTGCTTTGAAATGTCACCAAAATACTAAACTACGAAGAAATTGGCTTATCTCTACCTTGCTGAAGTTTCAACTCGAAGGTCTAGTAAGGTATTTAAGGAATACCCTGCTGTTGGATACTTCATTGAATGAAGACACGACTGCTGGTCTTCCATGAACGATGTCGAACCTGTGACCTCGGATAGGTTCCTTCCCGGCATGATTCCCCTGGGATACGAACTGAGGATCTTCCTCACATTCTGATTCACTGGGATCACCCTGGTGATTTTCTTTCTTGATAAGATTATCTATTCGATGTTCCCTCGTTCTAATAAACCATGCCATATTCAAGCTATACTGACGATTGATCTCGATTGGTGAAAATATAGTTCGAAAACTAGAGATCAAATCGTTATTCTCGATGAAATGTGCATATGGATGTTCTATAATTTCAGTATATTGCTTATATCCTTGTAGTCGAAGTACATGAGAATACATTAATGTACAAGGTTGATAAGTACATAATGTATTCGACATCTCAGTTTAACATGATGTCGTACATGGTTTGATGTTATGTGTTACTCCATATCGTCAACTCATATCTCTGTCATGATATATCCCTGTCGCATATTAATCTACTCCATTACTGTAGACATTGTTCTATGTTCAAACGTGGATCTCATAATAATGTTCGTATTCGAATTCATAATGTAGAATATATCTCGTAATAGTTCACTGCAAAAAAGCCTCCGTGGCTTAGGTGGCAGCACGCCGGCCTCTCACCGCTGGGTCCGTGGTTTAAATCCCGGTCACTCGATGTGAGATTTGTGCTGGACAAACCGGAGGCAGACAGGGTTTTCTCCGGGTACTCCGGTTTTCCCTGTCACAATTTCATTCCAGCAACACTCTCCACTATCATTTCATTTCATCAGTCATTCATTTAATCATTGCCCCAGGGGAGTGCGACAGGCTTCGGCAGCCGGCACAGTTCATGTCCTCGCCGCTAGATGGGGGCTTCATCTAGGCTATTTATTTCATAGGTACATTTACTCGTATTTCATTAGAAACGACCCATAAAATAGTCTACAACGAAAAGGACAGAGGTGACAATAATGGAGAAAGTTATATATTTCTCATTTATAACCTAACTTATAAGAATTACCACAGAGGGATATATAAGAAACGTATGAAATTGGTAGGTACTTACTACTGAATATGTGTATCTTTAGGGGCAAGTACATCAGAAGGTATCATCGTCGGGCACAGATTTGTTTGTGGCTGACATTTATTGTATGTATCAGGAGTATGTAGTAATGGGGAAGTGTTGCAGTGGATTGGCTGAAATGAGGCGTTGGGTGATGGTTGATAAATGAAGAGGAGGAAGAATAGGATGAGGGTGGGCGCTGGTAATAGGAGTGGTAGGGAAAGGCATGAGAATGTGTCGATCCACGTCGACCTATTTGATTTCTGAATTGGCGAATGGTGGACATTAGGTCCATCTTGCACTAATTTCACATCTTCATCAATTCGTTGCATTTCGGGCAAGAGCAAAAGGAGGAAGTGCTTGTCTGCATCAAATACTTCCTCCTTTCCCTTTCCTTGACTCAAAGTTTTGTTTAAATTTATCAAGAGTAGTTCCTTCTGTGATATCTTCTTCTGCTTCTTTGGAGGACGTGGTTGGTCCTCTCGGTTTTCAGTTATAATGTCCCTTAGCTCGGTGTCCATGACGTCCTCCACGTCTTCGCCAGCTTTAGTTTCTTCAACTTCCTCTTGCTGGTTAATGTTGGAAACAGTGCTGGACACGAAAAAATAATCCCATAATCAAGCGTAATAATCACATATAAATAATAATGCAACGGTGATTAACTGATTATTGACATAGAAAAGTAGATACACTGCGAGTTCCTTACGTTTTGTTGGCCATGACTGGTAGAAGAAAGTGTAACAGGTCAAAGTATGTACGTTTTCCTTTGGTGCTGGCTCCACTTCCTGTCGGTGGGTTTTTCAGAGTTTGCTGTTCTCTGGAAAAACTGCTTCTAATGCCCTTCCACTTCTTCTGTACATCTAGTTCGGAAAACAATATAACTTTTGTTGCAGATACCTTGCAAGTGGATGTTCCTTGACAGATCTACTTCACATATACAGAATTGGAGTGTCTACATTGAGTGAAATCATACATGAAACATGCGATAAAATTTGGAATCTACTTCAGCCAATAGTGCTTCCTATTCCGACAGTAGAAAAATGGGAAGAAATTGCTCAACTGTTCTTTGTGCGTGCTAATTTTCCAAACTGCATTGGTGCCATAGATGGCAAGCAAATAGAGTTATAAAACCAGCACATAGTGGATCATTATACCATAATTATAAGAAAAAAAATAATTCTGTTGTGCTATTGGCTGTGTATGACGCTAATTATTGTTTCACATTGATTGATATAGGAAATTATGGAAGGAATCCAGACTCTTCTATTGTCAAGCAATCCAATCTTTCGAAATCGTTGGCCAGGGTCACACTAAACATCCCTCCATCTCGGCCGTTTCCAGATTTGGCTGAACCTAATTTCCCACTAGCGTTTGTTGGAGATGAAGCCTTTTCCTTGTCCTCTCATATAATACGTCCATACGCGGGATCTCATCTTTCTCACAAGAAACAAATATTTAATTATAGACTTTCGAGAGCATGAAGATTCGTAGAGTGCTCGTTTGGCATACTTTCAAATAAATTGCGTATTTCCCACAGGCCTCTCATTGTAGATATTGACTTTACTACAAGTATCGTGAAGGCCTGTGTCGCTCTACATAATTTTGTCCGAGCCAGGGATGGATTCCAATTTGAACATACCGTACTTTAACTGAAACTGGGCTGTACGAGGAAGTTCATTCAGATACCCAACATCAAAGGTCTGTTAACAACGTAAGAGACTTCTATGCAGATTATTTTGAAGGGGAAAGGGCTTTACCCTGGCAGGATTCTATGATTAATCGTTAGTACAGTAGGTACTACTTCAAGACACAACAGCTTGTGTTCACTTTATTGTCATAAAATAATTATGTTGTAATAATACGGGCTACAAATAAAAAAAAGTGTACTACCTACTTCTCTCTTCTAGGAGTCATTTGCTTCACTATAATTAGGAATAACGGCTTGGGCAACTTCAGCCCACATTTGAATTTTTTAGTTTTATTGGCATAATCTGTGGAACGAATGTCCCACAGACAAGGACGCTGTTCAATTTCAAATATTAGTTTTTCACTATCTATAAGTGACATTTTTTATTAAAAACCGAGTAAAAAAAATAGTAATATAAATGGTGAAAATAGAACACGTAGCACACACAAAGTTGACCGTCTGAACGATTTCAAGCAACTGAGTAAGCTACATGTGGCCGAGAGTTGCCTGAAGTAGAAGCTGACAGGCACCAACTGCTGGTTGACGAGAGCGGACGGATGTGGCACCACAGAAAGTGTCTCATCTGAAAGCCCCCAACCACAGATTACCTACTACTACGCTCTAAGCTTTACCTACAGTGGAGTGGTGTGGAGGAAGGTGGACCGTGTGAAAGCACGTGACTGGGCCGTGACTCGGCTCGTAACTTGCCAACTAACCAGTTTTATGACACTTTACAGACTCAATTCTCCTGTGTTAAATTATATCATGGGCTTATAAAAATACTGTCATTTTATTCATGAATAATTCAAAATCAGGGCTCAATACGAAGTACATAAGGATGAAATCAATACATGCACATATTTAAGTCATTCAAAAATTGCAAATGCTTAACTCTAGCAAATGGTTTGGTGAGTCCATCTGTTTTCATTTCAGCTGATCTAATATACTCTACCTTTACCAATTTATCCTTAATTATTTGCTTCACAAAATGATGTCTGATATCAATGTGTTTTGCTCTATCATGATATCCTGAATTATCGGCAACATGAATCGTACTCTTATTGTCAAAATAAATTTGAATTCATTCTTCCAACCCTTTCAATTCTGATAGCCTATCAGTTTTCTCAAAAATAACGCTTCCTTACAACCTTCACTTTTTTTTGTAGTGTAGCCTCCTGAGAGGCCGAGTGCAGGCCTTTCTAGTCGACGCCCGTGGGCGATTTGCGCGTCGGGATGAGATGAATGGATGAAAGTGGGCAAGGATGTGGTAGGAAGCGGCCGTGGCCTGTCGAAAGGTACTGTCCCAGCATTTGCCTGGTGTTGAAATTGGGAAACCACGGAAAACCATTTCAAGGACAGCCGACGGTGGGGCTCGAACCCATGCGTCTACCGAGTCAGCAGAGAGCTTGGCCCCATGACCTAAAGCCGCGCTTTAGCCAGCGTAGCCACTACTGTCGGTACAACCTTCACTCAAGACTATATATTCTGCTTCCATGGTTGATAAAGCTACAGACTGCTGCTTCTTGCTTTTCCAAGAGACAGTCCCACAAAAATCAAACACATATCTAGAGTAGGATTTTCTATCTGAATCATTACCATAGTCAGCATCAGTAAAGCCCTGGACGATTACAGAGTTCTTCGAGTAAACAATTCATAAGCCTTACCCTTCAGGTATTTTAAGACTTTCTGAGCAGCTCTCCAGAGTTGCATAGAAGCATTGGAGTTGAATTGGCTTAACAAGCTTATTGCAAAAGCTATATCGGGGCGTGATGTTACAGCCAGATAGTTCAAGTAACCCATTAAGTTCCTATAAGGGATTCCTTCATATATTTTATTGCATTCATTGACAGCATCAAACTTAACTCCTGTTTCCAAAGGAGTGTCGACTGGGCTACAATTTGACATGTTAATAGCACCCTTTCAATGTAGTTTTCCTGATCCACAAATAGCTTCTCACCTTTCTTCCTGATCCTCATTCCCAACAAACTACTAGCTTCCCCTAGATCTTTTAATTTGAACTTCTCTCCTAATTTCCTGCTCAGCCTTATCCTTTCTCTTGAATCATTAGTTACAAGGAGCAGATCATCAACATACAATGCAATTATAGATAAGTAATCATCAGACTTTCTGAAAAACAAACGTGGTTCTTGTTTGGAATTCTGATAGCCAATGTTTAAGAGTTCCTTCGTTATTACAAAATTCCAGCACCTAGATGCTTGTTTCAGCCCATAAATAGACTTCTGAAGCATGCAAACTTAATTTTCTTGTCCGTTAACATGAAAACCCTCAGGTTGTGTCATGTAGATCTCCTCCTCAAGTCTACCATTCAGAAAGGCAGTGCAAACATCAAAATGATAGAGTTTCAAATTTTCTTTTACTGACAAAGCAAATAAGAATCTGATGACTGATCTCCCTATGACAGGAGAAAAAGTCTCACAATAGTCAACCACTGGAGTTTGGGTAAATCCTCTTGCAATTAACCTAAATTTAAAACTATCTTCACCAATTTGATTGTCTTTAATTTTCAAGACCCATTTGCAGCTAACTGGTTTTTTGTTGGCAGGTAAATCCACCAATTTCCAAGTCTTATTTCCTATTAGAGCATCATACTCTTCCTTCATGGCCCTTTCCCATTTTATCCTATCACTGCTTTTGATATCTTGAGCATAGCTCAATGGTTCAAGGTCCCTTTCATCATCAGCAACTGACACAAGATAATTTAGTTCGAAACCCCTGTACCTCTCAGGTAAACGAACCTCTCTCCCACGAGAGCTCAGGGGCGTATATAGAGTTTTATTTCGGGGGGTGCCCAACCAGGGGTTAGGGGGGCATGGCATAGGCCCAAAGAATCCCGGGAAACTTTTGTATAATTTGGTGCAAAGTGATGAGTTTTAAGTCTTTCTGGTATCACTTTTTCAACCAATTTGTTGTGATGTTTTATGTTTGGTTAATGTCAAACACAACTAAGACCATTTTATGATACGTTTTATTAATACAATCATCTTGCTCACTTGATAGTATTTACATGGAAATAATTAATGCTACTGTTTTGATTTACAACTCACACTATAATATAAAGTCAAGGTTTCTTGAAGCATTGCCAAATCGGTTCATAACTTCATCGTCAGTGAGATGCACAGTATGTCTCTGTGAATAGATGGCAATACTAGACCGTTGAGTCTGTTTTCAGAAGTAGAATTTCTTAAGTATGTTTTCAACCAACTCAATGTCCGTTCGGCAGTTCCTGTAGCTACAGAGAGAGGCAAATTTGCTGAAAGTTTGATAAGGGTATAAAAGTTAGGGAAAAAACTTTTGTCACACGCTTCAAGGGCACTTGATGCTGTTCTTGGTTCTTCATAAGAACGAAGGCACTGGAGAGAAATAAAGGTTATGTTGTTACAATTAAGATCAGAGCAAACTGATTGTCACACTACATCGCTCTACCTTCACCTTGCTTTGCAACGTTGTCATACGCCACTTAGTAACAATAGTACATGATTATATTGGTTTTTAATGTTTTAATTCATAAACAAATAGTATATAAGGGGGGTATATAAGGGGGGGCAGGGCCCCGCCCCCCCCCCCTTATATACCCCCCTGCGAGAGCTACATATTGGTACATCATTGAGATCACTATGAGCATCAACATCAATAACATCACTGATAGAGTTATCCTCGGGTTCATTAACATTGTTAGAAATCTGAACACCAGATTGAGTATTTGGTTCACAATATGGCAATACAAAGTTTTCAATGGCAGGAACATAACTCTCATAGTACCGGTAGCTTCTCTTAATAAAATCAACAGAATTATGAACAGAATCTTTACAAAACATCTCATGTTCTAAAAATACAACATCTCTTGCTCTTTTTTTTTTTTAGCGTATGGCTTTTAGTGCCAGGAGTGTCCGAGGACATGTTCGGCTCGCCAGTTTTGTAGCTGCTTCGAGACGGACACCCAATGGGTGAGCTACAAGTACCGTTGGGGAGGGAAGTTGGAATGTCAGGGCGAGGAGTTGGAAGGTAGCGGCTGGGGCCTATAGTTAGGGACCAACCCCGGTATTTGCCTGGAAGGAAGATGGGAAACCACAGAAGACCATCTTCAAGGCTGCCGGCGGGGGGATTCGAACCTCCTCGCCTCCCGGATACGAGTGACTGCCAGCAGTCATGCCGTAACGACCACGGCTAACTCACCCGGTATCTCTTGCTCTAATAATAACCCTTGGCTTGTTCAGATCAATCAGTCTATATTGAGAACTATTCTCACAATAACCAACAAAAATCAGTTTTCTACTCTTGCTGTCGAACTTTTTTCTTTGGAGATCAGGTACATGCGCATATGCAGTACAACCAAAAATCCTCAGGTTTTTAAGGTTAATCTTCTGTTTGGAACATACTTCCTCAGGACTTACACCTACTAAAGCTTTGTGAGGAGTCCTGTTCTTTATGTAAGCTGCAGTAAACACTGCCTCTGCCCTCAGCCTTTCGTCACACATTGCTTGTTTCATCATACATCTGACCATTTCTACTGGAGATCTATTATTACGTTCTGAAAGGCCATTCATCTGAGGGTTGTGTGGAAAAGTTAGCCGATGTTCAATGCCACAATCAGATAAAAATTCAGAAAAAATATTACTCACATGTTCTCCCCCCATTGTCAGTAATTAGACATTTTACCTTTAATCCAGTCTGATTTTCAACAAAAGATTTGAAGCTCTTGAATTTATTCAATACTTGATATTTACTGTCTGTTAGGTACTCAACCCGAAGGCTGGTTGGATCCTCAAAAAGTACCGCCGTTAGGTTATGTGGGTAGATACCCACAAAAACCCACGGCAGCGCTATATTGAGGCGTACTAGGCAAGATGAGGAGTGAGGTAGTTTGCCATTGCTTTCCTCACTGAGTCAGAACAGCAGTACTAACCCTATGAGTAGAACCTTTCACAGCATCCACAGGCACCGACTGTGCCCTGAATGTCATTACTAAGCACCACCCATACCTCAGTAGCTTCCATATATTCACAGCCATGAGTGAGACTGAGACATCGGTGAAATGATCTTTACTATGAATGAAATAAACAAAGATTTTTCTGGAATATTCATCAGAAAAGGTTAACAAGTATCTAGCCCCATTATAAGTTTCTACTTCTATTGGACCACACAGATCTGAATGAATAACCTCTAACAAATTCTTGGCTTTCTTCCGGCGAGTTTTAAAAGGTCTTTTTTTTTTGTGCGAATTTCCCTTCAATACAGGGGAAACAATCAATTGAAATATCTTTATCAGAAAAATCCAAACCATCACATACACCATCCCTGGCCAGCTTCAAGCAAGTTGGGTGATGATGACCCAATCTACTGTGCCATAATATTCAGTAAGAGAAAATGAAGTTGAATTTGGGGATGAATGTAGGTATTTAGGTGTAACTGTGGGGGGTGGGAATTTTCACTGGGGTAGGCACATTGGGGTAATAGTAAAGAAAGCATACAAGTCACTACACATGGTTATGCGAGTATTTAAAGAGGGTGGCAGAGAGATTAGGGAAAGGGCATACATGTCCCTAGTCCGTCCTCTGCTGGAATATGCTGGGGGAGTGTGGGATCCATACCAAATGTATTTAATAAAGGAATTGGAGGGAGTACAAAGGAAGGCCGCCAGGTATGTAATGGAGGACCACAGATCGACGAGTAATGTGAGTAGGATGATTCAGGATTTGGGATGGGAAAGTCTGGCTGGTAGATGTTCAAGAGCAATACTAGGGGGTATTTTCTTAGCTTACAAGGGGGAAATTGCATGAGAAGACATTCATGAGAGATTGGGAAAGGAAGGTTCATATATGGTGAACCATTTTTAGCCTACTTTCGATTTTTGCAAAAAATGAAAGTAGACTTATGAGATCAACACAGGGCGAAAAAAGTGTGTCTGTCTGTGTGTGTGTATGTGTGTGTGTGAGTCTGTGTGTGTGTGTGTATGTGTGTGTGTGAGTCTGTGTGTGTGTGTGTGGGGGGGGGGTGTGTCTGTGTGTGTGTGAGTGTGTGTACTCTGAATGTCTGTCCCCCCCTATCAATTCGAACACAGTGAATGCGAATTGAACGAAATTTGGTACAAAGGTAGCACTAGCAAAGGACACCTCAGTGTCATGTTTTATATCGCCGCCATCTTGACGGAAACGTAATGGCGGCCACACAAATGTTCAAAGCTTAAATCAAATTACGACTAACCTAATCATCCGATCTCTACCAAATATTGCAACAACATACCATTATGGGGGGAGCATCCTTTGACCAAACCAATAGGTCATCAGCGTAATAGTTTGCGGATGGCGGCCATCTTTGTGTGAAAATCGATTCCCCCTATTAATTTGAACACGGTGCAACCGAATGGAACGAAATTTGGTACAGAGGTAGTACTAACAAAAGGCACCTCAGTGTCATGTTTTATATCGCCGCCATCTTGACGGAAACGTAATGGCGGCCACACAAATGTTCAAAGCTTAAATCAAATTACGATTAACCTAATCATCCGATCTCTACCAAATTTTGCAACAACATACCCTTATGGAGGAAGCTTCCTTTGACCAAATGAATAGGTCATTAGGCTAATAGTTTGCGGATGGCGGCCATCTTTGTGTGAAAATCAATTCTCCCTATTAATTCAAACACGGTGAAAACGAATGGAACGAAATTTGGTACAGAGGTAGCACTAGCAGGGGGCATCTGTGTCATGTTTTATATCGCCGCCATTTTGACAGAAACGTAATGGCGGCCACACAAATGTTAATAGCTTAAGTTAAATTACGACTAACATAACTATCCGATCTCTACCAAACTTTGCAACAACATACCTTTATGGAGGGAGCATCCTTTGACCAATCTAATAGGTTATTAGCCTAATAGTTTGCGGATGGCAGCCATCTTTATGTTAAAATTGATTCCCCCTATTAATTCGAACACGGTGGAACCGAATGGAACGAAATTTGGTACAGAGGTAGCACTAGCAAAGGGGACCTCAGTGTCATGTTTTATTTCGCCGCCATCTTGACTGAAACGTAATGGCGGCCACACGACTGTTCAAAGCTTAAATCAAATTACGATTAACCTAATCATCTGATCTCTACCAAATTTTGCAACTACATACCTTTTTGGAGGGAGCATCCTTTGACCAATCTAATAGGTCATCAGCGTAATAGTTTGCGGATGGCGGCCATCTTTGTGTGAAGATCAATTCCCCCTATTAATTCAAACACGGTGAAACCGAATGGAACGAAATTTGGTACAGAGGTAGCACTAGCAAAGGGCATCTCAGTGTCATGTTTTATATCGCGGCCATATTGACAGAAACGTAATGGCGGCCACACAAATGTTCAAAGCTTAAGTTAAATTACGACTAACATAACCATCCGATCTCAACCAAATTTTGCAACCACATACCTTTTTGGACGGAGCATCCTTTGACCAATCAAATAGGTCATTCGCATAATAGTTTGCGGATGGCGGCCATCTTTGTGTCAGAATCGATTCCCCCTATTAATTCAAACACGGTGAAACCGAATGGAACGAAATTTGGTACAGAGATAGCAGTAGCAAAGGGCATCTCTGTGCCATGATTAATATCGCCGCCATATTGACAGAAACGTAATGGCGGCCACACAAATGTTTAAAGCTTAAATCAAATTATGACTAACATAACCATCCGATCTCTACCAAACTTTGCAACAACATACCTTAATGGAGGGAGCATCCTTTGACCAATCTAATAGGTCATTATCCTAATAGTTTGCGGATGGCGGCCATCTTTATATCAAAATTGATTCCCCCTATTAATTCGAACACGGTGGAATCGAATGAACGAAATTTGGTACAGAGGTAGCACTAGCAAAGGGCACCTCAGTGTCATGTTTTATATCACCGCTATCTTGACGGAAACGTAATCGCGGCCACCCAAATGTTAAAAGCTAAAATGTAATTACGACCAACCTAATAATCTAGTCTCTACCAAATTTTGCAACACCATATCTTTATGTGGGAAACATATTGTGACCAAACTGCAAGAACATCAGCCCAATAGTTTGCAGATGGTGGCCAAGTATGTGTGCAAATCGATTCCCCCTATCAATTCAAACACGGTGGAACCGAATTGAACGAAATTTGGTACAGAGGTGGCACTAGCAAAGGGCACCTCATATTCATGTTTAATATCCCTATAGCACGTTGTATTTCAACAAGCTACTACAACCAACATTCAATCATACTCCTTGAAAAGGACAAAGAGTTATAAATATACCCATGCATTTAGGAGAAAGTAGGCTATATGTTCTTTACTGAACATCTTGTTTTTCCTCCTGTAGCCTTCCCCTTTTTATCTTTCCTTCGGCGTGTCAATTATCGGAATTGTTCTCTTTTCTTCTTGATTATTACTGGCCAGGGTAACCGAGCAGATCAGTGGACATTTCTATAATTGCTGATCAAGGTTCGTTACAGTGATTTCTTACTATGCCGAATCGTGCTCAGTGATACCTCTTTCCTTTTATTTTCTCTTTTCCGTCACCTGTAACAACCCTTTGTTACCCTCTCGAGCAGTCTTCTGTTTTTTCTATCCTGGTAGGACCTTTTTGTTTGTGCTCCCGCTCTCGTATTCGAGATGCCGGTCTTTATTTCGGTTTTCTCCCCTTTTAATGGTTATTTTATATAAAGGTGCGCGTAGAGACGTGCATTTAGTTTGTTTTCGTACTATTTCGTGATGCCGGATAAGCTGAATCCATCAAGGTGAGTCACGGCTTAATATTCCTTGTGTGTAAGTGTGGATATGTGGCTTGTGTATGGAATACTAGGGCATTTAGCCTTTTCTAGTATGTCCATTGTGTGCCTGCATCGTTCCTTTATCTTTTATCTCGTTATCGTCGTTCCTTTTATGTTGGTTTTGGATCGGTTTACTGGATGGTACGTACATCACAGTAAGACCAGCACCTTACCTTTCATCTTTATCGGTCTACCTTATCCTTGGATTGCGTTTTCATACGCAAGTCCATGAGATTGACTTACCTTTTACGGAACTTATCTTGATGGATATCGTTGTAATGTGTAACGTTAACTTTCCTTTATATATTTCATTTCGGTTTCCTGCGCCTCATTTTTATGTTTGTTTTGTTCGCGTCATGTCTACGCGTACTTTTATTTATTCTCCGACCTTTCTTATAATCCCTTACCTCTTGCTTTCTCCTGGGCTATCAGAGTTGCCGATCCCTCTTGGACGACAGACTCACGTTTCCTGACTTCTTGTCTAGCCCTTATAATCTGTCTCCCTTCACTATGTAATTTTACTCATTATGAGTGTATCTTCCCCATTTACGTTCCCTCCCTTACCTTTACCGCATATTCCCACATAACCTTAATGTCACGGTTCCTCGTTCGGTTAGGTTACCTCTTGTCTTATGTTAGACGATCATATTACTTTACCTTACCATGTATACGCTTCCTCGTCATTTCTCAAGACCTTTTCCTTCTAGAATATATACATTACCGTTCCTCTGTTTAAGTGTGGCGTTTGCGTACCTTATTTACTACTTTGTTTAGATCTTTATTTCTTAAGCAATTAGGCTAAGCTAAGTTAGACCCAGGGTTCTTATGATTAGCTCATTCGAATAGAACTTGCATTCACAACGATGTGGATGTACGTTCAATCCACCGCCTCTGATATCTTCTTTACTTTAGTCCGGTTACATGGCCCCAGCGCCAGACTAATAAGAACACACGTTTCCACTGCGTCACCATCAGCGAGCAAGGCCAGACGGCACAAAATGGTAGCCAGAGCTTGTGGTTACTATTCGAATGCATCGCTCTACATGTAACTACACCTAGTTTCATTCCCCAAAATGACATAAGTGCACCGCTTAGCCCACAAATACGTCCACCTATATATGTAAGTTGGCAATATGGTACTTATCGTTTGTTTCTTGTTTTTCATGTCGAGACTAAAAGATGGCTGGAGTTTGTTGTGGAAAAAGGGATAAAAACAAACTGTTGTGTTGATCTGGTAAGAAGTTAGTGAAGATTATCATCCTGGTGATAATGTCTTGCCGTAGCAAATTGTTTTGGGTTCATTGTAAAGGTAAGGCCTGTATCAATTATATTTTCGTGCCTTTTCTGCGAGTGTAATGACAAATATGAAGTGTGAAATCGAGTCGCCTACTAATAGTGATGCGTTGCATTTAGCCAACACCAATGCTTCGACGAAACTTGATTGGTTGGAATTCGACCCTCTAGTTTGTACATTGCCTATCCCGGCAGCACATAACTCAAACTTTCAAGGTGGAAATATCTCAAATATAATAAATAAATGGAATCAGATATTCAGGTGAAGAAGGGTCTTCTTCAATCTTTGAATTTACCACGCGCATCGAGGAATTATGTTCATGTTATTGTTTGGTCCCTGATAGCATTATACAATGTCTTCCCATTTTATTATATGGGAACGCTTTAAAATGGTACCGTCTAGTCCATTGTCCCTTCAGTTCATGGGTTGGTTTCGTGAATGCTTTGAAAAGGAGATTCACGCCATTTGACTTTGAGCATGCCTTAAAGCATAAGATTTTCTCCCGCACCCAGACTCTCGGCGAGAATATTGATGATTATGTCACAGCGATCCGTACCCTAATATCCCGTCTTCCAGTTTCACTGTCTTCTTTTGAAACTATTAATACTGTGTATTATAATTTACATCCGTTATATAAACAGTTTATTCGCCGTTCTTCAGTATTAGATTTTGAAGACATTCTCATCCAAGGGCGTGAATTTGAAACAACTGCCAGACTGTGTAATCGATATACCCCACCTCCACGACCTTCGGAATGTATATTCCCTGAATTAGCGTTCAGCATGAATGAGTGGGGTAATAAGATCGATATATCTGCATGTGAGCAACGTGGCAATACTACTCCCGCTTGTTGGACGACACTACAATGTAACAATGGAGACAATACCTTCGCCTCTGTAAATTCACATAGAACTAATGTTCGCGTTAATGCCGTGAAGCATGTCCAACATAGTACCCCTCCTTCCCACAACCATGATGTAGATGCCTCTACTCACGTGAACACTTCCAGGTCCTCTGTTCAATGCTGGAACTGCTTAAAAGATCCCATACCTACTGTTAGGTTCACTTCTCAATAAATCACATAGACTCCTCTAGAATGCATATTTTATTATTTGTTGTGGAAAGGTTCACAATTCACACGATACACACCATATTGTTTTTGACACTGAACTTCACTGATATCAAAGACTATGTCAAAGATACTGCACTACACTCTTGTGCTTGCTGCCAACTCAACATTCTCCCACCTTGAGTTGTGGAAACAACTCAACAAAACAATAAAATAACTTTTTTTCTTTTTCTCAAAATAAATGAACACAAAAATAAATAAGTCACTCAAAATATATCTTTGGTTTAACCACCACTCTCCCACTACTGGTTCTGATGAGATCAGAAGTATTAGTAGATGGCTTAACTGTCTTTGGATTTTTCTCCTTCTTCTCATTTTCATTCCGCTCTACTTACAGTCTTAAAGCATGATCTTCTCCAGATGTCACTTCAAGTGCACCGTCTGTACTGGCCTCAGTAGATCCCCTTTTGTAGTCGCCAAGCGAACAACTCTCACGACACCACCTTTGCCAGCGATGACCTCTGTCACTCTTGCCAGCGGCCAGTCTAGTCTCTTCGTGTTGTCACTGGCTACCAGTACTACTTCACCTACGCAGGGTTTGTGATGACTTTTCCTAATGTGGTTCTTCTGTATTACCTGTCCAAGATATTCATTCCTGAATCTTACCCTTAATGTTTCCTTTACTTTCTGTCTGTACCTGAATCTTCTGGCAAGTTTTATGTCCTCTATCATGTCGATATCGGGCATTCCAATCTCCTTGACTTCCTGTAGGAACATTGCAGGGGTGATAGCCATCAAGTCTTCTCCATCATTGGACAGGGAAGTAAGTGGTCGTGAATTCATGACAGCTTCAATGTCACACAGAACAGTCATCATTTCTTGGTAGGACAGACATGAATTTCCCAGAACTTTCCTGAGCATTTGTTTGAGGACACCAATCAGCCTCTCCCACCATCCTCCCCACCATGCTGCAGTGGGAGGATTGAATTTCCATTTTATTTGGTGTACAGAACTATATTCAGCAATCTTATCCCACTGAATTGTCTCCATCATATTGCAGGTGCCTTGAAAGTTTGTCCCATTGTCACTATAGACAATCATTGGCCTTCCACGTCTGGACACGAAGCGCCGAAAAGCTTCGAGGAATGTTGCAGTAGCCAAAGATGTTACTAGCTCCAGGTGTACAGCACGAAAAACCGCACACGTGAACAGACAGACCCAGGCTTTCTCTCCACCTTTCAAAATCAGAGGCCCGGCAAAGTCGACCCCTGTTATTTCAAAAATTGAGGCTTCTCTCACTCTGTCTATGGGGAGATGAGTTTGTTCTGCTTCAAGATGTTTTCCATGGTACCTTCTGCAGACAACACATGTTTTAATTGCACCCTTCACCGTTCTCCTTCCTCCAAGGATCCAATATTTCTGTCTGAGCCCACTGAGCAGAATCTGGGTTCCAGCATGACATAAGTCTTTGTCCTTCTCCCTAATGAGAGCGTGAACTGTTGTATGCTTCGCAGGAAGGATAGCAGGACAACGGAAAGCATAATCATCTTTGCGCGATATAATTTTAGTTTTCAGTCTCATCACT
The DNA here is from genome assembly GCA_946902985.2 of Meconema thalassinum. Lineage (NCBI taxonomy): Eukaryota > Metazoa > Arthropoda > Insecta > Orthoptera > Tettigoniidae > Meconema > Meconema thalassinum. Next base: position 1,334,820,589 of record OX336388.2, read on the forward strand.
CCCTCATCATCCATGAAAACACATAGTGAGTTGAATCTTTCATCCTTTTCACCAACAAAACACTCCTTTTGTATGAACTTCATCACGACTTTTTCTGTTTCTGTGGTTTCTTCAAAGGATAGTTCGGTAGTTCTTCTCCTATTATTCTTCTGTCGACAATTATACAGAAACCTCAAGATCCATCCTATCATACGAACTGTTCTACGGAAACTTCAGAAATAGTCAAGGTGCCATTCTTGGGTATTGGACACCGTCATAGTGTTGACTTTCTTTTTTCTTTCTTGGATGACTTCATCATCGTTTGTTGAAATTTCGGGGCTAGGCCATTGTCTAGTGGATTGTTTTAGCCATTTTGGCCCTTCCCACCATCTCTGTTGAAGTAACTGTTTTGTGCTACATCCCCTTGATGCCAGGTCAGCCGGATTCATGGTTCCTGGAACATGCCGCCACTGTTCTATTCTGGACAGTCTTCGAATTTCTTGAACTCTGTTCCACACGAAGGTCCCCCAAGGTTCGTCTAACTTGATCCAGGACAACACAGTCGACGAGTCACTCCAGTAATAAGTAACGATTTCTTTTGCAGTTAATGTTGGCAGTACTGACGTCACTAGTCGAACCCCTATTGTAGCTGCTAATAATTCCAGGCGTGGTATGGTGATACTCTTCTTGGGTGCCACTCTTGTCTTGGCTTGTACAAATCATAGCTCTATATTGTCAACCCTCTGTATTCGCAAGAATATAACTGCAGCATACGCAGTTTGACTGGCGTCGCAGAACACGTGAAGAGATATATCATCAACCGACTGGACACTACCGATCAAACATCTAGGAATCTTAATCTCAGACAGCTGAGGTAGTTCTGCCAACCACTTCATGAATCTTCTCTTTGTTGTTTCGTCTACTCTGGTGTCCCAACCCAAGTCAGTGGCCCATAGTTCTTGCAAGATTAATTTTGGACAGAGAAATACCGGACATGAGAAGCCAATAGGGTCAAACACCTTATGTGCAGCTCCTAGTATAGCCCTTTTGGTGATTACATCATATTTGAAATCGTTAACATGAGTTAGATTCAGTTCAATGGTATCTTCTCCTTTATTCCAAATGAGCCCTAGCACATGAGTAAGATTTTCAGCTGTACCATCCTGAGAATACTCCCACCCTCGGAGATTGAAAGTCGCCTTATCCATTATTATGCTTGCTTCTCGCATGAATGAATGAAGGTCATTTCTGTTGTTAACACTAATAGCATAGTTATCCACATAGAAACATTCTTCCAATCTTTCTATTGTTGAAGTTGAGTAGGAACTATTATCAACTGTTTGTCTCTTCAACTCGTTCAAGTGGAGTTTGTTGGTTGCTGACAATAGGAACGGAGAACATGCCAGTCCAAAGACAACTCTATTGTGACGGAACACTTCTACCTTCCCTGTACTTTCCTCCTCCCGCCAAAGGAATCTCAGAAAATCACGGTCTCTAGGATTAACACTTATTTGAAGAAATGCTTTTTCTACATTGGCCGTCACACCAATCTCATTTTCTCTGAACTTCAGTAGCGAACTAGGGATCAACTCTATGAAGTTAGGCCCTTTTTCAACACATTCGTTCAGAGATGGAGCGTTTCTCTGCTTCGCCGAGGCATCAAAAACAGGCCGGATCTTGGTGGCGCTGTTTTCTTTGAAGACAGGTCGGTGAGGTAGATAGTGTCCACCATTCTTCAGTTCTTCTTCAGGTACCCTCTCGATGATTCCTTGCTCTAACCAACTTCGTAAGACATTATCGTACTCCTGATAATGTTGTTCAGCTTGTAGTTTCTTTGTAGTGATTTCTAATCTGTTCTGAGCAATTTCTCTGTTGTCAGGGAGAGGTGGATGTTGATCACTCCAAGGCAGACACACTTCATATCTGTTATCTTCATTCAGTCGTGCAGTCTCAAGGAAGCTATTTCTAACACACTCATTCCTCTCGACGATAGATTCTTTCACAACAGGGTCAGTAATTCCAAGAATTTCTAAGTCCCAGAGGTCAGATATTCTTGTATGTTGGGAAAACAATGATGACACTAATAATGATGCCGAATCCCTTTGGGCCTTGTTACTTATGACTTTTCCCATTAGTGTCCACCCTAGGAAAGTCTCCACCAAAACTAGGCCACATTTTAGTTGATGTTTCCTCCCAGTGAGCAGTTCACCCGCCTTATCGGCCCCAATCAGAATCTGCACAGGCCCTCGCTCTAGTACATCAGTTAAACATATTTTCAGATCCCTTATCTCCTCACTCCAAGAACCATTCTTAATATATGGAACATCTTCACAAATAATCTCTTGGCTCAAAACATCCAGCTCCTTGGAATAGTTTCCCTCCAATCGCTTTAATCTTATTCTGTAACAGTCGTGTTTTGCTTCTCGAGAACGTACTCCACCAAACAAGGAATGTATTAACGTTTCCTTCCTGATTGACTGATACCCCATTTCTTCGGCTAGGTCACGTGCAATGTAGGATTTAGTAGACCCAGTATCAATGACAGCTCGTACCGTTTTTTGTTTACCCTTTCCTTTAACGACAACTGCCAGGGTTTGCAAGTACACCTCAGGAGAACAAGACACATTAGCTAAAGCCTTATCCACATTATTGCCATCCTGGAGAACCAAATTCCTGTCTCCCTCGTAATTCTGTTTGGACACACTTTCATTTTCTTTGTCACGGAGCTTATAACACATTAATACCACATGTTTACCACCACAAACAATGCATCTGGCAATCGATTTACAAGCTCTACTTGCATGGCCCTTCTTTAAACAATTGAAGCAACAGTGTTTATCAGTTAAGATTTTCTTTTTCTCCCCTACAGTCATTTTTTGAGCTTTAATGCACTCTGGGCTCGTACGAGGTTTAAGACAAAAAACACACTCCTGTCTCTTAGAAACATCAGCGAACAAAGCAGAAGCAGTAGGTATATTTGGTTCAATGACATCCCTTGGTTTCTTGTCTCCCTTAATCTTAGATCCTTGGGATGGGCTAATACTAAACCCTTTCATAGCCAATGAAATTCTTTCTTCACTTACTACTTCATTTTGAAGAAAAGCCATGAGCTGCTGCAAACGATCTTTGGATACAGAATCACACCTGAAGGAAGTATTCCTCTGCCATGCTCTTAATAGGTCTTCTAGCAAAGATGATTCAATTAGGGGATACAGCATTGTAGTACATTTTTCTGTAGTAACGCCTAAACTTTCCAGCGATCTGAGATGTATCATACAAGCTACTCAGTGTTGGCCTTTCTTTGGAATTGACTGCATTCGTCAATACTAGTTTGAGCAATTCACGAACATAAACTTCCACTTGCAAGTACTCTCTACCAAATCGAGCTTGAAGACTCTCTATAGCTTTGTCATAATTCTCGGCAGTGGGTGGAAAACTAGTAACTAATTCATATGCTCTGGAACCTTCTGTCATAGCCTGAATTAAATATTGGAATTTATCTTCCTTCCCAATGTCCTCATCCTCGTGAATTTTACGGAACTGGCTCCAAAAATATAACCAATCAATTATTTCACCAGAAAATTTCTTAAATTCTATTCTTGGAAGTCTATATTTCTTTTTATCACAAACATTGTCATTCACTACACTTTGTGGAGGGGTAATGGAAACAACGGAATTCATAAAAGTATAAAACTTGTTGCTTTTGTTCTACAGCTAAGGAATTTGTGTTTGTAATCATCAGCTGATTCACTTTCCGTTTCTACTTCGTCATCCTCACACTCGTCGTCTATCATCTGTTGAAATATTAATCCATCTAAATTAGAGATATCATCATACTTCTCTTGAAGGATTTCAAGTTGCACTTGCACTTTTTCAGTTTCAGTTTGATCATCTTCTAACGACGCCATTAGTTGATTGTGTGAGCGCGTAAATAACCGCCCCTTTACGGTTCTTTCTTTAGCGAGTCTTTCCATCTTCTTTATTCACGGGAGCCTTTTACTATGAATGAATCGTGTCACTGGTCGCCATAAAATGTTAGGTTCACTTCTCAATAAATCACATAGACTCCTCTAGAATGCATATTTTATTATTTGTTTTGGAAAGGTTCACAATTCACACGATACACACCATATTGTTTTTGACACTGAACTTCACTGATATCAAAGACTATGTCAAAGATACTGCACTACACTCTTGTGCTTGCTGCCAACTCAACACCTACCGTGAATGTTTATAACCGCAAAAAAGAAAGTTTTGTTATGGGTATGGCTTACAAGGAGTAACCAAACTAATCTGCCCTCGCTGCAACGATACTAATCACTTGGAAAACTAGTGAAGCCTTGTGATAATGAATCCAATCGTGAGGCTAACAAGATTTAATACAGCAGAGACTACGCTTCGGTGAGGATTTTCCTTCCATCAGTAAGATAGGTTCAATGCGGGAAGGTATGCCATTAGGCTACTTTTCAGGTAATTGACTAGGTCTTGGTGAGCTCCACTCTGTGGGCAATGCAGGGGCGTACCGTGGAACTTGTAAGTAATGACAGCCTGCAGCAAGTACCTTCTTTTTCTCTTAAGTGTTTATTTATTTTTTCTCTTGTGACATTTCTTCAGCTTATTTCTTCAAGTTTACGTGCGTTGGCGCTAGATGGCGTTGCTATCAATTATAATTATCTACTTCTTTTCAGGTTATTCCTTCGAATAATATTTAAATAGATGACTTCTAGTCATTTTTCTTCGTCCCTAATTAATCTTGGTTCGAGTACTGTGGTGGTTACCAATCAACCTTACACCATTATTAGAATACATTAATATCGCTCTCAATTAATCGTTCTTTCTTGTTTTAGTTAATTATCGATATTTGCTCTGTGACATCCTACCTTGGGAGATTATGGAAGTAGCTTTTGTATACTTATATATATTATATATTGTAAATCTGTAACTTTGTAACTTTTGTACACACATCAAAAAAAGTTTTGCATCACCTCGGTTCCAAGAGTTCCGGAACCTTTAAATACAAAGGGAATAGAGATCAACACAAACAACATTTCAGCTCGTTTTATTGCTCATGAGACCCACACATTGCATGTTGTACCATCATACAGCTAGACTTTCAGCATTTGTGGTCCAGATTGCAGTACACACCACTACCTCTAATACCCAGTAGCACGTCCTCTTGCATTGATGCATGCCTGTATTCGTCGTGGCATACTATCCACAAGTTCATCAAGACACTGTTGGTCCAAATTGTCCCACTCCTCAACGACAATTCGGCGTAAATCTCTCAGAGTGGTTGGTGGGTCAAGACGTCCATAAACAGCCCTTTTCAACATATCCCAGGCATGTTCGATAGGGTTCATGTCTGGCGAACATGCTGGCCACTGTAGTCGAGCGATGTCGTTATCTTGAAGGAACGCATTCACAAGATGTGCACGATGAGGTCGAGAATTGTCGTCCATGAAGACAAATGCCTCTCCAATATTCTGCCGATATGGGTGCACTATGGGTCGGAGGATGTCATTCAGGTATCGTAAAGCCGTTTCGGAGCCTTCCATGACCACCAGTGGCGTACGTCGGCCCCACATAATGCCACCCCAAAACATCAGGGAACCACCACCTTGCTGCACTCGCTGGACAGTGTGTCTAAGACGTTCAGCCTGACCAGGGTGCCTCCAAACACGTCTCCGACGATTGTCTGGTTGAAGGCATATGCGACACTCATCGGTGAAGAGAACGTGATGCCAATTCCGTGGGGTCCATTCAGTATGTTGTTGGGCCCATCTGTACCGCGCTGCATGGTGTCGGGGTTGCAAAGCTGGACCTCGCCATGGACGTCGGGAGTGAAGTTGCGCATCATGCAGCCTATTGCGCACAGTTTGAGTTGAAACACGACGTCCTGTGGCTGAACGAAACGCATTATTCAACATGGTGGCATTGCTGTCAGGGTTCCTCCGAGCGGCAATCCGTAAGTAGCGGTCATCCACTACAGTAGTAGCCCTTGGGCGGCCTGAGCGAGGCCTGTCATCGACAGTTCCTGTATCTCTGTACCTCCTCCATGTCCGAACAACATCGCTTTGGTTCACTCTGAGACGCCTGGAAACTTCCCTTGTTGAGAGCCCTTCTTGACACAAAGTAACAATGCGGACGCGATCGAACTGCGGTATTGACCTTCTAGGCATGGTAGAACTACAGACAACATGAGCAGCGTACCTTCGTCCTGGTGGAATGACTGGAACTGATCGGCTGTCGTACCCCCTCCGTCTAATAGGCCCTGCTCATGCATGGTTGTTTACATCTTTGAGCAGTTTTAGTGACATCTATGAACAGTCAAAGGGACTGTATCTTGGATACAATATACACAGTCAACGTCTATATGCCGGAGATCTGGGAACCGAGGTGATGCAAAACTTTTTTTGATGTGTGTATAATATTTTGGCGAGGAAGCTAGGGTTTTTATTTTCTTATATTATTTGTCTGATTTAACTATTCTCTTATTGTGAAATGTTCGTTCTTTGCTTTTTATATTTTTCTTCAATTAAGTACACTTCTTTTGAGTCCTCATACCTTCCTCCTACTTCTAGGTTCCTTCCCGTCACATTTCGTGATGTATCCTGTTTCCTCCCTTTCTCTCTTGTGTTTGTTTCATTAAATTTTTTGTTCGTCTATTTTGGTGGACGCAACAAAAATTTTGGGGGAGTGTGAGGGAATCTGAACCGTTTTTCTTTTCCTCCTGTAGTCTTCCCTTTTTTCTTTCTTTCGGCGTGTCAATTATCGGAATTTTTCTCTTTTCTTCTTGATTATTACTGGCCAGGGTAACCGAGCAGATCAGTGGACATTTCTATAATTGCTGATCAACGTTCATTATAGTGATTTCTTACCATGCCGAATCATGATCGGTGATACCTCTTTCCTTTTATTTTCTCTTTTCAGTCACCTGTAACAACCCTTTGTTACCCTCCCGTGCAGTCTTCTGTTTTTTCTATCCTGGTAGGACCTTCTTGTTTGTGCTCCCGCTCTCGTACTCGAGATGCCGGTCTTTATTTCGGTTTTCTCCCCTTTTTATGGCTATTTTACATAAAGGTGCGCGTAGAGACGTGTATTTAGTTTGTTTTTGTACTGTTTCGTGATGTCGGATAAGCTGAATCCATCAAGGTGAGTCACGGCTTAATATTCCTTGTGTAAGTGTGGATATGTGGCTTGTGTATGGAATACTAGGGCATTTAGCCTTTTCTAGTATGTCCATTGTGTGCCTGTATCGTTCCTTTATCTTTTATCTCATTATCGTCGTTCCTATTATGTTGGTTTTGGTTCGGTTTACTGGATGGTACGTACATCACAGTAAGACCAGCACCTTACCTTTTATCTTTATCGGTCTACCTTATCCTAGGATTGCGTTTTCATACGCAATTCCATGAGATTGACTTACCTTTTTACGGAACTTATCTTGATGGATGTCTTTGTAATGTGTAACGTTAACTTTCCTTTATATATTTCAGTTCGGATTCTTGCGCCTCATTTTTATGTTTGTTTTGTTCACGTCATGTCTACGTGTACTTTTATTTATTCTCCGACCTTTCATATGATCCCTTACCTCTTGCTTTCTCCTGGGCTATCAGAGTTGCCGATCCCTCTTGGACGGCAGACTCACGTTTCCTGACTTCTTGTCTAGCCCTTATAATCTGTCTCCCTTCACTATGTAATTTTACTCATTATGAGTGTATCTTCCCCATTTACGTTCCCTCCCTTACCTTTACCGCATATTCCCACATAACCATAGTGTTACGGTTCCTCGTTCGGTTAGGTTACCTCTTGTCCTATGTTAGACGATCATATTACCTTACCTTACCATGTATACGCTTCCTCGTCATTTCTCAAGACCTTTTCCTTTGATAATATATACATTATCGTTCCTCTATTTAAGTGTGGCGTTTGCGTACCTTATTTACTACTTTGTTTAGATCTTTATTTCTTAAGCAATTAGGCTATGCTAAGCCAGGCCCAGGGTTCTTATGATTAGCGCATTCGAATAGAACGTGCATTCACAACGATGTGGATGTACGTTCAATCCACCGCCTCTGATATCTTCTTTACTTTAGTCCGGTTTCATGGGCCCAGCGCCAGACTAATAAGAACACACGTTTCCACTGCGTCAACATCAGCGAGCAAGGCCAGATGGCACAATGGGCAGATACCGTCATTGTTGTAAATTAAAATTAAGTCAGCGGCTTCGGTGACGTAGTCGGTAGCATGCTGAACTGCTATGCCCAAGATAGCGGGTTCAAACCCGGCCGAAGTCGTCGGATTTTTTTAAGAGCGTTAAAAATCGTTCAGTAAGCCTTCCTTCGGAGGGGAAGTAATGCCGGCGGTCCCATGTCATAGATTTATGGCATGTAAAAGATCCTTTCACAGACTAAACTTGTGTAAAGCAAAAATTGTTAGGTTAGATTTCGTCAGAACGCTCTATCAAAGTTCCAACGTTCACCACTAGGTATCATTGATATCTGGTGGCGAAAGTTGGAGCTACTTGAAATTGAACGGAACTTGTAGCTCGCCCTTTAGGGTGTCCGCTGGAAGAAGCTACAGACTCAGGCGAGCCGAACATGTCCTCGGACACTCCCGTCACTAAAAGCCATACGATAAATATAAATAAAGTCAGTGGAATAGTAACTGGGGCAAATATTCTTTCATTTGGGAGGGGGGAATCAGAATGGAACAGTTTGTCTTCAAATGTTGGAATTTTTAAGGAGTTGGTGAGAAAGCACCAGATCAGGAGCCAGTGACATGACATGGATGAAGAATAGTGTAAATTATCCTTATTCTTATTTTATAATTGTTTCTATTTTATTATTTTATTATACCAATTGAAGCCTCCGTGGCTCAGGCGGCAGCACGCCGGCCTCTCACCGCTGGATCCGTGGTTCAAATCCCGGTCACTCCATAGCGGGTGTGCTGGACAGAACGGAGGCAGACAGGTTTTTCTCCGGGTACTCCGGTTTTCCCTGTCAAAATTTCATTCCAGCAACACTCTCCACTATCATTTCATTTCATCTGTCATTCATTTAATCATTGCCCCAGAGGAGTGCGTCAGGCCTCGGCAGCCGGCACAGTTCATATCCTCGCCGCTAGATGGGGGCTTCATTCATTCCATTCCTGACCCGGTCGGAGACTGGAAGCAGGCTGTGGATTTTTCATTATACCAATTAATCCTTGTATCTAAAATGTAATTCTTGCAGTTGTATGAATGATTTATTTTGCTTATTTTGTTTGTAATTTGTCACCATGGACAGGGTCCATACCTGCAAATAAATATATGTATGTACGTATGTATAACTTTTAACTATTTTCTGTATTTGTCAAATGCATTGTCTCAGGTTCAACATCTAAATAATACAAATTACCCTGTTTAGAAGCAGTCGCTAAAACTGTTCCTTCCATTTTGAAATCAGCATTACTTATTATTGAACAACTTTCCTTTCCAAATACAACACACATCATTTTACTAACTGATAATAAATTAGCAGTCATTCCTGGCACAAACAAAACATCAGTTATCTTGGATACACAATCATCCCCTTTTAGGATCACCTGAATATCACCTTTACTTTGACACTAACTCCTCCGTACCTGCTGTGGTAACACTGATTACATATTCACTTACACACTCACCCTTAAGCCAATTTTCATTGCATGTAAGATGACTTGTTGCACCAGAATCGATTATCTACTTATCACTTACTACACCCTTTTCTTGGAGATTGCTCTTCAAGGCTGTCAAAAATGTTGTTGGACCAGTCTTTTTCTTTTCTTGATGTTTCTTCTCCCCGGAATTGAACCGACTTTCCTTGGCAGTTGATTGGTGTTGGTCTTTCTTCTTTGGACAGTCCCTTGAAATGAGGCGTTGAGCCACATCCATAACATTTGTAAATGTGAGTAAAATGCCGCATCCCTTGATGAGTGAACCACACTTCCTACTTCATACTCCATTAATTTCTTTGCAATCATATCACCAGTTATCGTATGTTTGTCTCATTGGCTCGAAACGTTCAGGTAAACCCACCAGTATCATTGCACCAACAAATTCTTCTTCCCCATTGAACGAAGTTGGTGGCTGATGAGCACAAAAGCTTGAATGTACTCGCCCATACTTCCAAAATCTTCTAATCGTAATTGACCAAAGTTGCGAAGTAATTTACACCTCCGGTTGACCCCAGTATCGTCAAAAGATGTTTGCAATTTGTCCCAGGCCTCCTTAGTCGTATTTGCCTCCCTAATATAGGGATAGCAAATTGGGTGCACCATAAGGCCTATTTTGTTTAGAGCTTTCGCATCCCTTTTTCCCCTGTTGGCGTCTGACGTGGAATCTCCACTCGGATAACCAGCAATACTTTCCCAGACACCCAAGTCATTCAAATAAAAGGGCATTCCCGTTTTCCGGTCCAAATAATTAGATCGCCCTAAAAGCCGAGCGATCGGCAGCAGTGACGCCATACCACTACTTCCACTGTCTGCCATGGTTGCTTGGCAAAATGAATGCACAAAAATATACGCACAGCTTAACCGTCACTATACCGTAATAATCATAGCACATCACGAAATGGCACTGTTAGCAACGGCAGGGAAAAATAAACATGATGTGCACACAAATCTTGCCACTGCTGGACTACTGTACCAGGTTTATTGGTTGGAAGCAGTATGACACAGGGAAAAACAAAACACAATCAACAGGCTGTAGCCAACCTACACAGTGCCTGCACACTAGTGCCAACCTTCAAATTACAAACACAGACACTATTAAGGTATATACACAACTGTAATAAATCATAGGATCATACTATTGTATGTCACAGCGTTCGTATATTGCAACATTATGAGTGTAGAGACATACGTTTACTTTTAATAGCAGTGAAGTCTGGCCTCATCATGCACAATAACGCTAGTTTGATCCAAATGCTACTGAGTGAGTTGTTAGGAGACATGAAAGAGTCTAAGTAAGGCAATAGGAGGTGTGAAAGAGTCTTTAAGTAAGGAAATAGGAGATGTTAAAGAGTCATTTAACCAGCAAATAAGAGTCAGTAAACCAGCAGTTGAAACAGTGGAATGAGTGTATAAGAAAGGAAGTGAATGAGATAAGTGAAATTACGGAGCAGGAAAATCATCAGAGAGGTGGGGGGCGTAAGGAAGTTGGTAATGAAGAAGATGAAAAGGATGGACAAGAGAGAGAACAAGATGAAGGAGGACAACATCAAATGGAGGAGGAGAATAAGACTAAAGACAAAGAGGAGGATGAGATAGAGGATAGGATGGAAGATAAGATAGAGGAGGAGGAAGACAACATACAAGAAGAAGATATGGTGAAGAAGCAGTAGAGGAAGAAGATGAGGAGGACAAGGTGGAGGGAGAAAAGGATGAGATGGAAGGCAAAGAGAAGGAATAAGAAGAGGACGAGATGTCACGCAGATGGAGATGAGAGAGTGAGGGATCAGAAGAAGAAAATAGAAAAGAAGATAAAAGGGATAAAGGGAAAGGGAAAAGAAAAGTTAAGAAGATAGGAATTGTTGAACAGGATAAGACAGATAAGAAAGAAGAATAGAACAATGAGGAAGGGAAGGAGAGAAAAACAGAAGAAAAGGAAGAATGAGGAAGAAGGAAAGGGAAAGGTAGAAGAAAAAGGAGAAGGGAAGGAGGGAGAATGTGAAACGGAGGAAGCTCGAGGCATTCTCGAGGAGGGGCACACAGTGATAACGGAGTGCAGTCTGCCCACAAGTCAAGCAACATTGCGCCCGCTACTTGTGTTAGAAGTTATATTGATAATTGTGAACGGAAAAAAATAATAATCAGTGAATTATATAAGAACTAGCGGACCCGTGCGAGAACTCTCGCATAATGGGTTATATTTCATAATGGATTGAGTGCGACCCAAGTGTACAAACTACCCGCGCGGCTCTAGTGTTATGCAGGCTGTAGGCGACAGAGTTCTCGCAGGGGCTATAGTCTTGTTTATTTGTTTAAAAACACTTTATAAACAAATATATTTCCGTTGACTTTTCAAGAAATGCAAGATTTTTCCTGTACTATTGAGACGATTTGGAAGATTTTGGTACAAACCACACCTTCTAGTTTAGAATTTTGAGTTTTGTGAAACATACACCTTAGCCTTAGCGTATTATATAATAAGATGGTGAGTTTCTAATTCTTTCGCAACAGCAAAGCTAAGCGGAGCTCATGTCACCACAGAGAGAACGATGACAGACTACTAGAGCTGAGTCATATCCTACCCGCGTGACGGTGGAAAAGATGAAGTTCAGTAGCGAAGATGGCAGAAGAGACAACCCAGGATTCTGCGATGAATATGGGTAACTGTAGCATCTGTCCTTCAGTGGACTGGCTACAAAGGGTGTCTGTTCTCCAAGTCAGGAGTGGCCTAAATGTATGCTGGCAGTAGCTTTAATATGCCTTCAATGACAGTTGAAGCGACGTATTGGTTGAAGTATTAGTGGTTACAGCTAGTCGAATTTTGAATCCAAATGCTAGGGCAACCCCCACAAGGGACAGACTATGCCTTCGCTTGAGCTACAAGGAAAATTGGCAAGTACCACCCTCCTCAGAATATGGCAATTTAAAGAAGCTAGTCCATCTACGTATTGCGACTATCAACATTGGAAAGATGACCTTAAGGAGCCGAGAGTTAGCTCCCATTTTGAAGACCCATCATATCAACTTTGCATATATTATGAGACAGATGGGAAAGGAGTGAAGTTTTCGTAGATCGGCAAAGTTATTGCAGTATAATGGTGAAAACAATACTCAAAATGGCGTAATCAGTGAGAAGTATCGGTCCAATGTTGTCGAGACTATCTGATCGGCTTATGACTGTCACTCTTCAGATGGTCACATGCTACACCCCGAAACAGGATACACTGACAATGAGTAGGACGAATTTTGGGAAGAATTGGATAGCTGGATTGGCAAAGGATCGTTACATGCAATGTCATGGTGGAAACTGGTTCGCCATTCGTAGCAAAAATGGATATAGCTTTTGGATTGTGCTAAAGCACACGTGTTCGTGCTGAAGTTATCCCTTCAGATTTAATTCCTCCATAACACTGATCTCTCATCATGGATATCCAGCTGAACATATTAGGCCGGAAGCGATCCCGAATCACTGGGGTGGAACGCATAAATTGATGGTGTTTACCTGTGGCGGCTGGTGGATATTTGTTATGGGTGTTGCACTATTTTCTTTAAAGGGGTGGTGGGGTAAAATACTGCTTGATATCAGAGTAAACTGTATTCAATTTCGCGGTAAAACTAATGAACCTCATTCATCATGAATGTCGCAGTTCATAGAACATCACATTGTCATCGGATTTAAGTTAGCCTACATGAAAACCTTCACGGGAACAAAACAACGCAAGTTATATACGAAGGCCAGAAAGAACCGGGAGTGTCACATGTACGCGCAAGTCTGTTGACGGAGCATCTCGGTGCTTGGGGCTGGCAACGACCAAACGGACGAGCGCTCCTATATGGTTGGCATGCTTCGCTTTCTCAGACAGTTCACAGTAACTTACTATAAGATTTCCTGAATGATTAAAGAACAAAATTATGAATTCCTATACATATAAAAGGAAACGTCCAGCTTTTATTACTAAAAATATTATTACGGTATTATGTTTCTTACAGAAATCTGGTCATTGTGCAGCACTGCAACCTTATTACCAGCCGCCACTGGTGATAATCTGAGTTCAAGGCTCAGTTCACAGCTGCTGTGTGGACACGGCCCATCTACTATCGACCAAGTGGGACAAATAGATTGAACAAGTCCACACTACAGCAAATGTCGTTCTTGGAAAGACGAAGCCAGGTAAACTTGACACACAACATTGGTGGTGGAATAAAGAGGTGCAAAAGAGAATAAGATGGCGTTAAATATGTGTTTCTTGTCTCACACTGATGAATATGTCAAACATTCAAACATTACAAGGCAAAAAAAAAAACCTATTTTCTGTAGATGTCAGCCAAGGGAGACTTATTTTCCGACAAGGCTATGTAGAACTTCTTTTTCTGCTTCTTGTGCCTTATCCTCATTGGATGTTGGCCGTCATCAGGGCGATATCTTGCTTATTTTTGCGACTCAAAATAGTGCAGGAATGTTTGTTGATTTCATACCATTCACATAGGTTCTTGAGCCAAGATATTCTCCTCCTTCCTCGGCCTTTCCTACCTTCAATTTTTCCTTCGATGATGATCTGAAGGAGTTTATATTTATCTTTGCGAATGATATGGCCAAAGTAATCAAGTTTTGATCTTTTGATGTTATGCAAGACGTCCAATTCTCTGTGCAGGCGTTCGGGCACTTCACTGTTACGTACTCTATCGATCCATGATATTTTGAGCAGGCATCTATAGCACCACTATGTACAACTAGTAGCCTTAAAAATGAGGGAAAATGTAGTAAATGAGGATTGGTAAATGTATTGCTGGATTGCACAAAGAACTTATTATGAGCCTTGGATATAAATTAGAATATTGTTTTATTATGCAAAGAAATAGTACTTAAAATATACATTTATGGTATATTAAGTTGTTCATCCTATTTTCCTTTGGTCTTTATCAGTCTTACTTTGAAATCTTATTTTATACAGTAAACTCTTGATTATCCATGTTAATGCACACTTGCGATCACATAGATAACTGAAAAGCACGGATAATACCCATAACATAACATTACCTGAAAATGACACTTATTTACTAAACATCCAACATATGAAATGCAAAACCCATTGCGTTCCCGATTTCTCTCAGTTTACCTTCGGGAAATAGCGTAAACACGCGAATATAACTCGCCATCAAATAATCCCACCACCCTAATTTTAGAAGGATTTTTTTTCTTTTGAAGTGGGTGTCGATATTTGATATCATGACGTGCGTACGACCGGAGAAATGTGATTCTCACCACCGCTGAATTCTCAAATTCATGGCAAAACAGGTGTTCCGTTAGCCATCGTTAGGCGCATTTTCAATGCCTGCAGGAGTCGATATAGAGATGTTATAGCGCGCGTACATGGCCGGAGATAAGATAGCACCACTCGCGACCCGATTGAGAGTCTCACCCTCCCTGAATTTGCGTGCGGTAATCACAGTATGATATGCGTTCCAATGGGCATCATTGAGATTGGTTTTTGACGACCGCGGGAGTCAATATCAATGTATTACGAAGCGTAAATCATGAGCCGACTGTGATTCTTACCACCGCAAATCCAGTGAGTAGGCGGTAAGATATACGTTCCATTGGCCATCTTTTCAAGTGACCGCGGGAGCCAGTGTCACAATGTTCTGTGCATGCATATACGGAGGTACGGTTATCGTCTATTTATATACAGCGTGTAGCGAGCAAATGGCGCATCAAAATTTGGATCGGAGGAACGGAACCAACCTTCACTCAAATAATGGCTGCACCCCAATGTTTTACTTCCAAGTTTTGGTGAACATTGGGTTATATTTGTACCTAGGTTATGGTAATCATCCATTTAAAAAGTCTTTCTTATAAAAAGCATTCCTCATTTTCCGGTGTGGTCGGTTGTGTCAAATTAGGATAATATATCGATTCCTCAGTGTGAGTAATGCGTGATTCCTCGGTTGCCGTTTTCACTCGATCGCTCTTCCTCCGGTGCGCTTGAGTTCAATCTGTACACCCCCGTAAATTATCTCCGCGTGCACATCACTGAGCTGTTTTTGAATCCCATGTATCACTGTCCAGCCACACGAATGTTTTAATCAGTTTTGACACTGATCCTCCAGTTTCTAACTTACCGTATCTATGATTTCTTTGCTATATATCAACACTTTTACGCATTTCGGCCACATCTTGCTACTATAGTAACTTCAGTCACATTAACCCGAGTGATACTAAATAGCGTTTGCGACGTCTTAACTGGTAGACTGCCTGAAACTTGATAATTACAATCACAATACACTCCAATCGACGCCGTTGACTGTAAGTTATCACTGATTTGAATTTTTTAAGATTTGCACAGAACAGGAGTTTTTCTTTTTTGCTGAACTACGCACGGATAATCCACGAACCGGACAATCAAGAGTTTACTGTCGGTATATACAAAATATGACTTAGTTCTATTAAAATAGAAATCTTTTATAAATCATAATGAAATACTGATTCTGAAGAACATCCATTTGAGAAGTTTTTAGTGCTGCTTAGGTCTCACATTCTTTTTGCCTAAGATCTTCATGAGGTGCTTAGACATGAAGTAAGGTTTCTCAAGGGAGCCATCATTGCGTTCACAGTCTTCCACTGTAACAGTGAAAAAAATATTGTAGTAATTATTACTGATGCCAATTAGTAGTGATGCCAGGAATAATTCTGGCAGGCCTACCATTGACTTTACATGTTCAGAGGTGGTTACAACCTATAATGAAGTCCAAACCACTTGACGTTTGGCGAAGAGCCACATTTTGAGTAACATTGAATGAGACATCACTACAGCATTTCCAGAGATCGATGATCATCCCAGCAGTCAACCTAAGTGTAGCTTTCCCCAGGGTTTCACCCCACCCTCAATACTTTTACCAGGAAAAGCTGCAATGGTAACTAACCCAACCCCAACCTGAAATGACAGTTGCACACATTACTACAGCCACCTTTCAAGAAAACTGTTTTGAATTAACCATTGTATTCCATACTCCACGCTTAGAAATCACCCTAAAATCCGGTAAATAGCAGATTTACGAACCCTGATAACTAAAACCTTTAATGCAATATGATTTTGTATTACAGAAAGTTATTTTGGGCTCCCTAAGCCTTCTCCTCCAGTTTCCCACTCAACTTGAGGGCATGAAATAGATACTAGAGAATACTGAGTTAGCATAACAAAATATAAAGAACATTCAAAAAATATATATATATTCAGTGTACATTTAGGGGGTAATGAGTGATCAAAGGGACCCTTGTGTCCCCAAAACAATAACATATTACAGGTTCATATAAACATGCATAGGGGGGCTGCGTGGCGCAGTCGGTAGAGGCGCTGAGCTTCTAACTGAAAGGGAGTGGGTTCGATTCCCACCCAGGTAGTGGTTTTTAGAAACAAAACTACCACTTTCGGAAACACAGATAGCCCTGGGGTTCACTCAGCCTACACCAGAAATGAGTACCAGGGTAATTCCTGGGAGCAAAGACAGCCGAGCATGGAGCTGACAACTCCATCCC
Organism: Meconema thalassinum; assembly: GCA_946902985.2. Taxonomy (NCBI): domain Eukaryota; kingdom Metazoa; phylum Arthropoda; class Insecta; order Orthoptera; family Tettigoniidae; genus Meconema; species Meconema thalassinum. The sequence goes on from OX336388.2 coordinate 1,334,837,795, forward strand.
ATCTAGTGCCAATGTCATAAAGAGTGGAAGCCTCTACCTTCCACTACTCCCAGGGCCTCATGGCCTGTACGGAGTTGGCTTTGCTTTGCTGTATACATGTATATATTTTTACATGAAAAATTCTCCCAGACATTTCATACCACCTGTGTTTTAATTTAGTATTTTAAAATAACTAATTTCAGTGAACAAAAGAGTACTCACGGAAGCAAAGGAACAGTGTGTCTACAGCCATGGCATACACCCCAAAGAATAATGAGGTAATGAAGTAAGTACCAAACCCTATGACGAACACTGGGACAAAATAGTACTTGAGTTCAGGCACTGCATCATGTATCTCTGGAATCTCCTCTACCTGCAGCTTGTCACTGAAGAAGTAGAATGACAAGGCCACCATAGCAGCCGTGATCATAAGCTTGCCAAGGAAGAGCAGGAAGTCTGTGACCTGTAATATAGAAGAGTGTAATGGTAACCAGCAATTAATACCTGATGGCGCAAACCTGTGCAAACCCGAAAGTAAGGAGTGGTAAGGAGTAGGGAGGTAGTGGAGGGGGTCACACATCAATGTGCAATACCCTTACTGTTACAGTAGAAGCTGATGTGAACATTTCCATAGCAATGAGCAAAGTAAACGTTCCTCCCCTCATAATCACGCTGCAGCACTTGGACTAGCCCACATACGAAACTCCTTCCGCATGTGCCATCAGGTAATAATTGCGGTCTATCCGAGCATGCAGTGGATAGCACGGCAAGTCCATCGTAGCCGCGGAAAAAATGTGAAGCTGTAAGCTTCCCCTTGCTCCTCTAATTCCCATTGCTATTTGCTAGCACATCTACGTCATCACAAACCAAGATGGAGCGAGTTCATTCAACATTGTCAATTTGTTACTCGTTGCCACACGGTGAACTGTAACCTGCTTTATTCTAATAATAGGCAATTTGACAACAGTAAACTATCACTACTCTCTCCCCACCTTCCTCGTGCTTGCTAGTTCCGATAGCTCCAGCAGCTCAAGGTCATAGTAGAAGTTGCCAAGCTATATCAACAGTTAATCCAAATCATACTAAAACAACTGAAAAACTACAAGACTATTTGGTATATTAAAAGTAATAACTGAAGGTACTTGGTGGAAGTGGAATTGTATTATAAACAATTAAAATACAGTTTGGCTTCCACTTAATTTTTAGTCTGTAAACAAATATCACACACACATGCATGCTCATGAACTGCCCCCCACCCCCACTGTCTTCTTCAAAGGTGGGCATGCCCGCCATCAATCCAATAGATTATAACATCAAAGGGCTATTAACTGAATTGATGGTCGGAATGGCCACCTTTGAAAATGGTGCTATTGTTCTTTATGTGTTTGTTTTTTTTTTTTCCTTTTTATCTCTCCCTCCATCCACATCTCCTTATCATTATGTTTGTCAACCCCTCCCACCCCCACGAGTGTAATTAAGATTCCTATCCCCAAGGTCACAGGGTCAATTCCAAGCTCAAGCTCTGCCAAGAAATTTAACACTAATATAAGAGATGAAAACAACTGAATAAGAGGATTTGATTCCCACAACAGTCACTTGGGGCTACATGACCGCGTTGCCGCAGCCCCTAAACTAAGGAACCAACCACAACTGCCACCCTAGAAGTAGTTTTTCAAGTTTTCCACATACCAACTCCATGCAAATGTTGTGATCGTACTTAACTGAAGGCCACAGCTACCTTGTTCACATTCCAGCTTTGACATGTTTTCATAAAGAATTCTAAAATATACCATAATTTTGCATTCCAATTCAAGGATTATTAAAGTTTTCGCAACTCAACATAAGACGCAAAGAAATATGGCAAGGATGCATAGAAATGGGGCTTTGCTGAGGTTTTTCAGAACAGAAAACGATTTTGGAAAAATGAAACTTCTCTTAAATCATGGTTAAGATACTGACATCAGGATTGTCCTAAAAGTACAACCCAAAAATGATGGGGATACTTATATAGGGCCCATCCAGAAGTTAAGGCTCCCTATTTTTTTAATAAAAAGAAAACATAGTTACATGCAAAACATTATTGTCACCAGATACAGCAATGTTTGAGCTATTTTTCGACATAATCAAAACCAGAATTGAGACACGTCTCATATTGTGGGATCAAGTTTTGTATTCCTGAGTCATTGAAGTCTGCTACCTGGCAATGGAACCAGCTTATCTCCTGCAGAACAGTTGCTGAGTGCCGAGTTGTATGTGGTGTAGCATTGTCACGGATCAGCATAACACCTGCACTGAGCATTCCACGTCTCTTGTTTTGAATGGCATTAACCCTGGAACAGTACAGTGGGACACTCAATGCCCCAGAGAATGTTTGTTCCCAGATTACGTTATGTTGGTACGCCTCATAGCAGCCACCTCCTGTGACTTTTACTTGACTTTGACTGTCTTTCAGTCAATGTGTATACTTCTTAGCAGTGACAGCTATTTATACCCAAAGCAGTGTCTCCAGGGCATTAAGTGCTCCATCTGCCCACAATCCAAGGACACCAAGACCACTGCGGTGTGCTCAGAATGCAAGAGATTTGTGCTTGGTGTTTTGTAGTGAATGTGAGAAGTGAAAATGGTGATTATGATTATGGTCACCAAAGAAAGAATATCAACAATAACATTGAAATATTGCTAACATTTTTGTTTTCTATTATATTCACAGTTATTTCCATTTTACAGCCTTAATAGTTTAAGTATTCTGTGCTACAGGGTTGATTTCACTCATTTGTAATTGCAGTTATTAGCAGCGCTTTTTTTTTTTTTTTTTCTGGGGTAACGCGGAGGGTTGCGTACCCCTTTAACATTTGAAAACTGTTCAAGAGAAAATATTGGTAACTTACATTTGTATCTAGTCCGGCAAATTTAACTTCCGACTTGAAAGTGCATTGATCAGCTGGTAGCAACGCGCTGTTCACAACAGCTGGAGGAGATTTAGAGTAATCCTCGATTTAAATCGATCTATCGAACCAGGTTCTTTTGGTCGGCAACTCGGCACTCCGTTCTTATAGTGTTTGGAGGCGGGGTAGGTTATTATTTTGTGTGTGTGGTTAGTTTTGAAAGATGAGGAACTATTTAACATCCACCCAGGCATCGAAAAAGCTGAAAGTTAATGATTTGAACACAAACAATGACCGGTCTTGGCAAATTGCCAAAAATTGCAAGATCGTGATGTTTTATCGAACACAACTGAGAGTACCCCTTAAATTGTTTTTAGAAAAAAAGCACTGGTTATTAGTAAATACATTGTGTTAATGCATCAGAGTTATATTTCTCTCTCGGGGTACTCAGTGCCCCTGGATACCATTACTGTTTCTGGAGAATAAGGGTACTGTTCCAGGGTTAAGAAACTTTATCACAGTAAAGATAGCTTTGAAGTCATTTTAATTAACAATTAATATTGTAACTTTCAGTTGGTCAACATACAAAAAACCATTCCAATTATTGGAATATGTGAAAAATAACCAGAAATAAATTACATGTGATTAAGATTTACAAATGTATATTGTTACGGACTATTGAAGAACCTGCTCCTCTCGATTCCGTCATTCAACTTTTCTACTACAGTACAATGGCCATCCTGACTATTATTTCTCACTTTATCACTTCTTGATTTTGGTTGGTTCCTCAGTTTAGGGGCTTCGGCAACGCGGCCATGTAGCCCCTTGTACTTTGGGTGTGTGTAGAATCTGTCTGATATCTGGTGTTAATTGTAATAGCTGTAATAGTGTGTGTTATCTGTAATTCAGGTAAGGACTGCAGGTGATCAATTTCAAGTAAATCCTACTTTTGCTACCAAAATGCTACAGTCAACGATACCTAGCTGTGAACTTGGCGACTAGATGCCACTGCAACCTGCACCTGGCAGCGAACTTTGGAACTTAATAGAGTGTTATTCAAATCTAACCTCCAAATTTAGCTTCACATAATAATTATGTAGTTATTGTAAGGTTCTTTTACAAGCCATAAATCTATGACATGAGCACATGAGCCCACCGGCTTTACTTCCCCTCCAAAGGAAGGCAAACTGAGGGATTTTTAACGCTCTTAAAAAAACCACGACTTCAGATGGGTTTGAACCTGCGATCCTCCTTGTTTATCCTATCATACTTCATAGAACTTCATTTGACTGGCCTGAAGTAGTTCTTCTTCTCCTTCTCCTTCTCTTTCTCCTTCCCTTTCCCCTTCTTCTCCATCTTCAATATATATATAAATCTTAATCACATATAATTTATATCTGATTATTTTTCACATATTCCAGTAATGGGAATGTTTTTTGTGTTGAGTAACTGAAAGCTACAATATTAATAATTAAACTTTCACAGACCGAACCTTGCAGGCGGCGGGAGACAGAATAAGAGCCGCCATTTCGAACCATTGCTGCTGAGCTACTGACACCAGTCAGGACTTGTTCGGCCGGTATATGATTGCTATGTCATAGGATCTGTTCCACATGCTCATATTTCCTGGATAAATATGTTTACTTTAAAAGAAGGAAAATAGAGAAACTTAATTTCTGGATGTCCTCATAGAATAGCTTAAGGGGTATTTCCTAATATATCCCAAATTTGTACTTTTTCTTTTGCAAATTAACAAGTTACAAATTTTGACTATCTGTACTAACAAGGGAAGTAACAGGCAAGACAGGTCGAAACCTATCTTCAAACTTTGTGGACACAATCGTTGTACTATAAGAGGACAACGTGCGGAAAATCAGCTGCCAGATTGAACTGCAAGGCTCCGAAATCAAACCTGACATCCTGGTACGCAGGCATGAGGGCTGGCGGAGCTGGATATTCCTGGCACTCTGAGTAGTCTCGTGGCAGGCTGTATTTACTGACTGGAGCGTGCGGTTGCTTCCCACCGGCCTTGAGTGCCTGAGCCGTTAGGGCTGTCCGTTCCAACAAGTACGGTACTTGCTACTTCCCATTGATTTATAAGAGAGATTCGCCACTTGACCTCGGAGCCTTGCAGTTCAATCTCGTGGCTGATTTTCTGCTCAATGTCCTCATACAGTACAACGATTGCATCCATAAAGTTTCAAGATAGGTTTCGACCTGTCTTACCTGATACTTCCCTTGTAAGTAATATCAAACTGAGACGAACTAGAATGGTCTTCAGCCATTCCTTACAAGATAAATAAGAAAGGTTCCAGAATTTCATGAATTTCATGCATGGCACCAGTGCACTACATTCCATTTTCAGCCTATGTTAGGCCCCAACACACTACATGAAGAGTTACCTTGTCCAGTACAAACACTCTGATGATGTTCCTCATGAGCAGGTTGAAGGCATCTCTGGCAGACCTGCAGAAGTTCTTGCCATGAATGGCACACATGATGTAAGCATTACGATTGATGAAGCGAATGAATTTTTCCAGGCACCAGAAAAAGCACCGCAGGCAACACATCAACGCTTTCACTAAAGCATTATCGTACTTGCTCAGTTTTGAGTTAATGTACTCCAGAGTGACTCGGATCAAGCGGCATATGGCCAAGATGAGTGAGCCAAACGCTAGAGTTCCCAAGTGGTATCTGGAACAAGTAATGCTTCTGTTAACTCTGTTAGGAATTACATAGTTTTTTCATTGCCTTACAAAATATATTTACCGTATTAACTGTAGGTTATCGTATAACACTACAAAGATGTTCTGAAATTCCATTTAAAGAAATGTCAAATTAACACTGAAAAATGGGAGACTACGGCATCAACTCGTCAGGCATGGCGTTGGTCCATCAATCAAGGTCCCTCATGTTTCGAACATCGGCAAAGATGTGAAACTGATGAGTACAATACAAGGAAAGATTGAGCAATCATTGCACGTGAATCGCTGTCCTGCCAGGAACTTCTTCTGCGGACCAAAAACGTGGAAATCACTAGGGGCGAGGTCCGGACTGATGGTGGGTGGTCCAGACTCTTAGTGAAATGACCGGAGCTTGTTGGCGTTTCTGGTTGCCACATGTGGTCTTGCATTGTCATGGTCCGCTGAAGAAGATCCTGGCAGGACTGCAATTCATGTGTAATGATGATGCCAAGACAGCGGTCCGATGATGGTTCCACAGTCAGCCGGCTGAATTCTACCACAGGGGCATCTCAAATTTAGTGCTACAATGGGACAAATTAATGTCTGAACAAATGTGGGGACTATGTGGAAAAATACTGTAAGGTACTGTACCCGAATTCATAGTATGAGCTATACGAGACTCGCCCAGATATTTTAACCATCGAGTTTTGTAAGTTTGTGAAGGCTGGAAAGTGGACATTAAACCAGTTCAGAGACAAGGAATAATGGTGAGAAAGTGTTGTCCAATTAGAAATTAGATGGCTGGAAAATAAGACAAGAAGAAAGAATAAATCTGATTGGATACCCTGAAAAATGACTACCTGCTCAACAGATATTGGTATCCAGGAGTGAAGGGTTGTTGCTATGCCAAGATCACATGACAACGGGAACCAATGGGCGAATTTCTAACGTAATTAAAAGCCTAAGCAATAATGCTAATTTGAACATTTATAATATATTTAAAGTTTGGGAAATTAGTAATAATTAAATAAGAAATTATTACGAAGAGATTTCTAACGAGTTTTGCTTCAGATTGACAGAAATCAATTATAAGCAGATCCGCGCCCAAGTCGCACGCCAAAAGGTGGGTGTTATGCTAAATTGGAGAGGAAGAAGAAGCCTAGAGCTGCCATTACGGGAGATTATTACAGCGACCTTCGGAGAGTGAAAATGTTCCGGTCTTCCGCTCCGCGGTGAACAAAGGAGCATTGCATAACTATTAAAGTGATAAGAAAAGGTGTAGAAATGGTCATAAATGAGATGAAATTCACAAGAAAGTGAAGTGATACACATGCAAGTAATTGGGCAAAGTTTTAGAGTATTTTGAAGTATTTTTGTGCAAGTAAGATTGTCGCTACTCTGACAAAGAAATTCACAATGTGTCGTGAAGTGCAGTCGAATGAATATTTGTAAGATTAAACTGAAGCAAGTGCGTTGTATAAAGAAACAGTAAGTGTACTGGAGAGACATATTTTACAAGAAAGACCGTGTGAAGTTGAAGAATTATTTATACTACATATATATCATGAGTATGGAAAACTTAATTGAGAACTGGTTAAGAGGGGCATGTAATTTTTCAGCGGTTCTGATGAATTTGTGCTAAGCATGCAGCGGGAAATGTAGCCTAAAATCATGGTCTCAAGGATACTTATAAGTGACGTAACTTGATATGTTGAGCCAGAGACATGATATTTTAACGGCAATTTCGAAGAAGCAAAGCTACATTAACATCGTGAACTGAACATTATAATATCTATGAGTATGGACGGGAACGACGAGAGCTTCCAGAGGCCAAGAGAAGAAGAGTTGTTCGGGAAGAAGCACAAGAGAGAAGTAGAAGCCGGGAGTCAAACCAAGAGATCTGAGGACGCGAGCGAGGTCTTGGTTGAACGAGCGAGGCTGCCGGGAGTATCATCTTGGAGCCGTGATGGAGCAACTTCTCGGGCCGGACGAAGCGAATCACCATGGAGCAGGAGGGAGCTTGGGATCGTTGGAGTCGAACTCAGGAAGAGGCTTGAAGACCAAACCACAATGCGTAGTGTAATACGCAACTTTCAGATGGTCTTCTGTGGTTTCCCATCTTCCTTCCAGGCAAATGCCGGGGTTGGTCCCTAACTATAGGCCACAGCCGCTACCTTCCAACTCCTCGTCCTTACATTCCAACTTCCCTCCTTAACGGTACTTGTAGCTCACCCATTGGGTGTCCGTCTCGAAGCAGCTACAAAACTGGCGAGCCGAACATGTCCTCGGACACTCCCGGCACTAAAAGCCATACGCTAAAAATAAAAAATAAAACGCTTGAACAACTATAAGCCTTCTCAAAGTCAGACAGAACGTCCATTACGTAGTTTGAGTTCTGTAGATATGTAATGTTGGAGCATGCCTAGTAGTGACCATTTCATATTGTAATATTTTGCTGTATTCTAGCCTGTTTGTAACGTCGACTAGTAAATTTATTTTGTCATCCTGGATGGATGTTATTTGAAGTTAATTCTTATTTGTTTGGAGATCTACATTTTTGTCATATTGAAAGACGAGTGAACTTATAGATGGACTATTCGAGTTCTTAATTCAAGGATTTTGAAAACAGATTTCATTATTTTGGAGTGATGATTTATTTTCATGGAAGATTTTTACAACAAAGTTTTCCCATAACAAGGATTTTCACATCTAGGAGTTTTGGCAATTCAGGATTGAAGCTTTGATTGAAGATCGAAATTATTTTCAACTATAATTATTTTTGGATTTTGAGAAATCCTAGTTTAGGATTCAGGATTAGGATTAGGATCCAGGATTTAGGATTTTGAATTTTCAATTTTTATTTTTCATCAGATTTGATATTCTCCGATATTTAAATATTTTCATGGAGCTTTAAATTTAAGATATTTTTATTACGACTGATAAGTCAGCGGTTATGACAAGTCAGCTGTTGTGATGAATCAGCTCGATTCCTGAAGACAACTTGAGATTGTTGTGATAGTATGGAAACTTAAGTAGACACGATTATGATATGAAGTTTGAATTTAGAGAATTATTCTAGTTCTGATAAAATATTTTTTTGCAACGAGGACTAATGTTTTTGTAACAGATGTGTTTTAAGAATGTCGCAGATGGTGTGATGAAATATCAGAAGAAAGCTATGATGCTTTGAGAGATTGCTATGAACTATTAAAGTTTATTAGGAAGAAACCAGTGAATTACAAGGAACTTATGAGCAACATAGAATTTTACTGAAGCCAGCTGATATTTTATTTGAAAGAACAACGCGGTAGCTTATTGGGTGTGCATAGATCTCAACCGAGGTTGGATCATGAAGGTAGACACTTGAAGGGAAGTTGTGTTCCGTGTTACCTTGCCTGATACTATGTTTATTATGGAAGGAATTGGTAAGTGGAGTACTACACTCATGTATGGATAAGAGTGTCAGTTTACGGAGTAAGTGTGGCAACGTGGCCCGTGATGTGATTGTTCTGTCGAGCTATTGTAAGTGGAATTTTCCGTTTGTTTAAAACAAGGGCGGTCCAATGCTATTGCATTTATTTAAGGAAGCCTAAGAGATGATATGTAGTTCTGATGTTAGCGTTGTATAATAGGTAAGTGAATGTTAATGGATGTTGGTGAAAGAAATGAATCTTAGCGCGCCATTGTCGAGTGCGTGGAGCTATCAGCTGTGGATTGTTGCGAGTACAGTGTGCAACATAAATATAGTGTTCCTGGTATATAAAGAAAGATCTTATTTGTTGTTATTATTATAATTATTAAATACGAGATGACTAGTAGGAGGCTCTTTTAACTATAGTCTGAACTTAGGTGAGTGGACTATTTAGCCCTATTTGAGACAACTAACCCAGAAATAGTAAGGATTGTTAGTGGAAAAATATAACAATATTTTGTCAAAGCATTACATTGCTCAGAAGACATTAGACGATAAACATTACTGGTAGACAAAGTTTTAAGTGTGTAAATAGTGTGTATAATTTTTCTATATTCAACATTTACATTTTATTCATTAATTAAGGAATTATTAAGTAGGATTCAGGATCAATGTGTGTAGAGTAAAACATTGAGATTGCGATAGTGAAAGACCATCGCTAATTAAATTCATTTTGTCGAGTTTATAGAGTTAACGACATTTTAATTAGCGACGATCCTGATAACCTAGGACACAGCAGTGAGATGCCGAATTTTAGAATTTATATTTGAATGAAACACTAGCGGTGTTTAGTAAGATTTATTTCTCGATATGCGAGTGATGTAAAAGCATTTGTGTTGTTAAACAATTCTGTCTATTCAGATATGCTATTCTTTCTGAATAAAATTTGCAGGCACGTTTTTACGTCTGCTTGTTTACGTTTTATATAACTATTTCGTTATGATTTATCATAGTGGGAGGTTAGAATAAATACTATGGTCAAGATACTGAAGCTCAAAGTCTATTTACCCATTTCATATTTTCCTATGTTACCCGAGATAGAAGAGTTCTTAAGCTCTTGTTTTTGCTTTATGATCCTGTTGAGGATGGACCATAGTGTTTATTATTTTATAGATTCTCCCTTATATGTTCCTCAATTTCGGTGTGTGATATGCTAGTTGTATTGGTAAGTATTTTTAGCCAGGATACTGCCGATTGCTGCGATCCATCATCTTGGGATTCTGGTCGTCACATCACTGGTAAATAAGGGCACAGTACGTAGAATAGTACGTATAATTGTAATTACCTGTATGAATATTTTGGCTAAAAAAATAGGGACCAAGACTTTTCGATGTCATTTTTGTCATTTTCACATTTGTCTATTTTTTATTTTTTATGTACCACTGGAGGTTGGAAAATAAAACAGCCCTCATATTGCCTTGCACTATTTGTGCATTACATGATCTAATAGCTAAAAGCCTTCATTTCTATCTTCTCCTATGTTTGCATTATACCACTCTTTATTAGCTATCTCATTTAGGTATTCATACCCTCCCTACTGTATACCATGGCCACTTACCGTAAAGTCCTCAATATGCTGTGTGTCAAGGTGAAAAAAGGTACTTGAGACTTGTTGAATGTCCAGTACCATGTGGCAAATGTTCCAGCCAAGACCATTTCTCCAAATGCTGACATGAAGGACAATCCCCAGAAGAAGCCAAAGATGTTGAAAACGTGCATGTAGTCCAAATATGAATCCACTTCACGATTGACCCTCAGGCAGAAGGAGTCCTGGCATGCCTGATTATTCGCGCCGTGGCAGTTCTCCTTGAATTCTTGTGGAGTACATAGTGACCCCAGCTAAAACATATTATAGTAGCAGTGTACAGTATCAGTATAACTAAATATAAGGAGTTTCCATTCACCAACTGGCTCTATAATTGAAGGGTTTGGTGCAAGAGAGGGGTAACTCCAAAAATTCGTGAAACCTGTATATTGCACCTAACTGTGCGTTAAAATTAGTTGCATCTTAGGTGCAAGAATTAGGTACATCCGCTAGAAACTCACTATAATACATGTGATTAAATAATTACTCCCTCTTGCATTTGGGGCAATAGAAAGGCACCTCTAGGATGTGGTTGCTATTAAAAACCGCAAAACTAAATTGGTAGCATGTGGTACCATGAATCCCTGCAGAGGTGAGACAGTTACCTCAGGTGAGACAACCGATTTCCTTTCAGAAGACGAAGATACCTCTTAAATGAAACATTCCACTTACTATGGAGACTTTTAGTTTAATTTTGTTTGTATACTTGTATTTTAAGAGTGAAAGTCTTTATTCTACATTCTCTTGAGCATTTTACACGTTACTGTTTTAAATGAAGAGACATTCTCAGATATTTTAAATTATTTTTAATGTTTTGATGCAAGACAGATGTAACTCCATTTTAAATTTAATTAATACAAATTATATTAATAGGTCTGAAATTTTAAATTGTAGCCATGAATTACCGCCTTAAATTTAGTGCTTCTAAATATATCTCTAAGAATTATTCAAGCTTTATGAAATATGTTAATCAATTTTATGACTCTCCTGAAAAAACTGGTAAAATGGAGTTACCCACATCTTGCACCAGACCCTTCAATTGTAGGCAGAGATAGAACACGAGGGAAATATTTGTGGTTAACATCAAGCGTATCAGCATGAGCCTATCTCCCCCACGAGCTCATTACTAGTGAGACATGGCTGCCAACACAATGCCCCGAGCTGAACTCATCATCTCCCAGAAGTAAAGTTGCCGGATGTCCATGTTTTAGCAGTACATATTTTGTGATTGTCATGGCGATCATACTTATTTTCCGAAGGTATAGTACTAATTATTACCTGTATGTTTGTACAATAAACAGCGATCAGCTCCTCAAAACGGAAAGAAGAATAATTAGAACGTGCATAGAGGAAAGTCGCCATATATGGAATAGTCGCCTAATATGGAATACCGTAATATTTCGAATTGTGTGATTGGTAGATCTCCGTTTCCTGTCAGTGCTTGCGTGTGACGTCATTGTATTCCCGAGGTCACTGAGCGAGACGACTCTGCTGAGCTTGGTTGGTTAGTTATCTGCTGAAGTTTGATTCTTCCGTCTTTGAGATTTTGTGAGGGATGTACTCATTGCATTATTGTATGCCTTTATTGTCGGGTATTATTCTTATCCTAGGAGGCAAATTATAGTGTATGTGCTACGCTATGAGCTATTATGTGATTGTTTATCCTTAAGTTTATTTTCTTTTCCGTTGCGCATCCTTGAAATCAACATGGCAAAGTTCCCAATATGGAATACATGGGGTCCGCAATATGGAATAGTATTCCATATTTGGCTCCTCATTCCTGTCACTTAATTTTATATGAATATAATCAATTATAAAAGTATTTGTACAATTTTTCTAGGTTATGTAAGAGGAAACGGTGGAACCCGGATGACATGAAACAAGCTATTTTTGCGGTACGAGAAAAGAAAATGGGATTTAAAAAAGCAGCTGAACAATTCAATGTACCTAGACCTACATTGTTCAGGCTGTATTCCGTGAAGGATGTTGAAACCAAGGATGCAGTACAGACCGCACTTGGAGAACGTCCGATTCTTCCAAGTAATATAGAAAAGCAACTCGTAGAGTACCTGAAAATTATGGAGGCATGGTTTTTTGGTCTCTCTAGGAGTGACGTGAAACAACTTGCATTTCAACTAGCACAGGCAAACAACATACCGCATCCGTTTTCCAAGGAACGAGAAATAGCGGGCCAAAAATGGCCAAAACTCTTTTTACCTCGCCATAGAAACGAATTATCGTTACGAACACCAACAGGAACATCTTTTGCCAGAGTGAAAGGATTTGATAAGGAAGATGTGTTCTATTTCTTTGACCTACTGGACCGTGAGTTTGATAAACATCATTATGCTGCTGATAGGGTGTTCAGTGTAGATGAGACTGGTCTGTCGATCGTCCAGTCGAAGGTCCCTCAAGTGATTGCTGCGATTTGTGTGTGATTTCTGTAAATAAACTACTAATCTCATGAACTTCATTAAGTATTCCATATTTGGAGCCATCTTGTTTATTATGTAAAATGTAACTTTCTTACAAAAATGTTTCTAATTACTTCCACATACTATATTCAGCTTAGCATTATATGACATTCTTTGTATAAGTAATTCCTAGAAATGGTACACATTTGAAAACATTTTTAATTCAATCAATTACTTCAATAACATCAAAAATATAAATGGTATTCCATATTTGGCGACTTTCCTCTAAATAAAAAGTATCAGGTTGACGGAGTCTGGAGGATTCTCCCAAATGAAACTGTCTATCGTTAGATTGATCCAAATACCAGCGCAATGAAGAAAAAAAGAATTTCATATTTTTTGCACATCTCACTGCTTCCAGAAAACAGAATTGTATGCCAACTAGTGATGAGAAATCTAGGAAAGAAAACTGGAAGAAAATGGATCCAAGACATCCAACAAGATCTCAAAGCAGTTGGACTCAAGATAACAGATGCCGAGGAGAAAAATGAAATTAACACCATTCTTAAAACTCACAAATTTTCTGCAGAAATGACACATAGAAAGCCTATGGAGATTTCAGATGAGTTGAGAAAATCCCGATCTGATAGAATGAAAAAGTACTCGAAAGAGCGCAAGAGCCAAGCAGTACTACCTTCAAAGAAGAAGTGATTGTGGAACGACTCAAGTGGTCCAATGTGACCAATCAAGATTAATAATAATAAACAGCGATCATCTTATCAATAGCGATTAATTCATTTTTTTTCTTAAAATCACATTATTGATAACAGATTGTTCTATAACCCTTGATTTAAATATAAAATAGTGTACCATGTTAAGTTAGGTGGCTCTGAGCTAATCCTAATCTGGGAAGCCATGTGCATACTTTCCTGCAGGAATTTTATGGCTCAGTGTAGTCAGATAGTACATACGGTACATACATTTTCATTTGAGACAGTTTTGCCTTTCAGCGTCCAGTCTAGTCTACAAGCTTCTAATTGCAAACAAGTCACCTCTGATCCCCTATTAGCAGTTAGCACTGCGACCTACTCTGCTTCTGAACCTCTCACTTTCAAATCATTAAACACTGAATCTAACTATCGCCTCCTAGGTCTACCTCTTCTTCTCGTACTCTCGACAGGCAAAATCAATAATCACTTAGGTCATTTCTCCTCCCCCCCCCTTCACATGACCCCACCATCTGAGTCGACTCATACGAACAGCTTGTTCATTTCCAATGTCAGATAGTTTATTAGTGAATTAGAAATCAGTGTTACAGAACAAATCTTAAGTTTTCAATTAAAAGATGTGTAAAATTCCAAAATTTTAGAATGCCCTGCTCTTACCCTTTCTTCTTATGAAATAGAGATAACCTTTTGTCCAAGTGTGTGTCCCTAATAAATGTTCATTAGCTGGAGTGATTTCATCAAAACTAGGTCAGGACTTCCTACTACCCTGTCCAACCCTGACTGTGCCTCGTATATTTTAGTTAGTATCACCAATCTAACATGGCGCAAAATATTTCACTGGCATTCAATATCTCCTAGAAGTAGTGTAACTCGAATGATAGAAAAACGAGGGTGGGAATCTCTGGAAAATAGAAGGATGAAATTCAGACTATATGCTATGTTTAACACTTACACTAATCGCCCATCATGGGTAGAACTAAGCAAACGTTTGGGAAATCCCACCTACCTGAGCAGGGAAGATCATCCGCACAAAGTTAAAGGCCGACCTGATCGTACAAATTATGGAAAATATTCTTTAGTTAATTGTGGTGTTGATAATCGGAACTCACTAGACTACCTGCCACAGTCTTAGAGCCTTTCCCCAAACATATTGATGTGTTTAAGAGAAACTGAAATTGTGTGTAAATTCTCCAATGTAATTACTATAGTTTCCAAATCATGACTTGTGTACATTAGGTGTGTATGACAATATTGTTGGTGTACAATTTGGTTGGTTGGTTCCTAAGTTTAGGGACTGCGACAATGCGGTCGTGTAGGCCCGTGTACTTGGGTGTGTGTAGAATCCGTCTGATAACCAGTGTTAATTGTGATGACTGTATTAGTGTGTGTTATCTGTTTTTAATTCAAGTAAGGACTGCAGACATTGAATTTTTCAAGTAGTTCCTACTTTTACCGCCAACGACTACTAGTTCATAACTTGGCTACTAGACGCCACCGCATTCGGCTCCTGAGGACGAACGTAGGGACCTAAGAGCGTTGTTTAAACTTAACGTATATATAATTTAGCTTCACACAGGTGTAATTAGTGGAAGGTTTTTGGACATGCCATAAATCTATGACATGGGACCACCGGCTACACTTCCCCTCCGGAGGAAGGCGTACAGAGGGATTTTTAACGCTCTTAAAAAATCCAATAACGTCGGCCGGGTTTGAACCCTTGATCTTGAGCATAGAAGCTCAGCATGCTGCCAACTATGCCACCGAAGCCACCCAAAGGTGTACAATTTGCCACCGAGGAATAACTCCCATTTGCAAATAAAGTAAATGAACAAGAAAAATGAATAATGCTTCAGTCAACCTGAAATATTGTATGGTGATAGAGTAGAGTGTTTGTGAACCGTAATTGGACGGAGAGCTAAGAGATCAAGATCAGGATTGAGCATGTAAGACGCACATTTGTTAAAATGTAGACCTTGGTCTTTAACCGCAACTTAAATCTGGATCTTAGGCTGAGAATGGTTCAAGGATATGCGTTTCCTACACTGTTGTATATTATGGAAGGCTGGACTTTAACCCAGGCCTTGTGCAAACAACTGGAAGCCTTTGAAATGTGGGTCTACCGGTGAATGCTTCGCATCTCGAGGACATAAAAAATGTGAAATACAGAGGTGTTGGATAGGCTAGGTGAAAGTACAGAAGTACTGCTATCCATTAAAATAGGACTGCCGCTCCGCTCCGCGTCCACGCCGTGTCGCCAAAACTTTGAAACAATTAAAGCCAACTGGACAAAGAAGTGCGCGCACACCCCTACCTAAAGCAGTTCCAGTCGTCGCACTAAACTTAATTATCCCGAACTTTATTTCATAATTTGATTCATAATTGTTTCGAATGAACATAAATACTCACTCTTTTGTCATTCATGCTCTATGTGTATTGAATTTATTAAAAATATGTAAATTTATTTTTAATGTTTTATTTTTTTATCCACTTCATATAAATATAGAGAACTGCAACAATACTAAGAAAACTAAGCTCAGACAGCCACAAAACTCACCATATTGCACCTATATTTTTAAAAAAATTCCATAACCCCCAACCCCCCCCCCCCCCCCCCCCGGAGGGTTACTGGCCCGCAAGGTCCTCCTACTATTTACAATGTGGCCCTTAGTTAAAAAAGGTTGGGCACCCCTGAATTAAAAGATGGAAGCTTGAATATTTTGGTCACATGATGCGGAACGGCAAGTACAGGGTGATGCAGCGGCTTCGATGGCGTAGTTGATAGCAAGATACCCAAGATAGCGGGTTCAAACCCGGCCGAAGTCGTCGGGATTTTTTAAGAGCGTTAAAAATCCCTTAGTATGCCTTCCTTTGGAGGGGAAGTGAAGACAGCGGTCCCATGTCATAGAATTATGGCATGTTAAAGAACCTTCCACTAATTACACCTGTGTGAAGCTAAATTGTATAGGTTAAGAATGTAAACAACGCTCTTAGGTTCCTACGTTCGTTGCCAATAGCCGACTGCAGTGGCGTCTAGTAGCTAAGTTATGAACTAGGCCTAGTAGTCATTGACGGTGGCGTTTGGCGGCAAAAGTAGGAACTATTTGAAAAATTGAAAAGTCTGCAGTCCTTACTTGAATTTATAAAAAAAAAACAGATAACACACACTAATACAGTCATCACAATTAACACCGGTTATCAGACAGATTCTACACACACCCAAAGTACACGGGGCTACATGACCGCGTTGTCGCAGCCCCTAAACTGAGGAACCAACCAGGGTGAGTCAGGGAAAATTGTAGGATATCCAGTACCTGGCTACCGAAGAACTTCCAGGTTTAAGAACCTCAAAGACTGGTACCAGACAACACCAGGTGATCTTTTCCGTGTGGCAGTATCCAAGGATCAAAAAGCCATGATGATCGCCAACCTTCGTTAGAAGATGGCACACCAAGACGAAGATAGAGACTACTTAAGTCAGTTCATCAGACGCGTGCATTCCCTAGATGTACTTTAAGGTAAACATTACATATCCAAACATAAGAATGACTCGTAGAATAATTACTTACATCGGTTAAAGTGATTTTCCAGTGTCTGTGACTTGGAATGTGTTTAAATGAACCCTTTCAATACTTTGTGGTCATTGATCTCTGCTGTGAGCTCTCCAAGGTGGGTGGAGTATTACTAGGCACCCGGAAGCATATGGTCTCCAGGTCATTAAGCACCAAAAGATGTGAAAAATGTATAATGAAAGGTGTGTGGTTAAGAAAAAAAACAGGTGCATAAACTTGTCACATTCAGCAACACAAATGAACACCAGAACAACCGTTCATAAATGGATTGCAGTAACAGATTATTAAAGTAATATGGGGGTACCATCTCTAGACCATGTGTTCTCATTCATTCATTTCACATGTTACAGACATCACAATAACACAGGTTATCACACAAATTCCACACACACTCAAAATATATAAGGCTATATGACCGCGATGTAACAGCTCCTAAAATAAGCAACAACAATAGACTTGTAGCCAGCTGGTATCAAGGTGAAGTTCATCCAGGAAGGCCATGAGAAACTTGCTCTTGTGAAGAGGGAGGGAATCTGACCAACTGGGGTTCATCCGTTGACATGACCCATGAAATGTTGCCAGATTGCTTACATACACCCTGGGCACAAAGTCCCGTTACCCCTATACATTTCAGGAAATACATTGATTTTTTTAACATTTTCTGTTTCAGATATAATCAATGGCTGATACTAGTGACTATAGCATTGAACGCATTGTCACAAGCACTTGGGTTCATGAGAGACCAAGAACAGGGAAAACGTTGGAACAGGTGTGTACTGACTTTGAGCAGCGATTCGGACGACAGCCTCCTCAAAAGACAACGCTTTTACGTTGGGAAAAGAAACTGTTCGCTACAGGCAGCGAGAAGGACAAACCAAGAAGTGGTCGACCATCAACAAGAGAGGAACAATGGCGAGAAGTCGCGGAGTCAGTGGAAAGATCACCAACTAAGTCAACTCGTCAACGACATGTGACAATTCACTCTGGGGTTTTATCAAGAATATTGTTGCAGAGGAACGTTATGACACCGTTACACCGTTGAAGACTTAAAAGAAGCTGTGAGATCTGCTTTCAGCAATGCTGCGAAGAATGTCTCACCGAACGTGGCGACGCATTATTTTGTGTTCTGAAAACGATGGCTTGCAGACTGATGTTTTAGACATTTAAGCAGCAAAGGTATGTCCATTAAACACGCTTAGGCATTAGAGATTGCAACGTTCATCAATAGTATATGTATACTCCCAGTTAAGGAGGGGTAACGGGACTTTGTGCCCACCCTGTAGAACAACCGTTCATAAATTGATTGCAGTAACAGATTTTTGAAGTAATACGGGGGTACCATCTCGTGGTGTAGTGGCCAGCATTCTTGTTTGTCGCCCCGAAGGTCTGGGTTTGATTCCCAACTCTGTCTAGAAATGTAATTCTGGTCTAAAGGCTGAAACGGGGTACACTCAGCCTTGTGAGGCAAAACTGAGAAGAGGTGGGTTCAATTCTCACCTCAGCTATCATGGAAGGGGTTTTCTGTGGTCTCCTCTTTCTACCCTAGGCGAATGGTTCATAACTTACAGTCATGGCTGAATTCTTCCCAATCCTCAACTGAATTACAATTACACACACTAATATTGTTTATGCCCCCTTACCCCAAATTTATGGAAAAACCACAGACTTCTAAGAAAACAACAGAAACCTATGAAAGTACCCAGCAAGGAGCATGAAGCTAGCCGCCAACAGCAGCAATTATTGCCAAATACAAACACAGACTCGGCAGCTTACGACATATAGCAAACATTGAGCACTACAAGGAGGGTAATACTGCTGACTGGGATGGACCACTAAGCGTCTCCAAATAAATAAGCAAGGAACCCACGAGCCAGGACACAGACGGACGGACGGACGGACGGATGGACTGATGACAGTGACATGACGACGCTTCCCAGCGGGGTGCCGCCTCAGCATGGACGAGGATTCGACGGTAACACTCCAAAACAAGACTCCAAGGTAAGTGTGTCTCAGCTTTATCTTACTTCCATGCCCCATACTTTTCACCATTTCCTTTTATATTACTGCAAATAAACAGTCATACCTCTAGACCATGTGTTCTCATTCATTCATTTCGCATGTTAAAGCCAGCCAACCTTTCATCCCCTAGTCTTGGCAGTCCACACGACCTTGCAAACCTCCACCAAGTCAGATCCCAGCATGCACGGTCACAACTCGTGCTGCTGACCATGCAGATACTTCCACCATGACTTTCCCCGTCCCCTTCATCCAGACACTACACACAAATCCGTAATGAGTTTGAAGGGCTCCCCCACAATAACACCCCATGCGAGTGCCCTACATATTGGGAAATCGTCCTTCAAACCAATATCATTGTCTATTGTACACAGCCGCAGAGTCTGGCTCATTTTTTTCCTCCCGCACGACAACAGTACTCTCACATGGTCAGCAAGCAGGTACCGGCAATGGGCGGCATGGTTCAATATGTATTGGTGTATGTCATTGTAGCTGGATTATTGAAGTTAAGCATTAATTTAATTTAAAATGAGTGTTACAAGAGGAGATATGTGCAGTGCAATAAACTGTTCAAATAAGAAGACACACGAGTTATCATTCTTAAGGTTTCCAAAGATCTGTGAAAGGTAAGACTTGAACTATGGATTTTAGGCTTACCTCATATCATAAAGCTCTTGAAACAAACAACAGAATTAGGTCTTTAACCTTCCGTCGGACGTAACTGATCTGATAGTCACACTTATTAATTCTTGTCTCGTATTCGTCAAGGGCCAAGCTACATCCACCTTTCAGTAGCTGTCTGTTTCTGCATGACCTTCAAGCCCATAATGGCCAGTCTGTCAATGATCCTCTACACGAGATGTTGTTGCATAACTGATCTGCCAGGCACATTGTGCCTTACCGTGCACAGTCATGTACAATGCAGAAATGAAAGCTTACAAATCCCTGCACTTTGTAATGAGGGTATTAAAAGGAAGTAGTACCTCTGCTAAAGAATTAGGATATTTGTCACTTGTAAGGCCTATTCTGGAATACGCTTCGGCGGTTTGGGATCCATATCAAGTAGGGCTCATCAATGAGTTGGAAATGGTACAAAGAAAGGCCGCTAGATTTGTGCTCAGTGACTTTAATCCCAGGAGCAGTGTGAGCCGTATGTTAAAGAAACTTGGGTGGGAATCACTTACATGAGCAGGAGTGATCATCCTTTCAAACTTAAGGGCCGACCACAGCGTACAAATTATGGTAAATATTCTTTCGTTAACCGGGCCATTGATAACTGGAACTCTCTACCTGCCGCAGTCTTAGAGCCTTTTCCCAAACATATTGGTGTGTTTAAGAAAAGACTGACTATTTGTGTAAATACTCCAGTTTAATTGTTAATTGTTATTGAAGTGTTATGTATAATTATGTATTTGTTATGTATACCCAATTTGCCACCGGGGGACACACCCCCAATTGCAAATGAATGAATGAATGAATGAATGAATGAATGAATGAATGAGTATATTGGCAGTTGTGCCAAAACATTATTATGATGACCATTTTTAGGTTTTTCACTATTGGTTATATGGATTTTACTTGACAATTTTGTGTCGACACAAGGGCGACTTGTGTTAGTTTATTGCTGTGGTGTATACCATGCGGTAACTCTTCCTTTCTTTTTAATTTCTTCTGTAATCCATAACGAATATTATTTTAAATCTTTGTAAGTTAAAATGCATAGTCAATATCTATATATTCCATGTTTATTATTTAAAACATGTTAAAATTGTACATCAGTTACTTCTCGCTGATGTTCATGCCAAATTCCATTCTAACCTGACCATTCACTAACAATCACAGATATCACACTAAACAAGCAAACTTGAAGGTCAATCACCACTAACAATATCTTAACAAAAAATAACATGTAACTAACAAATCTTGACAAGTTAGGCAAGTTTATAATAGCTGATGTAGCTGAATAAGTGTATATATTGTAAATACCATCTCCCCCATACTTGTAGACATAGATTTAACAGCCTAAGAGTAAAAGATATGATGATGATCGCTTGACAATCGAAATTGGTCACCCACGTGAATATATTAATCTTATGTACCGTAATTTATTTTCAGGTTTAGGGAAGCACCTATTACAATTGGGTACAATCATGTTGACCGCCTTAAAAGCATTAATTTCGATATAATTGGGCTCCCATTGAAATGAACTGCAGTAGCCTACTACAACCCAAATACTGAATGATAAACAAATAATTGTCGATGCTCGGATGTCCCAGCCCTTACAACAATAATCACCAGCATCATCAACATCTGATTGATACCGTACTTGAAGTGGGGGATACATACCGTGTAATTTAGAGAACTGCAGAAGCATGTTGTGTCATTGAATTGTGTGATTTTGTAGGAGAATTTGCCCATTGATAACAGACAGAGTCCCACACCTATTGTCCAGCCAATCACAGCCAACTCGAGGAGCCACGGTACAAGCGGGAAGGACAGAGTGCTCGTCGCACTGCTCACTGCCCTGGAACATGTCACAAATCAAATTGTCTGTAGCCATATTCAATCAGAATCAAATCAAATCAGTGTATTTTTCTGCAGAAACTTAACCTACAGATTGCAAAATTCACCTTTCTTTCTGATCTATTGGTGGGGTTTGTAGTAGCCTATTTAGTGTTTTGAATTATAAATACAACCTTCATTTCTATACAGTTTCTAAATTTGTAGTATCTAAGTTTTTAAATTCAACATCTAGTACCAAATTGATTCAAAATAAGGAATATGTGTAATATTATCTCTACTTAGTATAAAACGAAGTCCCCGATTCTTGGATGTTACGGGTAAACTCGAGAACCACTAGATGGATTTTGATGCGGTTTTCACCATTCTGTAAAGGATATCTCGAGGATGATTTCTGTAGAAAATTATTTATTTATTTATTTATTGTCAAAGGAAGCCGAGCAGTAACGGTTTCAGTGGAAAAGTCGGAAAAAAACCTGGCGTCCGAGCACTTTGTAAGCTTAAACTGGGCAAACAGTTAAAAATATCTAAATACTATGAGTGTAAGAATTGTACAGCATGAAAAGTTCTACAAAAAAGTCCCTGAGAGCATAAGTCTATCTTCAAAACATTGCCCACTATAAGTGTTTTTACGTTTTAATTTCTTCCAACCATGTCCTTTCAACTACTGAGACGACAGTTTACGAGCTAGCTAAGGGTGAGTGTATCATCCCTGTTACAGCCTAGCTAGCGGGCGAACCTATTGCCCCAGCCAGCAGCAAACCGTCAGGTCGTGTTGAGTTAAGACTTCTGAGAAGGGTGGTTGTGTTTGGAGATTCCTTGGAAGTGAAACTCTGGTTTTCTTCATTTCGCCTGTGAAACACAGTCAAGTTAAGATTGGACGGAAGGGGGATTTGAGTTTCATTCACCTCGCCATTCCCTGGAAGTGCAACTCTCATTTCACCTGTGAACTTTTCGTTCCGCGAAATTCACAGTCAATTTAAGATTGGACAGAAGGGGGATTGTATTATATTAAATTATACTGATTGGCGTATAAACTCTACTTAGTATAAAACTAAGTCCCCGATTCTTGGATATCACGGGTAATCTTGAGAACCACTACATGGATTTTGATGCGGTTTTCGCCATTCTGTAAAGGATACCTCGAGATAGGTTTCTGTAGAAAATAATTTATTTATGATCAAAGGAAGCCAAGTAGTAACGATTTCAAAGAAAAAGTAAAAAAAAAATCCTGGCATCCATGCGCTTTTTAAGCTTACGCTGGGCAAACCGTTAAAAATTTCAATATACAATGAGTATAAGAATTGTTCAGCATGAAAAGTTGGGCAAACCGTTAAAAATATCAATATACAATGAGTATAAGAATTGTTCAGCATGAAAAGTTCTACAAAAACATATACGAGAGCACATCTCCATTCAATATCATCCACTATAAGTGTTTTTAGATTGGACGGAAGGGGTATTTGTGTTTCATGCACCTTGCCATTCTTAAATTACGTCAGACAAGAATTTGTTGCACATGCATCTCCATGATAATATAGTTAATAGTCCAATCAGTGATTTTAACCCATCATGCTGAGACGTTAAACGGATATAGATCGTAGTTCATTGACATCGTAAAGAAGTGCTTATCACGTAATGCATTCACAACTGTTACCGGGCGAAGCCGGACCGGGTTGCTAGTATGTAATAATTGGAACTAAAATAATATTTTTTTAGGGTCAAATATGCCCCTAACCTCTAAACACAGCAACTACGAAAATAACAATATTTGATCACTTAATATTGCTGATCATATAATTTAGACAGAAGACAGAACTTACCAGCACAAGGTTACAGGAAACACATTATGTAACTGGCACACAAATAGGGAGTAGTATAGAGCATGATACATTACACTACTAAATTTCGCTAGACACAAAATGGCGGCATTCAAAATGCCATGGACGGAACTAAAGGTTTAAACGATCAAAACTGGTCATCCAAGTGTATTTATCAATCTCTTATAGCAAGCTTTCCATGATATATAAGAATTTCCTGAATTTACACCTAATCAACACTTTTTATTGTTATTTTAGTTTCCTTGCGGGTACATGTTTCGGAATTCTCTCAATTCCTCCTTCAGCCCATCACAATATTAGGAAACATTTATAAAAGACAATGTTACAAAACCCTTTCGAAAGTAAAAAAAACACATAATTATACAACAACGAAAGCACATAAAAATTGTTAAAAATTTTAAATCATAACAGGTAATTGTATTTATCCATTTTAAATGCATTTAAAACCTCCACATAAATCATAACAAGTAACTTTATTTATCCATTCTTTCTTCACAGACAGTTACGAAAAAGAAGACATAACCATTCACTACTTGACAGGTTAAGTGGAACTATGCCATAATTCCACTACGAAGGTCCCGTTTTTGTTGTTTTCAAAACGTAGAATTGCCACCTCTCCACATTGGGCATTCTCTCAAATTCTTATAAGATTTATACCGAATTCTCCATCCTTTACAACACGGTAGGTGATAATAAAATTATGAAAATGAAAATCCACAGCCTGCTTCCAGTCTCCGACCGGGTCAGGAATGGAATGAATGAAGCCCCCATCTAGCGGCGAGGATATGAACTGTGCCGGCTGCCGAGGCCTGACACACTCCTCTGGGGCAATGATTAAATGAATGACAGATGAAATGAAATGATAGTGGAGAGTTTTGCTGGAATGAAATTTTGACAGGGAAAACCAGAGTACCCGGAGAAAAACCTGTCTGCCTCCGTTTTGTCCAGCACAGATCTCACATGGAGTGACCGGGATTTGAACCACGGACCCAGCGGTGAGAGGCCGGCGTGCTGCCGCCTAAGCCATGGAGGCTTAATAAAATTATATAAAGTAGATATTTATCACATTCATATGCTAACTAATTATGTTCTTTTATTCATATAAAATCTTTTCTGATAATTTTATTTTCCTATCTATTAGGTTATTCCATGCATGTTTCCGTACCCTGGTTAGAGGTACAATTTTTTCAGCTGTTTAAGAAGTTCAGCTTGAAGTTGCTGCCAATTCTGTGGGGTTAACTTTCGTGTCTCTTGCGTGAATTCCATACTATTTTGTACAAGATGGACATCATATCGACGGGGTGGTAATTTTGGAGCGAATTTCCTCCTTTCTGGGATAATGTCCAAAGAGAATTTTGTGGGGTAATGGTCAGAGTCCAAATCTAATCCTTTGAGGACTTTAAGTTTCATGATTTCTGCCATGTTGGAACGAGAGTTCAGTACATGGTCCAACTGAAATTCACCCAATAATGGATTTGGTGAAATCCAAGTCTTAGTTTTTGAGGATTTTTTCTTGAAAAATGTTGATTTAAAAAATAAATCATGGTTCCTGCATATCTCTATTAGTCTCATGCCATTCCTGTTAGTTTGCTTATGACCTGACCATTTACCAACCTAGTATTTATACTCTTTTTCTTTGCCAATCTGGGCATTGAAATCACCCATTAAGATCTTAACATGGTTTATTGGGATTCTCTGAAGAACATCGTCTAACAAGTTCCAGAATTCATCTACTTTATCAACGCCCTGTCTATTGGTAATATTGGTTGGTGCATGTCCATTGACTAGCGTGTAGATCTTATTAGCTGATATAACTGTCATGGTGGAAAGTCGACCTGAGAAGGATTTAAAGTTCACAATTTCAGGTATTTGAGTAACTGTTGTTATTGAATTTACGGCCTTTTTAACAACTATGGCTTTTAGAGCGCCGGGGTGCCGGAATTTCGTCCCGAAGGGATCTTTAACGTGCCAGTAAATGTACTGACACGACTCCCTCGCATTTGCACACCATCAAATGCTAACTGACTGCGCCGGGATTTGATCGTGCAACCTTGGGAATAGAAGGCGAGAACGTTACCGCTGAGCCACACAGGCAGTCTATTTGAGTAAGTTACATGATATTAACATTAAACACCCAAGATAATTGAGCTCCCATCTATATGATGACCAACTAAAGAACAATATTTTACAGAGAATGAAACAAAGTACCATAACACCAAAAAAAGTTGTTTATAAGTTTTCTATAAAGGCAAATATGCCAAAAATATGCAATAACACCAATGTTATGCAATATATGTAGAAACGAACACTTCCTCACTGTCGGCTGATACTTGGGTCTGAGTATTCATATCTCTCCTGTAATTCTTTATCTGTCATCGGGTATATAGATTTCTCTGATGGTTTATCAAGCTAATCCTGTGATGAAACATTCGACCACATTGGTTGCACCTTAAAGAAGATGGAGTACATTGCCGAGCCAGTTGGTATGGCACACCTCACCAAGAAGCTGGCTAGTACTTGCTCTGAAGGTCACTGCAAGGCTACTATAATCCCACGAGCAGTGCCAATGTACTATGACAGCTATGCTCCCTTTATTCAAAAATTAGTCCACCAAGGCTCTCCATAGTGAAACGAACTGTTTCCATGAAGGATCCAGGATGTTCTTTACTCCGAATGAGCTTAATGACACAGTATCAAATTCCAAATATTTTGAAAAATTGTTCTGGTAAGCTCAAACCAGTATTGAGCTTAATAACACAGCACCAAATTCCAAATACTTTGAAAAATTGTTCTGGTAAGCTTAAACCAGTAACTTATTGAGTTTAATAACACAGCACCAAATTCCAAATACGGTATTTTGAAAAATTGTTCTGGTAAGCTCAAACCAGCATTGAGCTTAATAACACAACACCAAATTCCAAATATTTTGAAAAATTGTTCTGGTAAGCTCAAACCAGTATTGAGTTTAATAAAACAGCACCAAATTCCAAATATATTGAAAAATTGTTCTGGTAAGCTCAAACCAGTATTGAGCTTAATACTATAGCACCAAATTCCAAATATTTTGAAAAATTGTTCTGGTAAGCTCATTCAAAGTATAAAACATCCTAGAACCTTTGGGCATACAGCTTATTTCATTACACAGGATTTGTCGATACAGGATTTCCTGATAAAATGCATTAATATCTTGTTTGCATTATTCCAAATATGCAATTGTATACAAATCATGACCCTCATTCTTAGTCTCCAGTGACCACAGAAAGTAATCAAATGTTGAAATCCACTATTTATCCAAGCTTTTATTTTCCAAAACCGGGTTTAATCGTTTGATGCACAACATAAATTAAATCATCATCATCATCATCTTGTACAGTTTCCAGCCCCAGGCTGGGTCTGTTTGGAACAAAAGCCTCGCCACTTAGTCCTTTCTTCCCACCACCTCTCCGCTGTAACTCTAGTACAGTCCTCGCCTCTCTACTTGACACATTCCTCCACTCCTTTCAGGCATCTATCTCTTGGTCTTCCCCTTGGTCGTTTCTTCTGCATCTGCATCTCATGTATCCACTTGGGAATCTTCTTCTCTTCCATTCTCTTTAAGTGTCCATACCACCTCAGTCTTGATGTCTCAATCCTACCCTGCAAGAGCTCCTCTTTCACTATTTCCCTGACCTTTTCATTCCTCACCCTGTCTCTTCTTGTTACTCCGATCCTACTTTGTAGGAACTCCATTTCACTTGCCTGTATTCTGCTTATGTCTCTTTTCTTCATTATCCACGTTTCTGATGCATAGGTCAGTATTGGGATATAGTAGCTTCTGTATTACACTTCCTTGCTTTTTTGTGGGACATCTTTATTCCACACTAAGCTCCTAATGCTTCTCAGAAATGCTTCTGCCTGTCTGCCACGTTCCGCAATCTCTTTGCCATTTCTCCCATTTTCCTCCACTATACTTCCCAAGTACTTGAGACTTTCCACCTTCTTCAGCTGTCCATCTCCAAGTGTTACCCCACTCATTAGTCCGTCCCTTTTCCTGGTCGTTAACAGGATCTCACATTTACTGATGTTGAACTTCCATCCGTACTCTGCCACTGTTTCTTCCCAAGCCTTCAGTTGCTCCTGAATTTCCTCCTCCTTGTTTCCCCAGACCATGAGATCATCTGCAAACACCATTGCTTTCATCTTATCTTCTCCTATCTTTCCTGCTACCTGTGTCATTACCTAGTCCATAACCACAATAAAGAGAAGGGGTGACAGTGCACTACCCTGTTTCAGGCCACTCATTTGTCTGAACCAGTCTGTTCTTTCCCCTCCAACTTTCACACAACTCACACTTCAACAATACATCTCATTCACTCTGTCTACAGTCCCTTTTTCCACTCCCATGTTTTCCATTGCTTTCCAAACCTTCTCCCTACACACACTATCATAGGCCTTTTCGATGTCCAGGAAGGCCATCAACAGATCCTCTCCAAATTCGTAGTGGTGTTCCTGGAGCTGTAGGAGATCTATAAATACAGTTTTTCTCTGTATTTGTTAGCACAAGAGGTGACCCGTAACAGTGGACTGCTGCCTTACCTTCATTCTCCAACTGTACATATACCACACGAGTTTTCAGGTCGCCTCTGTGGTCTCGGGGTACATAAGGAGACTTTAGATCCAAAGGTCCTGGGTTCGATTCCCAGCTCTGCCAAAAAATATAATTCTGGTCTGAGGGTTGAAATGAGGTACTCTCAGACTCACGAGGCAAAACGGAAAAAGAGATCAGTTCAGTTCCTTCCTCAGCTGTCCTAGAAGGTCCTTTAAAACCATAGCCTCAGTTACAAATACACTCATAAATCCAGCTATCACAATGACACAGGTTCAACACACACCCAAGTACATGGGGCTACATGACCACAATGAAGCAAAGCCTCTAAATGAATCTAGTGTGTGCTAGTGTGTGCATTTGTAATTGGGGCTAGGGTTTGGATAGGAGGTGGCTGTGGCCTTAATTTAGGGACTATCCTAACATTCACCAGGAGTAAAAGAGGGAAACCATGGAAAACCACTTCTAGAAGGCTGAGGTTGGATTGAACCCAAATCTTTCTCAGTTTTGTCTCACAAGGCTTAGTAAACCCCATTGTAGCCCTCAGGCTAGAATTCAATTTCTTGGCAGAGCCGGGAATCAAACCCGGACCTTTATGGTGATGGCCAAGAATGCTAGTCATTACACCATAAGGTGGACTGAAATACTGATTGGCATGTGCAGGTTATATTGCAAAAAACAATGGTTTATTTCCCTCATGACCTGAAAATATTTCCACCTTTCAAATTCAGCCCTTGGATAACAAGGAGACCCAGGTGTAGCAACATATACATGCCAAATGGTTGAGCCTTGCAGGTCATACATAGGGAGATAATCACTCAAGAAAATCTATTGCACGCTAAACAAGTAGTTCCGTGAAGAACTAAATAGCCTATTTTCATATATCCTACTAATATTAATTGCCTCTATCAACATACAAATTGTCAGTTTGATTGCTGTAATAGATTCGTAGATATTGAGAACCGTCTAAATATTTTGGATGGTCACCATGTTGGATTTTTATATTATAGGCCTTAGATTTATTTACTATTACACGAAGATTATTGTGTAGGTGTTTTATTCAAACTTCTATCGCATGATTAGGACAAAATAAATAAAAGCTGGATTTTAAAATTTCGCTCATCCGCCATCTTGTGGTAATGAAAATAATTTAAATGAATTAAATGGCAGTCGATTAAAATTGGTATAAGCATATACCGTATCAAGTTTCACTGCGCTAGGATGGTTAAAACGCAAGCAACGTCCATTTGAATATTTAAATTTCGCGTCGCCGCCATATTGGATTTGTGCTCGTCAGGTTATTGGACGTTCCATAGGTGAACTTATGCCTATAGCCTCTATACACTTACAAAATTTCAGTTTGATTGCTGTAGAAGATGAATAGATATTGAGAACCGTCTAAATATTGCGGATGGTCGCCATGTTGGATTTTAATACATCTAGGCCATAGAGTTATGTACTATTAGATGATGATTATTGTGTACGTTCTTTATGCAAATGTTGATTTCGATCGCATGATTAGTGTGCCGGTATTACGTCACTATTTTACGTTTGCTACGCCTTTCGATATGTTTAATTTTGATTGCCTGGTGTGATGTCTTTGGTTCTCTGTTTTCCCGCTAGAGAGCTACACCGAAAGGTAAGATCTTATATTTGTCTTTCTACTGAATGCAGCTGATGTTCCGGTCCTGTGAGAGAACGCCGAGTTAGTTGTCATTTGTCTAACTATTATGTTACATGTCAAGTACGAAGTGTGCCGAGATCTTGCAATATTTTGGTTAGACTTGGATCTCCATGGAAGAAGACAGTAGTTGAGTTTGCTGCTAGGCCTGTTATGTATCAAAGTGGCCTGAGATACGGTTAGTTCGTGTCTCCGAGAGTAAATATCTGTACTGTATTATGTGGTACAATCTGCATTGACTTTGAGATGTTAAATATGACTTGTCGGGTAAGAATCATGTTAGCCGGGAGTGATGAAATTGGACTTGATATATGTTTAGAGTTGTTTTGGTAGCCTTAACCTTGGATGATGTATTGGAGTTGTTGCTGTTTGTTTTTGTTTTATGAATCTTCTGTTGGCAAACGGTAACAGTAGTCTTCCGTCAGCCGGGAAGTGAACAAGAGAAGTTCTCAGGAAGCCATGACAGGGCTTAGACGTTTATAAAATTTTGCTGCCGAGGATAGTCAAGTATTATATTAAAAGATATGAATTACGATATCTTGACATGGGTTTAAGCATGTATATGTATCGAGCAGCTGATATTGATATTGTGAAGAAGTTGAGTATTTTATGAGAGTGAGTGGACGTTGGATTGATAATGTTTGCTTTGAAACCCTCTTGGATTATCGGAAGAGATAAATGTATTCAGGCCTATTAACATGCGTTGGAACACGAATGAGGTTTATATTGGAACTACCGACGATTTGAGCAATATTAGTAACAAGACGAGTCGATACAAGTGAAGGAAAGTCATGAAAGATTATACGCCGTTGTCATTGCTTGTTTGGAAACTTGGATTACTGTGAATGTTGATCTGTCGTTTAGAATATAAGGCAAGTACCAAAGAATCTTGTATTTTTTTCATGTCCTTTAAATGTCATGTAATGTATGTAAGTGTTATTGTTAATAGAAGTTGTTACCGCAGTTGTATCAGTGTATTATTTCTAGGCCTATGCTAGATACTGTAGTCTCGGTACATTCATCTGAGTTATATCGCAAATGGGCTCGGTCGTATTCTGCTGTTAGGAGGGGGGTGTTACAATTAGAACACTAGAAATAAAAACTTAATTTTCGAAATTCGCACAGCCGCCATCTTAAAGTTGCGTAAACAATTGAACTAAATTAGATACCAGTGCATTACAATGTGTATAAACATTTACAGTACGAAGTTTCATTGCGTTTGGATCACTAACTTTCAAGTTCGCTTGGCCGCCATGTTCGTTTTGTAGTTAACCGGTTTTTGAAAGTCACATAGATGAACTTCCAGTAGTGCCCTTTATCTCCGTACAAAATGTCATGGTGATACCGGTAATAGTTTCAGAGATATAGAATGCCGGTGAGATATTTCGCACAGCCGCCATCTTGAGGTTATGTAAACAATTGAACGAAGTTAGATGTCGGTGCATTACAATGTGTATAAACATATACTGTACCAAGTTTCATTGCGTTTGGTTGGTTAAATCGCGAGAAACGTCTATTTAAAAGTCGCAATTTCACTTGGCCGCCATGTTGGTTTTGTAGTTACCAGGTTTTCAAAAGTCACATAGATGAACTTCTAGTAGTTCCCTTTAACACCGTACAAAATTCCAGGGTGATATAGGTAATAGTTTCGGAGATATTGAATGCTGGTGAAATATTTCGCACAGCCGCCATGTTGGATTGGCGAGACGTAACAAAATTTGAAGGGCACGGTCGGGGTCGCCCGAAATAGTGCTATGAACTTTCCGAGTCTCATTGAAATCGCTCCTGCCGTTTAGAAGTCATTAGGGGGGGCACACAAAAATCGCTCTCACACACACGCGCACACAGACACACGGACAAAAGGTGAACTCATAAGCCTATTTTTTCATAAATGAAAATAAGCCAAAAATAGTGTTGAACGTTTGAGTGACTATGGAATGAATTCATCTATCACCCATCTTCACAATATTCAGAACTTACCTACTGGCTTCACGAATCAAGCCTATGGCAAGACGAATACGCTTGCGGAGGAAGAGGATCATTAAGAGGACGATTGCCAACAAAATTGCTGATGCAATTAGAAACACAAGCCAAGTTGTTTTAAGAGCCAGCACTGAGTCCACACGTCCTTGAATGGAATCATCATAGTTAGTTGGTTCCTCTTTATCATTTAATTCTATATATTTTTTGGTGCTGGCATAAACACCTGAAAAGAAACAAGATTAATGTCACAAAATTAATTTTGTTTACTCAAAGACACTGGTTCCAGGCTAGGGTATAATCAGGTCAGGGGTACCTGGGTAGGGTATAAGCAGGTCAGATGTTGCCTAAAGACTTGAAAAGTATAAAGTCTAGCAGACTAATCATGCATCCTATTACATTGTGTTGTGCAGAATAACAAATAGAGAGATGAAGTTCAGAGAGGATCTATGTATGTCGAATGTGGGAGGCTGTTCTATGTAAGAAGTCTGGCAAAAACCTTTCAAGTGTTGCGTGTCAACAGATGGAAACCAGTTGGACAAGTTCCCTCTCTGTCCGCAAGGTCTTCAACTAGATACCAGCTAGAAGAGATCCCTCCCTCTCCACGAGACCAACCTTCTCATGGCCTGTCTGCAAGATCTTCAACTGGATACCAGCTGGACAAGTTCCTCCCCCTTTTTGAACCGGCCTTCTCTTGGCCTGTCTGCATGACCTCCACCTGGATACCAGCTGGACAAGTTCCTCCCCCTTTGTGAACCAGCCTTCTCATGGCCTGTCTGCATGACCTCCATCTGGATACCAGCTGGACAAGTTCCTCCCGCTTTGTGAACCGGCCTTCTCATGGCCTGTCTGCATGACCTCCACCGGGATACCAGCTGGACAAGTTCCTCCCCCTTTGTGAACCGGCCTTCTCATGGCCTGTCTGAATGACCTCCACCTGGATACCAGCTTAATGAACAAGTTCCTCCCCCTTTGTGAACCGGCCTTCTCATGGCCTGTCTGCATGACCTCCACCTGGATACCAGCTGGACAAGTTCCTCCCCCTTTGTGAACCGGCCTTCTCATGGCCTGTCTGCATGACCTCCACCTGGATACCAGCTGGACAAGTTCTTCCCCCTTTGTGAACCGGCCTTCTCATGGCCTGTCTGCAGGACCTCCACCTGGATACCAGCTGGACAAGTTCCTCCCCCTCCGTGAACCGGTCTTCTCATAAACTGTCTGCATGACCTTCACGTGGATACCAGCTGGCTAGAAGTCTGTTATGTGTTGTCTTGTTTACATTTTTCAGATTGGTTGATGTTTAAATATAAAGTCAATTTATCATGCCTCGTCATTTATGCACAGTAGCAGTCTTGCAAATGTTACCGAATGCAATACGCTTTTCCTTCTTCTTTCTCCAAAACCTCGCACGTTTTACTATAAGTTTTTCATGTCATTCACCTCTTCTTGACCTGGAGAATTATATGGTCCCGGCTGCCTAGCAAAAGGGTATGGCAAGTGATATGAGTCTCTAAGAGGAATTCTGGTATAAGTCAGTGCGTATTGACAGGTAAATCTAACCTTTATAGCAAGGTCATTGTGTAACAGTAAAGGCCTAAGTAACCACGTGTAGATTTTACGCAAGAGAAATACAATGTAGAACAATGTTCACATTTGATCGCCAAAGACCTTACACTGTACTGCATAATATCTGGAATTGTTTCTGAAATGGCCTATTTATATTGGATTTTAAATGCGGCTTCGTATTAATCGATAACACTATAGTGTCCTGCAATAACGGAGACGCTAAATATCAAATGGCAAATAATACTTCCATTGCCGAAATCAACTGCGTAGTTAGACTCAGTACTCTAAACAAATAATCATTAAACAATTGCCTTATACAATGAAGTTCAACATGACCGTCCAGAGACTTTCATACTCAAGTTAGTTGGTGAGGAGAATGCAATGAGACTGATCGCTTAAAATAAATTCCTTATAATTGTTCCTGCCAGCGAATTTTTTTTGCAATAGCTTGATAACGCAGCTCAGAATGACGTTCTTCATTTTGATATAAACAGTACAAAACTGCTCTAAATAAGCAATTTCCATCACCTGTCATAGGTTATGGCAGTACATTTTGCAGGGGAACATAGAATCACTTCGCCAACTACTGGAATGAGCATAGGCCTATACTCAATACTTACTTCGGCAGTCACCCTAATGGAGGCAGTTTTAGAATTCTATGTCCCGTGCATGTCAAAAATCGTATTAACACATGGAAGCCCACCCATTCTTGGCTATTGCCCCGGAGACCCGGGTTACATTTCCTGCTCTGCCAAGAAATTTAATTCTGGTCTGAGGGCAAAAACGGGGCACATTCAATCTCTTGAGGTATAACTCGACAATCTTGGATGTGGTTTTCCGTGGTTTCCCACTTCCACTCAAGGCAAATACCGGGATGGTTCCTAACTTAAGGCCTCGGCCTTCTCCTTGCCATTCCCCACCTTAATTACAAATACACACATTAATGCAGCCATCACAATAACACAGGTTATCAGAGAACATTTTACACATACATACCAAAGTACACGGGGCTGAGTGACCACGATGTCGGAGCCCTTCAAACGAATTATGTTTGCCAAGTGTCTCTCATGGGGAAAGCAATTGTGGACACCTGCGAGTGCCTGGAAAACTACTTTTTTCTTTAATAATTTAAGAGTATATCGACGATGCATAATTATAACTTTTAGTCTAGGACGCTACCAACTTGACCACCGAAGCATTGGGAAGAAATTGCAATATTAAGGTACATAAACAACATAGCCTACACATTCAATTGTCAGTTAATGTTCTTCAACATTTCCCTTCTTTTATAACTCCTTCTTGATGGAGTATTTCAGATTCAAGTTTGCTTTGCATACTACGACCTGCTGGAAGAGGGTTCTA
Source organism: Meconema thalassinum (assembly GCA_946902985.2). Taxonomy (NCBI): domain Eukaryota; kingdom Metazoa; phylum Arthropoda; class Insecta; order Orthoptera; family Tettigoniidae; genus Meconema; species Meconema thalassinum. The sequence goes on from OX336388.2 coordinate 1,334,872,662, forward strand.
GCAGAAAGAACGTTGAAAAGAAGGGAAATCTGGGAAGAGTTCTACTCGACCGAGGCTATGATCAACAGAGCATGGATGGAACCGAACCAGGACTTGCGGCACTTTGTGACGTCGTGACCTCTTTGGCTGTGCACGGCTTCCACCATAGAATGTGCAATACAAAGACATTCCATGATCCGGACCCGACCTGAGGCGAGTTATGTGACAGAATCTGTGAACGTTATCACGTTCTTCATTGTAGGAATAGAGGGAAGACCACCATAGATTACTGCATTGGCTGAAGTGCATCTTACCTTGCATATTATTCGTAATTTTGCACAACTTGTGTGCAATAAAACATTATTATTATAACTCTATCCCAGTATACATATCGTGGAAACATCATAGAAAATATTCCCATCCTTTATAATTCTCATAAATAACTATCACGTGAAAACGCTCCATGTCTTGTGTTTTAAATATATCGATGCCGTGGTGCTGCCGTCTGTTGTCAGTTACTGGAACTGTATGGGCGAGGTTCTGCCATCTGTGGTCAGTTCCTGGAACTGATTGCAGATATTCACATGGAGTATTGAGGACAACAGTTAGCTCTTTTGATCACATGTTGTAATGCAATGGTAAAACAGAAATAAAACTTATTGAGAGGGAATGTAGAAATATGTATCTTTAACTGACATAAAACGTTACTAATACTCCTTAATAAAACAATATTTCAGTGGTAAAAAAAAAAACTGGCGAGAGATGGGATCGAACCTGTGCTCCTTGGATCCATGGTCAGTCACCTTAACCAAATAGCTATTCGTGCACTCTCGTTCAGCAGCAGATGCAACCATTCACTATCTTCAAAACCCGCTGTCTGAAGAAAATAATCCATTTCATTAACAAAAAAAATCAATGTTGCACATTCGTATACGTTCATACTGTTATATATTTTATTGTCAGAACTTGGTTAATGTATGTTTTCAATTACATGGAAGCTTTATACATGGGCGAGTAGAGTTATTAAATAATATTACATTTTGATAAGACTTCTCACCGCCATTTTGTCATGAGCCAAGGCGGATTGTGCGCATGAGTGAGGGGCAAGAATTCTGCTAATTTCTATATTAATTTAAAAATATACTGTAACATATTTGTTTATTTTAGAGACACTCTGCAATTCTACAGGCCAAGAGCTTTCGTTAGAGTGCTCTACGAAGTAAATCGGTTCTGTCGTTCTCTCAATCTCGCATGAACAAAAATCACCTTAGTGTTTTAAATATATAGATTGATTTACATTTATTTTTAAGCTGAAGATGACCTCACCGTAAGGTCGAAACATTTTCAATATATAAAAATATATATTTGTTGAGTATTGATTCGGCATATAATTTTTAACTTTTAGTGTAATACGGGCCTTGAACACCTAATGGGCACAAATTTTACGAAGTTTCAATACGTCTTACACAATATTGTATATTGTTTTGGGGCTTGTTTCTTGGGTGTATCACAGCGGCGGTGGCTATACCTTCATAGATTGGTTAGGGGAGGACTGTTTAGCTGATGGGATGGTAGTTACTGGGTTTTGAAACATTAAAATAAATAGTTATTTTTCCTTCAGTAATACCACACTTACTAAGTTTTCAGATGATATCTCTTTTGTCTTGTTTTCGATTTTTAGAGGACAGAGACTGTCTGTGGGTGTCACTATAGTGTTTTGTAGAGCTATTTGTCTTAATGATTTAGATCTTGACAAGTAAAACATGTCATCCCTGATTTTTCCCCTTCTTCAATAGTCCATAACAATATACAGTAATCACATGTAATTTATTTCAGTTTATTTTTCACATATTCCAGTAACTGGAACTAATTTGTGTTGACCAACTGAAAGTTACAAGATCAATAACATGAACGCCATTGCTGTTATCTAGTTCATACTTCTTCCACTAGACCTACACCAGTAGGTTTAACATACAATCCTAATAATATAGTGGGAAAAAATTGTTTTGCATTAGGAAAAAAAGGAAGGAAGCTTGCAGTTTTACGAGACCATTAATCTTGCGATCATGAGCCACGGGACCTCCTTTTTACGTGGAATCTGAACCATAGGACTTGGCATTTCATTTCAAAAATCTCACATGCATTGACCGGGAATTGAACCCCGTCCATCTTGGTGAGAGGCCAACAGCTTGACCACTGCACCACCAAGCCCCCGTTATGCATTAGGTTTTGATCTGTCACATATACTATATATGACTGGTGAAGTGGGATTGATAATGATCCCAGCACAGCCCAGTCCGAAGGGGCAGATGGCACTTCACTCTGGCATGTTGCATCAGAGTACAAAGTCACAAGATTTTGTTTGAGATCACTACAGCTCAAATCATATGTTTCGAATGTTTTCCATGTTTATCATTATCATCATCGCCATCAATTTGGATTTTTATAAAGCAAAGAATTTCAGTACTGCAAAACGTAAGAGAAGTCATTTTTAACATAGCCATCTTCATTGTGACAGCAATCTCCTCACTCGACGACATGTATCCAGCATTGACAGTGGCAGGGTTCCTAATCATACCTTTAGTTTGTGATTTCTGTTTACTTAGGAGGCCTATCTCTGACTTCCATTTCCTTAGAAATAAAAGCCATCTTATACACATCAACATTCTTAATAAAGGTTCCCAATCATGAAAAGGGGCAGGGACAGGGCTAGCAGATGACTAAATAGGAAAAGTGAATGACCACACAACATAATATACTGGAAATACAATTTGGCAAGGAAATGGAAGGCACTGTCCCAGCATTTTCCTTGACCTAAACATGCAAAACCACAGAAAAATAATTTCAAGGACAGCCGAGAAACAGAAACACAAGAAAAATCTGGCAAGGAAATTGGAACCATATGATATTTCTTTTTTAAATCTCTTGTACAACATGACCAAAAACCAAAGAAATTAACCCATCAGGGCAATAGAGCTTCCAAATAGAGAACTTTCAAGAAACAAACTGCAAGAAACACCATTCATCACAGAAGCGATGATGATCCTCCAGGCATGGGAAGCAAAATTTTACCTATTGAAACACATACCTGTAAGGGAACAGCCGTTCTGCGTGTTTCTCCAGAGGTTTATTGCTATGCTCTGTGTTTTGTGTTGTATTGTTTGATTATTCCATATTACAGGCTTTTTCACTGTTGTGAAGGTATTTTCACAGAAACAAGGATGATTCGGGCAACAAACCGAATAAATAATTATATTATTACTTTGTAATGAGCACCAGAGACCATGGGTCCCCCACATCAAAACACTTGGAGGGCGTCCCTGAATAGCTTCCGAGAGTGTGTTGGTTGGGTTCTAATTCACCCTGTATATAATTATATATATGTATACCTGAACCTGGCTAGCTGGAGTGGAGAACAACGTAAAAAATACCTATCCCAACCAAGAATTGCACTTCACATCTCCCCATTCCATTCAAGGAGCGTCAACTCACAGTGTTGGTAGAAACTGGAGAAGAGTACTCACAATATGACAGTAGTGCTAGGACTCCAAACAGTGAGACCCACACCATGACACCAGCAAACCAACGCATGAGGATGATGTAGATGAGAGAGAGGAGCATCGCTAGAACCAGACCTCCAACTATGTATGGCCAACTTTCGTTCAGATCCCTCACTATGGTCTCTGCGATCTGTGAACATACAATCATTGCATTCACAATCAAGGGAAATATTTGTGAACACAAGTACACATGGTGCATATTCATTAACATTTATTCATTAGATCAAGTCTGGCTTAGATTGAGTGTGAAATAATTTACATACTTCGAAATACACTCAAAAAGACTTCAAATATATTTTTTGTATGCTAGCCACTACACAACGAGGCGGACCTTTGCTATTAAAGAGATGAATTTTTGGGTGACTTTCAGTCCTGTCAATACATTAAAATGTACACAAAATGTACTACACTTGAATAGGTCAAACGGAAATATTTCAAGCAATGTCAATGTATGCATTAATTCTATAAATCTGTAAACAGTGTCTATATAGACGGCGATGGTGGTAGTCAATTCAATAACTACGACAAAGAAGGAAAACATTCTACAGCTAATACAAAGTAATCTGATGAATATATCAACACTCACCGTGCAATGATTATCCTTCAATATCAAACAAGAGTGGTGGAGGTCGTTCACAGCGTACAGTACAGTAGTTGATAAAAACAACAGATCATGATAACACCAAGCACACTCACTGAATCGCAACTCTTTACAGTTAATAATAGCTTTCGTGACAATACACAAGTAATGTTAAGGTAAAGGAATATTTAGCACTGAGCACTCAAACAAACCTCTCTGTGGCGATATTATTGCCATGTTTTTACATTGTCGAGTTGTAGGCTATTGGATGACAGGCAGTAATTTGAACACTATTATGGGAAACAATAACTTGTGCGCTATTATCGACTGCCGCAAGGGAAACGACACCAATAAATAAATTATCCTCAGTTAATTGGCAAGGGTTCGACATCTTCCATCCCTTCACTGTCCCTATCATCATCATCACCACCACCATCATTGTCTTCGTCAGAACTTGATGAATTGCCAAGTTTAATAATAATTTCATCCACCATGATATCCAGAACTCCCAATGTGGGAAGCTAGGACAAAGAGTGAGTAACACCTCTCTAAAAAACCTTGATCCAGCTGACCTAGCTAGTAGTACCTTGTAAAGGTCCCTTGCCAGGGTAATGGTGAAGTCCTTGACGGCATAAAAAGTGGAGAAGAAGAACTTCGGAACAGTGTGTAGCGGAAGAGGCAACCCAGTACTCGGGGTTAATTGAGTAAAAGGTATCATCCAATGATAGGGTAGATATCAATGGCAGCGTCTGTCTCGAAGCGGGCTGCTACCAACAGCGTCTGTTCTCCAGGTTAGGGGTGGCTGAATATACAAGATGGCACTCGCTTGTCTATGTGATAAAAAGCACTAAAGGCAGATGAACTAACTAGATTTGGTCAATGGCATGCAGATCAGGAAGGCAAAGGGAAACCAACCGATTACAGTATATTCCCTAATTGTTTATGGTTATGGACCTCTATGTAAAAGATTCCAGAAGCAAAGCTTCCCCTCCTTCGGATTTCCTAGAGGGGAATACATGGGGACAAGGTTTTGTGAAAAGTAGTAGAATGAGAAGAAAGTTAAGAATAGGGACACGGAATGTGTTAACTTTATTACAAGAAGGTAAACTTGAAAATGCAAAATGAGAAATGACAAAAAATAAGTTGGATATACTAGGAATGAGTGAAATAAGATGGGGTGGAAATGGAGAATTCCAAAGTGGAAAATTTAGAATTTACTACTCCGGGGCAGAGAAAAATGGTAGATATGGAGTTAGTACAGGGCGCCCGAGAATGTTCTCCGCAGTGGGTATGTGCAGCTGCGAATTGTTGAGTCATAAGTTTAGTTGGCTGCACTGTGTCCTTGAAAGGGGGACTCCCGCTTGTGGGCTGTCAGTGTGTATTGCGATAAGCGAGCGAGCCTGTAGGGCTTCAGTGTGTATTGCAGTTAGCGAGCGTTCAGATAGATTATTGGAAGAGTGCAACAGTATACAGGCGGTAATGTTTACTTCTGAAGAGAGAGGTTTTTTTGTGGAATAAGTTTTTCGCGAAGGCGATCGGTTTACAGAAAATGTAAAATTAAGATTTCAGGAGCGGTTTCCTAATTCAAAGTGTCCAAACCGTGATACCGTTCGGGATTTGGTAAGTAAATTTCGTGTGACTGGCTCAGTTCACGATGTACCGGGAACAGGCAAGCCTACGCTTTTAAAAGACGAAAAACTTGATGAAATCTCCGATATAATGCTGTGTAGTCCAAGTAAATCAACACGAAAATTAGCTCAGCAAACAGGAAGTGGACAGCACATAAAGCTGTAAGAGACATGCTTTAGTTGTTCCCTTATAAAGTTACCATGGTTCATGATTTAAAACAAACTGATTATGGAAAAAGAGTGATGTACTGTGAATGGTTCCAGCATCTGTTATGAATGGCTGTGGTGAGTACAAAGTTTACTGTTTATTTGTTATGATGCAAACGGCAGCCGTGCTACCAACGTAACTGCTGTAGCTAGCTCTCGCAGACGCATGTAGGCGCTGCGGAGATCATTCCCAGACTCACTGTACTATGATAAATAATAGATTAAAGGATAAAGTTATCAAAATTGAAATTATAAATGAGAGAATCATTATGTTAAGATTGAAAGGAATAAGCAAAGACTTTGTCATAATTCAGGTGTACATGCCTACTAGTACACATACAGATGATGAAGTGGAAGATTGTTATTATAAAATAGAAGAAATAATGACAAGAGAAGGAAGGAATGCTTGTACAATAATTATGGGAGACTGGAATGCTATAGTAGGTGAAGGAGAAGATGGAAAAACAGTTGGAAATTTCAGTTTGGGAAAAAGGTATGAGAGAGGGCAAAGATTGGTAGATAATTGTAAAGCAAATAGAATGGTAATAGAAAACACATTATTCGAGAATCATAAAAGAAGGAGATATACCTGGAAATCACATTCAGATGGTAGATTACATTTCAATTCATGAACGTTACAGAAACAGTCTAAAATGAGTGAAAGGTTACCCTGGGGCGGACATATTTTTGGATTATAATTTAGTTATCTTATAGCAGAAATAGAAATAAAATTGAAAAATGCGTGGAAGAGTAAAGAGAGAAATGAAATTAATATTCAGAGGTATAAGATAGAAAAGAGGAAGAATTTGAGAAAAATTATAATCAATGCCTGAAAACAAAAGAATTAAAAGGCAGTGTAAATGAGAGATGGCAAAGTGTTAGAGATAGTTTAAAAGAGGCAGCAAAAGAAACGATGGGTAATAAGGAAAGACACAGAATAAGAAAAGAATAGATAACTCAGGAAATGGTTGACAAAATGGAAGAAAGGAGGAAATGGAAATCCGTAACACTGAAGAGGGGAGAAAATTTTACAAAATATTTAATAATGAACTAAGAAGACAGACTGATAAAGCTAAAGAAAATTGGTATGGTATAAGATGAAGTGTAATAAAGTAGAAAAAGGAAGGAAAATGTGATTTAATGTACAAAGTAGCAAAGACACTGATATATAAGAGTTTAGTGCTTTTCAGTCGGTCAACACGAATGTACCCAAAAGAGATGGGTTATGCCCTAATCCTGAAATAAATTACATGAGATTAATAAAACACTAGGATGACCAGTTTCGATCGTCAAGCGATCATCATCAGATCCAATACACTTAGGCTATAAAATCTATGTTTGAAATACAGGTGAAAATATTTACAATATGTACAATTATTTAGTTGCAGTATTGGTACTGCAACTGTCAGTGTATGCTAAATGCAGTATATATGTTAGGTGAAATGCTAAATGGTAATGGCTATCCGGAGATTGTACTTTAGAGAGATTATATGGTTGTAAACTATGGTTAAACTATAAAATTTTAGGCTAACTACTTATCTGATTGTCTTCCGTACTACAGCTATTCGCAGTTTCCGTGCTCACTTGAACTCGCTGTGTGGTCGACTGCGGTGGTTATCTTAACGACTGGTTTTTCCCTGCCTTCCCCCCCTGTCCCTACGTGCTGTGGGGAGTGATCGCGATGTGTTTATGTGAGGTGTTGCCAACCTAGATAAGATGTATGTTATTGAATGAAAACAACTTCTCGCCAAGCAAAATAAATCAAATTATAGCCAAACATAAAAATAAAGATAAAACGATTCCCAAACCGGACAGTAATGAGAAAAAATTTGCGCGTTTCAACTATGTGAATGCGAATACATATAAAATCACTAACCTATTCAAAAAGCAAGGCATAAAGATAGCTTTCACGACGAAAAACACAACCGCTAGGCACCTCCTAAATAGTAATCTAAATAAACGTGACCCGTATTCAAGGTCAGGGATATATTCTATAACGTGCCAAGACACCGATTGTCAAGCTAATTACATCGGGCAGAGTGGAAGGCGAGTAGACACACGTTATAATGAACATAGAAATGCGATAAGATACGGAACACATTCAGCCGTGTGCGAACATATGTGTGACGCAGGGCATAGCTTTACCAACATAGAGTCGGACCTTAAAATAATCCATCACGAATCGAAAGGCAGAGCTCTTGACATAAAGGAAGCAATCGAGATACACCTAGCCAAACGAAACAATCCCAACAATCTAAATGAACACACGTTCATGGAGAGCTCACCCCTCTTCACGCTACTAAAAAAAAAAAAAAAAAAAACACACCCTGTCGGAAACAAAACACAATTTAGCGACACAGCCAAGCTAGATAACAAAAAAGGGGGGAAATTAGGGGGTTTTTAATAGGTAAATGTTATCTGGATCAGGTGTACGATGTACTTTTCTTCTGCAATAAACCAAGGCCCATATTAGAGGCAGTATTAAAGGTGCCGGGACGTCCTCATAAGACCGTCAACGCTTAGTTCGAATGGGTTATGCTCCACGCGTGGCGAGGACTAATCCACGGTCTTTAATAGTTGTAGATCCACCTCATTCAATAACATACATCTTATCTAGGTTGGCAACACCTCACATAAACACATCGCGATCACTCCCCACAGCACGTAGGGACAGGGGGGGAAGGCAGGGAAAAACCAGTCGTTAAGATAACCACCGCAGTCGACCACACAGCGAGTTCAAGTGAGCACGGAAACTGCGAATAGCTGTAGTACGGAAGACAATCAGATAAGTAGTTAGCCTAAAATTTTATAGTTTAACCATAGTTTACAACCATATAATCTCTCTAAAGTACAATCTCCGGATAGCCATTACCATTTAGCATTTCACCTAACATATATACTGCATTTAGCATACACTGACAGTTGCAGTACCAATACTGCAACTAAATAATTGTACATATTGTAAATATTTTCACCTGTATTTCAAACATAGATTTTATAGCCTAAGTGTATTGGATCTGATGATGATCGCTTGACGATCGAAACTGGTCATCCTAGTGTTTTATTAATCTCATGTAATTTATTTCAGGATTAGGGCATAACCCATCTCTTTTGGGTACATTCGTGTTGACCGACTGAAAAGCACTAAACTCTTGTTTACTAAGGCAACACTGAAAATATGGCTTCAAACACCACAACACTGATATATAGAGAAAATAATAATAATACTACTTATGAAATAGAAAATAAGGACGGGAGGACAGTAAGTGAGCCCCAGGTAATATTGGACAGATGGAAAGAATACACAGAAGTTCTATATGAATGGTACCCCAATATCTGCAGGCCAAACTGCTGGGCAGCGGTCGCTTGGTAGGCGTAGGCCCTTCATGGGCTGTAGTGCCACGGGGTTAGTTTTCTATATGAATGGGATAAGAGACCAAGTGATAAAGAGTTAGTATTAGAAGAAAAAGAATCAGTAACAGAGGAAGAATTAGGATATAGCATTTTAGAAAGTGAAATAGAGAAGTCTTTAAAAGAAATGAAGTACGGTAAAGCTCCGGGAAGTGATGATATACAAATTGAATTAATAAAGGTGTTAGGAAAAGAAGGAAAATAGAAATAATTACGGTAGGTTGTGCAATGAAATATATAAAACAGATACATGGCCGAAAGATTTCAAAGAGATAGTGATGATACCAATTAAAAAGAAGAAAAACACGAAAAAGAGAATACAGAACAATAAGTTGAATATCTCATGTAGCAAAAATTTTATTACGAACTATAGAAAGGAGATTGTGTGGAAAATTGGATGGTTTCATGGCTGAGGAGCAATACGGATTTCGAAAAGGAGTAGGAACAAGGGATGCTATTGGTTTGTTAAGGATAATCGGGGAAAGATATGTATACAGAAAAACAGAAAAGTATACGCAATATTCATAGATTTAGAAAAAAAACTTTCGATCGTGTGAGATGGGAAATATTAATGATAATACTCAATAGTCTTGGAGTGAATTGGAATGAAAGAAACCTCCTGATTTACAGTTATTCATTGTTTAGCCCACTTGTCCTTTGTTTCATTATTAGCGATTTACTCACTTTTGGGTTTGTGACTTGCTTCTACAGGGTCTTTCACTCAAAGTGGGGCCAGCCTGACGGCTGGCGCAGCACTGCAGGTAGAAGGTCGAGCCAAGGGTCAGATGAGCACATTGCAACACAGAGCTGAGACAGTTCCGACGCAGAATTTGCCAAGTAAAGTTGGCTTCGTTATTTCATTTATAGCGTATCTTTTAAGTTACAGGTGTTATAAGTTTATAACGTATGTACGTGATTATTGTTTAATTGTTATTGTGTTTCAAAATTTTATAACGTGTTATTGCTAAGTGTTAAGGCCTATTGCTTCAATTTCTATTTATGGGAAAAATTGAAAAATAAGGTTTGTGCAACAAACCCTCACACTCTAGATGAACTCAAACTAAATATCGCGAGAGAAATTGAGGTTATCTCGGTGGATGAACTATAGTGCGTGTGAATGCAAATTTCCTTAGAAGATGCCAGAAATGTGTAGATGCAGGTGGAGGACATTTTCAACATCTTCTGTGACAATGATTTTACTTTGATTATGTGTTATGTGTGCTTGTTATTTACATGCGATTCGTACGGGCGCTCTCTCGACCCCAAGCTCAGTGAGTTTCCATGTGCTCGTCCGATTCTCCACGCACCGTGCCGTTCGGCCGTCCCACTTTGAGTGAAAGACCCTGTATCTTAGATTTAGTCTTGGACATTTTAATGCTTTACATTTAGCATCCCGATCAACTTGGAAAAGAAAGTGAATTTGTTAGTAAAAATTCTGAAAAAAAAAAATATATATATATATATAGCCTATATAGGAAGGATAACATTAGATGATTGCTGCTTTTCAACAGTTCAACAATCTCCAAATACAGTATTATAATTAATATTTTTAAGGCTACTTTGCCCACTTAATATTTCGTATAAAAGTTCAAGAGTACTGTTTTATTTCCAAAATTCAGCAGAATTTTTTTGTTTTAGTATTTTGCACAGATATTTCAGTATTTGCAAAATTGTGAAGAGTGACTTCAGCTTACACAAGATTTCAAAGGTGATTTAGTTTCTTCAGAGCCCTACAACCAGCCTGGGTCCTAGGGCTGTAGTCCCGTTTAACACTGCTAACAGAACAATTCACATTAGGTTCACTTTCCTGTGACCCCCTCGTGGTGTAGTGGCTACCATTCTTGGCTGTTGCCCCAGAGGTCCAGGTTCTATTCCCTGCTGTGCCTCTCCGAAGGCTGGAACGGGGATCACTCAGCCTTGTGAGGTAAAATTGAGAAGGGTTCGATTTCCACCTCAGCCATTACAGAAGTCGTTAGTTGGTTGGATCCTCAGTTTAGCGGCTGCAACAATGCGGTCATGTAGGCCCGTGTACTTTGGGTGTGTGTAGAATCTGTCTTGACAACCGGTGTTAATTGTGATGGCTGTATTAGCGTGTGTTATCTGTTTTTAATTCAAGTAAGGACTGCAGACATTCAATTTTCAAGTAGTTCCTACTAGGGCTACCGATGAGACACGGATTGACGTGTACCCGTGTAACCTGGGACACGTGTACACAGGTAGGTAAGCTCTAAGAATCCGTGTAGCAGTAAGTACACGTGTACACGGGTACACGCGTAGTACCGCCCGTGTACCCGTGTATGAAGGTCCGCATTCACGGGTTTCACGGGTATATATGTCTTATCGTGTGCCCATGTGGTTTTCTCGATTTTGGAAGAATGTTTTTGACATTTTGTTGCACTAATGCCCCATTTAATTGATAACAAATGTAGAATCGGGAAGACGAAAACAGCAAACATAAAAATATAAAGTTTTTGCTCTTACGAAGAATAAGTGATACGACAACACTGCGTATTTTGTGAAAGGACGTTTTCGAAATACTATGAACACGGCACCGAATGATTCAAATTTTCGGGCACCGCGCAACCCTTATTCGTTAGGGCGCCCCTTGTGGGCAGAATTCTAACCTGATCGAAGAACACGCGTTCATTTCAGTACGATCATAGTAGTCAAGCCACAGCTAGCACGCGCTGCATGGTAGAGGAGAAATGGGGAAAACAAGCAGTTGGGTATGGAAGTACGCGGAACGGAAAGGAGATAAGGCCTATTGCTCTCCATGTTCTCCTACCGAAAACCATGAGTATTCCTATGCTGGTGGGTCTACGGGAGCCATCGGACGCCACTTGAATACGATACACCGGAAGATGGAAAATCAACAAACGTCGCCAAGCAAATTGTGTAACGCCATACGTATGCGTAAGCGTACCGTGGTTACCACGACCTCTTACAGAAATATCTTTCTGATTTGACAATAAATAGTCTAGTACTGTTTACGTTGGTTTTGTTTACATACGACCAACTTCTGTGAACAACGTACTTTCACGGCTAGACGAAAGCGCTTCCGCAACACTCCCACCGCCATCGGTCAGTAGGCCTGGTCATCAGCGCCGAAGGCGAAGTGGTGTCGCGCCGGCTCCACGGCGCTGCCTTCCTCAAATGGAACTGGACATATGTTGAAATTTACCGCTTTCCCAGACATTTCAGTCTAATGCAGACTACTTGACTGATTCGCTACGATCTGTATTATTTTCGGTTTATGCCACCGTCACACTCGCTTATCCACTTACCGCGCACCACCACGGCAGCACGCCGCCGCTCACTCCGACGCTCCGTCGCGCACCGGTATTTAGCGCACACGTTCAAAAGGAATATACGAGCCTTACAGTAGTCGCATATGATGTGTAACATGTGACATGTTATCCTACTATGTGTGTCCCAGGAGCGCAAATCCCTTGTTAACAGTGAACTCTGTTGGTCATTGAAATAATTACTTGTATAATTCCAGTGCAAATTCTTGACCTTAATAAATCATAATTGTTATTTGCTAAGACGTTGTATCTTAATCGATTGATAACATTCATTTTGGAAGGACATATTTAGGTCTGTGGTTACAGCATTGGTCTCCCAACCTGCCGGCTGGGGTTCTAATCCTAACAGAGTTGTATTGTTTGCTTGATTTTTTATATTTATTGTTATTTGAGTGCTGAGGCGTTATACAATTGAGCGTTATATTGTGAAGTTTACAATGGAAAATATATATTAAATTAAAACTAAGTTCTCCAATGGATCTGCAGTAGTGACATCTACCTTCAACTAGTTTAATTATGGTATGCGGGAGCACGGCCGACTGGATGCACTCGCATCCAGTTGGCCGTGGTGGAAGCAATCCACTGCCTACTTGATGCGAGCTGCGCTCTATACCGGCCAGTTAGTGAACCAAATCCAGCGATGTTACTGAAAATGGCCTCTTTGCTGATAAGAGTGCACTGCTAAGTATAGGCGTGATTAAAAATTAGGTGTGCAGAAGGTGTATTAAATGTGTTTCTCCCACTGATACGTTTAGACCAACGAAGTTTCAATTATTGTTAGTGGTCGGTGTTAATATACTGATTTCCTACGTTGTTTGGAGTGTTTGTTGATGCGATATAGATTCCGCATAGCCACATGGCCAACAGTACATCGAGTGCTTACATTAAATAAGAAGCTGATTCCTGCACGTGGTGCCCCTGCATAGGTACTTTAACTCAATTTTCCAGTACTGAACTGATCATCAGCATTTGACAGCCAGACTATCTTCTATAGATCTCCTGGCAAAATAGAATACAGCATGCAATACCATTCAAATTCTAACGGCTCTTCTCAGAGCCCCGTGACAAGAAGGCTTGGACAAAGATTAAAAATTTGCCAACTAAACATCGAAGGCATCAGTCGATCGAAAAGCGACCATCTATCAAGAGTTCTTCATGAGAACAATGTTGATTTGGCACTCATACAGGAAACTCATACCACCAATGAGGAAGAACTCCAGAAAAGAGGAAAGATTCATGGTTACTCTATGATTGGTGCTACGTATGATAGCGTTTATGGGGTGGCAACTTATGCCCGGAACAATCTAGAACATGTTCATCATATCACTTCTAGCACGGACGATAATATCCATGTAGTAGTTGTTACTGTACAGGATATAACCATAACGAATGTATACAAACCACCAACAGTCCCATGGCCCAGCTTTGTGCTTTCAGTTTCAAATCATCCAGCCAGTTTTGCAGGCGATTTCAATAGCCACCATGAAAATTGGAATTATGCTCAGAATGACAACTGCGGCACTGCTCTCGTTGAATGGGTTGAAGAACACAACTTACAACTTGTCTTTGATGCCAAGGACAAAGGATCATTCAGATCAGGAGCCTGGCAACGTGAATATAATCCAGATCTGTGTTTTGTGACTTGTGACAACAAGGATCAACCTCTTCCAACTGTAAGACGCATATTGGGTGATTTTCCCCGCAGTCAGCACAGACTAGTACTTATAGAGATAGGGTTGTCTATCCCACTCATAACTTCATTCCCTAGCCCTCGATGGAACTTCAATAAAGCTAATTGGACAAAATTTACTAGTGAAATAGACAAATGCATCAGATGGATTCCTGCGAGAAGCATGAGCTACAACAGGTTTGTTGGGTTAGTTACTTCAATAGCCAAGAAATATATTCCGAGAGGGTATAGAAAGGAATACGTTCCGGGTTGGAATGAACAAAGTGATGCTCTTTACAATGAATTTATGAAAACAGGTAATCATGTAGTGGCTGATGAGCTCTTATATAGTTTGGATGCAACACGCAAGCAAAAATGGACAGAGACTGTTGAGGAGTTGAATTTTCAACACTCTAGCAGAAGAGCCTGGAGTCTGCTAAGGAAGCTTGGAGGAAATTCTATAGGTCAAAGAGAGCAACCTAGCATTATGCCTCATAAGATTGCCAGCCACATTGTATCGACTTCTATGGTTGCACAAGATAAAGACCATACTCGAATGCTGAAAAGGAACTTCAAAAAAATAAAAGCATCACTTCCATCAACTTCGTCTTACTCCGAAGTATTCACCCTTGAAGAAGTCAATGTGGCTATAAAAGACATCAAACATGGGAAAGCCCCCGGATTTGATGGCATTCATCCTGAGTTTCTGTTAAATCTGGGCCAAAATGCTTGAAAATGGCTTGCTCGATTTTTCAGTGATATTCTAAACACAGGGATCCTCCCAAATCAGTTCAAGAAAACTAAAATTATAGCTGTTTTGAAACCTGGTAAGCCAAAAGATGCTCCCCAAAGCTACAGGCCTATAGCATTGCTGAGCTGTTTCTACAAACTTCTTGAAAGACTGATTTATAACAGGATCAGTCCGACTATCTTAGAACACATTCCTGTGGAACAGGCTGGCTATAAACCTAATCGCAGTTGTTGTGATCAAGTCCTTGCTCTTACATCGCATATCGAGTCTGGTTTTCAACTCCAGCTGAAAACTTCTTTTGTTTCTTGATCAGTCTACCGCTTATGATACAGTATGGAGAGAGGGGTTACTCTATAAACTGTCTCGAATAATACCTTGCAAAACTACCGTGCAACTTATTGGTAACATGCTCAGTTACAGACTTTTCCAAGTCATTTTAGGAAAAAGAATGAGCAAACAAAGAAAGCTGAATAACGGGCTCCCACAAGGTTCAGTGCTGTCTCCCCTTCTCTTCAATCTGTATCTCTCTGATCTACCAGATACTCAGTCCAGAAAGTTTTGTTATGCTGATGATATAGCTTTGGCTATAAGGCACAAGGACATCAGTGTCATGGAGAATGTGCTCAATGATGACGTTGCTAGGCTTGAAAGTTATTTCCACAAATGGAGGCTCCAACCAAGTGCAACAAAAACTGAAGTATCATGTTTCCACTTAAACAACAGAATGGCTGATAGTGCAGTTCATGTATCGCTTCAAGGTTCTGTGCTGAGAAATAATCATCATCATCATCATCATCAATGTCCCACTCCAGTCGCCCGGGTGTGGTTCTGAGAAATAATAAACACCCTAAATATTTAGGTGTCACTCTGGATCGCACATTATCTTTTAAAAAACATTTTGAAAATACAGCCGCCAAAATTAGAAGCCGGAATAATATCCTGCAGAAGCTTTGTGGAACTACTTGGGGAGCTTCTGCTACAACTCCGAGGTGTTCTGCATTAGGTCTTGTCTTCTCCGTTGCTGAATATTGTGCTCCAGTTTGGCTGAACAGCCCCCATGTAAAGATAATTAATACCCAACTCAATAACACCATGAGACTGATCAGTGGCCTTATTAGATCTACGCCGACTTATTGGCTTCCTGTCCTCAGCAACATCATGCCTCCTGACCTACGCAGAAAAGCTGCCCTGATCCGACAGTATAAGAAAATGATGAGTAATCCAGCTCTTCCTATTCACTGCGACATCCCTGATCTGAATAGAAACCGACTGAAACTAGACATCCACCCATCAAATATGCTAGAGATCTCACAGGCAACAATTTTAAGCCGAATATCCAATGGAGAAATGAATGGAGCACCAACATCAACCTTGACGGTTGGAGTGACTTAAATGGAGATAGCGCTGCACCCGGTTTTGACCTGCCAAGAGGAACGTGGACTGCCCTCATTAGGATCCGGACTAACCAAGGGGTCTGTGCTGAATCACTCTTCAAATGGGGTAAAATTCCTTCTCCCCAATGTGACTGCGGTGCTCCTTCACAGTCAGTTCACCACATTGTTCACGAATGCCACAGAAGAGCATATCAGGGTGATCGGTCTGACTTCCTGTTGGCAAAACCTGCAGCACTGCAATGGATACAGAATTTAGATTTAAAGAAATGAGACTGCCTTGTCATGTGACGCTGTAAATATGTATATATCAATGTTTATGTGTGTATATATTTATCTTGCATGCTTGTTGTCTGTATGTCATACGATAAATAAATAAATTAAATAAGAATACAGCAAAAGTATGAAGATTTAATAAATCGTAGTTGTTTTCAGCATGAAAATGATTTATTGTAGGAATATCTTTAATGGGGTCTCTAAACCTTGAAATAAACTGTATGCGATACAATTCTCTGTAGCCACATGACCTACAGTAAGTCGTTGTGCCGATCACGCACGCTCATTGTTTCAGTCCCATGCACTTCCGTCCCATCCACTTCCAAAATCACTTCCACAAATATGTCCAGCTACCGAGTGCCACAAAAATATCCAGATACCGAGTGGAAAGATGTTACACATCAATAAATAGCGATAGTTCTTCGCATAAGTCATACAACTCTTCGATGACGTATAATATTTAGAAGGTGGATTGTTAAAATGAGGGAAATTGCATGCCGTAAATTATAAAAGGTCCCAACAATTAGACAGATGGACTTATCGGGAACGCAACGGTGGCGACCTACGGGAGCTTCAGGACGAGCGTGGGGTGGCGCGGCGGCGCGGCGTTGTGCCTGGAGGCGTGTGCTGTGTTCATAGACAATTTCATAGATATTAGCGAATCAGTCGAGTCATCCTGCTCTCCGCGCAGAAATGGACGGACAAGCGTGCATTTCAATCGTTGTCAAGTGCAATATTCACGGTGGTGGCACGTACCGGCAAAATGGAAAGGCGGTGATCTTGTTTATCTCCAATGCAACTTTCCACGATTTACGCTTATAATGCACAGGACCTTCCTCGTTGTGAAGGCTTTCATTTCGCACCGACATTAGAAATGATATGGTATTAATACAGGCATGAAACGGAGGCAACAAAGAAAGACACTGAAGATGGTGACCATGATGATGATGAGCAGGACAGGTATGGTCATCCCGAGCCAAGAGACGACTCAGGCAATAAGTGGAAGGTAACGCACACCGTCTGTGCGATACCATACGCTCAGAGGAAATACATCAGGCTCTTGCAAGGATGGTTGCTGTAAACCAACTGCCTTTGTCATTTTGTGCCAGTGATGGGTTTAGGCAGTTCATGGCAGTTGTAGAGCCCAATTACTTGTGTATTTCAGAGGATGCCCTTAAGCGAAGACTGGCTCTACTAGCCGATGGTGTCCGAGAGAATGTGCGGGGTGAACTATCAGCGGCATCAAGCGTTGCCCTTACATCTGACTGTTGGACATCTCGCTCACAAACGTCTTTCCTGACAGTAATGGCTCACACCATCGACTCCCAGTGGGCTCGAAAGGCGATGACGCTTACCATGCATGAAATGGAAGACCGCCACACCTCAGAAAATCTGGCATCGGAATTGCAATTGGTTGCAGAAGAATGGAATGTACAGGACAAGATAACCGCCATCGTCACTGACAACGCGTACAACGTCGTCAACGCTGTGCGCGCTCTTGATGTGCTGGAGAAGGATAAAGTGACTTGTGCTGCACATTCTGTACAGCTTGCTGCAAACAAGGCTCTTGCTCATGAAAAGGCTGCTAATGTGTGTCTGAAAGCAAGAAAGATAGTTGGCCATTTTCGGCACTCTAACGTTGCCTCTAGTGCGCTGACAAAAATGCAAGCACAACTTTCAATGCCCGAACAACCCCTGATTCAGAGCCGCAACACCCACTGGAATTCAACTTTTGCAATGATCGAGCGCCTTTTGAAAAACAGGAACCCCGTCAGCAACGTCCTAGGTAACCGGACATTCACGCCAATAGCCACAGCACAGAAGCTCCAAGTAACTGAACAGGAGTGGCATCACATGGAGATTTTAAACAAGCTCCTTAAACCTGTGGAAGTGGTAACCACTCTCTTTTGCGGTGACAATTCTTCCATATCGATGGTCCGGCCACTAATACAGACGCTAATTAAAAATCACCTCAGCACCCAGGAGTTGTCAGATGACAGCTTCCTAGAGGACGTGCAGTCTACCTTGGTCTGTTAATTGAACGATCGGTTCGGCCTCCTATGGGTAAATGATAGTACTGTCACAGCCAGACAGATTGCATCTTTCCTCGACCCGAGGTATAAGGATTTGGTAGATGAGACAGCAGAGGCTCGACGATGTATTCGCGACAGAGTGCTTCATAAGCTTCAGAGCGATGCACCTGCTGAACTCTTGGTTAATCCCGATCAACCCTCCACCAGTAGTGCCCTGGAGTTCTTGTATCAAATGCCATGTGGGAGAAGGAACAGCCCTGAATCTCAATTTGAAGATTTTCTTTCGGAGGCACAGATTCGTTTTGACATGAACCCGTTCGAGTGGTGGAATGCAAAGGAACACAAATATCCTGCGATTGCTGCTCTAGCGAAAAAATACTTGTGTATTCCAGCAACATCCACAAGCTCCGAAAGGTACTTTTCCTCTGCTGGAAACATTGTCACAGCCAAACGGAATTGTCTTCTGCCAGAAAATGTAAACCTCTTAGTATTCTTGTTCCAAAACAAAGCTTTCTTCAAGTAAATTGGTCAATGAGTCATAATACTAGAAATTGTTGTTCTTATTATACTGTTATATTTTTTATTCGTTTCCTACGCCTGATATTTTAATTTTGTTGTTTCGTTACATTCTGGTCAAATGACAGTGCAAATAATAAATTATATTCCGTTACATATAGTTTTGTATCTACTCCTCTCTCAGCCTCGGAACTAACCTTTATAGTCAATCAAATAATTAATTAATTTCACACTGCTTCGATTCGAAAAATACGTGCGCGGACACATTGCACACGCAAACACGATTTCTAAATGCATGTATAAATGGCACGATATTGCCGTGAACAGATGTTCGAGCAAGGTTACCAGACACGGCACTCGTTTAACAATATACGGTGTGACCCGTGTACCCGGTCGTCATTACACGAATACACGGGTACCAGGGTAAATAGTAGAACCCGGATTCTTAGCACATGGATCGTAAAAACACGGTTGCGCGGGTACACGGGTAATAGGGAGCACTAGTTCCTACTATTGCTCCCAAACGCCACCGTCAACGACAACTAGTTCTGAACTTTGTTACTATATGCCACCGCAGTAGACTCCTGGCGACGAATGTTGTAACCTAGGAGCTTTAGTCAAATCTAACCTATAATTTAGATTCACACAAGTGTAATTAGTGGAAGGTTCTTTTACATACCATAAATCTATGACATGAAACCGCCGGCTTTACTTCCCTCCAAAGGAAGGCATACTCAAGGATTTTTAACACTCTTATACAGAAGTGGTTTTGCGTGGTTTCCCCACTTCTACTCCAGGCAAATGCCAGGATGATTCCTAACTTACGTTCAAGGCCGACTCTTTCCCAATCCTCATTAGACAGGAAAGTGACCCTAACGTGAATTGTCCTGTTGAACAGCACAGCCACATACGGCTGGGAGGCGTCACCAATCACAAGGAAACTATTGGAAAAGAAGAGTTTTGGCAAATACACTGTATTGTTTATTAAGGGACGTTTTCAAACTTGCTGGTACAATGCCCGTTTCTAACATATGGTGAGATAAAATCTATGTAATATACACAGGTTGCATCCATGAACCTTCCAAAACTTCATGTCTTACCTCCTTTGCTTGAGATAAAACCTCCATGGCCTTGGAGCTGGCTGCAATATCCTTTGTATCTTTAATCTGGAATTTCTCTAAAAAATCTCTCTGTTCTTCACTAAGTGCTGTGAAGTCCAGCTTCAGGGATGGAATACAATGTCCTGCCACTGAAAATAAGAAAAGATATTATTTTAGTTGATGGTTCTTAACTGATATTCAGACACCTCTCTGTATATCAACAAATAGCTTTCATTACCCATCGTTAGAGATACAAGAAAACCGCAGCTGCTATAAATGTGAATATTACTTTTTTCGTGATTTGTTCATCTTTTGTTGACTATTATGACAATGTATTTGCAAAATTGAATATGCGACAAAGTTCGATAACTGTGTGTTCTTGCAATTTGTCCTCAAATGTGCAAAATGCCCAATTTATTGAAAAATATTGAATATTTTTTCATACAATATTTTCGCGCTGCATTTTGAAATTTACAAGTTCCTTTCGATGAAAATATCCATTGCCAGCAGTTTAAACCATTTTGAAAATGGCTGTTGTTCTCGCATGGTATACACTGGTTACATCCGATAAGACGATGTAATTTGAAAAAATATTTCGTAGTTTCATTTAATTGTAGGCTACGGTACTAATAAAAGGAATGTTCTAATCGTTTGTATAGATTCTTCTTAACAGTGAGAGCATCGCCATCTTTAATTCTCAAGCCGTGCTGTTGGTAGAATTGGCAACGTTTAGTAGAGTCTGTAAGTTCTATAAACACGTAAGACCACATGCTAAGTTTTATTCATAAATATCGTTTATTTTGATATGACAGCATCTAAAAGCAGTTCGTACTAACTATTTCAACACCCGTGAAATTCCTCGTGGTAAATCAGACCTGCTGAAAGTTGTAGAAGTGAGTATTTCCCGTATTAAGTTGCATGTGTAACCAATACCTTCTAATGAATTTAATCAACAAATTCTTCACTATTATTTCATTAAACTATTTCAGATGCCTAGGAAGTGTTGTGTGCCCGACTGTAAGTCAAATTATGTCAGCACTATTGAAATAACTGGTTATTTCACTACGTTTTGATCACTACAGCGAGGTGGGCTTTCAGTGCCTATAGTGCGGGACAAACCATTGGAAGCCTGAAGGTCAGCCGTCTCTCCGCCCCGCGCCCGACGGTGTTGCCATGCTATTGCACCGTGCCTTCAGTCGCGTGCTGGATGCGAGAACGTACAGGACAACAGCGCACCGACTACGCGTGACCTTCAGGCTTTCAATGGTTTGTCCTGCACTATAGTAATCTAGTTTTGGTATATCTTCATGTGGCCTCAGTATTCCAGTACATTATGAACTGTACTCAGTTGGCGAGTGCATTTAGGTAGATTTCATTAGAAAGCCTCCTATTTTTAGCCTACTTTTTGCATTTTGTAAATAAAAATGAGGAAAAAGTAGACTTATGAGATCGATCCGGGAAAATGTCTGTCTGTGTCTGTCTGTCTGTCTGTCTGTCTGTCTGGCTATGTGTGTGTCTCCCCCCCGGATCAACTTCTAAACGGCTATAGCAATCGAACCCAAATTTGGTACGAGTAAAGATTTCTATCTGAATATCTCAATGCCGTATTTGAAAATGATGTCAGTGCTACCAACTGCTGAAAAATCACAATTGACATTTCAGCTCCATGTTGTATATCTTGGAAGGTATGCATGGGAGCTATACCAAAATTGGCACACATATAGATAATAATATTTCAGTTTAATTTCCAGGAGGCCATACATGACAGTGTTGCCAAAATGATTCTAAGCCTGCTGATAGGTCCAATTTTTAAATGCATATAACTTCTACACTATCATTTGGATGTCAACCAAATTTCTTATGTACTATGTGTAGATAGACCGATATGACTGAGCGTAATCTTAAGAGCCACCAGGTCTGCCAACTGTTAATAAATGCACTCTCTATTGTTTATATCCAAATACCAATATATCAGAAAGTATGCAAGCCAACAGCTTTAAACTATGCACACGTATAGTACCTGACATTCTAGATTAATTTGGAGTAACTAATATACGTCAGTGCTTCCAACATGATTCTAAGCCTGCTGATTGGTCCAATTTTAAAATACATGTAGGGAAGGTCCGGTAGCCGCGGACGGATGGTAGCGTCGGACGTGGCTTACTTTCACACCTACTCACCAGATAGAGCAGCATGCAATTGCTGCTGCTTGGTAGATACCATCCACGTACATTTGTGAATAGTTTTATTTTTGTAAGTTGGCAAGCATACATTCTGTGAACACATGTTTTGGCGCGCAATACTCACGGACAGAACTTAAATTTGAAGCTCTGTACCAGGCTTTGCAGGGAAAGCACCCACTTGGCACTTATCCTAATTATTCAAAGTACATTAAAAAACACAGCCAAAATATTTCATAACGAAAGTATTTGTAGTTGAGGGGATGTGAATGAATATCTCTTACATAAACAATCTGGTAGCCCCGGACACCAGTTGTGATGGTAGCCCCGGACAGAGTGACAATGTTTTTATTTGGTTGCAGGTAATTTCTGGGCTTAAAAATTGCTGAAGTTTAAAGGCAGGAATACCAATGGAGGTACCTGTAGTTAAGATGCGATGAAACAAGCGATAGAAAGGGTGTTAGGGAATACAATATCGTGTAGAGAAGCTGCTCAAGTATTTGGCGTGCCAAAAAAGTTCTTTGTGTGATAAAATTAAGAAAATAAAAGGCTGTGAAGTTCAATTATCGGTTACTCCGACGTTGGGTAGGTTCGAAAACTTACTTTCGGAACAACTGGAGTATGAGATGGTGCAACATATAAAAGACTGGATCAATGACAGGCTTATGATAAATTCACCTACTGAATCTACTGTAGTGATTCAGCAAAATGCAGAGAATTTCTTAATATGGATGAAAAAATTTGTGAAGCATGTGCATCCTACAGAGGAAAGCCCTGTCCTCCTGTTAGTTGATGGACAATGCAGTCACAAAGACTTGGAAGTAATCTTATTTGCGCGTTCTCACCATGCGCATATTTTGAGGACTCTTCCTCATACGACCCACAAACTGGATACAGTGTTGTAGGTGCAAGGGATGGGCTCATGAGGGTTGTGCTGAGTTAGAAACAACTCATAAAGATAATTATATATGTGACACATGCATGTTGATGATTTTTGGGTTAAGTTCAATCTTTGTAAAAATCTTAGCGCAGTTATTTGTGTGTTCGGGATTACCAGACAGATTGATTTAATTTACGAATTGTGAATAAATTTATCAAAACCACAACTCCTGTAACGTGTTTTTCGAGGGGTTTTATGCAACTGGCATAAGTCAGTAGGAAGCCATTCCATATTTATTTACGCGGCAAATTGTTCAGCCAAGATAATTTTTCATGTTAATTTATTATTATTATTAATTTATTATAATTATTATTTAGATATTTTCGGAGCATTTTATAAAAATTATAAGCATACAGATAGGTTTTCTATGTCTTAGAAAACGCTATCAAGCAAATTATTACGAACGACGATATCATAGAAAATTATCTGATTACGGAATTTTACGGAGTTTTGTCAGTTAGGGTATTTGAGAGACATGACTCACTGGGAATTCTAATACAAGCTGATTCCTGTCGAGAAGTATTACGCAAGGCTGGGTCGCAAGGTCTAGAAAAGGCGAATTGTTGGAGCGGAAATCGACTTCTCCCTCTCGCGCGACGAGTGTAATGAGGCAGAGGAGGGGAAGTAGCGGCGTGGTCAGCCAATCAGGGGAGACGACGTAAGCTAGTTGGGACTGAAGAGTGGGGAGCCGGCGTGTGGATATATCGTTCGACGCGCCGTGAAACGAGGACAATCTGTGAAATACTTGCGGAGTATGGTTATACGCGGGGGACGCTCCGATGTTCCGTGGAACGGACAATCTGTGTAGAACTGGCAGAGTACGGTCGCAAGTGCGTGACGCTCCGATGTTCAGTGGAGTTAGCGACGAACTTTTGTAAAACGTAACCAGTGCGGTTTTACGAGAGTTTGGGTCCGATGTACGGACCATAGAATTATCTAATCTACCAGAATATCATCAAATTTCGACGGAGATGACGACGTCCAGGAGACTGTGGGAAGCACACAGCATCATCAAGAACGAGGGAAATGCTTTGGCAATTTCCAGGGGTAAGCGCTAATGACGCAGAAATACGCAATCTCTCATTTTTCTTTGTTTTATATTTCATAATTCAGTAACTTCATAGCTTGGAAATAAGAGTAAAATCAATTTATCAGACTCCGTTTTCACGTAATTTTCTATCGGTAATATTAAAATCACAACGCTCCAATTTAAATTTTATAGTTATTATTATTATTAATTTTGCTATACTTGTTTTATATAATAAATTCATTTCTTTTACAATGCAATCTTTGCTTTCAGTAGGTAGCATTAGATATAGACCAATTCCTTCTCCTGATACAATTGTTTGTTGGGTTAATGATCAAATCATACCACGATCTGAGTGAATAGAGTCTTGAATGTGTTCTGCCAGAGCTAGACGTTGTTAAATACAAATTTAGATTTCAACATTGCATTGAGGTCTTGGCGCCCATTAAAACAACATAGCTTAGGCAAAGGTAAACAGTTACATTTCTCACCCAACAGTGTGGGCTAGCAAAGAAGTTTCATTTGTCGCCGACAACTTGGGGCTGAAAACCTAATAACATTTGTGGAAGGAGAAGGGTATATATTTCTGTGCCTGTATTTTGGGGGTTATTTGTCTGTATCAGTGTATATCATTATGGGGGATGAGAAAGAAAGACAGATGAGGTTACGTAGTGGTCATCAACGGGAGAGTGATGATACGAGCAGTATGTCGAGTGATGGTAGTACCGGGGTAGCGGAGGTAAATCCCGATACTGAAACAGGGAGTGTAGGCGGCCAACCAGAATTAAAAACTTTACTTCTCGAGTTTATGTATCAGAACAAAGTTAGTAGTGATGCCTTAAATGCAAAGTTAGAACAGAATAACGCTAAATTAGAACAAAATAGTAGGGAAAATAAAGAAAGTACAGAAGCTTTAAATGCAAAGTTAGAACAGAATAACGCTAAACTAGAACAAAACAGTAGGGAAAATAAAGAGAGTAATAGGGAATTGAGCGATAGTTTAAACGCCAGATTAGAACAAAACAGTAAGGAAAATAGAGAGAGTACTGAAACTTTAAATGCTAAATTAGAACAAAACAGTAGGGAAATGAGTGACAAATTCGGACTGATTAGAGGTGAGATCAGGGGGGTGATGGAAGAAAAGGCTAAAGAGATTATTGCAGATGTAGACAGAAAATTAGGAAAAGTACAGGAGGAGTTGGAAATTAGAATCAGTACACAGGCTGAAAATTTAAAAGAACTAGTGCAACTGGAAACACAGCAGGTCAAAAAGCAATTGGGGGGAGAAATTGACAAAATTCAGGTAGCTACTAAAGAGGTTAAGGAACAGCTGGGGGGTAGAATTGAGAAAGTCCACTCACAAATAGTTGCAGAAGTAAATGATTTAAGAGAGAGTAATAAAGAGAGCATTAGCAAGATTGAGGAGAAACAAGCAAAGCTATATGATAAAGTAGAAGAATCAGAAGGAAACATTAAATTAACAGTAAACAGTATTGAGAGGAAGGCTGAGGAGAAAATCGCAGAATTAGAATTAAAATTAAAAGCTAGGATCAGGCAAGAAAATAGCCAGAATAGGCCAGTTTTTGTGAATAGCACACACAGGGAGGTAGAACTGGGTAAGTTCAGCAATCGACAGGGGTGCCCAATGGAGTTCATGAACACTATAGAAAATAAATTCGGGGAGAGGTTGGAAAATGGTAGTATTGAGTGGTGCCAGGTAGTTGAAATTTTAGAACAAGTGTTTGTGGGGGAAACGAGGAATTGGTTTGCTGTCTACAGAGACAAGTTTACTGATATTAATGATTTTAAAATGAAATTCTGTGAAAAGTTCTGGAATGAGGTTATTCAGTCGCAGCATCGTGAGGGAGTAGTGTGTGGTAAATATAACCCTAAAGGAAGCTCCACCATGACCGAATACTTTTTAGGGCAGGTATTAGTGTGTAAATATCTGGATGGCTTGAAGGAGGAAAGTGATGTGGTAAGGTTGCTACTTAGGCACTTTCCCTATAGGATCAAGGAGGCTGCTTGTATCCAGAATGTAAAGACTATATCACAAGTAGAAAATTTGCTAAGCACATTTGATGCACTAGGGAGAGGGGGTTATGAGGACAATTTCAATCGGAACCAGGGTAATAATAATAATAGACCTAATGAAGCCAGGCATCAAGAAGTTCAAGGGAACGGTGGCGAAGGGGCCAACGCTCAAAATAGAAATAATAATAATCAGCTATATCAGAACAGAGGAAATGGCTATGGTAATCAGTATCAAGGGAGGAACAATGATTTCAGGGGAAATCAAGGGAGGAACAATGATTACAGGGGAAATCAAGGGAGAAACAATGATTTCAGGGGAAATCAAGGGAGAAATTATAATGACAATAATTACAACCAGAATAGGGGTCAAGGAAGAGGACAGCCTAGTGGTAGTAATATACAGCCAAACAATGACAACACAGCCCAGAACAACCAGACTAGTTCAGTAGTTAGTAGTACTACGGCCAGCTGTAGCGGTTCTTTAAACGCGAACCAGGCTGCGAAGTAAGGTCAGAATCTCAGTCTGTAGCATGCCCTGTCCATACAATTATACAGGAACCCTATGACCTAAATGTAAGAAATGAATTATTACACGAACTAAATGATGAAGGTATTATTCAGGAAGTGGTTAGTAAGAGCCCCATAGTTAAATTTAACGTGTCCGAGGCGTACACAGATGTTTTAATTGATAGTGGTTGTATGAAGAGTTGCATAAGTAGTGCATTTTATGATAAAATGAAAGGAACTGGAGTAAATTTTGAGGAGATGCCAATTAAAAGCACTTTTGTTATCACAGCTGTTGGGAAGAGGTCTAAAGTAATTTCTAAGCAAGTTTTAGTAGACATTAAAATTAATAATCATGTAGAGAAGCAGATTTGCCTTGTAATTCCAAATTTAGTATTCAGTGTTATCTTGGGTTCAGAGTGGCTAAGTAGAGTGTCTGGTAACTTATGTTATGATGTAGGGAGTTTTAAATTTAAATGGGGAGATTCTGAAGTAGAAGTAGCGTTCAATGACCATATTCAGAGGAGTAGTATTGTAGGTGTGATTTGTACTTTAAATGAGATATCGCCAGCCGTAGAGCGGGGTTCTCCATGTTTTGTGGGCAGTGTGATTACGAACGGAAGTCTAGAGGACTCGTTACGTGAGGCTGCATTTCAGGGAAATATAGAGGATGAACAGTGTGTTCGGCTCTATGATGTGTTATGGTGTAATAGGAGAGTGTTTGAGGATCGCATTGGTATGGCCAATTGCTATACACATTCATTGAACGTTATTGATAGGTCAGTATTCACAGGACATAGATATCCTGTACCTTTCGCTTATCAGAGTGCAGTTGAGGCACAAATTAACCAGATGCTTGAAGATGGGATTATTGAGCACTCTAACAGTCCGTATGTTAATTCTTTGATAACGGTACCCAAGACCGACGGCACTGTTCGTATTTGTTTAGACGCTCGTTTGGTTAACAGTAGAATTAGTTCAGATCAGCTGAATTCTATGTCAATAGAAGAATTAATGCAAACATTTGAGGGGAAGAAGTATTTCACTTGTGTAGATTTGAGTTCCAGTTTTTGGCAAGTGCCACTTATGTACGAAGATAGACCATTTACAGCTTTTAGTCATAAATATAACCTTTATCAATTTTGTAGAACACCTTATGGGTTAAAGAGTAGTTCAGCAGCTTTAATTAGGGCTTTAAACATCGCATTAGGGGATGACACAGGAGAGTTTGTAACCATTTACATAGATGATATGGTAATTAGTTCACGCAGTTTTGAGGAGCATCTACGTCATTTAAATATAGTTTTTCAGAAGTTAGATCAGGCAGGGTTCACTTTGAAGCTGTCTAAGTCGTCATTCTGTCAGTCAGAAGTGACATTTTTAGGTCATAGAGTGTCGAGTAGAGGTGTAACACCAGAAGAAAGTAGGGTTAATAAGATACTTAACGCAGAGGTGCCACATAATGTTAAACAGTTAAAAACTTACCTGGGAATTTGCAACTTTTTCAGGAGGTTCGTTCTTAAATACTCAGGGTTGGTAGAACCATTCAGGGAATTGCTTAAAAGTGGGACTCGGTGGAGATGGGAGTCTAAGCATGAACAGGCTTTTAGAGCGCTGAAGGAAGGTTTTGAGAAAGCTGTAGTGCTGAAATATCCGTTAAAAGATAAGGAATATGTGGTTATGACAGATGCTTCACATATAGGCATTGCTGGAGTATTATGTCAGAAAGATGATGAGGGTAATCTGTGCATTGTATCTTTAGCCTCGCGAGGACTGACAGCAGCGGAGAAAAGATACACGATTACTGAGTTAGAGCTTTTAGGTATCGTTTTCAGTTTAGGGAAATTTAGAATGTATTTAGTAGGGGGGAAATTTGAGATCCACACAGATCACCATGCATTACTGTATATGAGAACTTGTAAACTCAGTTCTAACAGAGTTAGTAGGTGGATTCTTGCTCTGCAGGAATACGAATTCACAGTAAAATATATTAAAGGTAAAGATAACATTCTTGCAGACATGCTATCGAGGGACACTAATTTATGTAGGGGATTATCCTGTGGTTAAAGCAGAGGATGGTATTTTAATATGTGCATGTGTGGACAGTAGCAACAGGGCATCGTTACAGACACTGAGAAATATGCTAGGTGGAGCAACGTGATGACGTTCATTTAAGGGAGCCACTGGCAAGGTTGGAAGCAGGTGACGGAGTAACATTTATAGTTTCCAAACGTATTGGGAAAACAGCATATGTGCTGGAGAATAGTGAGGGAAACAGATTATACGGAACGTATAATATACATAGTCTACGAAAATATGTGTCATAAAGTGAGTGTGTTTAGCTGGCGAGCCAGCCTATCAAATGAGTAAGTGTGGTGTCTGGTGCGTGGAAGATCTGGTCTTAAGGCAGGCGTATCAGAAGTCACACAGGGGGGTAGTATGTAAGTAAATGAGAGTTTTTAAGGTACAGGGAAATATGACGGGATTGTCGGATGCTCTTGAGCACTAAGTTGTCTCGATGCACCAAGGCCATTTTTGGCAGCGCTGATGGGTTCCCATTTATCTCCAAGAGATGGGGGAGCGCTTGTATAGGGCTTGTTAGCTTAAGGCGTCCACGAGATAAAAGATGGGCCATCAGAATGCGAGACAGTCCTTCATGAAACTCATACATATCAGCACACGTGATTTCTGTTTACGGCCTCGCCATGTAAGATTTGTAAGTGTGTAATTTAAGATAATTTGTACAATGGTATTATTTGTGTGAGGAGAAATGGTCTGTGTCGAGAACTAGTAGTAAGTAGAATATGGTTAACGGGAAATTAACAAGACAGGGCGATTACGGCACAGAAATATTTGGTGTTATATGTAATGCGCATTTACTGTTTTTTTTTTCAGAAGTCAATATTAATTTAATCTACTTTAAAGAGAGATTAAGTATTATGGTCACGAGGCGCTGCCACAATAGTGTGATCGTGTGCTCAGTGATAAGTGGAATTAAATGTCACCATAAGGAGGGGACCTCCAGTGAAATTAGGAAGTTCTATGGTGATATAAATATATCAGAACACCTTCAATGCGTGTGATATGACATCATAAATACATAGTGCTCACACATTAATTATGTCTATTTCTCCAACATAGAGAAATTTGAGAGGCGGAAATATCCGTGGAACACTATTCCATATGTAAAACATTGGACTGGTTGCAAAGTGCAATCCATAGTGACAACAAACTTTGACGCAAAGTGCGTGAAGAAAAAATATGAGTGTATATATCTGTAATTTAGGGTGATTTCATTTATGTAATATGTATTTTGGATGGGGATTATTAACGTGTCTGGGATAATCGGATAATGGACCGTCGTCACGGTAAATCATCCGATGATCCGAGGCGAATATGTAACGTGTTTTTCGAGGGGTTTTATGCAACTGGCATAAGTCAGTAGGAAGCCATTCTATATTTATTTACGCGGCAAATTGTTCAGCCAAGATAATTTTTCATGTTAATTTATTATTATTATTAATTTATTATAATTATTATTTAGATATTTTCGGAGCATTTTATAAAAATTATAAGCATACAGATAGGTTTTCTATGTCTTAGAAAACGCTATCAAGCAAATTATTACGAACGACGATATCATAGAAAATTATCTGATTACGGAATTTTACGGAGTTTTGTCAGTTAGGGTATTTGAGAGACATGACTCACTGGGAATTCTAATACAAGCTGATTCCTGTCGAGAAGTATTACGCAAGGCTGGGTCGCAAGGTCTAGAAAAGGCGAATTGTTGGAGCGGAAATCGACTTCTCCCTCTCGCGCGACGAGTGTAATGAGGCAGAGGAGGGGAAGTGGCGGCGTGGTCAGCCAATCAGGGGAGACGACGTAAGCTAGTTGGGACTGAAGAGTGGGGAGCCGGCGTGTGGATATATCGTTCGACGCGCCGTGAAACGAGGACAATCTGTGAAATACTTGCGGAGTATGGTTATACGCGGGGGACGCTCCGATGTTCCGTGGAACGGACAATCTGTGTAGAACTGGCAGAGTACGGTCGCAAGTGCGTGACGCTCCGATGTTCAGTGGAGTTAGCGACGAACTTTTGTAAAACGTAACCAGTGCGGTTTTACGAGAGTTTGGGTCCGATGTACGGACCATAGAATTATCTAATCTACCAGAATATCATCAAATTTCGACGGAGATGACGACGTCCAGGAGACTGTGGGAAGCACACAGCATCATCAAGAACGAGGGAAATGCTTTGGCAATTTCCAGGGGTAAGCGCTAATGACGCAGAAATACGCAATCTCTCATTTTTCTTTGTTTTATATTTCATAATTCAGTAACTTCATAGCTTGGAAATAAGAGTAAAATCAATTTATCAGACTCCGTTTTCACGTAATTTTCTATCGGTAATATTAAAATCACAACGCTCCAATTTAAATTTTATAGTTATTATTATTATTAATTTTGCTATACTTGTTTTATATAATAAATTCATTTCTTTTACAATGCAATCTTTGCTTTCAGTAGGTAGCATTAGATATAGACCAATTCCTTCTCCTGATACAATTGTTTGTTGGGTTAATGATCAAATCATACCACGATCTGAGTGAATAGAGTCTTGAATGTGTTCTGCCAGAGCTAGACGTTGTTAAATACAAATTTAGATTTCAACATTGCATTGAGGTCTTGGCGCCCATTAAAACAACATAGCTTAGGCAAAGGTAAACAGTTACATTTCTCACCCAACAGTGTGGGCTAGCAAAAACGTTTCACTCCTTCAAAACGTTTTCAAATTACTAATATTGCCTTAAACAGTGTGCTACTGTATATAAACTGTGTGATAATGTAAATATTGCCTAAAATTCGATGAATGGGTACGGACAGCAAACAAAATACGAAAATGTCCGGGGCTACCAGACTTTCCCCTAACTTCTATACAAATAAATGGATTTCATCCAAAATTGGCACAACAATAGATCATAATAGTTCAAATTATTTCTGACCAACACATGCATGCATTTCATTGTTGCCAACATAATTTTACGCGCGCTGATAGGTCCAATGTCTAACTACATGCAACGTCCATGCTATCCATTGGACTTCAACCAAATTTTGTATTCTGTACCTTAAGAGATGGAACTAAGAATATATTCAGCCACCAAGGCTGCCAACTATAGTGCTCCATTAGGCTACAGTATGCCAGTTATATTTCGAACTAATTAGAAATTTCGATATTACCAACTCAATTTCGTCATTATTCTAATTAGGTCCATATAGATTAATCATTGGAATGAATCTTACATTTCGAGAAAAGTAGGCTCTTTAGTTCGTCACGGAACTTCTTGTTTAATTAAGTGACTAGTGGAGCATTATTGCTAGACTGTCAGCATTAAGTTTGGAGGCCTACTGTGACTATGATGAGTGCATGTGTGGACAAAATGTGAAGAATTTATTATCAAAGACAGTCTCTAAGTTCGTAGGAATAATCTTAAATATGAGCATAGCAGCAAGAAAAGGAAAGTTCAGACATTGAGGTACAGGGAATCGATAGTACATAGCATGATAATATGTATTTGTGTGTAGATTTAGCGGACGTTATGTTCTGATGTATTTTCGGAAACATTTGGCGTCAAAATCTATGTGTTTCCACAGTGTTAGCAATTACCATGTGCTTGCACTAGGCCTCCCAGTTGACAGATGGGCATTGTTGCCAAACCTTATGACACGGCTTGAGAATTGTAGACGGTGATGGTGAGAGTGATAATTTTATGTTTATATCACATCGGGCACTCATGTCTACTATTTGACGATGGTAAAGAATACTGAGAAGTACTTTTCATGATATGAACAGACAATATTTTGCGTTCTCCTTGTTTTGGAAGATTATACGAGTATTTTCAACAATGTGTGAATAATAATTAGTCCTAGGCAGTGGCGTAGCCAGGGGGGTTACTGGGGGTTAGAACCCCTCCCCATTGGAAAATCGGCAAATTGTGATTTGTGTCAGTTTCACCACTACTTGGGGATGCACTGTTGTCGCCTTTTGGCCCTGGTCCCCATTTGAGGCTACGCACGTCTTCATGACAACGTATAACCACATTCGACCTACAGATCGCGAATCTTGGCTCATATTTTTCTACAGCGCGACAATAAGCTCTCACGCAGCCAACAAGCAAGTGCCGACTGCGCTTTGTTGGCGTATGTTATTGTTACTGAATTTACTCTATATGATAGCATTGTGTAACCGTTATATCTTTAATTTAACATGTGTTTTACAAGAGGAGATGTGCAGTTTAATAAACAGATCAAATATTAGAAGCAATATTTCAGTGTTGCTAAGTAACCTATATGATCGCTTTTCAATCTGCCAGCACGAGTGTACGGTACCCAATTAGATTGGGCGGGGAGTGATGATTTATCTCCTAGTGCCTGAAATAAAAATACATGAATCATTTATACACTTACTAAAACACTTCTCATATAAAGGGGGGGTTGTATAAGAAGCTTTTCAAGGGGAGCGTGATGGCTCAGTGGCTTAGCTGCTCTTCACCCGACGGCCGGAGTTCCAATCTCTGTGACAGCGGGGTGGAATTTTCACCTGAAAAATTACGTGGCGTCAGGAAGGGCATCCGGCCAAAACCAAAATGAGCCTGGTTGGCTTCGGCGACCCCAATTAATTGGGATAAACAGTAGAAAGTATTATAAAGCTTTTCAAACAACGGAACTAGGTCTCTAACTGGTTATAAATCAATAATAATGTTATTGGTTTTAGGTCCCTTTTAACTACTGCGGCATTTACAGACGCCGGGGTGCCAGAAGTTTGCCCTGAGGGATCTTTAACGTGTCAGGCACGGCTCCCTCGCATTTACGCACCTTTAAATGCCAGCTGACTGTGCCAGGATTAGATCCTGCAACCTTGGCACCAGCAGGCGAGAACGTTACCGCTGAGCCACTCAGCATGTCTCAGTAGGGTATGATGCATGGCTTTGGTAGCGTATTCGGTAGCATGCTGAACTGCTATGCCCAAGATCGCGGGTGCAAACCCAGTCGAAGTCGTCGGGCCCTTGCCATAGATTTATGGCATGTAAAAAAAACTAGAACTACAATTGGTAGTGTGTAGGCTATTGGGTTAGAAACGCTTAACATAAGTTGGAACTACTTGACATTGAAATTGGGTAACCTAAGGGCATTCATTTGAAATGCCCTGCTATGGCTGCAAATCAAATATAAATATATAGGCTACTGTATAAATGCGATGATGATGATGATAATTGTTGTTTTAAGGGGCCTAACATCTAGGTTATCGGCCCCTGACCTGTATAAATGCATTTTGAAACTTAAGGCATAAGTAAACGTGAATGATGTCATCTTGAACACGTGCC
The DNA here is from genome assembly GCA_946902985.2 of Meconema thalassinum. Lineage (NCBI taxonomy): Eukaryota > Metazoa > Arthropoda > Insecta > Orthoptera > Tettigoniidae > Meconema > Meconema thalassinum. Next base: position 1,334,907,138 of record OX336388.2, read on the forward strand.
GATATTTTAATTTTCAGATGTAGAAAATGGCTTTTTAATAGTCAGAGAGCTGATTTAATGAATAAAGATGTAGACTATTTTGTACAAAAATAAAAATTTATTCTCGAATTATTTTGAAGCAAGCCAATTTATGTCGTCAGGATAATGCTCACAAACTTAGATGTGGTACACTGTTGGTTAATTCTCTTATGAAATACCTGGTCTCCCACTTGGCTGCTGTGAAGGTATGGTACACAATTGTTATTGCCGAAATTATTTGTAAAATTGACATTATATTAGTTTGTCAAATTAAGGAATGAAAGGTATCAAACCCACAGAAAAAATACGAAGTACCTACAATTGAGCCATTTAAGACCGTAAGATCTTTTTGTACTTTTCGTTTCACAAATCACACTGGAATTTTTACTAATTAACTATAATGTTACTCAATGTTATGGAATAACTAGCTTTTGATATGCTTAAGAATTTGATATTATATTATACCCATACTAGCAACCCGCACCGGCTTCGCCTGGTATCTTAAAGGGTTTACCCAGCGTAAGCTTAAAAGGCGCACGGACGGCACGGCAGGTCCCAGTCGCAATTCAGAAAAGTCGAGGTGAACAGCGAAACTCCAGACACATATATAGTCTACTCTTCTCTGAAGTCTTAACTCGACACGACTCGACAGTTGATGCTTGCCGAAGCTGGGGTGATAGGCTGGCTCGCTAGCTCGTAAACTTGCTCTGAAGCTAGTAATTTACATTTCCACTGAATGGAGATTGTTGGAAGAAATGAAAACGTAAAATCACTTATAGTGGGCGATGTATTCAGGATAGAGATATGCTGTCGTGGACGTTATTGTAGAACTTTTCATACTGACAAATTCCTACACTCAAATTATATAGATATGTTAATGGTGTACCCAGTGTAAGCTTAAAAGGCGCACGTACGTCAGGTTTTTCTTTTGACTCGATTCACTGAAGTCGTTACTGCTCGGCTTCCTTTGGTCATAAATGAATGTTTTCCTACAGAAATCTTCCTCGAGATATCCTTTACTGAATGGTGAAACCCGCATCAAAATCCATTCAGTGGATTTTGATATTACCCGTTACATCCTAGAATCGGGGAATTTGTTTTATACTCTGTAGAGATGGCCGCGACTATCATTGAACAAATACATGAATTTATAACTAGTATGGGCTATTAATTCTACGGAAGATTCATTAAATACGTCATAGCCTACAACTGTACCTAGGGATACTTGTAGAGGACAGAACTAATAATAACAGAGCATTTTTTATGTTCCTATGAATTAAAAGTTTATTGTAGAACATTTCATACTGACAAATTCCTACACTCAAATTATATAGATATGTGGCTTTTCTACTCTGTAGTATTTGGTGATTTAACATGACTTACATTCACAGTGGAAATAATCACTCAGGTGAGTTAAAATTCATAAAACCCCTGCAAAAGTGAAATCGTCTGTACCGCGAATAACGTGCTCAAGGCAGTTGCCAGCTTGCTGGCCGCCGCGAGTGCTAGTGTCGCTTCACCTACCAAGAGGATGCAATTTTGTAACGCAGCGAGCTTCGCAACTGTGTATTTTATACTGTGGTAATACAACGCCGTCCTCCCAGGTTCCTCCCAGGTTTGCCAATCTAACTTTTCCCCCGCAAAATATAGCTTATTTCAAACTGAGGATAGCGCCAAATACTTTTGAATCCCTCATAGCGGGACAATATTATCTTTTTTCTTTTCTTGGCGGGAAGGAAGTTATATGTAAATTAATCTAGTTTTTATTAAAAATAATGCGTTTTAATGATTTAGAAAATTATATGGGTACATTAACACTAATTTTAGGATCGTTAATATTTATTAACGTCTTGAGCATGAGATAATCGTCAGCCGAGTTGCTTCATATTAGGCAAATATATATCCAGCAATTCCCCGAATTACAGTATCTCCCAGTTACAAATTAGTGAAAATTGTCGCATGTGTAGTGTAAGCAACTAAACATTTTTCCGGCTGCATGTAGCCATGTAACATTTGTAAGATAAGAAGGATCTTGGTGGGTGACAAAAATCTTCGAAAATGATATTTTAGGCATTCAGGGCTAATTGCAATATAAAGCACAGGATCTTGTTGGAAAAACTGAATAAACATAAAAATGAGTACCGGTATTGAATAACTCAAATCAACATGATATATCGTGAGAGAACATGCCCACTTTTGCTGAGACCTCTGTAAATGTTTTCTCTTGTTGAGAGATACACAGCCTTCATGTTGGTAGCACAGATAGATTTGAGTTTATTTTGTTCCTGTCAGGGGAACAGGAATGTTCAGTCAAAAATTAACTTCATATTTTAAAGAACTGATTTTAGCCTATTTTTATTTTATGAAAAAAAAAATAGGCTTATGAGATGACCTCGTAGTTCCGCCCCTTAAAACAACAATAACTTAACTGTTTTGTTTTTGTTTTGGTTTGTTTTTTGTGCATCAAAATGCATGAAACTTTTGTAGTGTAATCATCATATATATTATTTCAGTAGCATGCATCCCTCCTGCGGCGCTCACAAGCGACTGATCGTGGCAAATGAGCATTCATATGAAAGAGAATAGACATTAGCAGTGACTTATTGCACTATAATTTCATAAATGTCTATAATTTCTTTAAATAATTACTTTAAAAAAATTGTACGAAGTGTGCGATTTGCAAACACCGTTGATGTAGGAAAATACGCTCCATAATTGCTGTCCACGGGCCGCTGTGACCCCTGTTTCATATCATATTAACATGCTGAGGTCTTTCCTTTATCCTGAAATGTAAATAGTGTTCTATAGTCATTTGGTTGAAATAAAAACATAACCTTTCTCCTTAAGTCTCTCATTACAAACCTATTGTGGAAATATGGTTTATGAACATGCGAGATTTCTCGCACGGGTCTGCTAGTAATATCTAATTGAGAAATACTTGTAGAGTTGTTAATTCATTTGAGGGGCTTGAGACATCTTGGTCATCAGCCCCGTGTAGTTGGGAGTGTGTTGAAGATGTCTGGCAACCCGTATTGCTATGATGATTGTAGTTGTGTGTGTGTAAATGTATCAGGGACAGGGATGGGGTAGACACTCCGGGACTTTAAGTAAGGCACTATCCCGGCAATTTCCCCGTAGGGAGTGTGGCAAAACCCAGGGAAAAAACACACTCAGGATAACCGCTGTCAGCACCGGGATTCGAACCTATATCAGTACGGTACTTAACGCACCTGCCCTCGCACCATGGTGCACGTATGACGAGCGCGGCTACGCCACGGGAAGAAATGCTTGTAGAATTTGGCTTGAGTAACTATAGCCCCCCCCCCCACATTAGTTGATCCTGGCTACGCTACTGGGCCTAGGCTACAGTATGTTTCATGTCGTTCAGCGGTTTCTCCTTACACGCGCTGGTGTAGGCCTATGAAGTACACCAGACGTGCTAAAGATGATATATGTTTTTGTTGTTACGTTTGTGCTGGCTGTTAGGTGCCATCTAACTTATCCCTAAGATGTTTGCAAACGACTACAAGCAGTGCCTTTTTTGCCGGATTCGTTTGTGCTGATTCATATGAATAAACATTGAGCTGTTGCGGTGGTATGGTGAATAAATTATCGTACACCACGCGTGTAGCTATAAAAGTATAATATTGATTCAGTTATTTCACTGTCTTACTTTATAAAACATACTGGATTTTAATAGAATTAGAAACTAGCTCCGTGTCTCGTACGGTTCTGTGGTTTTTTTTTGGGCTTGTATACAAGATAAAAAGCGACTTACTGAAGAGAAAATTTATGATGCTATAGCGCAAGAAGAATCAGAAGAAGTTGGATTAGACGCATCTACTTCCGAGGAAGAATTTATAGAGGAAAATCATCACGATACAGAATAGCCTTTTAAAACTATTCTGCTGGTAGAACCGTGTTTACTGAGATAAAATGTTTAGGCTAAGTGATTTCGTAACATTATTCTCTAGGTGTACAAAATTCATCACGCGTGTACTTATCATAATATTAATACACACATCAAAAAAAGTTTTGCATCACCTCGGTTCCCAGATCTCCGGCATATAGACGTTGACTGTGTATATTGTATCCAAGATACAGTCCCTTTGACTGTTCATAGATGTCACTAAAACTGCTCAAAGATGTAAACAACCATGCATGAGCAGGGCCTATTAGACGGAGAGGGTACGACAGCCGATCAGTTCCAGTCATTCCACCAGGACGAAGGTACGCTGCTCATGTTGTCTGTAGTTCTACCATGCCTAGAAGGTCAATACCGCAGTTCGATCGCGTCCGCATTGTTACTTTGTGTCAAGAAGGGCTCTCAACAAGGGAAGTTTCCAGGCGTCTCAGAGTGAACCAAAGCGATGTTGTTCGGACATGGAGGAGGTACAGAGATACAGGAACTGTCGATGACAGGCCTCGCTCAGGCCGCCCAAGGGCTACTACTGTAGTGGATGACCGCTACTTACGGATTGCCGCTCGGAGGAACCCTGACAGCAATGCACCATGTTGAATAATGCGTTTCGTTCAGCCACAGGACGTCGTGTTTCAACTCAAACTGTGCGCAATAGGCTGCATGATGCGCAACTTCACTCCCGACGTCCATGGCGAGGTCCAGCTTTGCAACCCCGACACCATGCAGCGCGGTACAGATGGGCCCAACAACATGCTGAATGGACCCCACGGAATTGGCATCACGTTCTCTTCACCGATGAGTGTCGCATATGCCTTCAACCAGACAATCGTCGGAGACGTGTTTGGAGGCACCCTGGTCAGGCTGAACGTCTTAGACACACTGTCCAGCGAGTGCAGCAAGGTGGTGGTTCCCTGATGTTTTGGGGTGGCATTATGTGGGGCCGACGTACGCCACTGGTGGTCATGGAAGGCTCCGAAACGGCTTTACGATACCTGAATGACATCCTCCGACCCATAGTGCAACCATATCGGCAGAATATTGGAGAGGCATTTGTCTTCATGGACGACAATTCTCGACCTCATCGTGCACATCTTGTGAATGCGTTCCTTCAAGATAACGACATCGCTCGACTACAGTGGCCAGCATGTTCGCCAGACATGAACCCTATCGAACATGCCTGGGATATGTTGAAAAGGGCTGTTTATGGACGTCTTGACCCACCAACCACTCTGAGAGATTTACGCCGAATTGTCGTTGAGGAGTGGGACAATTTGGACCAACAGTGTCTTGATGAACTTGTGGATAGTATGCCACGACGAATACAGGCATGCATCAATGCAAGAGGACGTGCTACTGGGTATTAGAGGTAGAGGTGTGTACTGCAATCTGGACCACAAATGCTGAAAGTCTAGCTGTATGATGGTACAACATGCAATGTGTGGGTCTCATGAGCAATAAAACGAGCTGAAATGTTGTTTGTGTTGATCTCTATTCCCTTTGTACTTAAAGGTTCCGGAACTCTTGGAACCGATTGATGCAAAACTTTTTTTGATGTGTGTATGTGCGTGCAATCAAAGGTTAATAATAATTCAGCCTTCCTTAAGAAAAACTTTTAGGTTACCGGTAAGTAAATGTATTCTGTTTAGTTTAACTAAAGAAAACCTCCAAGCCTTATAAAATGTGATCATTAAGTCTTGGGAGTAGACATGAAAGATGCACAAGAAAATTCCCAGGATTGTCAACACTAGTTTATGAAAGTTGTATTGGCAGCAGTGAAATAGCTTTTAAATCTCCTGTTGTGTGTTTTTTTTTTTGGTTTTGTTTATTTTTACTAAGGGACTGTTTGATATAATTATTATGAAGAATGGACTGTAAGGTATCGCACTGGAGATTTCAAATCACTGGACTGCTGTGGAACATTTAAATATTATATTACACAGATTACACAGTTGTGTGTATCGCATGTGGATACAATTACACAGTCAACTGATTCAATGCATGTGTTGGATATCGGGATATCTTTTGTAAGTATGTTCCCTGATGTAACAGTTATCTTTTTTTTTTTTTTGTTAGTGCTCTTTGTATGTATTCTTTGGAAGAGTAGTATTCTTTGTAATCCATGATGGAAGCATGTAGGCTATAATAAAACCTCTTGCACTTAAAACTGTTTAATTATGATAAAAAGAATCTGAGAACGCCGGGTAGGCTTTAGAAACAACATATGGCGATCGTGACAGGATTATTTTGTTAAATGGTGGGCTTGTTGCAATTGAGACTTATCTGGGATGGATTGTCACAGGAAAGATAAAGGGGCCCAAATTTGGGAGCTGGATGCACTCGGTATTCAAGATCCAGGTGAAAGGAAGAATAGAGAAGAGAGGGAACAGGCAACACATGATTACTTTATGGATACTGTTAGGACAAATTAAGAGGGACGCTATGAAGTGAGGTTGCCATGGATTGAAGGACACCCACCAGTTCCAAGAAATTTCAATTTGGGGAAAAGAAGAATGGAACACACCATCAAGAAGCTGAAAGAAAGTGATTCCAAAGAAATATATGATGAAGTTCTGAAGGACTGGACACAAGAAGGAATCATTGAAGAAGTACCTGTGTCACAGTGGGATGAAGGCCACTATTTACCACATCGACCCATTTTTAAAGAAAACAGTACAACGCGAGTTCGACCCGTTTTCGATGCTTCGTCTAGAGAGCGTGGCTCTCCATCGCTGAACCAGTGTTTAGAGAAAGGCATTAATCTAATTGAAATTATACCTACATTACTTCTTCGTTTTAGGCTCCACCAAATTGGAGTAATAGCAGACATCAAGAAAGCATTCTTGCAAATCAGCTTATGTGAAGAGGACCGGGACTTCCTCAGGTTTTTGTGGGTTGACATTGAAGGAGAGTTGAAAATATTCCGCCATACACGTGTTGTGTTTGGAGTGACTAGCAGCCCGTTCTTGTTGGGTGCAGTGATCAATTTACATTTGAAACGTCTTGAACGTATGGTAGATGGGAGGTATTCTATAGCTACCATCGAGAAGCTAAAAAAGAGTTTTTACGTGGATAACTGTGTAACCAGTTTACAATCTACTGAGGACTTGCACCGTTTTCAAGAAGAAGCAATAAGCATACTGGCAGAAGCTAAATTTCATTTGAGAGGTTGGGAATATTCAGATTCTAACCTAGAAAATAAGACAGCTACTCCTGTTCTAGGCCTTATTTGAGACAGAAAATTCGATACTCTAGCTGTGAGTGGCTACAAGCCTATGGACATTAAGGCCATCACTCGAAGAACTATATTGTCAATAGCACAGAGAGTGTTTGATCCTATTGGCTTCATGTGCCCTTTTTCGCTATGTCCAAAGCTTTTGTTACAGCAGTGTAACCAGTGTTGGGCCATGAAAGGGGGATGGGATGAAGAAGTTCCAGATAGTGTGAGAAATGCATTCTTATTATGGTTACAAGAACTTCCTGCACTTGAAGAGGTGAAGATACCACGCTGTGTCATGGGAGTTAGCGATAGTGTAATAAGGTGCTCGGTACATACAGTACCTTTTGTGATGCCAGTAAGCTTGCATATGCCGCAACAGTGTTCTTACGCTTGGAATACAATTCTTGTGTACATGTACAGCTGATACAGGCAAAGTCTAGAGAGTCACCGCTCAAAGGAATGACTATTCCAAGGCTAGAATTGTTAGCTGCAACCATTGGAGCTAGGTTAATGGCATCTTTGAAGAAAGAATTTGAAGAACTACATCCAGATTTCTTCTTCTGGACTGACTCGATTACTGTCCTCACATGGATACCGCGGGAATATCATTGGGGAGTCTTTGTATGGAACAGGGTTCAAGAGATCAAGCGTCTGACAGCGAAGGAAGCTTGGAGGCACATACCAGGCAATATGAATCCTGCTGATCTTCCTAGTCGTGGATGCTCTGCTGAATAATTGCTGGAGTCTAAATGGTGGGAGGGGCCACCATGGCTGAAGCTGTCACAGGGAGAGTGGCCTTCAGAAGCACCAGAACCGGATGAAGAAATGGTAAGGCTGGAGAGTAGGAAAGCTATCACCTCGGCACTTCTATGCAAAAATAGTGATGTGGGTCAGTTCTAAAATTTCTCCAATGATTATGAGAAAGTTGTAAGGGTCATTGGTTGGATACTGCGGTTCAGTAATTCATGTAGAAAGAAAAATGTGGCGGGTCAAAGTGAGCTACAACAGAAGGAATTCAACGTAGCAGAGAAGTATCTCATACGATTGGTACAAATGGAGACTTTTAGTGGAGTTAGAGATGAGAAACTTTCTACGTTGTGCCCCTTTATGGATGTCAATGGCGTCATTCAATTGAAGACGAGGATCACCGAAAGAAGTGATTTGGAGTACTTCAGGATGCCTGCAATATTACCTTCCAAACATCCTGTAGTTGAGAAGCTAGTGCTCAGAGCACATGTCAAATCTTGCCATGTAGGAGTGCAAGGTCTCCTAAGCCATTTGAGGGAAAAATTCTGGATTCTAAAGGGAAGAAAAGCTATTCGAGCCATTTTGACTAATTACATTATCTGTCGGAGGTATGAGGCGAGAGGTATATCCGCAAATACACCAGCTCTGCCGGAACCTCGAGTACGGGATGCAGTTGCTTTCGAGACCACAGGTATCGATTTAGCAGGGCCTTTGTACTTAAGAGACAATCACAAAGTATGGATATGTCTATATACGTGTGCAGTGTACCGCGCAGTTCACCTGGAGTTGACCTCATCGTTGTCCATGGATTCGTTTCTACGAACTTTAAGAAGATTTGTGGCTCGGCGGGGTAGACCTTCAATTGTATATACAGACAATGGTGGAAATTTTGTTGGGACAAACAATGCCTTCAGTCAGACTGGGACAAGATTTCAAAATATAGCACTGCTCGTCAGATTGACTGGCGATTCAATCCTCCCACAGCAGCATGGTGGGGAGGATGGTGGGAGCGCCTGATAAGGCTCCTGAAGCAACTGTTAAGGAAAACTCTTGGTAAAGCTTCACCGACCTATGAGGAGTTGGAGACAGTCGTATGTGACTGCAAAGTTGTGATGAACTCTAGACCGCTGACATATGTGTCAGAAGATAGTACCGACTTAGCCCCTATCACACCTAATATGTTTCTGTTAGATACCAAAGAAATGGGGGTACCAGACTGTGATGTGATGGATTCTGACAACCTTAACAGATGGAGCAGAAATCGTCAGAGGTTAAGCGACAGCTTTCGCCAACGATTTAGGAATGAGTATCTAGGTCAGTTGGCCTTAGCTGCTCAAAAGAAGAGTCGCAAGTTGTGACTGGGAGAAGTTGTTCTTGTTGAAGCCGACAACCAGAAGCGAATCGATTGGCCTTCAGCTGTGGTGGAACAGCTTATTCCAGGACGCGACGGAGAAGTTCGCTTGGTGAAATTGAAGACGGCTTCAGGGGTCCTCTTCCGACCAGTTCAAAGACTATATCCTTTGGAAATCTGTGCAGGGGAGATTCAAACAGGCAATGAACTTGTCAAGAGTGGTGGAACTGAGACAACTGTCCAAAAGAGTGTGGAAGATAGTGAGGAGGTAGTTGGACTTGTGCAAACTAGATGTGGACGAAAAGTACAGCTGCCAGCTAGATTCCAAAAGTGATTGTGATTTGTTTTGACTGATGTTATTTTTTTTGTTAATGTTGTTATTCATGTACTGTGTTCTGAATTGTTATTTTAGTTCGAGTCGTTGAGAATTTAGTCTTGACTCGAAGGTAGGAGTATGTTGGATATCGGGATATCTTTTGTAAGTATGTTCCCTGATGTAACAGATATCTTTTTGTTGTTGTTGTTGTTAGTGCTCTTTGTATGTATTCTTTGGAAGAGTAGTATTCTTTATAATCCATGATGGAAGCATGTAGGCTATAATAAAATCTCTTGCACTTAAAACTGTTTAATTGTGATAAAAAGAATCTGAGAACGCCGGGTAGGCTTTAGAAACAACAGCATGTTCCCGGAGACCGCGTGTCAGCTCGTCTCCTTCGCTCCCTGCCACGGGGTGACTTGAGAACAATGACACTGGCGAAGGAATGTACTTGGGCGCGGGGTGGGGGAGGTAGCACACCCCTCGCGACCAGTGGATGTAACGGAACTCGCCACAAAAACGAGGCGATGCCTGTCGAACAGTTTCACTACTTGTTCCTAAACAGAAGTGTTAAAATCCCCAATACAGTACCAGTATTATTAAAGAAACATAGTGACTATATAATGAAATGGGAGCCTCAATTTGCTACATCTACAATAAAAACTTTTCATAACTTACCGTACCGAAGATGTATCCAGTTTTGGCTTCTTTATAACAAAGCGGTTCATCTTCTAAACACTCGCTAATGTAACAAAAAGAAGAAAGAAACGAGCAACTATCAAACAACTTGCGACTCTTCCCCAATACTACCACTGTATACAAACTGTATATCTCCTCTCGCACAGACACAACTCGACAGTGGCGACAATCAACTACGCTGCGCCAGTATTGTAGCCTGGGACATTTTAACATTTCTAGGAAATGGAAATTAAGTTAAAAGCTGGCAAGAGAGTGTAAGCTGACAAGCTCTAACTGGCCCCCTGCAGAGAAGTCTCTTGCTAATTGGCAATCTCCTAATTTCTTGGTAGACTTTTGTCATCATCGCCTGGTTGTATCCCTAGTACTGAGGCACCTACTGTATAAATGGAAAGTCACCTCACGTCACAATCTTAATTGCTACCCTGTTATTTCAGCTCCTCCAAGCAGTGCAAACACGGAAAATGATGTCTCGCCGTGCTGAGAGTGTTATTACCGTACTTTCTTTGTCAACGCATTTACTGTATTTAACATTTCGTTGCATGTTCTAAATTTGTTAAAGCTGTAAGAAAGTATAAAGGGTGATGCCCACCCCAATTTCAGGATTTTTTTAGGGAGGGGGCTACGCCACTGCTCCTAGAATTCTCAACATACTTTGGGGTAACGTCAACACCCCACCTAACCACTTACGTAACTATAGACCACCTAACTACTTAAGGGTTAAACAGACTGTGGGCAAGTTGCAAGATCAAAGAGCAACTAATGGAATTGGACCATCCTTCAAGATGGACATACACTGTGTAGTTGTGGAGGAGAACAAACCATTAGACATGTAATGTAATGTCATCCACATCTAACAAAATGTCATCGCTATCCATCTCAGTGTCCAGAGTTTGAACTAGTAGGCTACTCACTACAAGCGATGCCAAAAGTGTGTGGTAGCCAAATTTTGGTCCCAAATTGTTTAAATAAAATAGGACACATCAAAATCTGAATCTTAGTACATTCTGTGTATTAGTATTCAATGACCGATGGCTTTTTCTTTCGAATTACTCATTGCAATAATTAATGTTACTCTCACCCACTGTGTCCTAAATGTTTCATTCCTATTCTGTTTTATTTTCATTGTAATTGCTGTTACTGATGCGAATAAAAAAGATATCCAAATTTAAACTTTTGAATCCTCAGCCATTATATGCGAAAGCAATGAAACTTCACATTACTTTACAATTCCTTAGCAATAGTCATTTTACAATCAGATCAGGGGAGGAAAACGCGACATAAACATCTCACTCAAAGAAGAAGATTATTCTCATAAGGGCCCTATAGGTGTTATCACATCAGATATTATGTGATATTCAATCAGTCCTAGCTCATCAATATTCTACACAACACAGTACTCATCTGTGAAAAACATTCAATATCTTCATTAAAATACAATTGGAAAGAGAAAGCAACAGAGGAGATAAGGTTGTCTTATGAATTGTACTTACCATCGATGCTTGGTAGGTACCATGAAGCACACGCCCCAATTTCAGTAGCATTTTCAACATCTTGTATCGTTTTAAAGCTTTCTTTTATGATGGAATTTTTACAGATAAGATTTTTAACTAGATCATCAAGGGGAGTATTCAATTTTTTGAACTCCAGTTCTGCAATGAACAAGTTTTGTGGACACTCCGCAACGCACACCTGCAATTCAGAGGAAAGTAGCAATTTTAATTTGGACTTTCTCAAGATATACATAGTCTATATCTGGCTGCAATGGAGAGTGTATGCTGTAACAATAGTTCTGTCGCCATCATTGAAGTCATTTTTGACTTGTGCTACAGTTTTAGTTTCATTCTGGACAGGTATGTCTTGGTTTTCGTCCCACATAGTTGAACCCTAGTAATCTAACACGTATGTTTTCGCCCTCTTTGGTAGTTACTCGCCAGAATTATTGTCAGTTAAGTATCATAGTTTCAGATGAGCGTTTGGATAGCGCGCCTGCCTCGCACCTGGAGGCCCCGGGTTCGATTCCCGGCTTCGCCAGGGATCTTAGAAACTGGACTGAGGGCTGAAACGGGGTGCACTCAGCTTTATGAAAACAATTGAGTAGCTATCTGACAGTGAAGCAGCGCCCCGGTCACAGAGACCAAGGTTAACGGCCGAGGGGACCCGACGAGCTGACCACGCGTCACCCCATAATCTGCAGGCCAAATGGTTGGGCAGCGGTCGCTCGGCAGGCCTTGGCCCTTCATGGGCTGTAGCGCCACGGTTTTTATTTATTTATTATTTTTGTTCCAAGTTGTTGAGGTCTAGTCATCTAGCGCATTTTAACGGAAATTTTCCAAAATCCGGAATGCAATGTTTAGAAAATTTGTAGGCACCCTGTGAAAGTCTACCTTGTCTGCTCTAACAGTTGATACTGAAGCTAACAAGGAATATGCTTTGGCGTAGTTCGTAGCATGCTGAGCTACTCTGCCCAAGGTCGCGGGTTCAAACCCGGCCGAAGTCGTCGGATTTTTTAAGAGCGTTAAAAATCCCTCAGTATGCCTTCCATCGGAGGGGAAGTAAAGCCGGCGCGGCGGTCCCTTGTCATAGATTTATGACATAAAAAGAACCTTCCACTAACTACACTTGTGTGAAGCCAAAGGTCGCAGGTTAGATTAACTGATAACGCTATATTACTTCCAACGTTCGCCGCCAGGTGCTGACTGCGATGGCATCTAGTAACCAAGTCCGCAGCTAGGTGTCGTGGACGGTAGAATTTGGTAGCAAAAAGTAGGTACTACTTGCAAAATTGCAGTACTTACCTGAATCACAGATAACACACACTAATACAGCCATGACGATTAACACAGGTTATCAGACAAATTCTACACACACCCAAAGTACACGGGGCTACATGACCGCGTTGTCGCAAGCCCTAAACTAAGGAACCAACCAACTTCTTTTGTTCTCCAACTTAAAAACACGTCAAAGTGTCTGGTTAATCGCCTGTTTCCTGTTCCCCGAGCCTTTCCCAATGCTCGCGTTAATGAGCTGTCAATCAACAAATGCCTGTCTTTGTCTCGACCCTTGTCAATCAGCTTAGAATTCAAGTTTTACCTCAGCATTTATAAACTTACATTAATGACATAGTTCGGCAGTAGTCATTACGGCTTCAAAAGCAAGCAAGAGTTGTGCTTGATCTTAACACGAGGGTAAAAGTAATACAGTCCTGTTTTAACTCGCAGCAGAAATATGTAAATACAACACTGAATAAGGTATGTACAGCATTGTACCCCAGGTTCCCTATCTCAAATTGATCCTATACCCATCCCCTACACGCCCCTTACGGGTACTCAAGTACATAAATGACACCCTATATAACCGGTACTGTATTACTGTATATAAAAAGGCCTCTAAGTTTAGAAAAGAGACAGACAAAGTTTCATTGATGATATCCTCAGAAATGCTGAAAATGCCTAACATATTAGTTTGCTGTAAATATTGTTACTGTTGAATTTAAGTTATTGATTCCTAAAGATAATTATACATAATTTAACTACACTAAATTGGAAATTCCTTCCCTCGTGAAGTTTTATATGTCCCACCCCGGATGGATGCCACTCGGTTGTGTTAGTGAACTGTAGATTTGTGGGTATGCAGGGGAATATGCATAACATCAAAATGATAAAACTTGAATACTTGGTCATATCATTCACAATGATAAATATAATCTACTTCAGACTACCATTGAAGGAAAAACTTAAGGTAGGAGAGGCTGAGGAAGATGGAGAATACCTGACTCAAGTACTTACGCGAAAGGTATGGACTCAACACTCCTGCACTAGTCCGAGTCGGTAAAAATAAGCAAGAAATCGCTCTTGACAGCTAACATCCAATGAGGATATGGTACAAGAAGGGAATATTTAGTTTGTGTGTTGATGGATTATAAACATTGTGTTTTATTGCTTGATTGTGTTGTATCCAGAGAAGCTGAAGGGAAGAATGCTACAATTTGCTCATTTGAAATTATACATTGTTGAATGCAGACCGCATCATTAGCCCCTACCATTCATGGCGGATGATATGACCTGCTCCTGCACTTTGGACCAGGTATGCATGAACCCCTGCACGCCTACTCGAAAGCATGTCTGAATAGATTAAAAAATGTTCACAATATTTCCAACACAATTTTTGTCATTTTTTCTCCATGTCCCCTATAAATGTATTAGTTTATCACTACTATTCCAACAAATATAACATATTTCATAAATATTTTTTCCCTTTCTTTATTCATATTCAGTTTTTGATTGGGGACATATATTTTCTCGGATTTAATACAGGACATTCCTAATTGAATGATCTTTAATTTGAGACCTTTTCGAGGTTGATAGGTGAATTATAACTTGACTTATTGATGTTAAAACCTGTAAAAAAAAATAGTTATTGAATAAATTGAGTTGAAAGTTTTTTATTATGATAACACGTGCGCCCTGGTTCATTTGAATCAGGCTGTTCCAGTCGAGCAACTCGCTCGTGAGCAGCAGAGTACTCGCCGCCTTTCGTGAGTAAACCTGCAACATGCAATACAGCTCTGCTGTGGGGGCTGCCATCACTTCGCGGTGGATACATCAAGACTGGCAGAAACGCATACACTTGTGCTATGACCTTCGCCCAGTGACGTAGGCTCTCACTCCCAGTCCCTCTCCAACCGTGCTCCAAGCATTACTGCTGAGTAGCCTACTCGCGTGTACGCATACTCAAACTCATGGATTTGGAACAGCCTTATCTAAATCATTCAGAGCATATTTATGCATGAAACATGTAAAAACCATACATTTTATTAAAGTAAAAGAATTAAGCTTTCGTCTGGAAACAGAAAAAAGTGAACATTTCATCCAAAACGCCATTTCAAAGGTACGGTATATGAATATCTTTAGCTAAGTAAATCCTACCTGTTGAGTGTTGCAGATCTTGAAAGGTTCGCTTAAACTACTGGGATGTACACATTTAGTGATGTCAAAGTAGAACAAGTAAGGTTGGTCAGCAACATTATCGTCCACACCGCAGTGATTCCCATCTGAGTCGACAGGACTGATGAGCCGTGCCGGGTCACCGTTGGTGAATGCTATGTAGCCCACCACGATCCATGCCACAATGAAGGCCACAAACAACAGGAGGCAGATGATGTCCGTGCAGGAACGTTTGTGCAGAGGTCCTTTGAATGTTGGGTCGAACCCGAATGGTTTACCTGAAAACAAAACAATACCGTGATTACACCCTTAGCCATTCGAGTTGCCCTCACAGGGAAGGGGTAATTTGCCTTCGAGATTATTGGTACATTGCATGAACCACTAGATTTCCAGCCAAAAATGAAACGACATTCAGTTTTCTTAAAACTCACCCATTTACGTTCGTATTGGCGACGCTATAACGGTATTTTGCCGCATTTTCCAGCCTTGCCTAGAATGTCCTCTTTTTTAAATTATTAATGCAGCCAATGGCCAGAGTCTGGGAAGGGATCTTGGAAGGAAATCGGCCGTGGGTGTGTTGAAAGGAACCGTCCAGGCATTTGCCTGGTGGCGAAAAAGGGAAACCACGAAAACCATTTTCAGGACGGCCGAGGTAGGATTCGAACCCATGCTCTCCCGATGCCAGCGAAGAACGAGCTAGCGCGTTAGCACTCTCGGCCACCGCGGTCGGTTCTCAGAGGAAATTTAAGCTTTGGCAGAGATAAATATTCCTCGACAGCTTATCAATAATTGTGCATCAAAAACAACCTGGAGCATGCATACCTTTTGTGATGCAAGCAGAGCGAATAAAGTAATGTGGTGGAACTTCCATATGACTCAATGGTTAAGATGAAGTAGTTCTAAATTTCAACACCATGCGCCGCGCCAAGCGTATGGTCTTAGCAGATTACGGCCTTAAAGCAGTGATGCATTACCGCGCGAATTGTACTTAGAGTACAAGTACGTTTTAACTGCAAAATTAAATCAACACCCTCCTGAGAGGCATTTTGATAATGATGATGATAATTGTTGTTTTAAGGGGCCTAACATCTAGGTTATCGGCCCCTAATGGTCTGGGTGATAGCAAAAATGTCAATGAAGTGGAAACCAGAACGAAAATTAAGAGAGAAGGAAAATACTTACAAAAAGGAACTCAGATTGAAACTACTCACAAAATGGAGAGCGATACTACTTACAAAAGGGAATTTAGAACGAAAATACTCACAAAAGGAATAGATTGAAAAATACACACAAAATGTAGGTTAAGTTCAAAATACGTTCAAAATGCAATGTACAGTCGAAATACTTACAAAATGCAAGTGAAATTCATAATACTTACAAAATGCAAATGAGATTGAAAATACGTACAAAATGCAATTGAAGTTCAAAGTACTTACAAAATGTAATTGAAATTGAAAATACACAATGCAATTTGGATTGAAAAATGCACATTTCGGATTCCAAATAATCACAAAGTGCAATTGATATTCAAAATACTTACAAAATGCAATTGAAATTGAAAATGCTTACAAAATGTATGGTAGAATCAAACTACTCAATTGGATGGACAATACTTACAAAATGCAATCTAGATTGAAAATACTTACAAAATGTAATTTAGATTTAAAATACCCACAAATTGCAATTGACAATCAAAATACTTGCAAAACGCGCATCCTACAAACTGCATTTCAGATTGAAAATACATGCAAAACAAAATGCAATTGAAATTCAAAATACTCACAAAAGTCCCAGCCCCTATATTGAAAGACTTACTAAAAAGCAATTTAGATTGTCAATCCTTACAAAATGCAATTGAGGTTGAAAACACTCACAAAATGCAATTTAAATCGAAAAGACTTACAAAATGCAACAGAGATTGAAAACACCTACAAAATGGAGTGTAGATGAAAAAAAAAACCGCTAAATAGAATTTAGATACACGGGGGTCCAATCAACAAAAACAGTGCGGGAATCTTAAAGAGCAAAGGAAATACAATGAAAAGAAAACAAGAGGTCTGACCCCTCGAAGAAGGAGGGATCAGGAAAGATTAAGGCGGGAAAGTGAAAGACTCCCTAGGCCTCGGATACCCTATTACCGTCGAGGTCGAAAGAGAACAAGAGTTGACCAAGGGAGGTCGACAGGAAAGAAGACGCGGCACAAGTAAGTGGAAGCAATGCCGGACTCGGCTGGGGTCCCGTGGTCGCCAACCCACGTCCCACTAGATGTGAGCCCCTGGGGGGAGAGGCATTTTGGACTTAAACGAGGTTTAAGAAGTGACGATCATCCTACTTCTACCGACTTCTTTAGCCTCCATTTGCTTCAGTCTATGTACTGTACATAGGCCTACCAGTGAAATAGGTCCTTTCTTCACAAGCTAATTCTGAGGACGTCATTGGCAATAAGCTTTCTTCCTTTAATGAATACGGCCAATGGCGAGAAATAAAATACATACGAGCAGAGAGGTGAAGGATAACAATTGTCACCAAATTAAAGAAACTGTTACACTGACAGACATTGAACCCGAACTGGATCCTATAATCCTGTCAGTTAATGATTCAAGTTTTGAGAGAGCAGGCGATTGCGTTGTTTATTATTTGTGTGGTTACCTGATTCACACAGCAGCAAAGACGATTGTGAAATGTATTTCCTGCATTAGGTAATTGGAAAGTGATTCCGAAACATGTAATTCTGTTAGTCATGTATGTATCCTCACCACACTGAGAGACTTTACCGGAAGTGAATCTAAATTTCTCAAATACCCGTCTTTATCTTTATTTCACGTGATGAAACGTGTAGATGCAGTAGTGGAGGCAAAGTTGTAGCAAGAAGGCGCATTGTGGGGCGATATCTTTTCAGATTGTGTGGATATGATCTGTGAACTTCCTGGGTTCCGAAATGTGCGCATTATAGTTCCCTAGGATAGTGTTTCATTACATTAAATGCCGATTCATTTTCCGGGCGAAAGAAATGTCCAGGAAACTGAGATCCAGATAGTCTTAAAAATCAGCGAGAAAAATAATGAAGATCTTCTTCTGTTTAGAGGTAAGCTCTACTCTTCTTAGAAATGTATTTTAGTGTATTCTGGGCAGTATTTTAATATGTTCGCATTTCCTCGAAGATTTCTGTTATTCACAACTTGCTTCTTATTTAGTGCATTTTTTTTTTAATAAACAACGAGCCAAACTGACCGTCCACCTACACGTCCATGCCAAAGAACGCTAGTACCATATAGCGGCGGAAACGGTCAACTACCGGAGTTCGACCACTTATTGCTCTACTAGCAGGTACCCGCGGCTTCGCTCGCGATCAATACAATGGGGACGATGCATTATTGCTGATAATTGGTCTATTCTATTACAGCAATCGCGGCTACATATGGGTCCATTCTAATTCTGAAAATTATTGATATGAACAGCAAAGTGGGAATTTTAGAGTTGTGATTGTCTGCAGGGTACGATGGTTGGTTGGTTCTTAAGGTTAGGGGCTGCGACAACGCGGTCATGTAGCCCCGTGTACTTTGGGTGTGTGTAGAATCTGTCTGATAACCGGTGTTAATTGTGATGGCTGTATTAGTGTGTGTATCTGTTTTTTAATTTAAGTGCAGACTGCAACTTAGAATTTTTCAAATAGTTCCTACTTTTGCCGCCAAACGCCACCGTCAACGACTACTAGGCTTTGTTCAGAACTCAGCTACTAGACGCCACCGCAGTCGGCTCTTGGCAACGAACATAGAAACCTAATAGCGTTGTTTACATTCTTAACCTATACAATTTAGTTTCACACAGGTGTAATTAGTGGAAAGTTCTTTAACATGCCATAAATCTATGACATGGGACCGCCGGCTTTACTTCCCCTCCGAAGGAAGGCATACTGAGGGATTTTTAACGCTCTTAAAAATCCGACGGCTTCGGCCGGGTTTGAACCCGCTATCTTGGGCATAGAAGCTCAGTATGCTACCGACTACGCCACCGAAGCCGCCTGCAGGGTACGATGCTACATTATGTGAACACATTTGAAAATTACGATTTTGGTTTTGCCATCTTCTGCTGAGACATAACGATTTTGTTGTCCGGATACTCGCGAGCACGCCACATACAGTTGCCCGTGGAAAAAAAAAATGGTTTTGTCTAAATGTACACCTGGTGCTGTTGTGTGTCATTGCGCTTCGTTAATAGAAATTGGGAATATTGTTTGAAGAGGGAACTGCACTCTTGCACACTGGAATTGCAAATCTATCGGAATATGGGGAATTAAAAGTATTCTTCCTTAAGCTATTCTGGGTGTAATTTCGCCACACCCATTGATAATTTGAACGTCAACATGTCGCTATTAATAGATCTATAGTAAAATATCTCTCACCTTGGCCGCTGTACATTATGCAGTCTCTTCCAGTGTTACATCCCAGGGATTGAAATTCTCCAACAAGCCTTTTGCCTCACATGCCTCACTAAGTAATTAAAATTCTCGATTGTTGTTGTTGTTGTTGTTGTTTGAGTCTTCAGTGTTTTGACTGGTTTGATGCAGCTCTCCTTGCCTCCCTCTCCTGAGCTAATCGTTTCATCTCTACATAGCTACCACAACCTACATCCGAGGCAATCTGTTTAACCCTAGTCTACCCCTCCAGTGTCCTCGACCCTCCCATCCATAACTAAGCTTGCTATTCCTGGGTGTCTTATTGTGTGTCGTACCAACCTATCTCTTCTCTTCATTAGCAGCCGCCAGAAACTTCTCTCCTCCCCCACTCGTCTTAATAGCTCTTCATTTGTTACCCTATCTACCCATCTGATCATCATTCTCCTGTAACACCACATTTCAAACGCTTCAATTCTCCTATTTTCTGCTGCACCATTAGTCCAAGTTTCACTTCCTTATAATGTCACGCTCCAGACAAAATCTTTCAAAAATGACTTCCTAATACCTAAATGTATATTCGATGTCAACAGATTCCTTTTCTGTAGAAATGCTGTCCTTGCCTGAGCCAACCTGCTTTTCATATCCTCTTTGCTTCGTCCATCACTGGTTATTTTGTTTCCTAAGTAACAGAAGTGTCCTACTTCCCGTAGCGTTTCACCTGCCAATTTGATGTCCATAGAGGTTTCTGATTTATTTCGGCTGCATTCCAATAATTTTGTTTTCATTTATTGATTTTCATCATGAATTCTTTCCTCAAGACGGAGTCCATACCATTCAAAAACTCGTTCAAATCCTCTGGCGTATCGGCCAAGATGACGATGTCATCAGCAAATCTCAAAGATAAAATTATTTCTCCTTGAATCTTCGATCCCACTTTAAATTTTTCTCCAATTTCCTGATTATTGTGTTTTTAGAGATCTTTGAAATGCGTTACCCTCGCACATGGTGTAGACGCATTGTCAAAGGAAAACATTCCATGTTACGAACATGGGCCGCATAACCTGTACCGAAAGCCTATTCTGAACAGCAATTCCTTGAACTCAGATTTGCCAACATTTTATTGTATCTTTCCATGTGGTATATCTCTGTTATAGGTGGCCGTGACTATGGCAAATGATGGGATATAAGTTCCTAATATATATATATATGTGTTTAAGTGTTTAACGTGTATACTTATCGCATAGTGTGTGGTATCGGCTAATGTACGTATTAGTCTACGTGTTCAACTATAAAGTTAAGTAAACAACACTTGAGTAAATAAGATTAACATACGAGTGAAAATTGAAGGTTCATCGTTTGTCAAGTGTTTCACTACTGGAAGTCTAAGAGTGTATAAAGGTAGGAAGAATGCAAACAAGAGTAGACAACGCTTTCTGCGGTGTGTGCGGTAAATTAGTTGATGAGGATGCCGCAGCAGTCGGTTGTGAAGGAAAATGTAACGCTTGGTTCCATAGAGAATGTGTATCCATGGGAGTTGGCGACTATACGACACTGCAGAAACATAGCTGCACGCTCTTGTGGTTATGTCCGGTATGTAGACAGGATTGGGCGTCATTTAGGAGTGATAGAGAGGAATGAATTGCTTTGACACAGGAAATTCAAGCAAGGCGCCAAGATTTCAAAGTAATAATTGAGACGGAAATTAAGAAGGCAATGCAAGCATACTGTGAAAATGGTCAGATACGATCGACGGTTTTTCGAACTAGGAATGAGAACAACAAGAGGACAGCTCCATCACCTCCACCTCCATTACCATTTGAAGAAACAACTAGTGTACACCAACTAAGATACACGGATAAGACAACTGATTCAGTGGTAAACATTCCTGAAGAGGAGAGAGAGGTCATCAAACAAATTGCAGTGCATGAGAATGAAAGAGATGAAGGTTGGAAGACGAAAATCAGCCGTCGGAGAACCCCACGGACCTCGCAAATCATCCAAGGTGCAAACAACCAGTACATTAAGACAGCGGAGAAGAGGGTCGTAATAAAAGGGGATAGGACAGGAGATTATAGGATTAAAGCAGCTGAAAGAAAAGGATGGATTTATGTGAGAAAACTTCATCCCAACACAACAAAAGATGATTTAGAAGTCTTTCTAAGAGAAAATGGTATAGAAGATGTTAACTGCCAGATAGTAAGCAGCTCAGAGTCCAGTCGAGCCTACAAAGTAGGGGTTCCACTAGATGCTCTCCAAGATGTATACAATTGTAACTTCTGGCCGAAGGATGTAATTTGTCGTCCTTTTCGAGCTCCATGGAGGTTCAGAGGACTCAGGGAATAAGGTTTTTAAATGCTCAGTATTAGTATGGAACATAGAGGGTCTATTAAGTGTCATGAAAATGATCCCAAGAGACGTCTTACAAAATTATTCAGTAGCAATTCCAACAGAAACATTTTTAATTCGAGAATGGTGTGAACATAATAGGTATACCATGCACACGTTTGCTTCACAAGGTGAGAGAGGTAGACCCAGTGGTGGGATAACATGTATAGTAAACCCAGAACTTGCACCAACGAGAACGTTATATGGCAGCTCAAATGTTATAATGATTGAAACAAAATTTTTAGAAGTGATCGGTGCTTATTTTCAACCAGACTATAAACAAGAAGAAATCATAGAGGAACTTGACTTTGTGCTGCGGAAAGCAAATAGGAGCGGAATGATCATTTTAGCGGGGGACTTCAATTGTCGGATAGACCAGGTTACTAACAAATCGAAAGCTGTGTTGAATTTTCTACAGGGTGAAGGCCTATCACTTGTCAATGATCCACACATGAAAACTTACATATGTAGCAATGGTAGTAGTACCGTCGATCTCATCTTTTCAAACATGAAACGCGCCAAGTTCATTAATACAAAAGTGAGAGATGACGTTGTTTTAAGGAAGCACATGCCAGTGGAAGCGGAATTTGAAATAGAAGCTTGGGGTGAATCGCCAAACATCAAGAAGCATAATCATCTGATCAGGAAGATAAACAAAGAAAGACTTCACAATGCTGTAGTGGAAACATTAGGAGCACCCTATTGACAGGAAGATGATGACGTAAATATGGCTTTAGAGCGTAGAGCATATAATCAAAACAGCAGCAGAACCGTACTGCCCATTCAAGAGACGCGCAAAACCTTGGTTTAATGTGGAGTGTTACAAAGCACGGAAAGACGCACTGAGAGCGTTGCATGAAGTAAGGCAAAACCAGTCAAAAGAGGCTTTACAAACATATGGAGGAAAAAAGGAGAGTATATAAAGTCATACTGACGGATGCACGGATATCATTCCATCAGAAGGAAGAAGCAAAAATGTTGGAAGAAGCAAAACGACACCCCTACAAGGCTCTGAGTGAACGGCAACCACGATTTCCCAGAGACCTTTCAATGGAGGATTGGGAAAAGCATTTTACGAGAGTGTTGCAAGCAAATGACAAGACCAACTTACAATGGCGAATACCAGAGTAGTAGTGCAATTGTTCCCTTTACAAGTGATGAGGTTGAATTAGCTGTGCAACAGTTGAAGAACCAAAAAGCATGTGGTCCTGATAGGATATTTAATGAACACATCAAAGGTAGTTTTGAAGAGATGAAAGAAGACTGGTTGGCCCTTCTCAATCAGTGCTTAATACAAGCGAATATACCGGACAAGTGGAGGCACTCCACAATTAAAGTTTTGTATAAGGGAAAGGGAGATGCAGGTAGTCCTGATGCATACAGGGGCATAGCTCTGGAATGCTCAGGATTTAAATTGTTAACAAAATTACTAACATTGAGACTGACAGATCTAACGGAACACCAAATTCCAGATGAACAATTCGGATTTAGGAGAGGCAGGTCAACTATACATGCAATTAAATGTCTTCAAGATGACATTGAGGAAGCCTTACGACACGAAAGTGGCAAGTTGAATGTGGTATTTATCGACTATTGGTAAGCGTTTGATTCAGTAAACAGGAAGAAGATGCTGGAGAAGCTAGATTCACTGATAGGACACCAGCACTATATAACGAGACTGATAAGAAATATCTTAACAAGTAACCAAGTACGAATTGATAACAGAATGGAATCGCATTGCATTGAACAGACAATCTGTGTGCTACAGGGGGACCCACTAAGTCCTCTCCTGTTCAATATTGCAACCATTGATATGACCCAGATTATAGAGGATCAAGATGTATCCATCTATATGTATGCGGATGACATGGTGCTAACATCCACATCACTTGAAAGGTTACAGGAGACTTTCAACAGACTAGTAAATTGGGCAAACGAAAATGAATTTAAATTGAACGAAAACAAGACAATGTTCATGGCCTTCAGAAAAGGAGGTAGACTGTCAGTTCAGCATCATTTGGAATATAAAGGCAAAAGATTACAATTAGTGAACAAATTTAAGTACTTAGGAGTAATATTCCAAACACAGGGAGTTGTATTTACGAAGCACATACAAGACAAAGTTGACACAGCAATTGTAGCAATGAATGACATAAGACAACTTGGAAAATTGTCCCTTGATACAGGCATGGCGTTATTTAAGCTCAAAATTACTCCAATAGTTGCAATGTATTGGAAAATATATGGGAACACCCAGGGCTAGATTTGTGACGGTACGCACCGGTACGCCGTACCGAAACCTCTGATTGAGGTAAAAGTCGAATGTATAACATAATTTTTAGAACTGTGGAACGTTAGTTGTAAGCCAAGGTCAACTTGGTCTATGACTGGACTGTACTTCAATGTACGTGGAATGTTGGCTGCTTCGGGGACGGCACTCTGCTCTGGATACTAACAGCAAGGTGTGAGATTGATTGATTTTATTTTCACGGCTACACTTAGAGCTTAAGAGCTCCTTTACAGTAGCGCCCTACATAAAATAAGATTAGGGCTTATAAAAATAAAACATTTCATTTAAATTCACAATATAAATAATCATAGTCTAACAATTATAGTAACAAAAAGATAGTAACAATACAATAATAATGATAATGGAAAAATTATATACAAAAGAGTAAGAGTGCATACAGACTATCAGCCCGAAAAACAAACACCATATACTGTACAAGAAAAGCTATTAAAGTAGACAGGTTGTCAGCTATTGTCCTTGTGTTATAATTGAACTTTAAAAAAAGTATTTTAACATAATACAGTAATCAAATGTGAGAGGTATACTGCTCCAAGAAGCAGGACGAAAGATGTCTTTTGAAAGCTGCAGTGCTTGCAATGTTGACGAACTTATATAAATCGAAGGTGTTGAATAGGAGTGAGGCGGTGCAAACAATAGATTTATTGAACTTCATGGTTCGGTGTATAGGAATCTGGAGTGTTAATTTTGTGTATCTATTTTCTCGATTATGAACAGAATGCATTGGTGTAAAGGCATTGTAGAGATATAACGGGGTCTTGGTATGTAATATTTTATGTGTCAGAATGGCAACTGATAACTGCCTGCGCTCGTGGAGTTTCAGTCATTTCAGCTGTACGTAGTAAGGTGTGATATGTTCATCTCGCCTTACATCCAGAAAGTACCGAACACATGCATTCTGGACTCTTTGCAATTTGATGTTCTGTGTTTCTGGTAAATCATTGTAAACAGCAGAGCCATAATCAATGATTGGAAAAATGAGAGTTTGGACGAAGAGCTTACGTATGTTAGGAGGGGTGTAAGAAACAGTTCTTTTCAGGAGATGCATAGTTGATACAACCTTCCTTACCACATTAGACGTATGCTCTGCCCACGACAGTGTTCTATCAAATATCACTCCGAGATTATTGACAGTGTTGCTATATTTAATATTATTATCTAGTATATTGATGGGTGGTAGTGAATTAAAATCTACTGAATTTAGAAGTTTTGTATATCCAATGGATATAAGTTGTATTTTAGATATGTTCAAGTTAAGATTATGATTTAGGGCCCATTCACGAAGCCTGTCAATGTCTTCATTAA
This sequence comes from Meconema thalassinum, assembly GCA_946902985.2. Classification (NCBI taxonomy): domain Eukaryota; kingdom Metazoa; phylum Arthropoda; class Insecta; order Orthoptera; family Tettigoniidae; genus Meconema; species Meconema thalassinum. The sequence continues at coordinate 1,334,932,745 of OX336388.2, forward strand.
ACAGATTTATACGATCACATGCAGTGTTAGGCGTGAGGTGAAAATAGGCTTGGAGGTCATCAGCGTATATATGAACAGAACTATTTCGGAATTCATTAGAAACATCGTTTATATATATCGAGAAGCATAGTGGACCTAAGACAGATCCCTGAGGTACTCCACTTTCTACAGATTTCCAGTCTGAGGAGGAGCCATCCGCGAGGACCACTCTCTGTGTACGCATGGAAAGGTAGGATTTGAACCAGGAAAGAGCACTCTGAGAGAAGCCAGAAGATTTCAGCTTTGCAAGAAGTATATTGTGATTCACACAGTCAAAAGCCTTACTGAAATCGAAAAGACATAGGATTGTAAGCTGACGCTTGTCCATAGCTGAGCGTATATCATCGCTGACCTTTAACAATGCAGTGGTGGTACTATGACCCTTTTTAAACCCAGATTGGTAAGGATTGAAGATATTAAATTTAGTTAGGTATTCACATACTTGTTCGTGAACTATTTTCTCAAGCGCTTTACTAAGGGCACAAAGGATATTTATTGGTCTAAAGTCACTACAGCTAGTGGGTTTTTTATTTTTTGGCACTGGACGTATGTTAGCACACTTCCAACGAGACGGGTATACTCCACTTTGGAGAAAGAAATTAAATAGATGGATAATTGTGGGTAGAAATACTTCAAGACAGTTAGAATAAGAGACATTGGGATGCTTTTGTACGAATTGATTTGATGGCTTTCACAATCTGGTGTGGGTAAAACATACATAAAGAAAATTTTTTCATGGGCAGGGGGAGGGATGGATGTGTATTTCATGACGGTCTCTGATACTCTTAATACATCACCAATTGAGGCAACATTTGAGTAATGTTCATTTAATTGTGATGCAGAGACAGGCATCTCAACATCAGTGACTGAACTGGCACCAACTCCCAATGATTTTGCAGCATGCCATCTGGCGGAGGTGGTTTTGCAGTCACTGAAGAGGTTGTACATATATTTCACTTTTGTGTTCCTGATTATTTGTTTTGTCTTATTACGCAGAATTCTGTACTCTTCATAGTCAATGGTAAGTTTAGATTTAATAAATGTTCTACGAGCTTTATCACGTTTCTTTAAAAGCGTTTTGATTTCTTTACTGATTCACGGAGCAGAGTTATGTTTTATATCCACTTTCTTTTGCGGTGCATGCATATCATAGAGTTTATTTACACAATCATTAAATAGAGTCACTTTCTCATCTATGTCAGTGGATTGGTAGAAATTCTGCCAAGGGAGTAATTCTGCATCCGTTTTAAAATCATTTAAATTACATTTGCTGAAGTCGCGTACAAAGATTGGTTTTGGTCGAAGTTTCGGGGTAGATAGAGAAAACACTGCGTACAGGAGATCATGGGCTGAGAATCCAGCAACTGGTTCTTGTCCGTAGTCAACAACGAGGTCATTACAGTTTGAAGAGATAATATCGAGAGAGCTGTCACAAGTAGCTGTGTGAAATGTAGTATCGAATGGTAAACATTCAACATTACAGGAACAGAGCACATCACATACTTGTTCAGTTTCAAAAGCTCCACTACCAAACCGAGCATTAACGTCCCCAACAATAAAAACATATTTATCAAGAATGAACCTGTACATGTCATTCAGAAAAATATCTAGGTAGCCAGCTTTCGGTGGACGGTACACACAAGCAAAGAGAATTTTAGTTTCGGTAAGAGAAATGTCAAGTATAATGTATTCAGGCCTCTTATTATATTCACCAGGAGACTGACTTAGCACGCTATACTTTATGCCATCCCTAAGGTAAACTGCAACACCACCTCCACCGACGGTTAATCTGTCATTTCTAATGACTTTATAGCCAGTGAGAGATACAGCAGCATCTGGAATTGAGGGCTTGCAAAAGGACTCACTTACTGCAATTATGTCAAAAGACGAACCACCAAAGACGTTACAAAATTCAGAATAGTGAGAGGAGTCAACTAATGATTGAGCATTGATATGAGCAATTTTTAGGCAGTTTGTGTTTTTCAGGCTGATAGCGGAAAGTATGTCTGATAGACTATGGTCAGATGCTACCATAGGTACAAGTTAAAAAGATCTTGTAAAGTAGTGAAAGGTATTGCCTCTCCACTCAGAAGAGAAATTAGTACAGTGACCATTATAAGTTGTCATTCATAATCTACAATAGCACAAACTACAACACAATTTAGAAGCTAAAGAAAAAGTTAAGTTATGACAGATGGCACATAAATATATCAGTTAAATAATGACACAGTGAAACACACTGCAATCTTCAGTAACATTTTGGAATTACACAGTCATGTCATCAGATCTGGCTAGAATTGAGCTAGGCATAGTTTAAAGTCACTTGTCACTCACCAACCATCACACCCTGAAAATGCCATTAAGGTTTCATATCTCAAGACATAGAGTACGTTATAGCTATATAGACAATATATTTAATTTAATATTTGTGATAGGTTGAATAAAAAAACGGATATAATGAAATTAAGGTTGAATGTGGTTTAAAGCAGGCCTGCTAGTCTCCAGCTTGTACCCTATATAGGCTTACTTACAGAACATAAAATGTATTCACATTGCATGATGCAAGGTTAGACAGGAAATGCTAATCTGAACACACAACAGTGATGGTTACAGGTGACAGCTGAAGAACAATTATTTATAATAATTACCATCCATTGGGGTTAATCTCATTAAATGTCTGTCATCGGGGGGAGAGCTTGCAGCCATTAAATCAACTGTGTTTTGCCTGATCTGTATGACAATATCTATGTCATGCAGTAGCCTATAGCTCACACTCACCATTAACAGTAATAAACTGTGTAGGAGAAGAAAGATAAGTTTAGGCTGGGAGCGAAAGGTGAAAGCAAGTAAGTCTGATTTTAGTGTGTAAAGACGTAAGTAATGTTTAAAGCTGATTGATTGTTTAGAAAGGCTTGGCACTGGTAGGCTACCTAAGAGAGAAGCTTAATATTTAAAAAAAATCATTTTGCCACCCTGTTCAATAAGGGAAGGAAGCTTGGAACTAATAGCAAGCAGTATAGTTCAGTATTGGTGTCTAGTTGGTAAAGGCAGCTTTACAAACGTTTACGAATTTAACAGACAATTTTCTAAATGTTGTTGCCTAAAAAGAATATGGTATTTTTTTAATTTAAGTTTCCCAGCCTTACTTGCTCTCCAGCAATAGGTACCGGTATTATGGTATACAGTTGGTACAATCAATTGGTTACAGTTAAAATTAGATTAGTAAGGGATATAACACTGATCACACTAACTTAGATCAATCTAAGGTCATTGAAATTAGTCAGCCTGTGACAAATACCTCGGCTGACTGCAAAGAAGACGCCATTATTGGACCAACAATGCTTAACTCCCACCTTGTCGATTGTTTTGTGGAGCAATTCCAACCGTAACTTGGTTAGGTCTTCCCTAATTACAGTCCCAGTCCCCTTCAATTTCTTCTTCGCCTGAAAGAGCGCATTCCGCTTGGCAAAGGAGACAAATTTACATAATGATGGGGCGTGGCTTTTGGGTGTTTCTTGAGCCTACCCTCTGGGTCCTGTCAATGTGAGAGAGAGAGGAGGCACATACAACGAAAAAATTTCTAAACTTTGGACAATTATATAAACTGTGAGGTAAAACACGTTTAAGTACAGTACCTTTTATAAAAATAATTATTTCAGAAAACTGTAAAGACAAAATTATAAAATAAGAAATAAAAGATTGTTGGTATTTTCAAACCGAATGTATTTAATCTTTAAATTTCGTAAAAAAATAAAATGAAAAAATGTACATTGTTTGAAAATTTAAGAGGCAAACGGCTATGGTAAGAAAAATGTTGCTACAGCAGTCTCAATTTAATTTAAAATTTCAATCAAAATTAGATTGCTATTTTGTCCGCTCATTAATTTTTAAAGGTATTCAGACAAGCGAAACTCTATATTTCAATATTCCATAAAGCACCCCCACCCCCCGGTGGCCCACAGTACCGGAACCTCTTCTTTTACAAATCAAGCACTGGGAACACCTGACAAAGAATGACCTGATGAAAATGGAAAGAGTGAAGGCAGTATACTTAAAGAAGTTACTCAATCTTTCGAAGTACACATTCTCTCGCCTTGTGTATGTATTGGCCAAAGAGCAATTTTACATCGAAGATTTAAGAAATCAATGGATGCTGCCCGCCACTGGAGCTTATGATGCTTTACTGAGTGAACTTCGTGACAAGAGGAAATATATTTGGAGTGACTTCTACTGTACAGATGCCATGACGACTTGTGAGTGGAAGAACTCAAATTATGAACTGCGTCATATGATGACACGAATGACAGTGCACGGTTTTCACTGTAAAGTTTGCACAGAAAAGAAGTATCATCAGCCAAACTTAAATTGCGTGTGTATTTTATGTAAGAGGTCATGTGAGAGATATCATGTATTAACATGCAGTGAACGTCAGATGTCTCTTACAAAATTTTGTACATCATGAGCTTGTATGGTATTCCTATTATTATGGCCATTGGCTGAAATAAAATTTATTGTTATATCACTGTACCTCAACATACAGAAGAGTGCTTTAATAATCATATCTTGTGTACATTTTGGAAAAGGGAGCGAGTGTGGTTTTTGCCGGAGTGGATACTCGCTCGTGTAAATTCTTTTCAGTAAAATAGACTGGTTCACAATTTTGTAAGTGCACATTGAGGAATGTGACAGCGGGATGCCTTAAGTTTTACGGAAACGGCAATAGCCGCCACAGAGCTTCGTTGCTACTGAAATAACGACCAGACTGATATTTGTACTTAATTATACCGGATTTGTGAGCCCAGTGTTTATGTAAATTGAACGTAGCTATATCGCTACCTTTATTTAGTAGCCGCTACTGTAGTGTTTAAAAATTAAAAGTGGTATTAGAAGGCGCTTTCCCTATTTTACCCCTGGCACTACAGACCATGAAGGGCCTAGGCCCATCATGCGACCGCTTCCCAGCCATTTGTCCTGCAGATATTGTGGTGACGCGTGGTCAGTGCATCGTGTCCCCTCGGCCATTAATCTTGTTCCTCGTGACCGGGGCACTGCCTAGCTATCAGACAGCTACTCAATTGTCCTCACGAAGCTGAGTGCACTCCGTTGCAACCCTCACGTCAGTGTCTAAAATCTCGGAAGGAGCCGGGAATCGAACTTGGGGCCTCCGGATGAGAGGCAGGCGCGCTACCTGTTCTTACTGTGTTTATATATATCTTGAAAAAGATAATAAATGAATTGGCATTGCCTACTACAGGGATATATAGAAAATCGGATGTCATACCTTGAGGTTCAGTTGCCATGGAAACGGGCTTGCCATTAGTCCATCAGTTTATCAGAGTGAAGATAGTTTTCTGCGAATATCTTTGAAACTGTTGGTTTTAGGGCCTTAAAATGTGGCTTTCGGTGTCACCGAGTATTGTTCCTTGCATCGAAGGGCGTAAAATGAGCTTAGTCCGGTCTTTATGCGACAACTTCGATATTTTGTCCCGGTTGAGTATTTTTGGTGACTTTTCAGTTATGTTGCCCGTTATACGGGAACAATGATTTATTTCCGGGTGAAAGGCAGTCTATATGTTATCCCAGGGTGTAAGCTGTCTCCATTTCAAATTTCATCCAAATCCGTCCAGCCGTTTTAGTGTCAAGAGGTAACAAACTAACACACAGACAGACTTGCACAATTATAATATATATAGGGATATAGGGATTTTGCCCAACTAAGGTGCATAACGATTCCCCGAGTTATTGTCATGCTGCATCCTGGATAGATTCTACCACTGCTCTTTGTTGGATAAAAAGGGATGATAGTTGGGGAACCTTTCTAGCCAACTGAGTGGTGGAGATAAAGACACTGCCTGATCCTAATATTTGGAACCACATCGCTGGAGTTTGTATTCAAACAGATCTTCCTTTCAGGGGATGTAATCCATCACAGATATTTCATTCTAAATGGTGAGAGGGTCCTACATGGCTAAATCGTAACAATGGTGAATGACCCAGTTCCCCAACTACACATGACGATGAAAAGGTCAATCGGAAGAAGAAAAGAGGGAACACAACTTCTGTACGCTCTCGTCTTTGACAGAAGAACCATGGTTCTTGAAATACTTCTCTACATGCTTCAAAATTGTTAGGATATGTCAAATTCTTTACAATATCAGAAACAAGGAAGACAGAATCTGCTCTGCTGAGATTACAGTTAAAGAATTGAAGGTAGCAGAGAAAATGTTAACAATTGTGCCAGAGACTTTAAACAGTGTGCAGAAATCAAACTTGAAATCTTTAGGTACTTGTGAAGATGAGGTTTGTTAAGAATACAGACAAGAATAATAAGAATAAATGATGAAGACTTTCTGACCATAAAGTCATCAATATGCTGATTATGGAAGAGCATTTGAATTCCTCACAAGCTGGGACACACATCTTACTCTCTATTCTACGAGAACATTCCTGGATCCTTAAGGGGAAAAATACAGTTCTCTCCAAGTCTATCAAATGCAGAATATATGAAATAAAAAGGACTATAACAGATCCTGTGCCTCTCCCTGAAGACCGTCTGAGAGCAGGTATGGATTTTACGGAAGGCGAGATCAACTACCCCCCCCCCCCCCCCCCCACCACCACACACACACACACACACTTGGACAATTTAGAGAAAAAAAATAGATATTAGTTTAACATTATTTTGATAACTTGTTTTAAAAACCTGGAAACATGAAATTCGAAGCTAGCAGCTTAGCAGCTTTTTAATAATTTGATTCATCTTGCTGACATACAGTACATTGAAAACATATTTAAGTTTCCGAGGAAAACATTAACTTTACACAAATTCTTACACACTCAAATACTCTACACCAAAATGAAAATTTTACAGTAGCATAATATTTCTAAAGTTGTGTTTGAAAGAATACCAGTACTACTAATGTTTAACAGCTCTCTAACAATATGGTTTTCAACCATACATATTAAAGGTTATGACAATAAATAGTAGGACTTCCAAAACTAAAATAATTTAGAATACAATAAATATTTGACTTAAAATTGCTAATATCACGTAAAATTTTCCCAATTTACAAAAAGTTTCACATAATGTTTGAACGTTTCTATATATTGAATTGTTAACATTTATTTTTACTCCAAAGTATCACGAAACTAAACACCTCAAGAGCCCCAAAGTCAATAATTTGGGCATAAATTTTGATTTTTTTTTTCTGTGGGAGGATCCCCGGACCCCTTGTAAGCTGGGGGTATTCCATATTCCATACCTCTAGATCCCCCCTCATAATATTGGCTTCAATCCGTCCCTCTGTAAGAGACGCCTCTGGGTTTGAAATACTGGGAGTTGACTTACTGGTCCCCAAGGGGGAATAACAAGTCGCGGATTGTCATCTTCACATGTGCAGTCTACAGGGCTGTACAAAATGAATTAGTCTTGTCCCTATCAACATCTGGTTTTATTCTAGCACACAAGAATTAGTCATGTTCTTATCAACATCTGGTTTTATTTTAGCACACAGGACTTAGTCATTTCCCTATCCACATCTGGTTTTATTCTAGCACACAGGAATTCGTGATGTCCCTTTCAACATCTGGTTTTATTCTAGCACACAGGAATTAGTCATGTCTCTATCAACTTCTGGTCCTATTGTAGCACACATGCATTAGTGATGTCCCTATCAACATCTGGTTTGATTCTAGCACACAGGACTTAGTGATGTCCCTATCCACATCTGGTTTTATTCTTGAACACAGGAATTGTCATGTCCCTATCCACATCTGGTTTTATTCTAGCACACAGGAATTAGTGGTGTCCCTATCCACATCTGGTTTTATTCTAGCACACAGGAATTATTCAAGTCTTCATCAACATCTGGTTATATTCTAGCACACAGGAGATTCATCGCAAATCGAAGACCTCAAATTATATAATGCGATAATGGTACAAACTTTGTTCGATTTAAATATTGTTGGTTGGCAGAAGTTGACCAAAGAAACTTCATATCTGAGAATTGTGTGGAAATTCAATCGTCCCACTGCTGTTTGGTGGGTGGATGGCGGTAACAAGTAGTGCGAATGGTGAAGAAGCTGTTGCGACGTGACCTGGTTCGCGATTTTGTAAATGATGATGGAATTATGACTGTGAGGCAGTCATTAATGACAGGCCATTGGCCTATCTCTCCGAGAACCAAGCAGATCGAAAACCCTTAAAGCCTGCAATGTTCACGCAGGAAATTCAGAGGGTGGTTTGCATTGATAAAATCAGCCTCTCCTTGAGATACCGTATCGTTATCAACAACACCTGAAAGAATAGTTTAGATGTACCTGGGCCAGCGTGTACCACACCATGAGAAGAGAGGCCACCAACAAAGTCAGAGATGTCGTGCTTATTGGTAGCGACAAGAAGTGGATAGACTGGCCCAATGGCAGAATGGTGGCGGTGTTCTCTGGTAGAGACTCCAAGGTTCGGTTGATACAGGTGAAGACTTCCCGTGGAAAGTTGATCCGTCCTGTGCAACACGTCCACGATTGGGAAGTGTGTTATTCATCCAGTATTCCAAGTGAAGGTGAAGCAAAACTTATAGAGGTACTAATTTCTAATGTAATTCCACAGGACACCAAGAACGAGGCTGGATCTGGAAGAAGAGTGAACCTACTTCTGCGCCTCGTTTGTGATACCGGTACTTACGTAACTTGTTGGGGTAGTATTGTAGTTTTCATTCATTGTTTGTTGTGCGTACTTTTTCTTGTTTCATGTTCAAAGGGTGGGAGGAGTTAAGAAAATGGACCAAATAATCAAGAAGGATGTGTGAAGGTGACACTAGAAACACAGAGGGTGTTATCTCTGTTGACATGCAAGTTCATTGGAATTCAGTTAGAGAGAAATTTCTGAAAGTTTGTTAAAATGATATTGTAAACTAAAGTAGCATTTGTTTTGTAGAACTTGGTCGATACTAATTTCGGGTAGACATTATGTCCCAAGACAGACGCGGCAAATACCTAGAAAATTTGCTGGTATTTGCTGTGTGCATTTGTATGAGGATTGGGAAAGAGGCGGGCGGCCGTTGCCTTAAGTTGGGAACCAACTCAACATTTGCTTGCAGTAGAAGTGAGAAACCGCGGAAAATCACTTCCAGCATGGCTGAGATGGGAATCGAACCCTCCTCTTCTCAGTTTTGCCTCACGAGGTCGAGTGTAACCCGTTCCAGTCCTCAGATCGGAGTGAAAATTTCTTGGCAGAGCCGGGAATTAAACCAGGACCTTCGGGGTGACAGGCAAGAACGCTGTGTGAAGATCACGAAGGGGTCTGGACAAGAGTCTGGGGCGTAAGCCCCAGGCTAGGTGATGTGGCCTTAATGCTGTTTTTGTATATATATACAGTATGTATATATGTCTTTGTATATAAGGCCGCACTTTCCGCACTAATTCACACCCCGCTTTCACCACCACACTTCCCGCACTAGAAGCGTCTCCTTGAACCACACCGAGCGCTGCAAATCCAATCTCGAGACAGCCACATGTTGACACTACTGAAATTTTCGTTTTAAGAGGCAAAACAGCGAGATCATCCGCCACTTGCTGGAGTTTAAATAACTTTCACAATAAACGCTACTGCCGTACTTTATATGTAACCTAACCTTATTAGACGCCGCTATTTGGAAATAGGCCTATTCCTACCAAGAATGGAGCGAATATTGGTGAAACTCTGCCGCAGCTGCTCTTGTGGAGAGGCAATATTTGGAATCAATGGAGTCCTTTTTTTATCCGATGAAGTAGATGTGGACGCTGCAGGAACATTAGTGCGCACCATTTTTTTCACTTTCCGCAATTACACAACACTTCACAACTGTATCATTAGTTGAACACTTTCGCTAATGGTCAAGGAGAAAACACTGGCAGTAGGCCTATAACGAGAGTACTAATTACCAAAGAATAATGGAAATTCTACTGGATGGCAATGCAGTGACGACAATTTAAGTACTATAAGCTCCGGTCACCCGCCATATTCCTGCTAGGTTTCAAAAAAAAACTACCAGCAACATGGCAGTACTAATTATTTGCTCTCTAATCTCCGATTCCTGAATCAGTGATTATGTGTGGATCTCCAATTATTCGTCCCATGTATTCATAGTCGTCCAACAATCTGTGATTCATGAACCAGTGATTCATCATCTCCGATTATTTCCGCCAATCTCTGATTCCTGAATTACAGCTTCAATCATAGATTATTTGTGGTACTATGAGAACGTTATCGGTCGGTATCGAAACCAGCGCGAAGAAGGCGGTGACAATCGGGAAAGTGATCGGAAATCTTTCAATGGAACGCACTTCCGTAGGGATAAGCCGAGAAGAAGCCGAGTTTGTGCAGTTGGACTGAATTATTTCAACTTGTTGACCAGGATTTTCTTCAATTTGTACCCAGCAATAATATCAGACTCTTTCAACATTTAACATTTTTTGTACATTTTCACTCAGTGACAAAACAATTGTATAGTTTGATTGAATTACATTAGTTGGATGAAACAAATCATTCAAAAGTCCAAATAAAATGTTAGCATCACTTGGGGGCATGTGCTTTTCAATTTTCTTTACAACTAAGCCCGGTATTCATAGTCGCCAATTATTTTCAATCTCCGATTGAATCTCTCATTGAGTGCAGATTTCAATTCATAGACGTCAAACAATCAACGATCGTTGCTTCGCCCTCAATCTCTGATTCATGAATCTGTGATTGACCAATCTCCGATTTTTATGTATTCATAGTCGTTAAATAATCGTTGATTACTTGTCAAGTATTCATAGTCGAACAATCTCTGATTATTCGTTGAAATAATCTCCGATTCATCAATTACGGTCCCGACCGTAATTATTGGTGTTGCGTTGCTGCAGACAAAACGAAAGGATAACCTCAAAAACCCTACACGTTTTCGTTCGAAATGGATATTGTTGAGTATATGGTGGAAGTTATGGAGGAAGAGGAGCTAGAAGTTATGGATGAAGAGGACGTGGCAGAAGTGAATGTTCGGGCTCCTAAGCGGTACATCAGAGCTCAAAATCCAATGGAGTTCTATTCTGAGGAGGAATTTCGACAACGGTTCCGCTTCATCAAAGATTCAGTGCAAAACTACATTCTGCCACGATTCGAAGAACTTCTCCATAAATATAATAACCGTGGACTGCCAATTGCACCAATTTTTCAATTGCTTCTTGCCCTTCGATTTTATGCCATAGCGTCCTTCCAGGTATGGAAATGTTATTTTTGAATATGCATGCATTGGATAACAAAACCTTCATTAATAATACATGCAATAACCTTGTTTTAACTGTATGGTGGTTTGTAGGTTGTTGTGGGTGATTTTACTGGAATATCCCAAGCAACTGCAAGCAGAATAGTAGCTCGTATTTCGAGACTACTGCCCCAACAGTTACCACATTACATAGCAATGCCTGGCTCAGCTGCGGAACAAGCCACAACAAAACGTCTCTTCACTGATTTGCAGAGAAGAGGGATCATCCAGACGACAAGGTCATACCGAATACTTTGGGTGCCATAGACTGCAGTCATGTGAGGATAATAACGTCGACAGTACTCCAACAGATTGGTGAAGTGTTCCGAAATAGGAAATCCGATTTCTCTTTGAATGTCCGGGTAGGCTAAATGAGAAGCAAACAATAGTGTGGTATATTGGCTTTCACGGCCGGTGAATTAAAACTCAGCAATTCTTCTAGGTTTGTGCCGTGTCTTGTGTGGGGTTTCGCCTAGGACACGAAGCTAGGGTCATCGGCGGGCTCTTGGTGTCCCCGCCTGGACCCCCACAGGAGTGACGAACTGCGCGCCACCTCCCTTTATATAAGGTGCAACTGCACCACTTGACTACGAGAACTAAAAGCTCAAGCAGCCTTAACCTCCCTATGAAGGCTTCCAAAAAGATGGTATATTGGCTTTCACGGCCGGTGAATTAAAACTCAGCAATTCTTCTAGGTTTGTGCCGTGTCTTCTGTGGGGTTTCGCCTAGGACACCAAGCTAGGCTCATCGGCGGGCTCTTGGTGTCCCCACCCGGACCCCCACAGGAGTGACGAACTGCGCGCCACCTCCCTTTATATAAGGTGCAACTGCACCACTTGACTACGAGAACTAAAAGCTCAAGCAGCCTTAACCTCCCTATGAAGGCTTCCAAAAAGATGGTATATTGGCTTTCACGGCCGGTGAATTAAATACCATCATAGGGAGGTTAAGGCTGCTAGAGCTTTTAGTTCTCGTAGTCAAGTGGTGCAGTTGCACCTTATATAAAGGGAGGTGGCGTGCAGTTCGTCACTCCTGTGGGGGTCCGGGCGGGGACACCAAGAGCCCGCCGATGAGCCTAGCTTGGTGTTCTAGGCGAAACCCCACACAAGGCACGGCACAAACCTAGAAGAATTGCTGAGTTTTAATTCACCGGCCGTGAAAGCCAATATACCATCTTTTTGGAAGCCTTCATAGGGAGGTTAAGGCTGCTTGAGCTTTTAGTTCTCGTAGTCAAGTGGTGCAGTTGCACCTTATATAAAGGGAGGTGGTGCGCAGTTCGTCACTCCTGTGGGGGTCCGGGCGGGGACACCAAGAGCCCGCCGATGAGCCTAGCTTGGTGTCCTAGGCGAAACCCCACACAAGACACGGCACAAACCTAGAAGAATTGCTGAGTTTTAAACAATAGTGTGTTACAATATCACTGCTTAAAGTTGGGAGCTGCTGTTAACTGGTAATGTCCGTTACAGGCAGTTGTTGGACCTCGGATGGAATGTGCCGATTTAGTACCCAATTGACCAGGTAGTACGCATGGCAGCAGGATATTTCAAAACAGCCGCATTCGTCACCGATTCAGCACAGGAGAATTGCCTGGAGTTCTGTTGGGTGATTCAGGCGACAGGAGTGAGCCGTTCATGTTCACTCCATTTCTCGATCCTGAGACAAGGCCTCAAGTATGGTAAGTCTTGCCTTTTCCCCTGAAATTCTGTGGATCCAGAATTTATATCTTACATGAGAATTTATGAAATTTGGTTAATGATTTAGGTTTTCCTCTTTGCAGGTAAAATAGAACCCAGAGGAAGGGGTGAATCATTGTTGAAAGAGCTTTTGGAGTGTGGAAAAAACGATTTCCGGGTGTTTATAAAGGATTGGCCACTAAGCTTGAGACTACAACATCTATTAGTATTGCCACATCCGTCCTGCTTAACATGTCTCTAATTGTTAATTATATTTGGACTGAAGACGAAGAGGAGCATCCTGAAGGAGTGCCTGTACAACCGGCATGGAATCGCCCTGCAGATGGTCTGGCAGCAAGACAAAGAGGTCTTGCGTCTGTACTTTCAAGATGATGGAGCGTAATGTGGTTGGTCTTCATCGAAAAGGAATTTTAAAGTTTGGACTAATGGCACCATTGTCATGAAACTTCAATTCCATAGAGCAGGTCTTCATGTGTAGGCTAGGCTGATGTTCAATGTTTTTAAAATGTAAACTACTGTGACTGATAATCACGTTGTCATGTACTTGTATTCGTGATGTAGTAAACCAAACAATACTTCATGTAATTAAAATACGTATTTTATTCTCACAAGTTTTACATTCTTTGGCATCAAGAACTCAGGCATGACTTTTTTCGCATTAACGATAAAAACAACAAAACATATTTTGAAGTGTTTTTTCAATATCATTGCGTATCATAATATGTTTCTGGTTAAGATAATGTTCGCGAATTAAAGTGATAATGCCATTTTAAAAGCGAAATTCAATTATTTCACGATACGCGCGATATTACAGCGAAATCTGTGGTGAATAACGAGCTTGAAATGTTGTTCCAAGATTATGTATGAAAAGAAAGGGAAGAGCGAACAAGGACTCATCAACAGGACAGAAATATATGTTATCATTAATTTTATGGAAAATCTCTTTAAGGCATGACATCAAAGGGTTTGGCTCCAGGCTTCTTGCAAAATGAAATGTTTGGAATATTTTTCTTGGGGTGGCTGGTAATCCCACACCAGCCTGTCTCCTCACGGCACTGTGCAATCCTGGAATCCCTAATTACGTCTACAAGCAGCACGATTGACTGGTGTATTTCAGCTTTGTGGTCAGGAAAAATTAAAGAAAGTGATCATAGACAGTAGCGAAGATGGGTCGCTCGACATGTGTTACGGTGCACAGCAGAGCTAAACAGTTTGCGAATGAAGAACTTAATGCCATTGTGTCGAAAACAAAGAACTGTTTTCATATGTCAAGGGAAATCAAACAAATGTTTCGTTCATGCCTGGACGAATACTTCCCAGATGTGTCAATTTCATTGTATCCCGAGCCTGTGTTGAGTAGATGGGAAAGTTGGCTGCCTCTTACATACATGCAAATGTAGATATCCTCCACTCATTTTTCAAACAGTTGTCACTGAAACCTGTACCAGTGGTAAACTGGTTGGCAGAAATGGAAAACACCAGATTTTTCATCTGGTAAAATCCCAAGCAGCATTCGTTTTTGAAAATTGCAAGTTTATTGCAGACGTTTTTTTGGAATTAGAAGGGTCTAATTAAATATCTATATTCTCAACTGCTTGTTTCCAAAATAACACAACCGAAGGATATAATGAATGTAATTGCTTCTGGCCATTTTGGTGACCTAGTTAGCTAATGTTGTTTTAAGGGGCAGCAGTAAGATTATTGAAGGGTTAAGTGAATCGTTGAAAAGTGAAGCGACTTTCCTCTTCCAAAATGATAGTGTCTTAGTTGTAAAGAAAATTGAAAAGCACATGCTCCAAGTGATGCTAACATTTTATTTGGACTTTTGAATGATTTGTTTCATACAACTAATGTAATTCAATCAAACTATACAATTGTTTCGTCACTGAGTGATGAAGTACAAAAACTTTTAAATGATAAAGCAGTCTGATATTATTGCTGGGTACAAATTGAAGAAAATCCTGGTCAACAAGTTGAAATAATTCAGTCACAGCTGCACAAACTCGGCTTCTGCTCGGCTTATCCCAACGGAAGTGCGTTCCATTGAAATATTTCCGATCACTTTCCCGATTGTCACCGCCTTCTTCGCGCTGGTTTCGATACCGACCGATAAAGTTCTCATAGTACCTCAAATAATCTATGATTGAAGCTGTAATTCAGGAATCAGAGATTGGCGGAAATAATCGGAGATCGATGAATCACTGATTCATGAATCACAGATTGTTGGACGACTATGAATACATGCGACGAATAATTGGAGATCCACACATAATCACTGATTCAGGAATCGGAGATTAGAGAGCAAATAATTGACGGCTATGAATACCGCCCTTAGACACTAACATTTTGGAAGAGGAAGGTCGCTTTACTTTTCAACGATTCACTAAGGGCGGTATTCATAATCGTCAATTATTTGCTCTCTAATCTCTGATTCCTGAATCAGTGATTATGTGTGGATCTCCAATTATTCGTCGCATGTATTCATAGTCGTCCAACAATCTGTGATTCATGAATCATTGATTCGTCGATCTCCGATTATTTGCGCCAATCTCTGATTCATGAATTACAGCTTCAATCATAGATTATTTGAGGTACTATGAGAACGTTATCGTTCGGTATCGAAACCAGCGCGAAGAAGGCGGCGACAATCGGGAAAGTGATCGGAAATCTTTCAATGGAACGCACTTCCGTAGGGATAAGCCGAGCAGAAGCCGACTTTGTGCAGTTGTGACTGAATTATTTCAACTTGTTGACTAGAATTTTCTTCAATTTGTACCCAGCAATAATATCAGACTGCTTCAACATTTAAAAGCCAGACAATTTTTGTACTTTTTCACTCAGTGACGAAACAGTTGTATAGTTTGATTGAATTACATTAATTGGATGTAACAAATCATTCTAAAGTCCAAATAAAATTCTAGCATCACTTGGGGACATGTGCTTTTCAATTTTCTTTACAACTAAGATACTAACATTTTGGAAGAGGAAAGTCGCTTCACTTTTCAACCATTCACTAAACCCTTCAATAATCTTACTAACTAGGTCACCAACATGGCCAGAAGCAATTACATTCATTATATCCTTCAGTTGTGTTTTTGAAACAAGCAATTGAGAATATGGATATTAATTAAGATCCTTCTAATTCCAAAACAACGTCTGCAATAAACTTTCAATCTTCAAAAACTAATGCTGCTTGGGATTTTACCAGTTTGCAAAATCTGGCATCTTCCATTTCTGCCAACAAGTTTACCACTCGTACAGGTTTCAATGACACTGTTTGAAAAATGAGTGGAGGTTATCTACATTTGCATCTGTGTAAGAGGCAGCTTTAAATCAACTTCCCCATCTACTGAACACAGGCTCGGGATACAATGAAATTGCCATATCTGGGAAGTATTCGTCTAGGTAGGAACGAAACATGTGTTTGATTTCCTTTGACATATGAAAACAGTTCTTTGTTTTCGATACTATGGCATTAAGTTCTTCACTCGCAAACGGTTTATCTCTGCTGTGCACCGTAATACTTGTCGAGCGACCCATCTTCGCAACTGTCTGTGATCACTTTTTATTTTATTTTATTTTATTTTATCTGACCACAAAGCTGAAATACACCAGTCAATCGTGCTGGTTTGGATTTCATAGTACCGTGAGGAAACAGGCTGGTGTGGGATTACCTGCCACCCCAAGAAAAATATTGTATACATTTCATTTCGCAAGAAGCCTGGAGCCTAACCCTTTTCTTTGATGCCATGCCTTAAAGAGATTTTCCAGAACATTAATGATAACAGATATTTCCGTCCTGTTGATGAGTCTTTGTTCGCTTTTCCCTTTCTTTTCATACATACCGGTAATCTTGAAACAGCATTTCCAGCTCGTTATTCACTACAGATTTCGCTGTAATATCGCGCTTATCGCGAAATAATTGAATTTCGCTTTAAAATTGTCTTATCGCTTTAATTCGCAAACATTATCTCAACCAGAAATATATGTTTAGTAATGGTATCGCATAATCGCTTCAAAATACTTTCCGTCACGTTTATCGTTAATGCGAAAAAATCATGCCTGAGATGTTGATGCCAAATAATGTGAAACTTGTGAGAATTAAATACGTATTTTAATTACATGGAGTATTGTTTGGTTTACCACATCACGAATACCAGTACATGACAACGTGAATATCACAGTTTCAGTAGTTTACACTTTAAAAACATTGAACATCAGCCTAGCATACACATGAAGACTTGCTCTATTGAATTGAAGTTTCATGACAATAGTGCCACTAGTCCAAACTTTAAAATTCCTTTTCGATAGAAAACAACATTACGCTCCATCATCTTGAAAGTACAGACGCAAGATCTCTTGTGTTGCTGCCAGACCATCTGCAGGGAGATTCCATGCCGGTTGTACAGGCACTTCTTCGGGGTGCTCTTCTTCGTATTCAGTCCAAATATCATTAATAATTAGAGAAATGTTACGCAGGACAGCTGTGGCAATAATAATGGATGTTGTAGTCTCAAGCTTAGTGGTCAATCCTTTAGAAACACAAGGAAATCGTCTTTTCCACACTCTAAAAGCTCTTTCAACAATGTTTCTCCCCTTCCTCTGAGCTCTATTGTACCTGCAAAGAGGAAAACCTAAATCATTAACCAAATTCCAGTAAATTCTCATGTCAGATATAAATTCTGGATCCACATAATTGCAGGGGAAAAGGCAAGACTTACCATACTTGAGGTCTTGTCTCAGGATCGAGAAATGGAGTGAACATGAATGGCTCACTCCTGTAGCCTGAATCACCCAACAGAGCTCCAGGCAATTCTCCTGTGCTGAATCGGTGACGAATGCGGCTGTTTTGAAATATTCCGCTGTCATGCTGTCTGGCCAATTGGGTACTAAATCGACAAATTCCATCCGAGGTCCAACAACTGCCTGTAATAAAAACAGACATTGCTAGTTATCAGCAGCTCCCAACGTTAAGCAGTGGTATTGTAACACACTATTGTTTGCTTCTCACTTAGCCTACCTGAACATTCAAAGAGAAATAGGATTTCATATTTCGGTACACTTCACCAATCTGTTGAGTTTTGTCGACGTTATCCTCTCATGACTGCAGTATATGGCACCCAAAATTTTCGGTATGGCCCTGTCGTCTGGATGATCCCTTCTTCTCTGCAACTCACTGAAGATACGTTTTGTTGTGGCTTGTTCCGCAGCAGTGCCAGGCATTGCTATGTAATGTGGTAACTGTTGGGCCAGTAGTCTTGAAATACGAGCTACGATTCTGCTTGCAGTTGCCTGGGATATTCCAGTCAAATCACCCACAACAACCTGCAAACCACCATATAGTTAAAACTGAGTTATTGCATTTATTATTTATGGAAATTTTGTTATCCAATGTATGCATATTCAAAAATAACATTTCCATACCTGGAAGGACGTTGTGGCATAAAATCGAAGGGCAAGCAGTAATTGAAAAATTGGTGCAATTGGCAGTCCACGGTTATTATATTTATGGAGAGGTTCTTCAAATCGTGGCAGAATGTAGTTCTGCACTGCATCTTTGGTGAAGCGGAACCGTTGTCGAAATTCCTCCTCAGAATAGAACTCCAGTGGATTTTGAGCATCTCTGATGAACCGCTTAGGAGCGCGAACATTCAATTCTGCCACGTCCTCTTCAACCATAACTTCTAGCTCCTCTTCCTCCATAACTTCCACCACATACTCAACAATATCCATTTCGAACGCAAATGAGTAGGTTTTTTGAGGTCATCCTTTCGTTTTGTCTGCAGCAACGCAACACCAATAATTACGGTCGGGACCGTAATTGATGAATCTGAGATTATTTCAACGAATAATCAGAGAATGTTCGACTATGAATACTTGACAAATAATCAATGATTATTTAACGACTATGAATACATAAAAATCGGAGATTGGTCAATCACAGATTCATGAATCAGAGATTGAGGACGAAGCAACGATCGTTGATTGTTTGACGTCTATGAATTGAAATCTGCACTCAATGAGAGATTCAATCGGAGATTGAAAATAATTGGCGACTATGAATACCGGGCTCAATCCTTCAATAATCTTACTGCCGCCCCTTAAAATAACAATAACTAACTAGGCCACCAACATGGCCAGAAGCAATTACATTCATTATATCCTTCAGGTGTGTTATTTTTGAAACAAGCAATTGAGAATATAGATATTAATTAGACCCTTCTAATTCCAAAACAACGTCTGCAATAAACTTGCAATTTTCAAAAACTAATGCTGCTTGGGATTTTACCAGTTTGAAAAATCTGGTATCTTCCATTTCTGCCAACCAGTTTACCACTGGTACAGGTTTCAGTGACAACTGTTTGAAAAATGAGTGGAGGATATCTACATTTGCATGTATGTAAGAGGCAGCCAACTTCCCCATCTACTCAACACAGGCTCGGGAAACAATGAAATTAACATATCTGGGAAGTATTCGTCTAGGTATGAACGAAACATTTGTTTGATTTCTCTTGGCATATGAAAACAGTTCTTTGTTTTCGACACAATGGCATTAAGTTCTTCACTCGCAAACTGTTTAGCTTTGCTGTGCACCGTAACACATGTCGAGCGACCCGTCTTCGCTACTGTATGTGATCACTTTCTTTAATTTTACCTGACCACGAAGCTGAAATACACCCGTCAATCGTGCTGCTTGTAGACGTAATTACGGATTCCAGGATTGCACAGTGCCGTGAGGAGATTGGCTGGTGTGGGATTACCAGCCACCCCAAGAAAAATATTCCAAACATTTCATTTCGTAAGAAGCCTGGAGCCAAACCCTTTTCTTTGACGTCATGCCTTAAAGAGATTTTCCATAACATTAAAGATACAGATATTTCTGTCCTATTGATGAGTCTTGGTTCGCTCTTCCCTTTCTTTTCATACATAATCTTGGAACAACCTTTCAAGCTCGTTATTCACTACAGATTTCGCTGTAATATCGCACGTACCGTGAAATAATTGAATTTCGTTTTTAAAATGGCATTATCACTTTAATTCGCGAACATTATCTTAACCAGAAACATATGATACGCAATGATATCGCAAAATCACTTCAAAATATGTTTTGTTGTTTTTATCGTTCATGCGAAAAAATCATGCCTGAGGATGCCAAAGAATGTAAAACTTTTGAGAATTAAATACGTATTTTAATTACATGAAGCATTGTTTGGTTTACTACATCACGAATACCAGTACAGGACAACGTGAATATCACAGTCACAGTAGTTTACACTTTAAAAGCATTGAACATCAGCCTAGCCTACACATGAAGACCTGCTCTATTGAATTTTAAGTTTTGGGACAAGAGTGCCACTAGTCCAAACTTTAAAATTCCTTTTCGATGAAGACAAACCACATTACGCTCCATCATCTTGATCGTACAGACGCAAGACCTCTTGTCTTGCTGCCAGACCATCTGCAGGGAGATTTCATGCCGGTTGTCCAGGCACTTCTTCAGGGTGCTCCTCTTCGTCTTCAGTCCAAATATCATTAACAATTAGAGACATGTTAAGCAGGACGGCTGTGGAAATAATAATAGATGTTGTAGTCTCAAGCTTAGTGGCCAATTCTTTATAGACACAAGGAAATCGTCTTTTCCACACTCCAAAAGCTCTTTCAACAATGCTTCTCCCCTTCCTCTGGGCTCTATTGTACCTGCAAAGAGGAAAACCTAAATCATTAACCAAATTTCAGTAAATTCTCATGTAAGATATAAATTCTGGATCCACAGAATTTCAGGGGAAAAGGCAAGACTTACCATACTTGAGGTCTTGTCTCAGGATCGAGAAATGGAGTGAACATGAATGGCTCACTCCTGTAGCCTGAATCACCCAACAGAGCTCCAGGCAATTCTCCTGTGCTGAATCGGTGACGAATGCGGCTGTTTTGAAATATCCTGCTGCCATTTGTACTACCTGGCCAATTGGGTACTAAATCGACAAATTCCATCCAAGGTCCAACAACTGCCTGTAATAAAAACGGACATTGCCAGTTAACAGCAGCTCCCAACTTGAAGCAGTGGTATTGTAACACACTATTGTTTGCTTCTCACTTAGCCTACCTGGACATACAAAGAGAAATAGGATTTCCTATTTCGGAACACTTCACCAATCTGTTGGAGTTTTGTCGACGTTATCCTCACATGACTGCAGTCTATGGCACCCAAAATATTCGGTATGACTCTGTCGTCTGGATGATCCCTCTTCTCTGCAAATCACTGAAGAGACGTTTTCTTGTGGCTTGTTCCGCAGCAGTGCCAGGCATTGCTACGTAATGTGTTAACTGTTTGGCCAGTAGTCTTGAAATAAGAGCTACGATTCTGCTTGCAGTTGCCTGAGATATCCCAGTCAAATCACCCACAACAACCTACAAACCACCATACAGTTATAACAAGGTTATTGCATGTATTATTAATGAAGGTTTTGTTATCCGATGCATGCATATTCAAAAAATAATATTTCCATACCCGGAAGAACGCTGTGGGATAAAATCGAAGGGCAAGCAACAATTGAAAAAAATGGTGCAATTGGCAGTCCATGGTTATTATCTGTATGGAGAGGTTCTTCAAATCGTGGTAGAATGTAGTTAATATTTGAATATTTGGTGAAGCGGAAACGTTGTCGAAATTCCTCCTCAGAATAGAACTCCATTGGATTTTGGGCATCTCTGATGTACCGCTTAGGAGCCGGAACATTCACTTCTGCCACGTCCTCTTCAACCATAACTTCTAGCTCCTCTTCCTCCATAACTTCCACCAATATACTCAACAATATCCATTTCGAACGAAAACGTGTAGGTTTTTTGAGGTTATCCTTTCGTTTTGTCTGCAGCAACGCAACACCAATAATTACGGTCGGGACCGTAATTGATGAATCTGAGCCCGGTATTCATAGTCGCCAATTATTTTCATTCTCCGATTGAATCTCTCATTGAGTGCAGATTTCAATTCATAGACGTCAAACAATCAACGATCGTTGCTTCACCCTCAATCTCTGATTCATGAATCTGTGATTGACCAATCTCCGATTTTTATGTATTCATAGTCGTTAAATAATCGTTGATTATTTGTCAAGTATTCATAGTCGAACATTCTCTGATTATTCGTTGAAATAATCTCCGATTCATCAATTACGGTCCCGACCGTAATTATTGGTGTTGCGTTGCTGCAGACAAAACGAAAACCTCAAAAAACCTACACGTTTTCGTTCGAAATGGATATTGTTGAGTATATGGTGGAAGTTATGGAGGAAGAGGAGCTAGAAGTTATGGATGAAGAGAACGTGGCAGAAGTGAATGTTCGCGCTCCTAAGCGGTACATCAGAGATTCTCAAAATCCAATGGAGTTCTATTCTGAGGAGGAATTTCGACAACGGTTCCGCTTCACTAAAGATTCAGTTCAGAACTACATTCTGCCACGATTTGAAGAACCTCTCCATAAATATAATAACCGTGGACTGCCAATTGCACCAATTTTTCAATTGCTGCTTGCCCTTCGATTTTATGCCACAGCGTTCTTCCAGGTATGGAAATGTTATTTTTGAATATGCATGCATTGCATAACAAAACCTTCATTAATAATACATGCAATAACCTTGTTTTAACTGTATGGTGGTTTGTAGGTTATTGTGGGTGATTTGACTGGAATATCCCAGGCAACTGCAAGCAGAATCGTAGCACGTATTTCAAGACTACTGGCCCAACAGTTACCACATTACATAGCAATGCCTGGCACTGCTGCGGAACAAGCCACAACAAAACGTCTCTTCAGTGTTTTGCAGAGAAGAAGGGATCATCCAGACGACAGGGTCATACCGAATATTTTGGGTGCCATAGACTGCAGTCATGTGAGGATAACGTCGACAAAACTCCAACAGATTGGTGAAGTGTTCCGAAATAGGAAATCCTATTTCTCTTTGAAAGTCCAGGTAGGCTAAGTGAGAAGCAAACAATAGTGTGTTACAATACCACTGCTTAAAGTTGGGAGCTGCTGTTAACTAGCAATGTCTGTTTCTATTACAGGCAGTTGTTGGACCTCGGATGGAATTTGTCGATTTAGTACCCAATTGGCCAGGTAGTACACATGACAGTAGGATATTTCAAAACAGCCGCATTCGTCACCGATTCAGCACAGGAGAATTGCCTGGAGCTCTGTTGGGTGATTCAGGCTACAGGAGTGAACCATTCATGTTCACTCCATTTCTCAATCCTGAGACAAGACCTCAAGTATGGTAAGTCTTCTTTTCCCCTGCAATTCTGTGGATACAGAATTTATATCGTACATGAGAATTTAGGCTACTGAAATTTGGTTTATGATTTAGGTTTTCCTCTTTGCAGGTACAATAGAGCCCAGAGGAAGGGGAGAAGCATTGTTGAAATAGCTTTTGGAGTGTGGAAAAGACGATTTCCTTGCGTTTCTAAAGGATTTGCCACTAAGCTTGAGACCACAACATCCATCATTATTGCCACAGCTGTCCTGCATAACATGTCTCTAATTGTGAATGATATTTGGACTGAAGACGAAGAGGAGCACCCTGAAGAAGTGCCTGTACAACCGGCATGGAATCTCCCTGCAGATGGTCTGGCAGCAAGACAAGAGGTCTTGCGTCTGTACTTTCAAGATAATAACTTATATCGTAAGGCCTCGGGTGCCGGGTGCAAGCTTTGTTAATTGACACCCAGAGGGCAGCTTGCATGTCGATTTCGTCTTCCTTTGAACGCTATGAAAGTCAAGGAGGTTAGATATCTAAGCTCCTTGATACTACGGCGCTTTCTAGTAGAGAATGGAGGAACTTTGTGTTGGCGGAAAATACCGTGATTAATTTTGCCATTGAACACGGCCTACTAGCACACGCAAACAGAACCTACTTCAGAGGCCATAAACTCATCTTCACACACCATTCCAGTTCCTCCTTCCATGCCGCCAACTCTCAAATACATGAAAGGCACTCAAACAGCTTTATCAATCATCCCAATTCCACCTCCCATGCCTTCAACCCTCAAATACAACAAACCAACTCAAACAGAAACTCAAACAGATCTCCCCTCATCTCCCTCGACCACGCATGCTACTGACGCAGCGCCTGTTGGCCATACTTCAACTAAATCTCCCGCCCACAAGTTACTCTCTTCCCCAGCACAAGCGTTGCGCAAAAAGACTCCCAGCAAATCAAAAACACCAATTCAGGCGTCGAGACGCCACCCCACGATCATCCAACCCGCTGCAACCGATGTGGCAAAAATCATCGACACACGGCTTGTACGGTACCTAAGGACAGCCCCACGTGTATAAACTGTAGGGGCAATCACGCGGCGTTCTACTTAGGGTGCAAGTATATAAAAGACGCCATCAAACACAGGCAAAAAGCATTCACCAGGCATCGAACCCATTCCGACATTCCATCACTACTCTGACTCCAAACAGCCCCTCCCCCCCTACAGCCCAGCCCACCACTGCACTCTCACAGCTACTCCAACTACTTTCACAACTCTCTGCCGTTACACTAACATAGCCACGATCGAACACAGGACTCCGAGATCGTTAGGTGCCTGCCTGGGGATTGGGCTTAAACCTGATCGCCTGGGATGGCGCCGGACGGGCCGGGGAGTACACAATAGCCCATAAATATAACATACCATAGCCCAAAAGAGTAATATATACTATTTTTCAAACAACCCGAAATGGGAGCGAAGTTGAAGAGAAATAGCCTACGTGAAATAAATCATTCATAACAACTACTGTAGGATTGGTGACCAGTTGCGCCTATGTTCCTTAACTCTCAAACGTAACCATCAACAACCCTCAGTTATACTCCAGGCTAGTTCCTCTTTGACTGCATTCCTTCCCGAATTTACACTTACACAAACCATTTACCACATCAAATCACAAAATTACTACCCGGAAATACCCTAAGCAGGCAAAAAAAACTACCAATCACAGCCCAGCAAAGTTACCCGCCGAGCCAACACGTTCAAATACAGCCATTCACAGCGCACCAGCTAGCTCACAACTCATTACAAGTCATTCTCATCTCATTTTACCCCAAATTATCAGCGAGGCTTATTAAAATCGTTTTTTTTTAACAGAATACCTACTAAAGGTCTATCAACTTTCATTCTAACCAAACCAACCCACTAGAGAGGTCTGTTCTTCCTTCCTAAAGTACATCAATCTAATAACTTAACATTTCAACTCAACATTTATTATTATTATTACTAAACTGAAGCTATTGCAACGCCGGACATGGCGCACGCTACATACTAAAGCCAGAACACCAGGCTAACAGAGCTTGTCTGCTATGACAACTGTTCATTCCCCGAAACCTATAAAATAATTAAATCTTTTCTATAATACAACTTATACCATAATGGCAATTTAAAACCATTTATCAATTTATACATGCAGCCGCCGAAGCGATTGTCGGCTTGCGGAGAAAAAACTTAATTATTATATTAAAGAACCATATTATATTGTTACGGCTGTGAGTTTGTGTCATCACTCGCCGCATGAGTCACAACTGCCGCAGGGCTGGGCTGTGTCCTGCCTCCTGTATTGCGCGCGCCTTATGCAACAGGGCTGCTAAGACAAAGGGATAGTCCAGAATATTCGTGACTGGACCAGCGATGGAAACCTCGAGAAGCCGTGAACCCTGGATGGATCTAGAAGCATTTATTGAGTCACCGGCCTGCTATATAAGTGCGACCTGTCTAGCAGTTGTTGTTGTTGTGTTTTACGAGCTAGTGTGAGCGATTATTCTGAGCGACAGAAGTGTGGTGACTTGCGAAACCTCTAGTGGAGCGGGGAAGTGAGACTCCTACAGAGGAACTGTGTTTTGAGCGAGTGTGCTTACTTAGTGCGAAGAGAAGTGATTGTGCTGCATTGTGAAACAGTGAGTGACAGAGCTAGTGCAGCTATTTCCATCCAGCGTACGGGGCCACCTCATTACGAGGGATTAACTGTGGTCTGTTGACAAGTGAAAGGGGAAGTATTCTCGACTTGAGGAAACTGGAGTAAGGTAATAATTGCTATTTGCTGTTGAGTAGTGTATATTTCTGGCCACAATAAAGTTAATTATTTCTTTAAAGCAGTAATTGGTGTTGTGCTTCCTACCCACCGTAATCCAGTTAACAAAGGTGCCACTAGGGGGTGGCACGTAACAATATTTACAAAAAGCCTCCGTGGCTTAGGCGGCAGCACGCCGGCCTCTCACCACTGGGTCCGTGGTTCAAATCCCGGTCACTCCATGTGAGATCTGTGCTGGACAAAACGGAGGCAGACAGGTTTTTCTCCGGGTACTCCGGTTTTCCCTGTCAAAATTTCATTCCAGCAACACTCTCCACTATCATTTCATTTCATCTGTCATTCACTTAATCATTGCCCCAGAGGAGTGCGTCAGGCCTCGGCAGCCGGCACAGTTCATATCCTCGTCGCTAGATGGGGGCTTCATTCATTCCATTCCTGACCCAGTCGGAGACTGGAAGCAGGCTGTGGATTTTCATTCATTATATTTACAAAATAAATCAAAATTCACCTCCCGTAAAATAAAATACACCAGACAGAGAAGCGAATTGTCGCAGCGGTAGCTGGTCTCCTAGCGCCGTTGGCCTGCTCGCTTCGCTCGCAGCCAGCGGATTCAAAACCGATTAGCAACACGGCCTGTTCGCTTCTGCGAATGTTTTTTGTTGGCTATGTTTCCCTTACGGTGTGAAACACACGTTCAATTTTTCTGCCCCATTATTTTTATTTTCGTTAATTGCAGTCTGAACGCGGTGTTCTGATTTGTTTAGTATTGGTGTTTCAGTTTAATTGCTTTTCTGTAATATTCATGTCAACTCACCTTTTTTCTGTAGTGTCTTTCTAGACGCACCATACCGTCACATTTTCTCACGAGGTACTGAGCTCTCCCCAGCGGTAACGCTCGCAATGTGCATGGGGCTGTGCTTTGATTGGCTGCTCTTTCACCCCTCCTTCATACTGGAAGGTTCGGCGCGCTGACGTCACTACCGCTATATAACCTTAGGTCTACTGGCCTACAGTGTCCACTCTTCTCCACTGATCACCACTGCTCGCTACGTACCTGCTGGGGTTATTGCCCTCTCGGGGTACCTCTTGCTGCCGGAGGCCCTTCTCCGCCGTCAAAATCTCTCTTCTGGACCTGGCTGCCTGCCCGGGCAGTCTAAACTCATCGGCCTTCACTTCGGCCAAATCTTCAACACGGATCTACTCTGCAAGTCTTGATTATAAGGACATAACTTCACCAGCCGAGGGAGTTACTACCAAGAGACTCTCTATGCTGGTCGCTTTTTATAAGGAGAATCTACCATCATCAACTCTAGTTCCGAACCCGGAACCCTGGAGTATGCCTGACTGACCTCGCACAAGCCCCGAGCGGGCGCACTAAATTACCGCCAGCTACTGATGTCCTCCGGCAGCCGGCCTACCTTCGGAAGATGTTTAAGGAGATCTGATACTTCCTGTATCACACATCAGAAGAGGTAGTAACCCTTTCACTTCATACACTCTGCCCGGATTCTTTCCGTAATAAGAGTACTTTGTTTTAATTCTACTCTGGGATGAATTTAAATTATTATTGTAGGTTATTTTATTATGCTCTTTTTATTCAGTAATTTTGTATTTAATCCTTTATAGGGAGCTACAGCTTGCAAGCAATTTACGTTTCCTGGAGAAACGAGTAATTTTTAATTGTTACTGTTTCTTATTGTCATTTTAAGGCAATTTCTTTGAAAGTATCCATTCCTTGCAATATTTGCTTTATAATAAATAAATATAATTAAAATCTAAGTTTTAACAGTTTGGTCTCTTCCCGCACTGTCCTTCGTTATCACCTCTTGTGCCTGAAACCTCATTCTATCGAAATCCCCTAAGATGTACCACATCCATTAAGGTACACCTTTTCCATGGTACCTCAACCCCGGATCGAACCCAGAACCTTCATTCTGAGACCACAAATTATATTCTAAAAAAAAAAAAAACTGGTGCAATCTAATATTTGTCTTATACATTTCAGTATATCATGGCTAGCGCGGGAGATCTGCGGGAAGGCGGAAACAATCCCAGCATATTACACAACTGGTTTCTTTCCGGAGAGCAGGTCTGTCTGGTGCCACAAGCAGCTTTGGTGAGTGAGTTGTTCCAACTTTCCAGCCATGCCAGCAATAATAGATGATAAACTGTTAAACTCTCGGGCGGCCTACAAAGGTCAACTCACCCGTTTTCAAAAATATTTAGCTACTCTACCGAAAGAGGAACAAAACCTTGATATTATATCTCAGCGTTTAAAAGCTTTTGAACAGGCGTACGAGAAATATGATCTCGTGCAACTTGAAATTGAAATCAAAAGTCCAGAACATCAATCAGATAGGGAAGAAGTAGAGAGTAATTACTTTGATACACATGCTCAGGCTGTGGCATTAGTTAGAACTTTGACCCTGGCGTTGAAGGTAGAGGAAACTCAAGGAAGAATTAGCGACCATGGGAATGGTATCAAACCATTGCTACCTAAAATTGAAATTCCGCATTTTTCAGGAAAGGAAGAGATGTGGCAATCATTCTTTGAATTGTTCAGTTCATTAGTACATGATAGTGCCACACTTCCAGAAATTCAGAAATTTCATTACTTAAAATCCATTTTGCAGGGACCACCCCTTCAACTTATAAGAGAACTCCCCTTAACAGGAGAAAACTATAACATTGCTATAGAGCTTCTTAAAGGCCGTTATGGCAATGAAAAATTATGTTTACAAAGGCATATTCAAGCCTTATTTAGCCTGCCCACCTTGCGAGCTGACAGCTTGTCAACACTGCGAGCCTTAAGTGACATGGTCCAACTACATGTCAGAGCATTGGCACGGTTGAATCAACCGGTCGAGCATTGGGATCTATTCTTAATTCACTTGGTTACTTCTAAATTTGATTCATCAACCTTAAAGGCATGGGAGAGGGAACTAACAAATGACACTTCATATACCTATGATTCGTTGCTTACGTTTATAAATAATAGATGTCAGGTTTTGTCAGCTGAAGCCTGTCATATGTCAGGAAGTGCAGATAACAAATCTAATGTTGTGAAGCCAGTCGGTGCTAAAATAAACAAATCTGCTGTCTTTACTGTTCAACATAATTCAACAGATTGTATTCTCTGTAAAGCACCTCAGGTTATATTCCTGCGTTGCCTTTAAAGCCCTTTCTACCGACGAAAGACGCAAATTAATAGCTCAAAAAAGATATTGCTACAACTGTCTGTCAGCTAGGCATATGGTGCCTGATTGCTTATCTAAAAATACTTGCTCCCATTGCAAGGCTCAACATCATACCTTGCTTCATAGGTTTGAAAAGCCACGTCAGGCTCCTTCCCCTGGATGTTCTAAAGATATATCCCCAGGAGCCAATGCGCAATCTTATACTCAGAGCTCTAGCTCAATTCGTAGTTCCCAGGTGCTACTATCAACCGTGTTATTAAATGTTCAAGATTCCTCTGGTAGATGGCTTGAAGCACGTGCCTTATTGGATAATGCCGCCACCCATGACTTCATAAGTGAGCGTCTCATTAAGAAACTTGGTCTTCCCAAGCAACCTACATTAATTCAGGTTACCGGTATTAACAATAGCAATGTTAAATCTTTGCATTTTGTTCGTGTTCACATCAAAGATGCTGTGAATTGTAACACAACATTTCAGTTGAATTGTCTTGCCATTGATACTATTGGCAGTAATACCCCTAGTAATTCTTTTGAAATTAGAAATTGGCAATTTCCTCATAACATTCAGTTGGCAGATCCAACATTTAATACGAGCGCTCCGGTAGACATACTTCTCAGTGCCCAAGTATTTTGGCAATCTCTCCTTAGCTCTAAGGTTAAAATATCACCAGGAGTGTTTGCTCATCATACCAAGCTAGGTTGGTTAGTAACGGGTCAAGTCCCTCGTAAGTCATTTCAAAATTTCTCTCAATGTCATTTTGTTAATACAAGTCTCGATTACAACTTAGAAAGATTTTGGAAAATCGAAACTATAGATTCAGTTTCACCTTCCTCGGTTGAAAATGAAATGTGTGAAAAACTGTTTCGCGAAACGACCAAACGCAATTCAGAGGGTAGATTTGTCGTAACAATGCCCCGAGTGGATAATCCACCTCTTTTATTTGAAACACACCCTAGGGCTCTTAGAGCACTCTATGCTGTGGAAAGCAAATTTAAACGTGACCCTGTTGTTAAAACTCAATACTCCACATTTATGGAGGAATATGAGGCACTTGATCACATGGAGGTTGTTACCAAGAAAGATGATGCTTCTTATACCCCATCTGAAGTCATTTACCTCAATCATCATCCAGTTTGGAAGAATGAGATTTTAAAGGAAAACATAAGAGTGGTCTTTAATGGCTCTGCATTGGATGCCAATGGAACTTCTCTGAATGACACATTATTATCAGGCCCTCCAATTCAATCTGACATTTCTTCTGTTTTGATGAATTTTCGCTTGTTCCCTATCGCAGTGATATCTGATATCAAGCAGATGTATAGGCAGATTTTGGTCGATCAACAACAGCGCGACCTTCAGAGAATTCTTTGGCGCGACGAGCCTACTAAACCTGTCAAGATTTTTCGGCTAAAAACATTAACCTATGGACTAAAGCCCTCTGCTTTTTTAGCCATACGTACGTTGAAATTACTTGCTGAACAGGATGGCCCGTTGTATTCTCCTAAGGCTTCTGAAGTGTTAAAATCATCATTTTACGTTGACGATTTTCTTCATTCATTTGAGTCAGTATCTGAAGCACTGCAGGTCTCTAAAGATTTGACAGCTTTGCTTTTGGGAGGCGGATTTTCCTTGTGCAAGTGGAACTCTAATTCGGAAGAATTTCTTTCTAAATTTCCATTAACTTCAGTCTATAACGACTCAGTAGAGCTTCTTCAAGAAAGTAATTCTATCAAAACTCTAGGCATCTATTGGAGTCCTCAAAAGGATTTTTTTCTTTTTCAAAATTAATCTCAGTGACATCAAACCGCAAACTAAGCGGCAAATTTTGTCTGAGATTGCAAAGATATTTGATCCTCTCCAATTTTTGGCGCCAATTATTGTCACAGCAAAGCTTTTCATGCAGGACCTTTGGTCCTTGAAAACTGGTTGGGATGAACCAGTTCCTTCAGAGTTGCAAAAAAATTGGATTTCTTATAGAAATAGTTTGGAAGATCTCTCCAATGTTATTATCCCGCGAGTGATTATTCCCTTTCCCCCCTGTGGAGGATATGAACTTCACATCTTTGCCGATAGCTCATTGAAAGCTTATGGGTGTTGTGCGTATATTGTTTGCCGTAATTTTGTCCAGTCATATTTCTTTTCCAATTTAATTTGCGCTAAGTCAAAGGTGGCCCCTCTTAAATCTTTATCCTTGCCACGACTGGAACTTTGTGCTGCTCTTCTGGCGGTTGAATTATCGGTCAAAATCCGCCAATCTTTGAAAATCCGATTTATTAAAACTTACTTTTGGAGTGACTCAGCCATCACGTTGGCATGGATTGCCAAACCTCCCTCGCATTGGCAGGTGTTTGTAGCTAATAGAGTGTCCAAAATTCAACAATTGTCTAACTTTGAACAATGGCATCATGTATCTGGCAAGGAGAACCCTGCAGATGTCATTTCTCGGGGATGTTCCCCTCTTATGTTGGCTAACCTGACATTATACTGGCACGGTCCCCCTTGGCTTCTGCAAGAACCTTCCGCTTGGCCAAATTTTCCTCTTCCGGAGTTATCAGACTTACCGGATGCTGGTAAGATTACTGGATCTTCTCTTCTCGTTTCTGACTCTCCCCTTCTCTTGCAGCGATATTCCTCTTTCCATAAATTGGTGAGGGTTATGGCTTATCTCCTTCGATGGAAATATTTTGTGGTAGAACAACCTCTTTTTTCTAAGCCATATTTAACCCTTTCTGAATTAGGTTTAGCCACTACAAAAATCTTATGGCTTACTCAACAAGAAATATTCTCTGAAGAATGCCAGGTGTTGTCCCAAGGTCAATCCCTTAAGAAATCGAGTAGGCTTTCCTCACTCGCCCCTTTTTTGGATACTGATGGTTTACTAAGAGTAGGAGGACGTTTATCTTTGGCTGATCTTTCCGAGGATAAAAAACACCCAATTATTCTTCCTTCAAAGCATCATGTCACTTCCCTAATCATTCGTCAGTATCATTACCAGCATCTTCATGCTGGAACTCGTACATTACTTTCTGTCATTCGTGAAAGGTATTGGCCCATAAACGGAGTCCATGAAGTTACCTCTGTTATCCGGAAGTGCATTCCATGTTTTAAATCCAACCCTAAAATTACCACTCAGCTCATGGGTGATCTTCCCAACTTTAGATCTGTGCCTGCTAGACCCTTTGCCTTTACGGGGGTGGATTATTCCGGGCCTTTTGTTTACAGAAGAAATTCTCCTGAGGCCAAAAAATGTATTTTTGGAAAACTCTATATTTCGCTGTTTGTATGTATGGTCACCGGAGCAGTTCACTTAGAACTAGTTACCAACGCCTCTACTGCTTATTTTTTGGCAGCTTTTGCCAGATTTTCTGCCCGCCGAGGTCTTCCTTCTGAAGTATTCTCAGACAATGCTAAAAATTTTATCGGAGCTTCTGAGCAAATTAAGAGAGCTCTTACTCAAAATTCAGCGCTGGAAAGGATTACTGATTATGCTCACCAGAGAAATTTCAAGTGGCACTTCATCCCCCCTTATGCACCTCATCAAGGTGGGCGGTGGGAGTCTTGTGTGAAACTCACCAAGAAGCACCTTAGACGTGTTTGTGGCCACACCCCCTTTCTCATGAAGAGTTTAATTCCTTAATTATTTTTATTGAGGGCATAATTAATTCTCGTCCTTTATCACCCTTATCTAATGATCCTTCAGATCTTCTACCATTAACGCCAGGCCATTTTCTTATCGGTGGTCCGTTGACTGCCTCCCCACCTTTGTTATATTCTAATTCTCAATCTTCTTTAGCCATTTCTTGGCGCAAAATTGAAAGTTTGCGCAATAATTTTTGGCGCCGCTGGAGGTTGGAATACCTCAGTTTGCTTCAGCAGCGTGGTAAATGGCTTGTTTCCTGCTCTAACCTTCAGGTGGGGGACTTGGTGCTTTTGAAAGACCCTAGTCCTCCTCTTGTTTGGAATTTGGGTAGGGTTGTTGAGTGCTTTCCTGGCAGAGATGGTAGGGTTCGCGTGGTAAAACTGCAGACTTCTGCTGGTCATTTTCTTTGGCCAATCACCATGATTGCTCCTTTGCCACGCGAGGCCTAACTTCTGCGCTTTCTTACTGCAATTTTTTCTCGCCCCTCCCAGCATGTTCGCTTCTGCGAATGTTTTTTGTTGGCTATGTTTCCCTTACGGTGTGAAACACACGTTCAATTTTTCTGCCCCATTATTTTTATTTTCGTTAATTGCAGTCTGAACGCGGTGTTCTGATTTGTTTAGTATTGGTGTTTCAGTTTAATTGCTTTTCTGTAATATTCATGTCAACTCACCTTTTTTCTGTAGTGTCTTTCTAGACGCACTATACCGTCACATTTTCTCACGAGGTACTGAGCTCTCCCCAGCGGTAACGCTCGCAATGTGCATGGGGCTGTGCTTTGATTGGCTGCTCTTTCACCCCTCCTTCATACTGGAAGGTTCGGCGCGCTGACGTCACTACCGCTATATAACCTTAGGTCTACTGGCCTACAGTGTCCACTCTTCTCCACTGATCACCACTGCTCGCTACGTACCTGCTGGGGTTATTGCCCTCTCGGGGTACCTCTTGCTGCCGGAGGCCCTTCTCCGCCGTCAAAATCTCTCTTCTGGACCTGGTTGCCTGCCCGGGCAGTCTAAACTCATCGGCCTTCACTTCGGCCAAATCTTCAACACGGATCTACTCTGCAAGTCTTGATTATAAGGACATAACTTCACCAGCCGAGGGAGTTACTACCAAGAGACTCTCTATGCTGGTCGCTTTTTATAAGGAGAATCTACCATCATCAACTCTAGTTCCGAACCCGGAACCCTGGAGTATGCCTGACTGACCTCGCACAAGCCCCGAGCGGGCGCACTAAATTACCGCCAGCTACTGATGTCCTCCGGCAGCCGGCCTACCTTCGGAAGATGTTTAAGGAGATCTGATACTTCCTGTATCACACATCAGAAGAGGTGGTAACCCTTTCACTTCATACACTCTGCCCGGATTCTTTCCGTAATAAGAGTACTTTGTTTTAATTCTACTCTGGGATGAATTTAAATTATTATTGTAGGTTATTTTATTATGCTCTTTTTATTCAGTAATTTTGTATTTAATCCTTTATAGGGAGCTACAGCTTGCAAGCAATTTACGTTTCCTGGAGAAACGAGTAATTTTTAATTGTTACTGTTTCTTATTGTCATTTTAAGGCAATTTCTTTGAAAGTATCCATTCCTTGCAATATTTGCTTTATAATAAATAAATATCATTAAAATCTAAGTTTTAACATTTTGGTCTCTTCCCGCACTGTCCTTCGTTATCACCTCTTGTGCCTGAAACCTCATTCTATCGAAATCCCCTAAGATGTACCACATCCATTAAGGTACACCTTTTCCACGGCCTACTGAATTCAAATGGGTTCTTTAACATGCCAACAACGTATGACATCCATGTCGTGATTTTTGTCGCCTTTCAAAAATCACTTACCACGGCCAGGGGCGAACCTGCAAGCTTGGGGTTGGTATTCCGACACGTTAACCACTCACCCACCGTGGCAAGCACTATCAAGATGATGGAGCGTAATGTGGTTTATCTTCATCGAAAAGGAATTTTAAAGTTTGGCACTATTGTTATGAAACTTCAGTTCAATAGAGCAGGCCTTCATGTGTAGGCTAGGCTGATGTTCAATGTTTTTAAAGTGTAAACTACTGTGACTGTGATATTCACGTTGTCATGTACTGGTATTCGTGATGTAGTAAACCAAACAATACTTCATGTAATTATAATACGTATTTAATTTTCAAAAGTTTCACATTCTTTGGCATCAAGTACTCAGGCATGATTCTTTCACATTAATGATAAACGCGACAAAAAATATTTTGAAGTTTTTGTGCGATATATTTACGAATCATTGTTTCTGGTTAAGATAATGTTCGCGAATTAAAGCGATAAGGCCATCTTAAAGCGAAATTCAATTACTTCGCGATAAGCGCGATATTACAGCGAAATCTGTAGTGAATAAAGAGCTTGAAATGTTGTTCCAAGATTATGTATGAAAAGAAAGGGAAGAGCGAACAAGGACTCATCAACAGGACAGAAATATCTGTTATCTTTAATGCTCTAGAAAATCTCTTTAAGGCATGACATCAAAGAAAAGGGTTTGACTCCATGCTTCTTGCGAAATGAAATGCTTGGAATATTTTTCTTGGGGTGGCTGGTAATCCCACACCAGCCTGTCTTCTCACGGCACTGTAAAATCCTGGAATCCGTAATGATGTCTACAAGCAGCACGATTGACTGGTGTATTTCAGCTTCATGGTCAGGTAAAATTTAAAAAAGTGATCACAGACAGTAGCGAAGATGGGTCGCTCGACAAGTGTTAAGGTGCACAGCAGAGCTACACAGTTTGCGAGAGAAGAACTTAATGCCATTGTGTCGAAAACAAAGAACTGTATTCATATGTCAAGGGAAATCAAACACATGTTTCGTTCATACCGAGACGAACACTTCCCAGATATGTCAATCTCATTGTATCCCGAGCCTGTATTGAGTAGATGGGAAAGTTGGTTTAAAGCTGCCTCTTACATACATGCAAATGTAGATATCCTCCACTCATTTTTCAAACAGTTGTCACTGAAACCTGTACCAGTGGTAAACTGGTTGGCAGAAATGGAAAACACCAGATTTTTCATCTGGTAAAATCCCAAGCAGCATTCGTTTTTGAAAATTGCAAGTTTATTGCAGACGTTTTTTTGGAATTAGAAGGGTCTAATTAAATATCTATATTCTCAACTGCTTGTTTCCAAAATAACACAACCGAAGGATATAATGAATGTAATTGCTTCTGGCCATTTTGGTGACCTAGTTAGCTAATGTTGTTTTAAGGGGCAGCAGTAAGATTATTGAAGGGTTAAGTGAATCGTTGAAAAGTGAAGCGACTTTCCTCTTCCAAAATGATAGTGTCTTAGTTGTAAAGAAAATTGAAAAGCACATGCTCCAAGTGATGCTAACATTTTATTTGGACTTTTGAATGATTTGTTTCATACAACTAATGTAATTCAATCAAACTATACAATTGTTTCGTCACTGAGTGATGAAGTACAAAAACTTTTAAATGATAAAGCAGTCTGATATTATTGCTGGGTACAAATTGAAGAAAATCCTGGTCAACAAGTTGAAATAATTCAGTCACAGCTGCACAAACTCGGCTTCTGCTCGGCTTATCCCAACGGAAGTGCGTTCCATTGAAATATTTCCGATCACTTTCCCGATTGTCACCGCCTTCTTCGCGCTGGTTTCGATACCGACCGATAAAGTTCTCATAGTACCTCAAATAATCTATGATTGAAGCTGTAATTCAGGAATCAGAGATTGGCGGAAATAATCGGAGATCGATGAATCACTGATTCATGAATCACAGATTGTTGGACGACTATGAATACATGCGACGAATAATTGGAGATCCACACATAATCACTGATTCAGGAATCGGAGATTAGAGAGCAAATAATTGACGGCTATGAATACCGCCCTTAGACACTAACATTTTGGAAGAGGAAGGTCGCTTTACTTTTCAACGATTCACTAAGGGCGGTATTCATAATCGTCAATTATTTGCTCTCTAATCTCTGATTCCTGAATCAGTGATTATGTGTGGATCTCCAATTATTCGTCGCATGTATTCATAGTCGTCCAACAATCTGTGATTCATGAATCATTGATTCGTCGATCTCCGATTATTTGCGCCAATCTCTGATTCATGAATTACAGCTTCAATCATAGATTATTTGAGGTACTATGAGAACGTTATCGTTCGGTATCGAAACCAGCGCGAAGAAGGCGGCGACAATCGGGAAAGTGATCGGAAATCTTTCAATGGAACGCACTTCCGTAGGGATAAGCCGAGCAGAAGCCGACTTTGTGCAGTTGTGACTGAATTATTTCAACTTGTTGACTAGAATTTTCTTCAATTTGTACCCAGCAATAATATCAGACTGCTTCAACATTTAAAAGCCAGACAATTTTTGTACTTTTTCACTCAGTGACGAAACAGTTGTATAGTTTGATTGAATTACATTAATTGGATGTAACAAATCATTCTAAAGTCCAAATAAAATTCTAGCATCACTTGGGGACATGTGCTTTTCAATTTTCTTTACAACTAAGATACTAACATTTTGGAAGAGGAAAGTCGCTTCACTTTTCAACCATTCACTAAACCCTTCAATAATCTTACTAACTAGGTCACCAACATGGCCAGAAGCAATTACATTCATTATATCCTTCAGTTGTGTTTTTGAAACAAGCAATTGAGAATATGGATATTAATTAAGATCCTTCTAATTCCAAAACAACGTCTGCAATAAACTTTCAATCTTCAAAAACTAATGCTGCTTGGGATTTTACCAGTTTGCAAAATCTGGCATCTTCCATTTCTGCCAACAAGTTTACCACTCGTACAGGTTTCAATGACACTGTTTGAAAAATGAGTGGAGGTTATCTACATTTGCATCTGTGTAAGAGGCAGCTTTAAATCAACTTCCCCATCTACTGAACACAGGCTCGGGATACAATGAAATTGCCATATCTGGGAAGTATTCGTCTAGGTAGGAACGAAACATGTGTTTGATTTCCTTTGACATATGAAAACAGTTCTTTGTTTTCGATACTATGGCATTAAGTTCTTCACTCGCAAACGGTTTATCTCTGCTGTGCACCGTAATACTTGTCGAGCGACCCATCTTCGCAACTGTCTGTGATCACTTTTTATTTTATTTTATTTTATTTTATCTGACCACAAAGCTGAAATACACCAGTCAATCGTGCTGGTTTGGATTTCATAGTACCGTGAGGAAACAGGCTGGTGTGGGATTACCTGCCACCCCAAGAAAAATATTGTATACATTTCATTTCGCAAGAAGCCTGGAGCCTAACCCTTTTCTTTGATGCCATGCCTTAAAGAGATTTTCCAGAACATTAATGATAACAGATATTTCCGTCCTGTTGATGAGTCTTTGTTCGCTTTTCCCTTTCTTTTCATACATACCGGTAATCTTGAAACAGCATTTCCAGCTCGTTATTCA
The DNA here is from genome assembly GCA_946902985.2 of Meconema thalassinum. Classification (NCBI taxonomy): domain Eukaryota; kingdom Metazoa; phylum Arthropoda; class Insecta; order Orthoptera; family Tettigoniidae; genus Meconema; species Meconema thalassinum. Next base: position 1,334,971,102 of record OX336388.2, read on the forward strand.
CTACAGATTTCGCTGTAATATCGCGCTTATCGCGAAATAATTGAATTTCGCTTTAAAATTGTCTTATCGCTTTAATTCGCAAACATTATCTCAACCAGAAATATATGTTTAGTAATGGTATCGCATAATCGCTTCAAAATACTTTCCGTCACGTTTATCGTTAATGCGAAAAAATCATGCCTGAGATGTTGATGCCAAATAATGTGAAACTTGTGAGAATTAAATACGTATTTTAATTACATGGAGTATTGTTTGGTTTACCACATCACGAATACCAGTACATGACAACGTGAATATCACAGTTTCAGTAGTTTACACTTTAAAAACATTGAACATCAGCCTAGCATACACATGAAGACTTGCTCTATTGAATTGAAGTTTCATGACAATAGTGCCACTAGTCCAAACTTTAAAATTCCTTTTCGATAGAAAACAACATTACGCTCCATCATCTTGAAAGTACAGACGCAAGATCTCTTGTGTTGCTGCCAGACCATCTGCAGGGAGATTCCATGCCGGTTGTACAGGCACTTCTTCGGGGTGCTCTTCTTCGTATTCAGTCCAAATATCATTAATAATTAGAGAAATGTTACGCAGGACAGCTGTGGCAATAATAATGGATGTTGTAGTCTCAAGCTTAGTGGTCAATCCTTTAGAAACACAAGGAAATCGTCTTTTCCACACTCTAAAAGCTCTTTCAACAATGTTTCTACCCTTCCTCTGAGCTCTATTGTACCTGCAAAGAGGAAAACCTAAATCATTAACCAAATTCCAGTAAATTCTCATGTCAGATATAAATTCTGGATCCACATAATTGCAGGGGAAAAGGCAAGACTTACCATACTTGAGGTCTTGTCTCAGGATCGAGAAATGGAGTGAACATGAATGGCTCACTCCTGTAGCCTGAATCACCCAACAGAGCTCCAGGCAATTCTCCTGTGCTGAATCGGTGACGAATGCGGCTGTTTTGAAATATTCCGCTGTCATGCTGTCTGGCCAATTGGGTACTAAATCGACAAATTCCATCCGAGGTCCAACAACTGCCTGTAATAAAAACAGACATTGCTAGTTATCAGCAGCTCCCAACGTTAAGCAGTGGTATTGTAACACACTATTGTTTGCTTCTCACTTAGCCTACCTGAACATTCAAAGAGAAATAGGATTTCATATTTCGGTACACTTCACCAATCTGTTGAGTTTTGTCGACGTTATCCTCTCATGACTGCAGTATATGGCACCCAAAATTTTCGGTATGGCCCTGTCGTCTGGATGATCCCTTCTTCTCTGCAACTCACTGAAGATACGTTTTGTTGTGGCTTGTTCCGCAGCAGTGCCAGGCATTGCTATGTAATGTGGTAACTGTTGGGCCAGTAGTCTTGAAATACGAGCTACGATTCTGCTTGCAGTTGCCTGGGATATTCCAGTCAAATCACCCACAACAACCTGCAAACCACCATATAGTTAAAACTGAGTTATTGCATTTATTATTTATGGAAATTTTGTTATCCAATGTATGCATATTCAAAAATAACATTTCCATACCTGGAAGGACGTTGTGGCATAAAATCGAAGGGCAAGCAGTAATTGAAAAATTGGTGCAATTGGCAGTCCACGGTTATTATATTTATGGAGAGGTTCTTCAAATCGTGGCAGAATGTAGTTCTGCACTGCATCTTTGGTGAAGCGGAACCGTTGTCGAAATTCCTCCTCAGAATAGAACTCCAGTGGATTTTGAGCATCTCTGATGAACCGCTTAGGAGCGCGAACATTCAATTCTGCCACGTCCTCTTCAACCATAACTTCTAGCTCCTCTTCCTCCATAACTTCCACCACATACTCAACAATATCCATTTCGAACGCAAATGAGTAGGTTTTTTGAGGTCATCCTTTCGTTTTGTCTGCAGCAACGCAACACCAATAATTACGGTCGGGACCGTAATTGATGAATCTGAGATTATTTCAACGAATAATCAGAGAATGTTCGACTATGAATACTTGACAAATAATCAATGATTATTTAACGACTATGAATACATAAAAATCGGAGATTGGTCAATCACAGATTCATGAATCAGAGATTGAGGACGAAGCAACGATCGTTGATTGTTTGACGTCTATGAATTGAAATCTGCACTCAATGAGAGATTCAATCGGAGATTGAAAATAATTGGCGACTATGAATACCGGGCTAAATCCTTCAATAATCTTACTGCCGCCCCTTAAAATAACAATAACTAACTAGGCCACCAACATGGCCAGAAGCAATTACATTCATTATATCCTTCAGGTGTGTTATTTTTGAAACAAGCAATTGAGAATATAGATATTAATTAGACCCTTCTAATTCCAAAACAACGTCTGCAATAAACTTGCAATTTTCAAAAACTAATGCTGCTTGGGATTTTACCAGTTTGAAAAATCTGGTATCTTCCATTTCTGCCAACCAGTTTACCACTGGTACAGGTTTCAGTGACAACTGTTTGAAAAATGAGTGGAGGATATCTACATTTGCATGTATGTAAGAGGCAGCCAACTTCCCCATCTACTCAACACAGGCTCGGGAAACAATGAAATTAACATATCTGGGAAGTATTCGTCTAGGTATGAACGAAACATTTGTTTGATTTCTCTTGGCATATGAAAACAGTTCTTTGTTTTCGACACAATGGCATTAAGTTCTTCACTCGCAAACTGTTTAGCTTTGCTGTGCACCGTAACACATGTCGAGCGACCCGTCTTCGCTACTGTATGTGATCACTTTCTTTAATTTTACCTGACCACGAAGCTGAAATACACCCGTCAATCGTGCTGCTTGTAGACGTAATTACGGATTCCAGGATTGCACAGTGCCGTGAGGAGATTGGCTGGTGTGGGATTACCAGCCACCCCAAGAAAAATATTCCAAACATTTCATTTCGTAAGAAGCCTGGAGCCAAACCCTTTTCTTTGACGTCATGCCTTAAAGAGATTTTCCATAACATTAAAGATACAGATATTTCTGTCCTATTGATGAGTCTTGGTTCGCTCTTCCCTTTCTTTTCATACATAATCTTGGAACAACCTTTCAAGCTCGTTATTCACTACAGATTTCGCTGTAATATCGCACGTACCGTGAAATAATTGAATTTCGTTTTTAAAATGGCATTATCACTTTAATTCGCGAACATTATCTTAACCAGAAACATATGATACGCAATGATATCGCAAAATCACTTCAAAATATGTTTTGTTGTTTTTATCGTTCATGCGAAAAAATCATGCCTGAGGATGCCAAAGAATGTAAAACTTTTGAGAATTAAATACGTATTTTAATTACATGAAGCATTGTTTGGTTTACTACATCACGAATACCAGTACAGGACAACGTGAATATCACAGTCACAGTAGTTTACACTTTAAAAGCATTGAACATCAGCCTAGCCTACACATGAAGACCTGCTCTATTGAATTTAAGTTTTGGGACAAGAGTGCCACTAGTCCAAACTTTAAAATTCCTTTTCGATGAAGACAAACCACATTACGCTCCATCATCTTGATCGTACAGACGCAAGACCTCTTGTCTTGCTGCCAGACCATCTGCAGGGAGATTTCATGCCGGTTGTCCAGGCACTTCTTCAGGGTGCTCCTCTTCGTCTTCAGTCCAAATATCATTAACAATTAGAGACATGTTAAGCAGGACGGCTGTGGAAATAATAATAGATGTTGTAGTCTCAAGCTTAGTGGCCAATTCTTTATAGACACAAGGAAATCGTCTTTTCCACACTCCAAAAGCTCTTTCAACAATGCTTCTCCCCTTCCTCTGGGCTCTATTGTACCTGCAAAGAGGAAAACCTAAATCATTAACCAAATTTCAGTAAATTCTCATGTAAGATATAAATTCTGGATCCACAGAATTTCAGGGGAAAAGGCAAGACTTACCATACTTGAGGTCTTGTCTCAGGATCGAGAAATGGAGTGAACATGAATGGCTCACTCCTGTAGCCTGAATCACCCAACAGAGCTCCAGGCAATTCTCCTGTGCTGAATCGGTGACGAATGCGGCTGTTTTGAAATATCCTGCTGCCATTTGTACTACCTGGCCAATTGGGTACTAAATCGACAAATTCCATCCAAGGTCCAACAACTGCCTGTAATAAAAACGGACATTGCCAGTTAACAGCAGCTCCCAACTTGAAGCAGTGGTATTGTAACACACTATTGTTTGCTTCTCACTTAGCCTACCTGGACATACAAAGAGAAATAGGATTTCCTATTTCGGAACACTTCACCAATCTGTTGGAGTTTTGTCGACGTTATCCTCACATGACTGCAGTCTATGGCACCCAAAATATTCGGTATGACTCTGTCGTCTGGATGATCCCTCTTCTCTGCAAATCACTGAAGAGACGTTTTCTTGTGGCTTGTTCCGCAGCAGTGCCAGGCATTGCTACGTAATGTGTTAACTGTTTGGCCAGTAGTCTTGAAATAAGAGCTACGATTCTGCTTGCAGTTGCCTGAGATATCCCAGTCAAATCACCCACAACAACCTACAAACCACCATACAGTTATAACAAGGTTATTGCATGTATTATTAATGAAGGTTTTGTTATCCGATGCATGCATATTCAAAAAATAATATTTCCATACCCGGAAGAACGCTGTGGGATAAAATCGAAGGGCAAGCAACAATTGAAAAAAATGGTGCAATTGGCAGTCCATGGTTATTATCTTTATGGAGAGGTTCTTCAAATCGTGGTAGAATGTAGTTAATATTTGAATATTTGGTGAAGCGGAAACGTTGTCGAAATTCCTCCTCAGAATAGAACTCCATTGGATTTTGGGCATCTCTGATGTACCGCTTAGGAGCCGGAACATTCACTTCTGCCACGTCCTCTTCAACCATAACTTCTAGCTCCTCTTCCTCCATAACTTCCACCAATATACTCAACAATATCCATTTCGAACGAAAACGTGTAGGTTTTTTGAGGTTATCCTTTCGTTTTGTCTGCAGCAACGCAACACCAATAATTACGGTCGGGACCGTAATTGATGAATCTGAGCCCGGTATTCATAGTCGCCAATTATTTTCATTCTCCGATTGAATCTCTCATTGAGTGCAGATTTCAATTCATAGACGTCAAACAATCAACGATCGTTGCTTCACCCTCAATCTCTGATTCATGAATCTGTGATTGACCAATCTCCGATTTTTATGTATTCATAGTCGTTAAATAATCGTTGATTATTTGTCAAGTATTCATAGTCGAACATTCTCTGATTATTCGTTGAAATAATCTCCGATTCATCAATTACGGTCCCGACCGTAATTATTGGTGTTGCGTTGCTGCAGACAAAACGAAAACCTCAAAAAACCTACACGTTTTCGTTCGAAATGGATATTGTTGAGTATATGGTGGAAGTTATGGAGGAAGAGGAGCTAGAAGTTATGGATGAAGAGAACGTGGCAGAAGTGAATGTTCGCGCTCCTAAGCGGTACATCAGAGATTCTCAAAATCCAATGGAGTTCTATTCTGAGGAGGAATTTCGACAACGGTTCCGCTTCACTAAAGATTCAGTTCAGAACTACATTCTGCCACGATTTGAAGAACCTCTCCATAAATATAATAACCGTGGACTGCCAATTGCACCAATTTTTCAATTGCTGCTTGCCCTTCGATTTTATGCCACAGCGTTCTTCCAGGTATGGAAATGTTATTTTTGAATATGCATGCATTGCATAACAAAACCTTCATTAATAATACATGCAATAACCTTGTTTTAACTGTATGGTGGTTTGTAGGTTATTGTGGGTGATTTGACTGGAATATCCCAGGCAACTGCAAGCAGAATCGTAGCTCGTATTTCAAGACTACTGGCCCAACAGTTACCACATTACATAGCAATGCCTGGCACTGCTGCGGAACAAGCCACAACAAAACGTCTCTTCAGTGTTTTGCAGAGAAGAAGGGATCATCCAGACGACAGGGTCATACCGAATATTTTGGGTGCCATAGACTGCAGTCATGTGAGGATAACGTCGACAAAACTCCAACAGATTGGTGAAGTGTTCCGAAATAGGAAATCCTATTTCTCTTTGAAAGTCCAGGTAGGCTAAGTGAGAAGCAAACAATAGTGTGTTACAATACCACTGCTTAAAGTTGGGAGCTGCTGTTAACTAGCAATGTCTGTTTCTATTACAGGCAGTTGTTGGACCTCGGATGGAATTTGTCGATTTAGTACCCAATTGGCCAGGTAGTACACATGACAGTAGGATATTTCAAAACAGCCGCATTCGTCACCGATTCAGCACAGGAGAATTGCCTGGAGCTCTGTTGGGTGATTCAGGCTACAGGAGTGAACCATTCATGTTCACTCCATTTCTCAATCCTGAGACAAGACCTCAAGTATGGTAAGTCTTCTTTTCCCCTGCAATTCTGTGGATACAGAATTTATATCGTACATGAGAATTTAGGCTACTGAAATTTGGTTTATGATTTAGGTTTTCCTCTTTGCAGGTACAATAGAGCCCAGAGGAAGGGGAGAAGCATTGTTGAAATAGCTTTTGGAGTGTGGAAAAGACGATTTCCTTGCGTTTCTAAAGGATTTGCCACTAAGCTTGAGACCACAACATCCATCATTATTGCCACAGCTGTCCTGCATAACATGTCTCTAATTGTGAATGATATTTGGACTGAAGACGAAGAGGAGCACCCTGAAGAAGTGCCTGTACAACCGGCATGGAATCTCCCTGCAGATGGTCTGGCAGCAAGACAAGAGGTCTTGCGTCTGTACTTTCAAGATAATAACTTATATCGTAAGGCCTCGGGTGCCGGGTGCAAGCTTTGTTAATTGACACCCAGAGGGCAGCTTGCATGTCGATTTCGTCTTCCTTTGAACGCTATGAAAGTCAAGGAGGTTAGATATCTAAGCTCCTTGATACTACGGCGCTTTCTAGTAGAGAATGGAGGAACTTTGTGTTGGCGGAAAATACCGTGATTAATTTTGCCATTGAACACGGCCTACTAGCACACGCAAACAGAACCTACTTCAGAGGCCATAAACTCATCTTCACACACCATTCCAGTTCCTCCTTCCATGCCGCCAACTCTCAAATACATGAAAGGCACTCAAACAGCTTTATCAATCATCCCAATTCCACCTCCCATGCCTTCAACCCTCAAATACAACAAACCAACTCAAACAGAAACTCAAACAGATCTCCCCTCATCTCCCTCGACCACGCATGCTACTGACGCAGCGCCTGTTGGCCATACTTCAACTAAATCTCCCGCCCACAAGTTACTCTCTTCCCCAGCACAAGCGTTGCGCAAAAAGACTCCCAGCAAATCAAAAACACCAATTCAGGCGTCGAGACGCCACCCCACGATCATCCAACCCGCTGCAACCGATGTGGCAAAAATCATCGACACACGGCTTGTACGGTACCTAAGGACAGCCCCACGTGTATAAACTGTAGGGGCAATCACGCGGCGTTCTACTTAGGGTGCAAGTATATAAAAGACGCCATCAAACACAGGCAAAAAGCATTCACCAGGCATCGAACCCATTCCGACATTCCATCACTACTCTGACTCCAAACAGCCCCTCCCCCCCTACAGCCCAGCCCACCACTGCACTCTCACAGCTACTCCAACTACTTTCACAACTCTCTGCCGTTACACTAACATAGCCACGATCGAACACAGGACTCCGAGATCGTTAGGTGCCTGCCTGGGGATTGGGCTTAAACCTGATCGCCTGGGATGGCGCCGGACGGGCCGGGGAGTACACAATAGCCCATAAATATAACATACCATAGCCCAAAAGAGTAATATATACTATTTTTCAAACAACCCGAAATGGGAGCGAAGTTGAAGAGAAATAGCCTACGTGAAATAAATCATTCATAACAACTACTGTAGGATTGGTGACCAGTTGCGCCTATGTTCCTTAACTCTCAAACGTAACCATCAACAACCCTCAGTTATACTCCAGGCTAGTTCCTCTTTGACTGCATTCCTTCCCGAATTTACACTTACACAAACCATTTACCACATCAAATCACAAAATTACTACCCGGAAATACCCTAAGCAGGCAAAAAAAACTACCAATCACAGCCCAGCAAAGTTACCCGCCGAGCCAACACGTTCAAATACAGCCATTCACAGCGCACCAGCTAGCTCACAACTCATTACAAGTCATTCTCATCTCATTTTACCCCAAATTATCAGCGAGGCTTATTAAAATCGTTTTTTTTTTAACAGAATACCTACTAAAGGTCTATCAACTTTCATTCTAACCAAACCAACCCACTAGAGAGGTCTGTTCTTCCTTCCTAAAGTACATCAATCTAATAACTTAACATTTCAACTCAACATTTATTATTATTATTACTAAACTGAAGCTATTGCAACGCCGGACATGGCGCACGCTACATACTAAAGCCAGAACACCAGGCTAACAGAGCTTGTCTGCTATGACAACTGTTCATTCCCCGAAACCTATAAAATAATTAAATCTTTTCTATAATACAACTTATACCATAATGGCAATTTAAAACCATTTATCAATTTATACATGCAGCCGCCGAAGCGATTGTCGGCTTGCGGAGAAAAAACTTAATTATTATATTAAAGAACCATATTATATTGTTACGGCTGTGAGTTTGTGTCATCACTCGCCGCATGAGTCACAACTGCCGCAGGGCTGGGCTGTGTCCTGCCTCCTGTATTGCGCGCGCCTTATGCAACAGGGCTGCTAAGACAAAGGGATAGTCCAGAATATTCGTGACTGGACCAGCGATGGAAACCTCGAGAAGCCGTGAACCCTGGATGGATCTAGAAGCATTTATTGAGTCACCGGCCTGCTATATAAGTGCGACCTGTCTAGCAGTTGTTGTTGTTGTGTTTTACGAGCTAGTGTGAGCGATTATTCTGAGCGACAGAAGTGTGGTGACTTGCGAAACCTCTAGTGGAGCGGGGAAGTGAGACTCCTACAGAGGAACTGTGTTTTGAGCGAGTGTGCTTACTTAGTGCGAAGAGAAGTGATTGTGCTGCATTGTGAAACAGTGAGTGACAGAGCTAGTGCAGCTATTTCCATCCAGCGTACGGGGCCACCTCATTACGAGGGATTAACTGTGGTCTGTTGACAAGTGAAAGGGGAAGTATTCTCGACTTGAGGAAACTGGAGTAAGGTAATAATTGCTATTTGCTGTTGAGTAGTGTATATTTCTGGCCACAATAAAGTTAATTATTTCTTTAAAGCAGTAATTGGTGTTGTGCTTCCTACCCACCGTAATCCAGTTAACAAAGGTGCCACTAGGGGGTGGCACGTAACAATATTTACAAAAAGCCTCCGTGGCTTAGGCGGCAGCACGCCGGCCTCTCACCACTGGGTCCGTGGTTCAAATCCCGGTCACTCCATGTGAGATCTGTGCTGGACAAAACGGAGGCAGACAGGTTTTTCTCCGGGTACTCCGGTTTTCCCTGTCAAAATTTCATTCCAGCAACACTCTCCACTATCATTTCATTTCATCTGTCATTCACTTAATCATTGCCCCAGAGGAGTGCGTCAGGCCTCGGCAGCCGGCACAGTTCATATCCTCGTCGCTAGATGGGGGCTTCATTCATTCCATTCCTGACCCAGTCGGAGACTGGAAGCAGGCTGTGGATTTTCATTCATTATATTTACAAAATAAATCAAAATTCACCTCCCGTAAAATAAAATACACCAGACAGAGAAGCGAATTGTCGCAGCGGTAGCTGGTCTCCTAGCGCCGTTGGCCTGCTCGCTTCGCTCGCAGCCAGCGGATTCAAAACCGATTAGCAACACGGCCTGTTCGCTTCTGCGAATGTTTTTTGTTGGCTATGTTTCCCTTACGGTGTGAAACACACGTTCAATTTTTCTGCCCCATTATTTTTATTTTCGTTAATTGCAGTCTGAACGCGGTGTTCTGATTTGTTTAGTATTGGTGTTTCAGTTTAATTGCTTTTCTGTAATATTCATGTCAACTCACCTTTTTTCTGTAGTGTCTTTCTAGACGCACCATACCGTCACATTTTCTCACGAGGTACTGAGCTCTCCCCAGCGGTAACGCTCGCAATGTGCATGGGACTGTGCTTTGATTGGCTGCTCTTTCACCCCTCCTTCATACTGGAAGGTTCGGCGCGCTGACGTCACTACCGCTATATAACCTTAGGTCTACTGGCCTACAGTGTCCACTCTTCTCCACTGATCACCACTGCTCGCTACGTACCTGCTGGGGTTATTGCCCTCTCGGGGTACCTCTTGCTGCCGGAGGCCCTTCTCCGCCGTCAAAATCTCTCTTCTGGACCTGGCTGCCTGCCCGGGCAGTCTAAACTCATCGGCCTTCACTTCGGCCAAATCTTCAACACGGATCTACTCTGCAAGTCTTGATTATAAGGACATAACTTCACCAGCCGAGGGAGTTACTACCAAGAGACTCTCTATGCTGGTCGCTTTTTATAAGGAGAATCTACCATCATCAACTCTAGTTCCGAACCCGGAACCCTGGAGTATGCCTGACTGACCTCGCACAAGCCCCGAGCGGGCGCACTAAATTACCGCCAGCTACTGATGTCCTCCGGCAGCCGGCCTACCTTCGGAAGATGTTTAAGGAGATCTGATACTTCCTGTATCACACATCAGAAGAGGTAGTAACCCTTTCACTTCATACACTCTGCCCGGATTCTTTCCGTAATAAGAGTACTTTGTTTTAATTCTACTCTGGGATGAATTTAAATTATTATTGTAGGTTATTTTATTATGCTCTTTTTATTCAGTAATTTTGTATTTAATCCTTTATAGGGAGCTACAGCTTGCAAGCAATTTACGTTTCCTGGAGAAACGAGTAATTTTTAATTGTTACTGTTTCTTATTGTCATTTTAAGGCAATTTCTTTGAAAGTATCCATTCCTTGCAATATTTGCTTTATAATAAATAAATATAATTAAAATCTAAGTTTTAACAGTTTGGTCTCTTCCCGCACTGTCCTTCGTTATCACCTCTTGTGCCTGAAACCTCATTCTATCGAAATCCCCTAAGATGTACCACATCCATTAAGGTACACCTTTTCCATGGTACCTCAACCCCGGATCGAACCCAGAACCTTCATTCTGAGACCACAAATTATATTCTAAAAAAAAAAAAAAACTGGTGCAATCTAATATTTGTCTTATACATTTCAGTATATCATGGCTAGCGCGGGAGATCTGCGGGAAGGCGGAAACAATCCCAGCATATTACACAACTGGTTTCTTTCCGGAGAGCAGGTCTGTCTGGTGCCACAAGCAGCTTTGGTGAGTGAGTTGTTCCAACTTTCCAGCCATGCCAGCAATAATAGATGATAAACTGTTAAACTCTCGGGCGGCCTACAAAGGTCAACTCACCCGTTTTCAAAAATATTTAGCTACTCTACCGAAAGAGGAACAAAACCTTGATATTATATCTCAGCGTTTAAAAGCTTTTGAACAGGCGTACGAGAAATATGATCTCGTGCAACTTGAAATTGAAATCAAAAGTCCAGAACATCAATCAGATAGGGAAGAAGTAGAGAGTAATTACTTTGATACACATGCTCAGGCTGTGGCATTAGTTAGAACTTTGACCCTGGCGTTGAAGGTAGAGGAAACTCAAGGAAGAATTAGCGACCATGGGAATGGTATCAAACCATTGCTACCTAAAATTGAAATTCCGCATTTTTCAGGAAAGGAAGAGATGTGGCAATCATTCTTTGAATTGTTCAGTTCATTAGTACATGATAGTGCCACACTTCCAGAAATTCAGAAATTTCATTACTTAAAATCCATTTTGCAGGGACCACCCCTTCAACTTATAAGAGAACTCCCCTTAACAGGAGAAAACTATAACATTGCTATAGAGCTTCTTAAAGGCCGTTATGGCAATGAAAAATTATGTTTACAAAGGCATATTCAAGCCTTATTTAGCCTGCCCACCTTGCGAGCTGACAGCTTGTCAACACTGCGAGCCTTAAGTGACATGGTCCAACTACATGTCAGAGCATTGGCACGGTTGAATCAACCGGTCGAGCATTGGGATCTATTCTTAATTCACTTGGTTACTTCTAAATTTGATTCATCAACCTTAAAGGCATGGGAGAGGGAACTAACAAATGACACTTCATATACCTATGATTCGTTGCTTACGTTTATAAATAATAGATGTCAGGTTTTGTCAGCTGAAGCCTGTCATATGTCAGGAAGTGCAGATAACAAATCTAATGTTGTGAAGCCAGTCGGTGCTAAAATAAACAAATCTGCTGTCTTTACTGTTCAACATAATTCAACAGATTGTATTCTCTGTAAAGCACCTCAGGTTATATTCCTGCGTTGCCTTTAAAGCCCTTTCTACCGACGAAAGACGCAAATTAATAGCTCAAAAAAGATATTGCTACAACTGTCTGTCAGCTAGGCATATGGTGCCTGATTGCTTATCTAAAAATACTTGCTCCCATTGCAAGGCTCAACATCATACCTTGCTTCATAGGTTTGAAAAGCCACGTCAGGCTCCTTCCCCTGGATGTTCTAAAGATATATCCCCAGGAGCCAATGCGCAATCTTATACTCAGAGCTCTAGCTCAATTCGTAGTTCCCAGGTGCTACTATCAACCGTGTTATTAAATGTTCAAGATTCCTCTGGTAGATGGCTTGAAGCACGTGCCTTATTGGATAATGCCGCCACCCATGACTTCATAAGTGAGCGTCTCATTAAGAAACTTGGTCTTCCCAAGCAACCTACATTAATTCAGGTTACCGGTATTAACAATAGCAATGTTAAATCTTTGCATTTTGTTCGTGTTCACATCAAAGATGCTGTGAATTGTAACACAACATTTCAGTTGAATTGTCTTGCCATTGATACTATTGGCAGTAATACCCCTAGTAATTCTTTTGAAATTAGAAATTGGCAATTTCCTCATAACATTCAGTTGGCAGATCCAACATTTAATACGAGCGCTCCGGTAGACATACTTCTCAGTGCCCAAGTATTTTGGCAATCTCTCCTTAGCTCTAAGGTTAAAATATCACCAGGAGTGTTTGCTCATCATACCAAGCTAGGTTGGTTAGTAACGGGTCAAGTCCCTCGTAAGTCATTTCAAAATTTCTCTCAATGTCATTTTGTTAATACAAGTCTCGATTACAACTTAGAAAGATTTTGGAAAATCGAAACTATAGATTCAGTTTCACCTTCCTCGGTTGAAAATGAAATGTGTGAAAAACTGTTTCGCGAAACGACCAAACGCAATTCAGAGGGTAGATTTGTCGTAACAATGCCCCGAGTGGATAATCCACCTCTTTTATTTGAAACACACCCTAGGGCTCTTAGAGCACTCTATGCTGTGGAAAGCAAATTTAAACGTGACCCTGTTGTTAAAACTCAATACTCCACATTTATGGAGGAATATGAGGCACTTGATCACATGGAGGTTGTTACCAAGAAAGATGATGCTTCTTATACCCCATCTGAAGTCATTTACCTCAATCATCATCCAGTTTGGAAGAATGAGATTTTAAAGGAAAACATAAGAGTGGTCTTTAATGGCTCTGCATTGGATGCCAATGGAACTTCTCTGAATGACACATTATTATCAGGCCCTCCAATTCAATCTGACATTTCTTCTGTTTTGATGAATTTTCGCTTGTTCCCTATCGCAGTGATATCTGATATCAAGCAGATGTATAGGCAGATTTTGGTCGATCAACAACAGCGCGACCTTCAGAGAATTCTTTGGCGCGACGAGCCTACTAAACCTGTCAAGATTTTTCGGCTAAAAACATTAACCTATGGACTAAAGCCCTCTGCTTTTTTAGCCATACGTACGTTGAAATTACTTGCTGAACAGGATGGCCCGTTGTATTCTCCTAAGGCTTCTGAAGTGTTAAAATCATCATTTTACGTTGACGATTTTCTTCATTCATTTGAGTCAGTATCTGAAGCACTGCAGGTCTCTAAAGATTTGACAGCTTTGCTTTTGGGAGGCGGATTTTCCTTGTGCAAGTGGAACTCTAATTCGGAAGAATTTCTTTCTAAATTTCCATTAACTTCAGTCTATAACGACTCAGTAGAGCTTCTTCAAGAAAGTAATTCTATCAAAACTCTAGGCATCTATTGGAGTCCTCAAAAGGATTTTTTTCTTTTTCAAAATTAATCTCAGTGACATCAAACCGCAAACTAAGCGGCAAATTTTGTCTGAGATTGCAAAGATATTTGATCCTCTCCAATTTTTGGCGCCAATTATTGTCACAGCAAAGCTTTTCATGCAGGACCTTTGGTCCTTGAAAACTGGTTGGGATGAACCAGTTCCTTCAGAGTTGCAAAAAAATTGGATTTCTTATAGAAATAGTTTGGAAGATCTCTCCAATGTTATTATCCCGCGAGTGATTATTCCCTTTCCCCCCTGTGGAGGATATGAACTTCACATCTTTGCCGATAGCTCATTGAAAGCTTATGGGTGTTGTGCGTATATTGTTTGCCGTAATTTTGTCCAGTCATATTTCTTTTCCAATTTAATTTGCGCTAAGTCAAAGGTGGCCCCTCTTAAATCTTTATCCTTGCCACGACTGGAACTTTGTGCTGCTCTTCTGGCGGTTGAATTATCGGTCAAAATCCGCCAATCTTTGAAAATCCGATTTATTAAAACTTACTTTTGGAGTGACTCAGCCATCACGTTGGCATGGATTGCCAAACCTCCCTCGCATTGGCAGGTGTTTGTAGCTAATAGAGTGTCCAAAATTCAACAATTGTCTAACTTTGAACAATGGCATCATGTATCTGGCAAGGAGAACCCTGCAGATGTCATTTCTCGGGGATGTTCCCCTCTTATGTTGGCTAACCTGACATTATACTGGCACGGTCCCCCTTGGCTTCTGCAAGAACCTTCCGCTTGGCCAAATTTTCCTCTTCCGGAGTTATCAGACTTACCGGATGCTGGTAAGATTACTGGATCTTCTCTTCTCGTTTCTGACTCTCCCCTTCTCTTGCAGCGATATTCCTCTTTCCATAAATTGGTGAGGGTTATGGCTTATCTCCTTCGATGGAAATATTTTGTGGTAGAACAACCTCTTTTTTCTAAGCCATATTTAACCCTTTCTGAATTAGGTTTAGCCACTACAAAAATCTTATGGCTTACTCAACAAGAAATATTCTCTGAAGAATGCCAGGTGTTGTCCCAAGGTCAATCCCTTAAGAAATCGAGTAGGCTTTCCTCACTCGCCCCTTTTTTGGATACTGATGGTTTACTAAGAGTAGGAGGACGTTTATCTTTGGCTGATCTTTCCGAGGATAAAAAACACCCAATTATTCTTCCTTCAAAGCATCATGTCACTTCCCTAATCATTCGTCAGTATCATTACCAGCATCTTCATGCTGGAACTCGTACATTACTTTCTGTCATTCGTGAAAGGTATTGGCCCATAAACGGAGTCCATGAAGTTACCTCTGTTATCCGGAAGTGCATTCCATGTTTTAAATCCAACCCTAAAATTACCACTCAGCTCATGGGTGATCTTCCCAACTTTAGATCTGTGCCTGCTAGACCCTTTGCCTTTACGGGGGTGGATTATTCCGGGCCTTTTGTTTACAGAAGAAATTCTCCTGAGGCCAAAAAATGTATTTTTGGAAAACTCTATATTTCGCTGTTTGTATGTATGGTCACCGGAGCAGTTCACTTAGAACTAGTTACCAACGCCTCTACTGCTTATTTTTTGGCAGCTTTTGCCAGATTTTCTGCCCGCCGAGGTCTTCCTTCTGAAGTATTCTCAGACAATGCTAAAAATTTTATCGGAGCTTCTGAGCAAATTAAGAGAGCTCTTACTCAAAATTCAGCGCTGGAAAGGATTACTGATTATGCTCACCAGAGAAATTTCAAGTGGCACTTCATCCCCCCTTATGCACCTCATCAAGGTGGGCGGTGGGAGTCTTGTGTGAAACTCACCAAGAAGCACCTTAGACGTGTTTGTGGCCACACCCCCTTTCTCATGAAGAGTTTAATTCCTTAATTATTTTTATTGAGGGCATAATTAATTCTCGTCCTTTATCACCCTTATCTAATGATCCTTCAGATCTTCTACCATTAACGCCAGGCCATTTTCTTATCGGTGGTCCGTTGACTGCCTCCCCACCTTTGTTATATTCTAATTCTCAATCTTCTTTAGCCATTTCTTGGCGCAAAATTGAAAGTTTGCGCAATAATTTTTGGCGCCGCTGGAGGTTGGAATACCTCAGTTTGCTTCAGCAGCGTGGTAAATGGCTTGTTTCCTGCTCTAACCTTCAGGTGGGGGACTTGGTGCTTTTGAAAGACCCTAGTCCTCCTCTTGTTTGGAATTTGGGTAGGGTTGTTGAGTGCTTTCCTGGCAGAGATGGTAGGGTTCGCGTGGTAAAACTGCAGACTTCTGCTGGTCATTTTCTTTGGCCAATCACCATGATTGCTCCTTTGCCACGCGAGGCCTAACTTCTGCGCTTTCTTACTGCAATTTTTTCTCGCCCCTCCCAGCATGTTCGCTTCTGCGAATGTTTTTTGTTGGCTATGTTTCCCTTACGGTGTGAAACACACGTTCAATTTTTCTGCCCCATTATTTTTATTTTCGTTAATTGCAGTCTGAACGCGGTGTTCTGATTTGTTTAGTATTGGTGTTTCAGTTTAATTGCTTTTCTGTAATATTCATGTCAACTCACCTTTTTTCTGTAGTGTCTTTCTAGACGCACTATACCGTCACATTTTCTCACGAGGTACTGAGCTCTCCCCAGCGGTAACGCTCGCAATGTGCATGGGGCTGTGCTTTGATTGGCTGCTCTTTCACCCCTCCTTCATACTGGAAGGTTCGGCGCGCTGACGTCACTACCGCTATATAACCTTAGGTCTACTGGCCTACAGTGTCCACTCTTCTCCACTGATCACCACTGCTCGCTACGTACCTGCTGGGGTTATTGCCCTCTCGGGGTACCTCTTGCTGCCGGAGGCCCTTCTCCGCCGTCAAAATCTCTCTTCTGGACCTGGTTGCCTGCCCGGGCAGTCTAAACTCATCGGCCTTCACTTCGGCCAAATCTTCAACACGGATCTACTCTGCAAGTCTTGATTATAAGGACATAACTTCACCAGCCGAGGGAGTTACTACCAAGAGACTCTCTATGCTGGTCGCTTTTTATAAGGAGAATCTACCATCATCAACTCTAGTTCCGAACCCGGAACCCTGGAGTATGCCTGACTGACCTCGCACAAGCCCCGAGCGGGCGCACTAAATTACCGCCAGCTACTGATGTCCTCCGGCAGCCGGCCTACCTTCGGAAGATGTTTAAGGAGATCTGATACTTCCTGTATCACACATCAGAAGAGGTGGTAACCCTTTCACTTCATACACTCTGCCCGGATTCTTTCCGTAATAAGAGTACTTTGTTTTAATTCTACTCTGGGATGAATTTAAATTATTATTGTAGGTTATTTTATTATGCTCTTTTTATTCAGTAATTTTGTATTTAATCCTTTATAGGGAGCTACAGCTTGCAAGCAATTTACGTTTCCTGGAGAAACGAGTAATTTTTAATTGTTACTGTTTCTTATTGTCATTTTAAGGCAATTTCTTTGAAAGTATCCATTCCTTGCAATATTTGCTTTATAATAAATAAATATCATTAAAATCTAAGTTTTAACATTTTGGTCTCTTCCCGCACTGTCCTTCGTTATCACCTCTTGTGCCTGAAACCTCATTCTATCGAAATCCCCTAAGATGTACCACATCCATTAAGGTACACCTTTTCCACGGCCTACTGAATTCAAATGGGTTCTTTAACATGCCAACAACGTATGACATCCATGTCGTGATTTTTGTCGCCTTTCAAAAATCACTTACCACGGCCAGGGGCGAACCTGCAAGCTTGGGGTTGGTATTCCGACACGTTAACCACTCACCCACCGTGGCAAGCACTATCAAGATGATGGAGCGTAATGTGGTTTATCTTCATCGAAAAGGAATTTTAAAGTTTGGCACTATTGTTATGAAACTTCAGTTCAATAGAGCAGGCCTTCATGTGTAGGCTAGGCTGATGTTCAATGTTTTTAAAGTGTAAACTACTGTGACTGTGATATTCACGTTGTCATGTACTGGTATTCGTGATGTAGTAAACCAAACAATACTTCATGTAATTATAATACGTATTTAATTTTCAAAAGTTTCACATTCTTTGGCATCAAGTACTCAGGCATGATTCTTTCACATTAATGATAAACGCGACAAAAAATATTTTGAAGTTTTTGTGCGATATATTTACGAATCATTGTTTCTGGTTAAGATAATGTTCGCGAATTAAAGCGATAAGGCCATCTTAAAGCGAAATTCAATTACTTCGCGATAAGCGCGATATTACAGCGAAATCTGTAGTGAATAAAGAGCTTGAAATGTTGTTCCAAGATAATGTATGGAAAGAAAGGGAAGAGCGAACAGAGACTCATCAACAGGACAGAAATATCTGTTATCTTTAATGCTCTAGAAAATCTCTTTAAGGCATGACATCAAAGAAAAGGGTTTGACTCCATGCTTCTTGCGAAATGAAATGCTTGGAATATTTTTCTTGGGGTGGCTGGTAATCCCACACCAGCCTGTCTTCTCACGGCACTGTAAAATCCTGGAATCCGTAATGATGTCTACAAGCAGCACGATTGACTGGTGTATTTCAGCTTCATGGTCAGGTAAAATTTAAAAAAGTGATCACAGACAGTAGCGAAGATGGGTCGCTCGACAAGTGTTAAGGTGCACAGCAGAGCTACACAGTTTGCGAGAGAAGAACTTAATGCCATTGTGTCGAAAACAAAGAACTGTATTCATATGTCAAGGGAAATCAAACACATGTTTCGTTCATACCGAGACGAACACTTCCCAGATATGTCAATCTCATTGTATCCCGAGCCTGTATTGAGTAGATGGGAAAGTTGGTTTAAAGCTGCCTCTTACATACATGCAAATGTAGATATCAAACACTCATTCTTCAAACAGTTGTCACTGAAACCTGTACCAGTGGTAAACTGGTTGGCAGAAATGGTAGATGCCAGATTTTGCAAACTGGTAAAATCCCAAACAGTATTAGTTTTTGAAAATTGCAAGTTTATTGCAGACTTTGTTTTGGAATTAGAAGGGTATAATTAATATCCTATTCTCAATTGCTTGTTTGAAAAATAACACAACTGAAGGATATAATGAATGTACTTGCTTCTGGCCATGTTGGTGACCTAGTTAGTAAGATTATTGAAGGGTTTAGTGAATTGTTGAAAAGTGAAGCGACTTTCCTTTTCCAAAATGTTAGTGTCTTAGTTGTAAAGAAAATTGAAAAGCACATGCCCCATATGATACTAACATTTTATTTGTTTCATCCAACTAATGTAATTCAATCAAACTATACAATTGATTTGTCACTGAGTGAAAAAGTACAAAAACTGTCTGGCTTTTAAATGTTGAAGCAGTCTGATATTATTGCTGGATACCTTGCTTTTAAAGATATTCTGCGAAAACAAATTGGAGAAAATCCTGGTCAACAAGTTGAAATAATAAATTGAAGAAAATCCTGGTCAACAAGTTGAAATAATTCAGTCACTGCTAGCATTATAATTAATGCACCTGAACTTTTCAAATTCTGTTTTAAAATCTATTTGGGTTCCCTGTTCGTCCGTTGGTGCAGAGCGATTTTTTTTGAAGTACAATTTGATTGTCAATGACAGGAGACGACTAAGGAAAGACAGCTCCATTGTAACATGTGCTATGTTATCTTTTTACAAAGTAAGGAATGGGTAGGATGGCTCAATGATACTCTAATGTAAGTGCTATGTTTGTAATCATAATCAGGAATATAATAAAATAATATTGGATGCTTACTACTAATTAATACATCTACCATTCATATAAATAATTCAGAACCACAATAATGAAACCTCTCTCTCAAAAGTTTAACAAAGAAGCATAGAGAATTCAACATACCCACACACTTGACATTTGTAGATTACAAGAGCATTTGACAGGGTAAACAGAGTAAAATTATTACATATCTTGTATAAATATGAAGTATCACAACAACTGATCGAAACAATATCTGAACTATATACAAGCAGCCAGAGTTAACAAAACAGTTACAACTTGGAAACCAATCAACAGAGGAGTACGACAAGGTTGCAGTCTTTCCACCCAGCTTTTCGTCGTATACATGACTGCCCTTATAAATGATTGGCGACGTCTCCACCACGGCAGTATTACAATCAACAGAAACCTGAAATTAGACACGCTTCTATACGCTGATGACCAAGTAGTATTCGCCAGCACAGAGGACGACTTACATCGTTCCATACATCATCTCAGTAGAATAGCCACTGAATATGACATGAAATATCTTGAGAAAAAACAAAAGTACTCGCTTTCAAGGGCAAAGAACCAATTCCGAGTAAAATCTGCCTCAACAACAAACTGTTGGAAAGGATAAACACCTTCAACTACCTAGGCTACTCTTTATCATCCGACAATGATGCAGATATTTCTAATAAGATCATAAAGTATAATAAAACCATACGCACAGTGAACTCGGTAATAAAACCGAAAACGAGATGAAACTAGGATCACTGCTGCTGAGATGAAGTTCATGAGACGCACAGCAAGATACACACGTTGGGACCACAAAAGAAATGAGGACGTGATTAAAGAACTAAAGACAGAACCTGTATTAAACTACATAGGAACCTATAGGAAGAACTGAAGAGACCACGTCAACAGAATGCCTAGGGAATGTGTCCCAAAGCAGATTGTACGATACCAACCAAACGGGGTTCGATCTATTGGACGTCCAGCTAAAAGATGGAATGAGACCATAACAGGTCACCTGGCCTAATACTTGACGTGACAGATGATGATGATGATGATGATGATGATGAATAATGGATCATTTAATGATTCATTTTGGAATCTCATTAAAGCGATACAGCAAAATCTATTTCGTGAAATCGTTCAAACATTAGTGCGAAAAAATCATGCCTATACACAAAGCTAGAAACAAAATACAGCATTCATTAGCATTCCTGAATTAAGACAAAAACGAGAGCTAAAACAGAACTAAGGATGTAACTAACGTCCACTGAAAACTGAACAATGATCACTGAACTACTTGGTGGACTTCTCCTGGGCAGCAGTTAATTCGAACTGCAAGATTTCCCTCTTGATCTTAAACAGCTCATCTTCATGTTCCGTTCGTTTCCTTTTAAACTCCTTCCGCATCTCAAACAGGGCTATATCCTGAGCTTTCAGTCTCTCATTACGATCTTCGTCCATTTGGAGCAGACGTTCATGCCTCTCAAGGGCGTGGGTTGACGATGAGCTAGGTGATAAATTAGTAGGTCTAGATATTGTCCTGTTTCGAGCTGGAGTCTTGACTTTCGAAGTGGAGGGGAACAGGGGCGCCGAATCCATGGTCGAGGTCTAGCGACCGCTAGACCTGACGAGGGGGTGGGTCTCCCGGTCCTGGGTTCCGTTGGGAGGTTACGGATAGAGGAGGAAAGGGAAATAGAAGGAAAAGAGGAAAGGAAAGAAGGGAGAGAGAAGGGAAGGGGAGAACTGTGCGAAATAAGCGGTAAAAACGTAATTATTGGGGTAGGGGTCCGGTTTAACAGGGGGGGGGGTCCCACAGAACAAGAGGGGTGGGTGTCTGCTAGACCTGAAAAAAAAACGATTCGGCGCCACTGGAGGGGAGGGAATGTTTGCTTGAGGCAGGAAAGGAACAAGAAGGTGAGACTGGAGTTGAAGGCAATATTGGACGAGGAGGGAAAACGATGCTGTGAGGGACTGATGGGTGGATGGTAGGTTCATCTGGAGACATTGCTGCGTTTAGCACAGAATCAACATCCACCACTGGCAGCACCAGGTCCTGTATTTCCACAGCTGACGCCACAATCTGCTCTTCCTCGGTCATATCAGATGATATGACACAAGGAGCAGTCTCCATCAAATGGGGCACCAGCAATTCCATCTCTGTATCGATGCCCGCTGCTGCGGGAGGAGGGCCGCCCCCAGTAGCCCTTGTGGCCTGCTTTTCTTTGGTCTTTGCCGTTCTATGCTGGGCCTTCATGTTGGTCCAAAGTGTCTTTAGTTGCTTTGAAGATCTCTGTAAATAGACAGGTGAAAGCATAAAAAGAAAAGGTAAAACACCGCGGTGCATAACCTCTACTAACCCCAAATGATCAGTAATGCTTACCGTCTCAGATATGCCGGTGGACGTATTAAATTCGTCAGATATAGTTTCCCAGGCTTTCACTTTACATTTTGCGCTAATATTATCGGTTTTCTTATTTTCAATAACGGTTATGAAGTTCTTAACTAACTCTTTTAAAATTTCTTTGTCCCGGAGTGTAAAATGTTTGCCGAGTTTCTTAGTGGCCTCCATCCTCTTCCAACTAATGTAATTCAATGAAACTATACAAATGTTTCGTCACTGAGTGAACTAAATGTACAAAAACTGTCTGGCTTTAAAATGTTGAAGCAGTCTGATATTATTGCTGGTCAACAAGTTGAAATAATTCAGTCACAACTGCACAAACTGGGCTTCTTCTCGGCTTCTCCCAAGGGAAGTGCGTTCCATTGAAAGATTACCGATCACTTTCCCGATTGTCACCGCCTTCTTCGCGCTGGTTTTGATACCAAGCGATAACGTTCTCATAGTACCTCAAATAATCTATGATTGAACCTGTAATTCATGAATCAGAGATTGGCGCAAATAATCGGAGATCGACGAATCAATGATTCATGAATCACAGATTGTTGGACGACTATGAATACATGCGACGAATAATTGGAGATCCACACATAATCACTGATTCAGGAATCAGAGATTAGAGAGCAAATAATTGACGACTATGAATACCGCCCTTGTTGAGAATATTTCAACGAATAATCAGAGATTGTTCGACTATGAATACTTGACAAGTAATCAACGATTATTTAACGACTATGAATACATAAAAATCGGAGATTGGTCAATCACAGATTCATGAATCTGAGATTGAGGGCGAAGCAACGATCGTTGATTGTTTGACGTCTATGAATTGATATCTGCACTCAATGAGAGATTCAATCGGAGATTGAAAATAATTGGCGACAATGAATACCGGGCTAAAGCTCGATCCACAATGCACAGACAGCAGTCGGTAGTGGGTAGTTGGCAGTCCGTAGCTGCAGTCGGAAGTCGGTAGTTCACAACCTAGCCACCCACAATGCGCAGTCGTTAAAATGCTGGGAGTAAATAATAACTGACTTTCATTTAAGCCTTGAGAAAGTTGTCAATTTTCTTGCCGATAACCTAAAATTAAGAAATTTGCAAAGATGGACGACTTGGAGCTTTATGGCTTATTTTTATTGCTGGTAACTGGTACAGCATTGTTAAAATTCAGATCTTTAATTATTATTGATGTTACATGCTAGTGACTAGGTCTGAATAAACGAGACTAATATTACACTGCATCCAGGCAACAAACGTAAACAAACTATATGACTGCCGTGTTCACAATTTCGAATCCTGCATTAAGGGCTTTTGCCTGAACATGGATGCTGGTGCCACGTGACCCGCTCAGTCAGTAAAAAACGAGACCCACTGACTGTAAGCGACAACCAGTGAAAAAGCCGCGGCGATCACAGTGGGTTGGTGCTGCAACCTATCTTGTACGCTTCAGAGTGTTGAATGGGCACGCAGCTAGGAGGAATGCAATCCAGCTGGCAGTGGCGACAACGCTCCCTACTAGTGACTAATCTAGTGTCCTAAACTATCTTTCTAAGCTATCTTTATAATCCATTTCGTGGAATAGGGAAATCTCATACGAATCTTTTCCACCAGATGACTGATCTATGTGGGATTCCATTTAGGTGGCTTCGGTGGCGTAGTCGGTAGCATGCTGAGCTTCTATGCCCAAGATAGCGGGTTCAAACCCGGCCGAAGCCGTCGGATTTTTTAAGAGCGTTAAAAATCTCTCAGTATGCCTTCCTTCGGAGGGGAAGTAAAGCCGGCGGTCCCATGTCATAGATTTATGGCATATTAAAGAACCTTCCACTAATTAAACCTGTGTGAAGCTAAATTGGATAGGTTAAGAATGTAAACAACGCTCTTGGGGTTCTACGTTCGTTGCCACGAGCCGACTGCGGGGGCGTCTAGTAGCTAAGTTCTGAACTTGGCCTAGTAGTCGTTGACGGTGGCGCTTGGCGGCAAAAGTAGGAACTATTGGAAAAATTCTAAGTTGCAGTCAGTACTTAAATAAAAAAAAACAGATAACACACACTAATACAGTCATCACAATTAACACCGGTTATCAGACAGATTCTACACACACCCAAAGTACACGGGGCTACATGAACGCGTTGTCGCAGCCCCTAAACTTAAGAACCAACCAACCTGGGACTCCATTGATGTTTTGGCATTCTATACCCATCTAATTTGAAGAATGACAAACTGATAATACGATAACTTACAGTTTGATCATGATGCGTTTGTAACAGCGTGCTGGGCGTGGGTTTTACGGACGGATGTTCTTCCTGACGCCGACCTCACGGGAGGGGTTAATGAGAGATGAAATGAATGAAGATTAGTGAAACTGGGCAAGGAGATGGAAGGAAGCTACCGTGGCCTATTTGAAGGTACCGTCCCGGCATTTGTCTGGAGTTGAAAATGGGGAAACCACGGAAAGCCATTTCAAGGACGGTCGAAGGTGGGATTTGAACCCACGTCTAACGAGTCTGCAGATAGTTTGACCCATGGTCTAGCGCTGTGATGGTCCCAATTTGTGACCAGAATGAAATAATTTTATATATTTTATTATTATTATTATTATTAATATTATTATTATTATTATTATTATCAATATTTTTAAGTTTACATTTTACCTTTTATTAGTTATTATGTTAACTAATATGTTTATATCTATTATTATGCGGTAATGTAGAATATTATGGGAATTGAAAGGACTTTGAGCGATACACATTATATTTGAAATAAGTTAGACGATTGACTGAATATTATTTCTGAAGAAAATTCGAACAAGAGAAGAAGAGGGTTGTTCACAGAAGGGCGGCTTATCCACGGCTTCTCGGAAAGGACATAAATAGACACTTATGTCATTCACATCAAGTATTCTTCCAGTATACAAATCATACTAAGAAGGGATTCTATTAAGACTTGCCACTAACAATGCTGGGCCGATGAATGAGTCCTTTGCAACTATATACAAAAGGTGGGCTGGACCTCCCGAGAAATGCTACAATGAAGTATTGTCATTGTTGATATGTGAAAGGCGGGCTAATCTTGCCTAGCGACTTCAGTAGAGGGGATTGACACGTGCCTTACCTGGGAACGTTATATATACGACGGCCGCCCAAATGGATTATGAATATTATTGAATTGCTGAGAGAAGACGGACTGGTGCTGTGTGGAGGAGAAGAATGGAACTTGTAGCGAGATGGAGTCTATAACGCAGTTCTAAACTAGACAGTTGACTATTAAGTATGTGAATTTGATAAGACATTCTGTCTCATCAAACTGTGACATGGTTGTGTACGAGGCTATTGTCACAGGGATGATTTTTGGAATTTATTCCGTCATCCACATATAAATTAATTACTTCGAGGAACACCAGGAACTCTCTACGCAACAATCCAACTACAAAGATCTTCAATGCGGTGAGCGATGTAAACAGTTATACTCCAGTCAAATCAGAAGGCTCTCATCCATATAAAATTCAATCTATATTTTATTCAATTAACTCAGTATACTCCAATTTCCAATCAAGACCCATAATACAAGTAAATTCAGTAGATTCTTTCATTTAAATTTATTATTATTATTATCTTTAGTATTTTATTCTTTTTGCACTTGTTGTTTTATATATTAAATTCATTTTAAATTCAAATGTTTGACTGGTTTCCTTTAGTAGCTAGAAATTACTATAAGGCAACACCATACTCCT
This sequence comes from Meconema thalassinum, assembly GCA_946902985.2. Lineage (NCBI taxonomy): Eukaryota > Metazoa > Arthropoda > Insecta > Orthoptera > Tettigoniidae > Meconema > Meconema thalassinum. The sequence goes on from OX336388.2 coordinate 1,334,997,087, forward strand.
GAACTAATTATCGTAAGGTTAGATTACGTAAGTTTCACTACGGCTGGAGATAGGAATTTCGATGCTCTACCTACGATTAACCGAGGATTAATATATTATTTTGATCATTATATACAAATGGTCTGGCGCCCTGGCAACACATAATATTACACATTATGTACTTTTTTTAGTGAAGCTGACAACAATACAGATACACTATTAGATTAATACACAATTAAATGTTTCATTTTGATCACCCAAAAGTGGGCGACTATTTAAATAATCAGTTTCTTATTAACATTTTTCTTATTAAGTTCTATAAACCATTACAAATGGCACCCAACTGTGCGGCACGAAAACCTAACGATATTTACGGAAGGAGTGAGTGTAAATTCAGTGCAAATTGTCAGTGATTTTGGGGGAAAGTGAAGTGAATTAGTGTATTATTAGTGATTGATTTTGGGGAAAGTGAGGTGAATTTTGGAACGGTAAACTTTATACGGTGTACTTCGAGATGGCGGATGAGGAACAAAGGAAATTGAGGAGTAGGGGTAAAGGCGAGAAAGCTAATTATACGAAAGTTGATAGTGGTACTGAGGCTGAGAGCGTAGAGGATTATACCAAGATGTCGGAGGTAAATCTTGAGAGTAATCCTGAGAATAATCCCGAGATTAACCCTGAGACGAATATAGAAGTGCATCCTGAAATAAATCCTGAGACTAGTGGAGGGCAGGAGAAACAAAAGCCTTTGGATATTTCGGAAAATAAATTTGATGCGATCATAGGAATGTTTCTGGAGATGAGTAGGCAAAATCAGGAGATGAATAGGCAAAGTAGGGAGATATGTAAGGCAATATACAAGAGGATAGAAGATAGCAAGAAGGAACATCAGGAGTGGATGGAGAACTCAGTTAGAGAGCGTCAGAAGCGGATGAGGGAGAGAAGATGTGAAAGTAGCTTAGATGAGGAAGAGCAGTTAGCGAAGATAGTAGGAGAGAGCACAGTAGAGTTGATAGAGACGGTAGAGGATTATGAAGTAGATGTGCAGTATTTAGAGACGAATGTAGGTGAAAGTATGCCAGACATAGGTGAAAGTAGCTTAGATGAGGAAGAGCAGTTAGCGAAGATAGTAGGAGAAAGCATAGTAGAGTTGGTAGAGACGGTAGAGGATTGTGAAGTAGATGTGCAGTATTTAGAGACGAGTGTAGGTGAAAGTATGACAGGCATAGGTGAAAATAGCATAGATGAGGAAGAGCAGTTAGCGAAGATAGTAGGAGAAAGCATAGTAGAGTTGGTAGAGACGGTAGAGGATTGTGAAGTAGATGTGCAGTATTTAGAGACGAGTGTAGGTGAAAGTATGCCAGACATAGGTGAAAGTAGCTTAGATGAGGAAGAGCAGTTAGCGAAGATAGTAGGAGAAAGCACAGTAGAGTTGATAGAGACGGTAGAGGATTGTGAAGTAGATGTGCAGTATTTAGAGACGAGTGTAGGTGAAAGTATGCCAGACATAGGTGAAAGTAGCTTAGATGAGGAAGAGCAGTTGGCGAAGATAGTAGGAGAAAGCATAGTAGAGTTGGTAGAGACGGTAGAGGATTGTGAAGTATATGTGCAGTATTTAGAGACGAGTGTAGGTGAAAGTATGACAGGCATAGGTGAAAGTAGCATAGATGAGGAAGAGCAGTTAGCGAAGATAGTAGGAGAAAGCATAGTAGAGTTGGTAGAGACGGTAGAGGATTGTGAAGTAGATGTGCAGTATTTAGAGACGAGTGTAGGTGAAAGTATGACAGGCATAGGTGAAAATAGCTTAGATGAGGAAGAGCAGTTAGCGAAGATAGTAGGAGAAAGCACAGTAGAGTTGATAGAGACGGTAGAGGATTGTGAAGTAGATGTGCAGTATTTAGAGACGAGTGTAGGTGAAAGTATGCCAGACATAGGTGAAAGTAGCTTAGATGAGGAAGAGCAGTTAGCGAAGATAGTAGGAGAAAGCATAGTACAGTTGGTAGAGGATTGTGAAGTAGATGTGCAGTATTTAGAGACGAGTGTAGGTGAAAGTATGACAGACATAGGTGAAAGTAACTTAGGTGAGGAACAGCAGTCAGCTGAGGTAGCGGAGATGATAGATGAAAGCTGGATACCTGTAGAAGAGATTATAGAACGTAGTAAGAAGGAGGAGAAAAAGAAGATATTAAGATATGGATTAATAGAAAAAGAGAATAATTTGAAAGAAAGAGCGGAAGTATGTAAAACAAATAAAGTACTAAGCGCTCAAGAAATAGAAATGCAGAAAATCATATATGAAGTGATTAGGCAGACCAGGGAAGAATTCAAAGCCTGTATAGAGGAAGTTAATATGAAATTAACAGAGATAAAGAAGCGTGCGTTAAGTCATAGTCAGAAAGACATAATTATTGAACAAGAAAAGCAGAAGACTGAGATAAGGAATCTCAAGAATAGGAAGAAAAAGCACAAGCAAAGCACGATGTTAGAGGAAATGGTGGGGAGAGATAGTGGAGAAATTAAGGGAAGGTATGCAGGAAGAACTTTTAGAAGTAAAATGGAAGAGAAAAGGATTAAGGTGATAGAGGAAAGGGAAAAATGGGATGAAAGAGAGAGAGAAAGATTATCAGGTGCAGTGGCGTGTCATAGAAGGTAGAATAGGGGAAGTGATAGGCGGAGATGCGAAACACAGTGTTACTATTAATAAATATAATACGGAGGAGGAAGAAACTGTTGTTATGATGAAAGAGGAAAGTGTAACTATAAATAAATATAGAAGCGAAGAAGAAGGTGATAAGAACTTAAAAATGCCAGATAGAGTAGTTGTGTAAGTCGGTATTACTATTTTAAGCGAACCGTATGACCTAAATATCCGTAATGATTTATTAAGTGAATTTATGGAGGTATCTAAAGAACCTACCGTTATTAATTTTAACTCAGTGTTGAAATTATAAGTGTTAGGGGCGTGTATCGATACACTTTTTGACAGTGGCTGTCAGGTTTCTGCATCAGTGCAGCATTTTATAATAATAGGAAGGAACATGGTATAAAAAATTATAGGAAATTCCAATTAGAACTACTATTGTGTTAACTGCGATGGGAAAAATATTCCAAATAATTTCTAAACAACTGGTTGGAGAAATTTTAAAAGAAAGTAAGATTGGAACACAAGTATGTTTTTTTGATTCCAAATCTGATATATTCACTAATTACGGGTTCGGACTGGATGTCGCAACATTCTGCACAACTATGCTATAAGGAGGGTAGTGTTAAATTCAGATGAATGGGTGGAGATATGATCATGTCATTTAATAATTGAAGTAAGTTATATGGTGGTTCTAAGAATATATGTACGCTTGAGGAGGTATTAATGACTTAAGGAGTCGATATTTGTAGTGAGGTTATTGGTGAGATTGTTGGGGTATCTCTTGAGAGGGAACCTTGTTTTTTTTACATTTTTAGGCAGTATGATGACGAAGGATTATCTAGAGGATTCCTTGCATGAGGCTGCATTACAGAGTGCGTTAGAGTGTGATCGTGTGGATCGATTGTTGATCGTGTGGATCGAGTGTTGAAGGTGTTGTAAGAGAATTAGTATATATTTGAGAACCGTATTGGATTAGCTAATTGCTACGAACATTCATTAAATGTACATGATCGCAGTATTTTTGTAGGTCATCGCTACCCCGTGCCTTACAAATTTCAGGAAGCTGTGAGAAGGCAGATTGAAAGTATGTTGCAGGATAAAATTATAGAACCCTATATTAATTAGCCCATATATTAATTCGTTAAGGGTAGTTCCCAAATCAGAAAGGAAAGTAAAGCTATATTGTGATGCCCGTAATTTAAGTAGGCAGATTGAAAGCATGTTGCAAGATACAATTATAGAACCCTATATTAGCCCATATATATATTAATTCGTTAAGGGTAGTTCCCAAGTCAGAAAGGAAAATAAAGCTATATTTTGATGCCCGTAATTTAATTATGCAGATTTTGTGAACAGTTAATATTTCAGTAGCTAGGATGGTAATGCAAGGATTTAAAGGAAAGTCATTTTTTGTAATGGAGAAAGTAAATTTTATCGGTCATACGGATTTAGCGAAAGAATGGTAATCTGAAGTATAAAGAAGTGCAATTTTGAGAAATAAAGTAAGTGAATACGGATTTAGCGAAAGAATGGTAATCTGAAGTATAAAGAAGTGCAATTTTGAGAAATAAAGTAAGTGAATACGGATTCCGCGATAAAGAGGTGTAATCCTGAATAGAAAGAAGTATAGTTTTGAGAAATAATGTGAATAACTACGGTTAAAAAGGTGAGTAACTACGGTTAAAAAGGTGAGTAAATACGGTTAAGAAGGTGAGTGATCAGAAAATGCAGGAAAACGATTATACGGCACGTACAATGTGAGATCCTTAAGGAAATATGTATCATGAGTAATAAGAAGTGAAACTGATGGTAAGTAAGGAAAGTCGCTTAATATTAAGTGAATGATTGTGGTCTGAACGAGAGGGTAATGGCGAGGGTTTGCATCAACCTATGATATTGTGCGTCTTGGAGAGCACAGAGGAAATATAAATAATAATTTGTCGGCTATAGGCTGGTGTATTTGAGTAGGATATAAATATACATATGTGGGGTAAATTAGCGCTCTACATTTGCACTGAACGATGTTGCCTTAGGTAATATAAGCTAATAAAGTTTCATTTTTTTCTATAATATGCCTGTGTTACTAGATACATATAATTCCTGAGAGACTGGAGTAGATCTGGTGATTCGCATCACATACCAAGTGTTGTGAAGTGATGAAGTGAATTAATCAGTTGGCAGTCCCACCAACTAGCCATAGTGTATTCAGTTCGACACCAGGCTGAAAATTGAATTCTACGTCCTCAAGATATAAAGCAAAGGTGTATGCCACCCAAATATACATAAGTGCAACGATGACTTATGTCCAAAACAAGAATATAAAAGTGAAGAGTATTTTGATGTACATTGTTTACAGGTCGCTTTAATTATGTAAAGAAGAAAGAAAAAGACATTATGAACAGTGAAAGACTGAAATGATGAGATTTAAAATATATATATATATTAAACTTGAAGGGTATATTTTTTGTATGTTGGTAATTGCTTTGAAGAGTATAATATTGTCGATGTTGGTAATTTCTTTGTAGGGTATAATATTTCATATGTGTACATGTGTTGAAGAGAAGTGTGGTGATATGATTGTTGACATATACCATAATTCTCTGGGGCGAATATGTGATGGTCCCAATTTGTGACCAGAATGAAATAATTTTATATATTTTATTATTATTATTATTATCAATATTTTTTAAGTTTACATTTTACCTTTTATTAGTTATTATGTTAACTAATATGTTTATATCTATTATTATGCGGTAATGTAGAATATTATGGGAATTGAAAGGACTTTGAGCGATACACATTATATTTGAAATAAGTTAGACGATTGACTGAATATTATTTCTGAAGAAAATTCGAACAAGAGAAGAAGAGGGTTGTTCACAGAAGGGCGGCTTATCCACGGCTTCTCGGAAAGGACATAAATAGACACTTATGTCATTCACATCAAGTATTCTTCCAGTATACAAATCATACTAAGAAGGGATTCTATGAAGACTTGCCACTAACAATGCTGGGCCGATGAATGAGTCCTTTGCAACTATATACAAAAGGTGGGCTGGACCTCCCGAGAAATGCTACAATGAAGTATTGTCATTGTTGATATGTGAAAGGCGGGCTAATCTTGCCTAGCGACTTCAGTAGAGGGGATTGACACGTGCCTTACCTGGGAACGTTATATATACGACGGCCGCCCAAATGGATTATGAATATTATTGAATTGCTGAGAGAAGACGGACTGGTGCTGTGTGGAGGAGAAGAATGGAACTTGTAGCGAGATGGAGTCTATAACGCAGTTCTAAACTAGACAGTTGACTATTAAGTATGTGAATTTGATAAGACATTCTGTCTCATCAAACTGTGACATGGTTGTGTACGAGGCTATTGTCACAGGGATGATTTTTGGAATTTATTCCGTCATCCACATATAAATTAATTACTTCGAGGAACATCAGGAACTCTCTACGCAACAATCCAACTACAAAGATCTTCAATGCGGTGAGCGATGTAAACAGTTATACTCCAGTCAAATCAGAAGGCTCTCATCCATATAAAATTCAATCTATATTTTATTCAATTAACTCAGTATACTCCAATTTCCAATCAAGACCCATAATACAAGTAAATTCAGTAGATTCTTTCATTTAAATTTATTATTATTATTATCTTTAGTATTTTATTCTTTTTGCACTTGTTGTTTTTATATATTAAATTCATTTTAAATTCAAATGTTTGACTGGTTTCCTTTAGTAGCTAGAAATTACTATAAGGCAACACCATACTCCTGAACTAATTATCGTAAGGTTAGATTACGTAAGTTTCACTACGGCTGGAGATAGGAATTTCGATGCTCTACCTATGATTAACCGAGGATTAATATATTATTTTGATCATTATATACAAATGGTCTGGCGCCCTGGCAACACATAATATTACACATTATGTACTTTTTTTAGTGAAGCTGACAACAATACAGATACACTATTAGATTAATACACAATTAAATGTTTCATTTTGATCACCCAAAAGTGGGCGACTATTTAAATAATCAGTTTCTTATTAACATTTTTCTTATTAAGTTCTAAAAACCATTACAGCGCTGCGCGTTAGCGAGCGTAGCTACTGCTGTCGGTAATGTACATTCTTTGTAGAGATGAGTCAGGATAACAGCAATAAATCTCTACATAGTAGCCTATAATACAGTCTTCGGTGGCGTAGTTGGTAGCATGCTGAGCTTCTATGCCCAAAGTCGTGGGTTCAAACCCGGCCGAAGTAGTCTGATTTTTTGAGCGTTAAAAATCCCTCAGTATGCCATTCTTCGGACGGGAAGTAAAGCCGGCGGTCCCATGTCATAGCTTTATGACATGAAAAAGAACCTTCCACTAACTACACTTGTGTGAAGCCAAAATTCGTAGGTTAGAATTGATAACGCTCTATTAGTTCCAACGTTCGCCACCAGGTGCTGACTGCGATGCCATCTGGTAGCCAAGTCCGCAAGCTAGGTGTCGTGGACGGTAGCATTTGGTAGCAAAAGTAGGAACTACTTGAAATTATTGTCTGTAGTCCTTACTTGAACTGAAACACTAATACAGCCATAACAATTAACACCGGTTATCAGACAGATTCTGCACATACCCAAGTTACACGGGGCTACATTACCGCGTTGTCGCAGCCCCTAAACTAGGGAACCAACCAACCAAAACGAAGTCCTCGATTCTTGGTTATAGCGGGTAATCTCGAGAACCACTGGATGGATTTTGATGCGGTTTTCTCCATTCTGTGAAGGATTTCTCGAGGAAGGTTTCTGTAGAAAACATTCATTTATAACTAAAGGAAGCCAAGCAGTAACGATTTCAGTGAATCGAGTCGATGAAAAACCTGCCGTCCGTACGCCTTTTAAGCTTACGCTGGGTAAAACGTTAAACATATCTATAGGCCTATTCTATGAGTGTAAGAATTGTTCAGCATAAAAAGTTCTACAAGAAAGTTCCGGACAGCATATTTCTATATTTAATACATCGCCCACTGTAAGTGGTTTTATGTTTTAAATTCTTCCAACAATCTCCATTCAGTGGAAATTTAAATTAGTAGCTTCGGAGCGAGTTTACGAGCTAGCGAGTGAGCCTGTCACCCCAGCTTCGGCCAGCATCAAACTGTCGAGTCGTGTCGAGTTAAGACTTCAGAGAAGATTAATGTGTTTGGAGTTTCATTGTTCACCTCGGTTCTTCTGAATTGCGTCTGGGACCTGCCGTCCGTGTGCCTTTTAAGCTTACGCTGGGTAAACCGTTAAGCATACTGGGCGAAGTCGGGTTCGGTTGCTAGTTTAAAACATTTCTGAATAAATTCGATCATCCCAATCATTGCCGAAGAACAGGGGCGTATATATGGGGGTGCTGAGGGGGCTGCAGACCCCCCCCCCTCCCGAAAAAGCAAATAAAAATTAAGAAAGTGTTGAATTGGTAAGAGCATAAAATAATTGTAAATTTGGCTGTACCCTAATCTTAACTTATTGGCTAAGTTATAAACAATATTAAAATTGAAATTAGACTAACTCGTGGTGAAGTGGCAAGCATTCTTGGCTGCCGCCCCGGAGATCCAAATTCGTTTCCCGGCTCTGCCAAGACATTTTAATTCTAGCCTGAGGGCTGGAAAGGGGTACACTCAGCCTAGTGAGGCAAAACTGTTAATTACACAGTACGGTACTTTTGAAAAATAATTTATCAGCTTGTAACAACAACAACAACAACAACAAAAAACTGTTTACCTTTCTGCTTAGTAACTTGACAAATATTTAGATATTTGCCATTCATACTCCATAGAAACTGGAGTAAGGTTCTAATTGTCTGTAATTGCTGATGAGTGGTGTATGTTCTGGCCGCAATCAAGTTAATTATTTCATTTAAAGGAACAACCTGTGTTGTGCTTCAACCCACCGTAATCCAGTTAACAAAAGTGCCACTAGGGGGGTGGCACGTAACAATATTATGTGTCGGATAAGTGCCAAAAATTTATGTTTGAAACGTTTTTTGATAGCACCAACCATTGGCCAATGGGGTAGAAAAGAGTGAGTTTTTCGGGAAACATTAATCATATCTCTCTTAATAGGCACAATATCAAAACCGTACAAAATGGACGATATTCCCCTAATAATTACCTAAAACTTTTGTCTGAAAGAATTTTTGATACAACCCACCATTACGCCAAGGGATGAGAAAAATGATTTCGGAATTAGAAGAAACTGCCAAGAGCCATCAGAGGTTACCATGACAACGCTTCTAAATTGATGAGGGATGAGCTATCAGAGGTTGCCATGACAACGAGATCACATTCAGTTTTCCATCTGACTATGTGGGAAGCGGCTTCGGTGACGTAGCCTAGCTGGTAGCATGCTGAACTTCTATGCCCAAGGTCGCGGGTTCAAAGCCGGCCGAAGTCGTCGGATTTTCAATGAGCGCTGAAAATCCCTCACAAGGGAAGTCGCTGAACCGGGGAATCGCAGATCCTGCTGGAACTTTGCAGATACGTTGCGTGAGCCCAAATAGGCAGAACCGTGAAGAGAAATCTTTCGGAAATTAACTTCCCCTTGTACTAGATGAAAAATTAAGATTTACACGTTTAAATTGGCGCGCCAGCGGCGTGAGCTTCATTGGCTGCGTCAGAGGTTGCTTCCCGGCCTACGGTGTACAATCACCGAATGAGAGGCGACAGAGCCGGCATACGCTTATATCCGTATACGGAGAGTGTCCCATGCATTGCATGATGAATATTAACATTGCAAAAGTTATATGTTGTCTGGAGGAAAAATATAGAAAATGTATGGAAAGGCCTCTCAGCATTCAAGAACAGGACCTGTTGGACAGTTTGGATGGTAGGCTATAGCCTATTGATGGTTTTGTGCCTATCTGACTTTCTGGTGTTCGTCTCTTGTAACAAGTGTGTTTATTTGTCGTGCTAATTGATATTTACAGGTATCATAACTGGTTGTATAGAGAACAGTACTATGAACGTGGACTCCTATTCTACTCTTACTGTCGCCACACATGAGCTACCGGATGACAGTAATACCAACAACTCTGATGACGATAATATTTGGAATGCCACCGATAGCTCACCCAGGAAAGTGTCAGACGAAGCTGTAGGTATGGAATACAAACAAAATGCTGTTGATTATTGGAAAAGCGGTAAGAGGCATCCGCTTTCCTTTTCGTCGGTAAAAAGTAAGTTTCACCGTTTAAAAAGCAAGAAAGATTTATATTTGTGGGCAGAGCAAGTGAAAAGGGGAGGCACCCGCCGCGACAAATTGAGGAGAATAACATGTGTCGTAAAAGCCCAATTTGACATTGCCCATCAGAATAATGAAGTAATACATGACGTGACAATTCAGCAATGGGCTATGCTAGCAGCACAGGACGTAAAATGTACGGGGTTTAAAGCCAGCTATTCCTGGGTGCACCACTTTAAGGATCGCTATAATATCATTTTGCGAAAAATAACAACTGTGACGACATCAAAGAATGCCCATCGAGAAATGGATATTATGTCAGCAGCAGAAATATTCGTAGAAGAGGTTACATCGGTTCTTGATTCTCTCGGCTCTGGGAACGTATGTAATAGTGATCAAAGTGGTTCAATTTGGAGATGTGTTCGGGTAGGACACTGGCTATAAAAGGGTCGAAAACGGTTTGCTCCAAAGTGCAATCAGTGGGGGCCACAACGCACAGTTATACAATAATGCCAACAGTAAAGGCAGCGGGGAAGCTGCTTGACCTCTCTTCATAACTCTGAAAGAACCAAAAGGCGTGTTTTGAAAAAGGGTGAAAGAAACTATGTTTGCACATGACAATATTTACGTTGTTCCCACAAAATCTGGCAAAATGGGATCCACACAATTGAAGGATTGGTTTCACAATGTTTTCAAACAGCATGTACCGTCCGGCAATGCGGCACTCCTTCTGGATTCCTTTTCTGGGCATAAATCGTTAGAAAGTGAAGAGCGCATACGACTGATGATCATCCATCCCTCCTGGAGCCACAGCCTATTGTCAACCATTGGATGTATACGGCTTTAGGGTCTGGAAAAGCTTTGTCCGTAGATTTTCGAACACCGTTCGGTTATTGAATTTTGACATCAATTTGGCCCAGAGAAATACAATCTTGAAAATGCAGTCTCTGACATATCACCAATTGTCGTCCCCTCGTTTTACTTCAATGTGGCAATACGCATGGTACCGAAGTCAGTACCTGTCCGACAATCCCGGTGGGTTTGAACACCCTGTGCCATATTGTTTCGATATCAGTGCAATACAATGTAATACTTGCACTCGCCCGTGTTTCATACGGTGAGGATGGTGTGAAACCAGTTTGTGTTTCCAACATTATTACCACGAACATCACTGTTGTCAGAACTATGTGAAGTATCTTGGTCACTTACTCACTTGTTTGACTATTGGTTCAGTTTACTCTGTGTTGTGTTGTAATGATATGTATTTGTGATTAATAATAAAGCACGACGTGCAGCATTAATGTCCACGCCGCAGCGCAGGTTGTGAGCGCGAGTACGGGAGGGCAGTCGTTTGGAGCATGACCTTTTGAGCCACCAATCAGGCGTGAGGCACACCCGCGCTTGACCAGCGCGCACAGTTCAAAATTGTTGTACTTATTGCCGTCTACGGAGGGCAGGAGTTAATTTCCGAAAGATTTTTCTTCATGGTTCTGCCTAGTTGGGCTCAAGCAACATATTTGCTAAGTTTCAGCAGGATCCGCGATTCCCCGGTTCAGAGACTTCCCTTGTATGCTTTCCTTCATAGGGGAACCAACGTTCGTTGCAAGTTACTGGTTGCGGTGGCATCTAGTAGCCAAGTTCACAGCTAGGTGTCGTTGACGGTATATTTGGTAGCAACATTAGGAACTACTACTTGAAATTGACCGTCTGCAGTCCTTACCTGAATTACAGACTAATACAGCCATCACAATTAACACCGTTTATCAGACAGATTCTACACACACCCAAAGTACACGGGGTTACAAGACCGCGTTGTCGCAGCCCTAAACTGAGGAATCAACCAACACCTCTGCGTGAGATAAAATTTGATGTGAAGAAGTAACAGACTGTTAGATAGTTACACATCAGTTCCGTTGTTGTTTGAGTCTTCAGTCTTTTGACTGGTTTGATGCAGCCCTCCACGCCTCCCTGTCCTGAGCTAATCGTTTCATCTCTACGTAGCTCCGACACCCTACATCCGAGGCAATCTGTTTAACATATTCTAACCTTGGTCTACCCCTACAGTTTTTGTCCTCGACCCTTCCTTCCATAACTAAGCTTGCTATTCCTGGGTGTCTTAGTATGTGTCCTACCAACCTATCTCTTCTCTTCATTAGCAGTCGCCAGAAACATCTCTCCTCTCCCACTCGTCTTAATACCTCTTCGTTTGTAACCCTATCGACCCATCTGATCATCATTCTCCTGTAACACCACATTTCAAATGCTTCAATTCTCCTCTTTTCTGCTGCACCAATAGTCCAAGTTTCACTTCCATAGAGCGCCACGCTCCAGACAAAGGCTTTCAAAAATGACTTCCTAATACCTAAATCTATATTCGATGTCAGCAGATTCCTCTTTTGTAGAAATGCTTTCTTTGCCTGAGCCAACCTACTTTTAATATCCTCTTTGCTTCGTCCATCACTGGTTATTCTGCTTCCTAAGTAACAGAAGTCTCCTACTTCCTTCAGCTTTTCACCTGCCAATTTGATCTCCATAGAGGTTTCTGATTTATCTCGGCTACATTCCAGTATTTTTGTTTTACATTTATTAATTTTCATCATGAATTCTTTCCGTAAGACTGAGTCCATACCATTCAAAAACTCATTCAAATCCTCAGGCTTGTCGGCCAAGATGACGATGTCATAAGCAAATCTCAGAGTTGAAATTATTTCTCCTTGAATCTTCACTCCCACTTTAAATGTTTCTCTAATTTCCTTCATTGCTTGTTCAATGTGAAGATTGAAAAGTATGGGTGATAAGTTGCAGCCTTGCCTTACACCTTTCTGAATACCAGCTTCTCTCTCATGTCCTTCAACTCGAATGACTGCTGTCTGGTTTCTGTACAGATTGTATATCACCCTCCTATCCCTGTACTTTATTCCAATAGATTTCAAAATGTCAAACAATTTAGTCCAATCAACGTTATCAAAAGCCTTTTCTAAGTCTACAAAAGCCATGAACGTTCTCTTATCTTTCCTTATTCTACCTTCCAAAATCAGCTTAAGACTTAGTACAGCTTCCCTTGTTCCTACATTTCTCCTGAAACCAAACTGGTCTTCACCCAACTCCGTTTCTATCTGGCTTTCAATCCTCTTGTAAATTATTCTAGACAGGATCTTTGAAGCATGAGTAATCAAGCTGATTGTACGGTAATCTTCACATCTGTCAGCTCCCACTTTCTTTGGTATAGGGATGATAACATTCTTCTTGAAATCAGGGGGTGCCACACCGATCTCATAAATCCTACACACCAAGTGAAATAACCTGATCAGACCTTCATCTCCTATGCAGCGTAGCAACTCAATCGGTATATCATCTATGCCTGGTGCTTTGTTCCTGCTTAAGTCTTCCAAAGCTCTATCAAATTCTGATCTCAATATTAAATCTCCTTTCGTATCCTCATCAATTTCCTCCTCCCTTTCCATTACATGATTCTCAATCTCCTTTCCCTTATACAAACTCTCTATGTAAGCTTTCCATCTCTCAACCTTTTCTTCCCTATCTGTTAGAGGCTTTCCATTTGTGTCCTTAATATTACAGCACTTAGTCTTCTTTTCCCCAAAAGTATTCTTAATCCTTCGATAAGCTGTGTCAACTTTTCCTAATTTCAGACAATTTTCTATACCTGCACATTTCTCTTTCAACCATTCTTCTTTCGCTTCCTTGCACTTCTTGTTAACCTCATTTCTCAGACGTCTATATTCTGCTTTCCCCTCTTCATCTCTTAGATTCTTGTGTCTCCGCCTTTCATCCATCAATTCTAGTATATCCTGAGTGATCCACGGTTTTCTACCTATTCTTTCTTTCCTACCAATGTTTTCTTCTGCGGATTTTGTTATTTCATTCTTCAAAAGTGCCCATTCGTCTGCAATTGAAGTTTGTTTAGGGTTTTTCATTAGTCCTTCCTTTATACTCTTCTTGAATCTTTCGTTTACATCCTTCTCTTTCAGTCTGTCTATTGCCCACCTTTTTGGCTTTTGACTTTTCTTCAGTTTCTTCAACTTTAATCTGCATTTCATTACAACCAGATTGTGATCAGAGTTTATGTCAGCACCAGGATATGTTTTACAATCCAAAATCTGGTTTCTAAACCTCTGCTTGACCATAATGAAGTCGATTTGGTAACGCCCTGTATCTCCTGGTCTCATCCATGTGTATATTCTTCTATTGTGGTTATTGAATAAGGTGTTAGCTATGACCAATTCATGCTCGGTGCAGAATTCTACCAGCCTGCTTCCTCGATCATTCCTTTCACCTAATCCGAAATCTCCTACTATCTTCCCTTCTCTCCCTTTTCCTACCACAGCATTCCAATCTCCCATTACTATAACATTTTCATCACCCTTGATATACCTCAGAATTTCGTCTATTTCTTCATAGACTTTTTCAACATCCTCATCATCAGCTTGACTGGTAGGCATATAGACTTGTACCACTGTGGTGCAGGTAGGTTTAGTACTGATTTTTGCTACAATAATCCGTTCACTATATTGCTCATAATATTCCACCCGCTGTCCAAGTTTCCTACTCAATATGAGGCCAACCCCTGCTTGGCCATTGTTTGATTTAGTGCTAATGACCCTATAGTCTCCTGACCAAAAATCCTGTTCTTCCTGCCAGCGCATTTCACTAATCCCAACCAAATCCAACCTCAACCTATCCATTTCCCTTTCTAAGTTTTCTAACCTTCCACTTCCTAGCAGACTTCTAACATTCCACGCTCCGATCCGTAGAATGTCAGATTTCCTCTTTGTCACTTCTGTGATGTTAACCCCCTCTCGAGTAGTCCCCACCCGGAGATCCGAACGGGGGACTAGTTTACCTCCGGATTGAAATTTTACAAGGGAGGAGGCCATCATCACATGTAATTATGCATAGAGAGGTGCATATCCTCGGGAATAGCATACGGCTGTAGTTTCCCGTTGCTTTCAGCCGTGCAGCAGGACGCAGTGTAGCCATTATTTGGCTTATATTATCAATTTCTTAACCGTCTATAAGACTAGTAAAGAATTGATTTATTCTGAAAGGCTGCTACTCCCTTTCAGAATAAGTAAAGAGCAATTCTACTAACAAAAATACTAACCTTCTACCGTACTAACAATTAAATACCAAAATTCTACTAACAAAAACTTAAGTTCCACCAACAACAAATACTACCACTAAAACAGTCTGTCACCAGGCACACTCACATGCACCCTCACACATCACAGTCTACTGAAACAATGAACTATAACTAATAAACAATGCAACTGCTACCAGACACACTCACACACCCCAGTCTAATAGAACTATGACATATCTAACAGACAAACTAACTGCCTACTACAACTAAAACTAACTACATACTTACTGTACTGTTATTTGAATTGACAATATTTACAAAATGCAATTTAGATAGAAAATACTTACAAAATGTAATTTAGATTCAAAATTGTCACAAAATGCAATTTAAGGGGGACGTATGCAAAATTGCACTAAGTGAGAAATGGTTTCATTTCGGCTGTATTAAGGTAAAGAAGGAGGATTGTGTAGTCGGGAATTGGTTTTTATTAAAGTATGTGATACACCGGACTGTTTGAGGGTGCAAATCAAAGCAAGGGATCAAATAATACAGGAACTTTAACCTTATTGTGTTAAAATTTAAGATCACCTTATCGTTAACAAAGTATACCTTATCAATCTAGTTATAACATAGGTACTGCCAACATGTCTAGAGTTTGCCACTTTGTCATAATCACAATCTACTATTTTATTATTCCTCTAATGCTGCATCCAAGAACTGACTTCCACAAACATCCATGAACCATACAGCTTCAATCAATACTTTCTATGTGGTTATTACTTCGTATTAGGCTTATGGCAACGTACACAAAATATACTGTATAACATATTACAAACAATACACATCTCCAAAACAATCAACTGGGCACCTGATAAATTTAAACTTTTAAATAAATTGTCCAGCCACTCTATAGTCTTTGTTGAGGCTAACACAAAGACTTCCAGCGGTCCCAAGTATGCCCTGTTACAACACTCTGTAACAATATGACGGATTGTTTATCTTCACGGAAGCAACCACGAATATGTAACGAGTTGTTGGTGAGTTAAAAATTTCGGACCTTGATAACAGCTATATGAATAAATCGGTCCAACTTTTAATAATACGGCTGGGTTGTGCTGATCACAAATGAACATAATTGTTATTTAGGGTTCCTGGTATTGTTGTTAGCTACTTTTATAAGACTGATTTATGCAAAGAAATTCAATTCTCATACTGAGTCAACAACCTAGCTAATGAATTGGCACGCAAATGATTTGCAGTAATTTGACAAAAGAGTCGTTGTCTGAGGAGTAAGACCTTGTATGTAATTTGTTCTAGATCCTCTCGGGATGGCTGCATTGGAACATACTTTAATCACATCAATGAATTGCTCATAGGATTCTGGAATGGGACTGACTGTGGTGATCTTCTCATCAAGTAATGAGGTGAACAGTGTCCAGTTAGCCTTCTTGAAGATGCATCTTCTTCGAAAAGGGACAATCTGTGGTCTGACAGCTGGAAAAAGCTGGCACATTATGGGACGATGTTGAGTATTTGGGATGGGCGGACAAACCGATTTCACACATTGGCTGGTGACACTCTCACTTACAAATATGAGATCTGGGTTGTAGCCACGCTTCCATCTTCCACTGTTAAATGATGAAGGGAGTTTACCGTCATGTATGAGGGACAGCTGAAGTAATTCTGCCCATTTTAAAACAGCTTCCCCATTTTCATCATCGTGGGCATATCCCCACACACTACTATGGCTATTAAAATCACCAATGATAACAGACACTTTTTGCGAACTTTGAATGAAAACTTTGACTTAGGTGGTTTGTATACTGAGAAAATGATCAAATTGCTCAGTTCTACGGCAATGATTTCTATATAGTTTTCTTCTGAAATGGATGTCGCCTGGATCATGATGTCTGGTTTCGTGAAGATAGCTACCATATTGGCCATGAGGACGTTCCACTACCAGCTTCATACCTGGAATTTTAGGTCGGCGTTGGTTAATGTCTCTGTGCGTTTCTTGTATGCACAATACGTCACAATTGTGTTTGTGGCATATGTCATGTAAGAGTTCTTCCTTATTTATAGAAATTCCCTCAATGTTCACAGAAATTATAGTCTTTTTTGGCTCTGATAAGAGCCTTTTCCATTTATCATAGACCATTCTGGTATGTAAATATAATATGTTCCTGGAATGCTGACGTTCAGTTCAGTACTGGAAATTTGAGTCCAAGTACCTATGCAGGGGCACCACGGGCAGGAATCAGCTTCAAGTTATAGACATGTATTCAATGTATACTTAGGTGCGTTCTCGCTTGCTGAGCCCAAGGTTGCAGGATCGAAACCTGGCGCAGTCAGCTGGCATTTGAGGGTGCGCAAATGCGAGGGAGCCGTGTCAGTAGATTTACTGGCACGTTAAAGATCCCCTTCTGGGCGAAATTCCGGCACCCCGGCGTCTCTAAAAGCCAGTGTAGTTAAAAGGGACGTAAAACCAATAACATTATTATTAACATTATTATACTTAGGTGCGAAAGGGACATGCTAAAAATCGTAAAATACTGAACTTCTTAATGATTACAGCGTACGTTTGTTTAATCTATTTTTACCTACATTCGCAGCGGCTTCGGTGGCGTAGTCGGTAGCATGCTGAACTGCTATGCCCAAGATAGCGGGTTCAAACCCGGCCGAAGTCGTAGGATTTTTTAAGAGCGTTAAAAATCCTTCAGTATGCCTTCCTTCGGAGGGGAAGTAAAGCCGGCGGTCCCATGTCATAGATTTATGGCATGTAAAAGATCCTTTCACAGACTAAACTTGTGTAAAGCAAAAATGTTAGGTTCGATTTCGTCAGAACGCTCTATCAAAGTTCCAACGTTCACCACTAGGTATCATTGATATCTGGTGGCGAAAGTTGGAACTACTTGAAATTGAACGGAACTTGTAGCTCACCCTTTAGGGTGTCCGCTGGAAGCAGCCACAGACTCAGGCGAGCCGAACATGTCCTCGGACACTCCCGGCACTAAAAGCCATACGATAAATAAATAAATAAATAAATAAATAAATAACCTACATTCGCCATTCGAGAAGTAGGCTTATGAGATCACTTGTGTATGTATGTGCACTAATACTTGTGTATGTATGTGCACTAATAAGTTTTGCCCGACCTAACTATTTTTTTAAATGTCATTGGCACAAGAGCAGATTACTATAACGTAAGTTTTGCAATGCATGTTTCATTTCCGGACAACTTCGAGGTACAGCCCAATCAATACAAGGTGGCGCAAATTTCTAACTGACATAAGTTTCTTTTTCCTTGTTATCTCTAGCCAGCCGGCCATTCACAAACCCAGTGTTATGAACCAGTATTATAAGTTCAAATTTAACAATAACAAGAAGTTCCGTGAAGAACTATACAGCCTACTTTTCATGCCAATGATTATTCTACAGTATATGAACCTATCTAGAATAATGACAAAATTAAGTTGGTAATATCGAAATATCAAATTAGTTCAAAATATACCTGGTATAATGTAGCCTAATAGAGAACTACAGTTGGCAGCCCTGGTGACTGAATATATTCTTAGTTCCATCTCTTAAGATACAGAATACAAAATTAGGTTGAAGTCCAATGGACGTTACATGCAGTTAGACACTGGATCTATCAGCACGCGTAAAAGCATATTGCCAACAATACCATGCGTGTGCTGGTCAGAAATAATCTGAAATATTATGATATCTTGTTGTGCCAATTTTGGATGAAATCCATTTGTTAGTATAGAAGTTACATGTATTTTAAAATTGGAACTATCAGCAAGCATAGAATCATGTTGGCAGCACTGCCTTGTATTAATTACTCCAAATTAATCTAGAATGTCAGGTGCTATACGTGTGCAAAGTATAGAGCTGTTGGCTTGCATACTTTCTGATATATTGATATTAGGGTAAAAAAAATATAGACATAATTTATTAACAGTTGGCAGCCCTGATTGCTCTGAACAATACTTACAGTCATATCTGTTATGGTACACATAGCACATACGAAATTTGGTTGTAATCCAACTGATAGTATAGAAGTTACATGTATTTAAAAATTGGTACTATCAGCAGGCTTATAATCATGTTGGTAGAACTGACGTATATAAGTTACTCAAAATTAATCTAAAATGTCAGAATATACGTGTGCATAGTGTAAAGCTGTTGGCTTGCATACTTTCTGATATATTGGTATTTGGATTTAAAAAAAAATAGAGAGAGAGAGCAATTATTAACAGTTGGCAGCCCTGGTGGCTCTTAAGAATACGCTCAGTCATATCTGTTTATGTACAGATATTACATACAAAATTTGGTTGAAATCCAATTGATAGTGTAGAAGTTATATGCATTTAAACTTTGGACCTATCAGAAGGCTTAAAATTATTTTGGCAACACTGTCATTGTTGGCCTCCTGAAAATTAAACTGAAATAGTATTATCTGCATGTGTACCAATTTTGGAATAGCTCCCATGCATACTTTGCGAGATATCCAATATGGAGCTCAAACTTCTAGTGCGTTTTTTCAGCAGTTGGTAGCATTGACATCATTTTCAAATATGGACGTGAGCTATTCCGGTGCACATCTTTACTCATACTAAATTTGGTTTTGATTGCTTCAGCCGTTTAGGAGTTGATAGGGGGACACACACACACAGCCAGACAGACAGACAGACAGAAGGACAGACAGACAGACAGAAGGACAGACAGACAGACAGACAGACAGACAGACAGACAGACATTTTCCCGGATCGATCTCTTAAGTCTACTTTTTCCTCATTTTTGCAAAATGTGAAAAGTAGGCTAAAAATTCAAGACAATGGGCATGCAAATTTTAATAATACATAACTCGTTATCTCTTCCGCTGATCGCTATGATAATTGGTACATCGAATCAGCACTATCACAATAATAAATTGGCATTCAACTCACTTCAGTTGTTGAGGGGCGTGTTGGTGCAGTGGTCACGCTGCTTGCCTCTCACCCGGGTGCCCCAGGTTCGATCCCCGGCTAATGCATGCGAGATTTTCGAAGTGAAATATCACGTCCCATGGTTCGGATTGCATGTAAAAACGGGAGGTCCCGTGACTCATGATCACGAGATTAACGATCACGTAAAACTACAAGCTTCTTTCCATTTTTTCTATTCACTTCAGTTGTTTTCATAAACTCAATATGGTACGCAAACGAAATGAAGAAAATTAAATTGAACATCCGATCACTACAAAACAAGCGATGACAGGCTTTTAATAGGCTTACTTCCCTACTAGCTCAGTACATTAATAAATTAATGTTGTCGATTTCATAAACTTCTCTATGGCAGGCAAGCGAATTTAAAAGAATTAGTTGCTATAATTAGCTTTTCGATCGCTAAAAAGCTAAAGATTGTGAATAAATAAACTGATAAGTTTATATTATGGAGTTAGAAGCCATTTTCAGTTTTGCCTTAGTAAACAAAAGTTTGATGCTTTTCAGTCGGTGTTGATAAGTTTATGTTACTGCCTAAGTTATTTACATAAATCAAGACGACGGCCATGTAATTAAAATAAAATTCGAGGTAAACATACCCTAATGCAGTGAAGCTTGGTAAGATGAACCATTGCAATATGATGATGTACGTATCACTCCTTTATTGTAGGTTATCGCCACTAGTTTATAATGGCGAACACGGGAATTTAAAAGAGTTTTTTAAACTTCTGATCTATTGAAATGACTGCAGTCGAACTTGGTATTACGAACTCGTGCCATGGGTACTATATGATTTTAACGAATTACAGGTAGTTTGCGTGCTCTTGCTTACATAGATGAACTGTCTCAACACGTGACCTATCGATCCAAACGCAGCAAAATTTCGTATGCTGAAACGGTAGTCGGACAGGAGCCCAGATACATGCCAGAAGACCACCAAGGAGGCGAGTGGTGAAAAGGCTCACGAAATAGGCCTAGATATGGAATTCCAGAATACCGAAGAGGATATCCTCTAACTAGACTCTCGTAGACCATTGTTACTCAATCCTTGATGGGCCACAGCCCGACAATTTCATTTTTAATTATTCCAGTTTCGGTAAAAATGTACATTTTTTTTTCTCTGCACTGTTTCTTGTAGTTCATACAATTTACTTGATTACATGATTATTTCAAAACCACAGTGCTGGATCTGACGCATATGGAAGCATCTCTTTCACGCGCAAATGATTCTACAGGCTTATGTTAAAATATCAGTTTAGTAGTTACGGGTTCCAAACTTCCTTACAGATAACAGTAGCACAAATTACACATTGAGGATTTGGTAATTCCTGTCAGGCACTGATTTAAGTCAAATTTTAAATAGCTCTCACCATACTGAAGAATAAACATTTATTTCTTCTTCGGTGTACCTTTATTCTTCTCCGTACCCAAAGAATCATTGAGATAACATTACAGTTCTCTCACTTTCCTCATTAACGATCGGCTCGCTTTTGAAACCTAGCTGGGCGGCTGTGTTTACATTCCATGTCTGCGGGGAGTCGGGCTTTCCCAGATCGAGGATCAGCTTTGTCAACTCTCTACTGTAGCCACTGAGAACACGCAGCGAGACTGGACAGAAGGGCGTGCAACTGGGCAACACTGGCGACCTGACAAGCGAGCTAGCAGTCAGGACCGAACTCTGGAGTCCACGTGGAGTGATAGAGCAAGCAAGCTATTGGTCAAGAATTATCAGCTCTTGGTCGGCAGCGAACAATGGTTATTGTCGGCGTGAGGTACTGCCTAATGTTTTGAGTCGCCGGTCGTTAACGAGGAAAGTTAGATAACTGTAATGTTAGCCTAAAAATACACTGCACCTACGCAACGAAGTCTCGAAACATACTATGCTAGTGACGATCTATTAAATTCGGCGAACGCATATGAATGAAAATCTTCCTGCTTTGTTCATTGTTTCTCTGTACTAAAGAGGGAACATTATTTCTCAGTCTGGCTCTTTGTCCCTCTCACCAGACGACATCAAATAGCTTGACTCCTATCCTATCAGCAGTTACATATAACCTCTGAATTGTGTACTCTTTGTCACCCTCACCATACGACATCAAATAGCGCGACTCCTATCCTATCACCAGTTACATATAACCTCTGAATTGTGTACTTGAAAATTTGACCTGGTAGGTCCTAAATCTGTAGCAGGCCTTCTACTGCGTTCTGTGAAGTTAAACCAATAAATATCCAAACCTTTACAAGGTAGAAGGGGCTAGTGATGGCGGACTTCGATATCCATAGTAAAACTTAACAAATCCGAGCTTGAATTAAGTCATATAAGGTTCATTATGTTACTGAACTTGTGAATTTCAAAACAAGTGACAGGTTTTTTTTACTTGACAATACCCTGCAGTTGAGATCATCCCACGGCCCAGCGATTGAGAAACATGGTCGTAATGGTGTGTTAATGATTTAACCAAGTTATTCTTTCACTCGTGATTAGGCAATACAAAATACAAACTCAGGACACGTCAGTGAGGTGTGACGTTCGTGAAGAAAGATCAAGCCCTGTATTGCAGTGTGATGTCAAATAAGAGGACAATGTAAGGTTGTGCGAGTTGATTCAAGGCGGTCTAGAGTGCAGGATGCTGTTGTAAGGTATGACACCACATAAAATACTTTACGGATACACAATAATGTAAAATGAGAAATTTGTGCTCACACGGACAATCAAAGACAAAACGTTTGCTACAATGGTTTAAAGTCGAAATTGAAGAGATTTATGCACGAAAAGAGATAAAATCAAATTGGTAAAAGCTATTAAAAACTTCTACTTCCTTCCATTGGTAAGTGCATTTATGCTCCAATTGTCCAACATGGAAATTATGAGGGCTTCTCTCACGGCGTATGAAAGTATGATGATATTGTACCGTCACTCAAAAAAAGAAGAAATGTTCTCTTAATAACTGACATTTTTTATTTCTTCCTATTTCGCTTTCGACCCCACAGTCTAAAATCCAAGTAATAATTATTAATTTACAATCCCTGACACTCCTGAAAAGGTTCTAGTATAAACCCACCGTTGAGACTTGGCCAACACAGTTACCAAGAGTGCGCTATTATTTGTTTGAGCGACTGTAATTTTGAGTGGGAAGTCAAATGACGAAACACATCAAAGGCCAGTTCAAAATAACCAATAAAAGATAAATGAAACAGATGTGAGTTTTCCTAACACACCTAAAAAAGTGCACCACTTGAATTGCAGAGATACTAGGTTGTTTACGACCCAAGTGACAGCATGGGATGAAAGTACATACTTCCTGTAAAGAACACGACTGATCCGCCGATCTAACATGGAACTCTGATTCTGCTTCTCAATATGGTCTTATGTCACCCAATTCAGTGAAGCATGATCTGATCCTTTGTGGCATGCTGCCTGGCCTCAAGGCGGTTGAAGCTGTCCTACTCTTCAACAGCATTCCCTCCAGAGGTCGGCCAAGGTGAGAGGTGAATCTAGCGTTGTCGCAATGTCTGTTCCAATGTTCCCAGACATATTCAATTTGATTCAACAAAATTATGTTAAATGGTCCGGCTAAGCTCAAATTATCAGCGTTTCGCCCCGGTGTACTATTGGGCTCGTCAGTTGGTACAGTACACCTCACCAAGACGCTGAAAAGTGCTTACTGAGTAGGCCAATGCAGGACACTTTGATACACATTATAATATGTCGTATCGACGTCACGAGCATTGCCAAAGCACTTCAGGAAGTATAGTCTTCCTTTCAAAACAAATGCAAACCTTACCTTGGTTATCGATATGTCGAAGAATGTTCTCGAATGAGAAACTGTTGTTATGGTCCCCCGAGCTCCACCAATTCAACAAAATTATGTTAAATGGTCCGGCCAAGCTCAAATTATCAGCGTTTCGCCCCGGTGCACCACTGGGCTCGTCAGCTGGTACAGCACACCTCACCAAGACGCTGAAAAGTGCCTACTGAGTAGGCCAATGCAAGACACCCTGACACACATTACAATACGTCGCATCGACGTCACGAGCATTGCCAAAGCACTTCAGGAAGTACAGTCCTCCTTTCAAAACAAATGCAAACCTTACCCTGGCCATCGATATGTCGAAGAATGTTCTCGAATGAGAAACTGTTGCTATGGTCCTTTGAGCTCCATTAATTCAACAAAACTATGTTAAATGGTCCGGCCAAGCTCAAATTATCAGCGCCTCGCCCCGGTGCACCACTGGGCTCGTCAGCTGGTACAGTACACCTCACCAAGACGCTGAAAAGTGCTTACTGAGTAGGCCAATGCAAGACACCTTGATACACATTATAATATGTCGCATCGACGTCACGAGCATTGCCAAAGCACTTCAGGAAGTACGGTCTTCCTTTCAAAACAAATGCAAACCCTACCTTGGTCATCGATACGCCGAAGAATGCTCTCGAATGAGAAACTGTTGTTATGGTCCAAACCATGCATAAGGACGGTGAGACCACAAGTATATCAAGAAGTTCTGTGAAGAACTATACAGCCTACTTTTCATGCCAATGATTATTCTACAGAATATGAACCTATCTAGAATAATGACGAAATTAATTTGGTAATATCGAACTATCTAATTAGTTCAAAATATACCTGGTATAATGTAGCCTAATAGAGCACTACAGTTGGCAGTCCTGATGACTGAATATATTCTTAGTTCCATCTCTTAAGGTACAGAATACAAAATTTGGTTGAAGTCCAATGGACGTTACATGCAGTTAGACACTGGATCTATCAGCACGCGTAAAAGCATGTTGCCAACAATGTCATGCGTGTGCTGGTCAGAAATAATCTGAAATATTATGATATCTTGCTGTGCCAATTTTGGATGAAATCCATTTGTTAGTATAGAAGTTACATGTATTTTAAAATTGGACATATCAGCTGGCATAGAATCATGTTGGCAGCACTGCCTTGTATTAATTACTCCAAATTAATCTAGAATATCAGGTGCTATACGTGTGCAAAGTACTGTATAGAGCTGTTGGCTTGCATACTTTCTGATATATTGATATTAGGGTAAAAAAAATATAGACAGCATTTATTAACAGTTGGCAGCCCTGGTTGCTCTTAACAATACTTATAGTCAGATCTGTTATGGTACACATAGCACATACGAAATTTGGTTGAAATCCAACTGATAGTATAGAAGTTACATGTATTTAAAAATTGGTACTATCAGCAGGCTTATAATCATGTTGGTAGAACTGACGTATATAAGTTACTCCAAATTAATCTAAAATGTCAGAATATACGTGTGCATAGTTTAAAGCTGTTGGCTTGCATACTTTCTGATATATTGGTATTTGGATTTAAAAAAATAGAGAGAGAGAGAGAGCAATTATTAACAGTTGGCAGCCCTGGTGGCTCTTAAGAATACGCTCAGTCATATCTGTTTATGTACAGACATTACATACAAAATTTGGTTGAAATCCAATTGATAGTGTAGAAGTTATATGCATTTAAACATTGGACATATCAGAAGGTTTAAAATTATTTTGGCAACACTGTCATGGTTGGCCTCCTGGAAATTAAACTGAAATAGTCTTATCTACATGTGTGCCAATTTTGGAATAGCTCCCATGCATACCTTGCAAGATATCCAACATGGAGCTCAAATTTCTAGTGCGGTTTTTCAGCAGTTGGTAGCACTGACATCATTTTCAAATATGGACGTGAGATATTCCGGTGCACATCTTTACTCATACTAAATTTGGTTTTGATTGCAGCAGCCGTTTAGGAGTTGATAGGGGGGGGGGACACACACACAGCCAGACAGACAGGACAGACAGGCAGACAGACAGACAGACAGACAGAAGGACAGACAGACATTTTCCCGGATCGATCTCAATAAGTCTACTTTTTCCTCATTTTTGCAAAATGTGAAAAGTAGGCTAAAAATGGACCCCAAATGACAAGAAGGTTACCGTCCCCCTAACACAATAAAATGTTAAAAACATGCATAGTAAGACGAAAGAAAAGTTAATTGAGCTCCAATTACATTGTAAAATACTTTCTCGCAATAAATGAGGTCTGATCCTTCTACGAAAACCTGCATATTTTGCCTATTATAGCCTATCCCCTAGTTTGCTCGGTGAAATCTACCTCCGCCTTCCGGCGTGCCGAGAGGATTTTTTTTATTTTCATAATCGCCCATCCCTAAAGCTACTTTCTTTCTACTTTCCAATAACCATACGCCCTATTAGTAAACAAACAAATTAAGTTTTGTTTCTTTTAGAGTTAAAATATATATTAAAATCAATGAAGCAAAAACATCAATACAGTATGACGGAAAATGAGTTTAGACGTATGTATTATTTGAGTTTACAGAGGGTAAAAGTTTATTGAAACACATTTTCAGCCCTTCATTGTGTCATCATCAGCATACTATAACTTACTTATATATTAAATAGGTTATTTTCTATGAAAAAATAATATAATAAATAAAATTCAATTCTAAAAATCCAATTTTTATTAAAATCAATTTTTAATAAAGTAAAACGCGCATTAATTGCAAGGGCAAAGGGTCATGGAAGAACTGAAAATG
Source organism: Meconema thalassinum (assembly GCA_946902985.2). Lineage (NCBI taxonomy): Eukaryota > Metazoa > Arthropoda > Insecta > Orthoptera > Tettigoniidae > Meconema > Meconema thalassinum. The sequence continues at coordinate 1,335,023,600 of OX336388.2, forward strand.
AATGCTAGTGCTTCAAATGGAAGAAGAGGAATAGCCTACTATGGTAGTGGCATGTTCTAAAACCTGGCATAGCCCACAAGGTTGAAATTTTCGGAAATAATTATTCCTTATGTGTGTTATATTTTACTCTCGCCGTTTTTCAAAATGTAAATTTTGTTTAATTTTGTTGGACGAAAATGTTCATGAAAATGCTGTTAACATTATGCAATTTAAAAGAAATCATGAATATTGAAAAATACATTATTTTCAAAAAGCGTTTTATTAAGATAACGAAAGAGCCTTAACGAACATCCCTGAAAATATTCGACTTGTTCCTATCAATAGTTTCTGATGAAAAGGTAAATAAAATGTTCAAAATTAACATGGGAAATATAGGACATTCCGGAGTGCCATAATGGCTTCTATCTCTGAGGTCCCAAGATGTAGGTTTCATTCTCTCCTCAACCACCTCAGAATTGTTTAAGAACCTTTCACACTTCTACTCCTAGCAAATACCTGAATGGCAACTGACATACAGTCACGCCCAGCTACTTCAAAATCCTACAGCCTTTACTGACATCACAAGACAGTTTACCAGACATATTCTACGGTCTGATAATCCCGATATCCCCTGTCCCTGAATGAAATACAGTAATAACAAATCTGTCACTGTCCCTAATGGAAGCAAGCGGCCTTGCTTTTACCCTCCAGCGACACGCTTAAGTGTGAGACAGTCTATTTATAATGGCGTGCATTTAGAGCCGCGTTCTTAACAACAAACGTAGTTGAAGTGGCTAGACAGACCTGACATAAAATAATAATCTTCCTTTAAAACCCTGATGTTGATGAAAGAATTGAATTGTATGTCTACTACTTATTACTCCAGTTTTCAACGGGGTCGAGGATGAGATGGGATGAAAGTCTATGTGGCGGATGTTTTTATTACGGCCAGATGCCCTTCCCGACGCCAACCTCATGAGAGGAGTTAATGAGATATGAAATTAATGAAACTGGGCAAGGATGGGGAAGGAAGCGTCCGTGGCCTGGCAGAAGGTACCGTCCTAGCATTTGCCTGGAGTTTGAAATAGGAAACCACGGAAATCTATTTCAAGGACGGCCGACGTTGGGGCTCGTCTTGTACCCACGTCTATAAGTAAAGCCATCATTACTTCCGACTTGACGTTTCAGTGCTAGGCTAGAGTTTTGTTCGCTAAATCGCGACATCGCGAACGAAACTCGATTTGTCGTGATATATCAATTAGAATGGCTGCCTGTGATTGGCTAGTTAAAGTGATTTTCCTTCTGACCTCCAGATAACACTAGGGTAACACTGAAACGTCAAGTCGGAAGTAATGATGACTTTACTATACTGAGTTCGCAGAGAACGTGACCCCCATGCCTTAGCCTAGCACTGCGTGTTAGCGAGCGTAGCTACCGCTGTCGGTATACGTACTGTATTTCAAAGAATAAACTGTAAATTTCTCCCAAAATTCTCTTAAAACTATTTCCTTCTTCGTACTTTTGTATATCTGCCACGTAGGCTATTCCCGTTTCTAGGGGTCGGGGATACGATGAATTTTTAGGTGGTGGGTGGTTTTTATTGCCGGATGTCTTTCCCACTATATCAAGTTTTCATAACTATCCTTACATATTCTTCATACCTCAACTTTTAACAAGCGTGACATCTCTGAACTTTAATCTAGTTTCAAGTGATAATTATTATGAATGTTGTTTATTATTGATTATATGATTTATCTGTTAGTGTTTGTGTTAATTGGTGTCCTAGGTGAAACCCCACACAAGACACGGCACAAACCTAGAAAAATTGATGAGTTTTCATTCACTGGCCGTGAAAGCCAATACACCATCTTTTTGGAAGCCTTCACAGGGAGGTTATGGCTGCTTGAGCTTTTAATTCTCGCAGTAAAGAGGCGCAGGTGCGCTTCATAAAAAGGGAGGTAGCGCGCAGTTCGCTACTCCTGTGGGGGTCCGGGCGGGGACACCTAGGCGTCCTAGGCGAAATCCCATACAAGACACGGCACCCATGTAATAGATTTATGGCATGTAAAAGAACCTTCCACTAACTACAATTATGTGAAGCTAAATTTGTAGGTTAGATTTGATTATCGCTCTATTAAGATCCAACGTTCGCCACCAGGTGCCGGCTGCGGTGGCATCTAGTAGCCAAGTTCACAGCTAGGTGTCGTTTACGGTAGCATTTGGTAGCAAAAGTAGGAAATACTTGAAATTGATCGTCTGCAGTCTTAACCTCAATTACAGACAACACACGCTAATACAGCCATCACAATTAACACCGGTTATCAGACGGAATCTACACACACACAAAGTACACGGGGCTACATGACCGCGTTGTCACAGCCCCTAAGCTGAGGAACCGACCAACCAAACATTTTAGACTAAAATTGTATAGCAATTTATACAGATATTTTATATCTATGGCCTATTAAATGAATTTATGTCACTAGAGTGGTACCTTTCAACATTAGCAAGAAAAAATAAACAAAATCATCTATTGTAGTGTTTCAAAGCAGATAGAGTTAGTAAAATTAATGGATTCTCATAGGTAGTTTTTTTTTTTTTTTTTTTTTTTTTTTAGCGTATGGCTTTTAGTGCCGGGAGTGTCCGAGGACATGTTCGGCTCGCCAGTTTTGTAGCTGCTTCGAGACGGACACCCAATGGGTGAGCTACAAGTACCGTTGGGGAGGAAAGTTGGAAGGGAGGGTCGAGGAGTTGAAAGGTAGCGGCTGTGGCCTATAGTTAAGGACCAACCCCGGCATTTGCCTGGAAGGAAGATGGGAAACCACAGAAGACCATCTTCAAGGTTGCCGGCGGGGGGATTCGAACCTCCTCGCCTCCCGGATGTGAGCGACTGCCAACAGTCATGCCGCAACGACCTCGGCTAACTCACCCGGTCTCATAGGTAGTGCCTGTCTTTAAAGGCCAGTTTCCTGATCTATCAAGATATAATACCATAATTTTATTAATGCAGCCAATGGCCACGTAATTTCTTTTTCAGGACGGGTCAGAGAAGAATATTGGAAGGAAAGCGGCCGTGGATCTATTGAAAAGAACCGTCCTTGCATCAGCCTGGTAGTGAAAATGGGAAACCACGAAAACCATTTACAGGACGGTCGAGGTGGGATTCGACCCCACGCTCTCCCGATGCCAACGAGGCACGAGGTAGCACGTTAGCGCCTCAGCCACCGCATCCGGTTACATAGTGTAATTCTGTTCCCAAAACCTAATTACACTCATTACGCTCATTATTTAATTAGTTCTATGTTGCGTTTTGTTAAAATAACGCACCGATAGTTACAAAGGTTCAGTTACATGATCGGAACGGAACGAATGCAAAAATGGAATAACTGCAGCATTCATTGATTGACCCCAAATACCTTACTGATGCATTAATTGTTTCTATTGCTCGATAGCTATGGTATTAAGACCAAAACAGGCGGAGTTCCAACCCTTAATCCTTGTTAGGAATACACTGTCTGTTCGCTCGTCTGATAAGGCACTGCAGCACGCCTCTGTGGCCTGAGTAACCACAGGTGTGCGTATAAATACAGTACCACTATTAAAGGTTGTGGTGATGTCATACGCCTCCTGCTATATACACACATCAAAAAAAGTTTTGCATCACCTCGGTTCCAAGAGTTCCGGAACCTTTAAATACAAAGGGAATAGAGATCAACACAAACAACATTTCAGCTCGTTTTATTGCTCATGAGACCCACACATTGCATGTTGTACCATCATACAGCTAGACTTTCAGCATTTGTGGTCCAGATTGCAGTACACACCACTACCTCTAATACCCAGTAGCACGGCCTCTTGCATTGATGCATGCCTGTATTCGTCGTGGCATACTATCCACAAGTTCATCAAGACACTGTTGGTCCAAATTGTCCCACTCCTCAACGACAATTCGGCGTAAATCTCTCAGAGTGGTTGGTGGGTCAAGACGTCCATAAACAGCCCTTTTCAACATATCCCAGGCATGTTCGATAGGGTTCATGTCTGGCGAACATGCTGGCCACTGTAGTCGAGTGATGTCGTTATCTTGAAGGAACGCATTCACAAGATGTGCACGATGAGGTCGAGAATTGTCGTCCATGAAGACAAATGCCTCTCCAATATTCTGCCGATATGGGTGCACTATGGGTCGGAGGATGTCATTCAGGTATCGTAAAGCCGTTTCGGAGCCTTCCATGACCACCAGTGGCGTACGTCGGCCCCACATAATGCCACCCCAAAACATCAGGGAACCACCACCTTGCTGCACTCGCTGGACAGTGTGTCTAAGACGTTCAGCCTGACCAGGGTGCCTCCAAACACGTCTCCGACGATTGTCTGGTTGAAGGCATATGCGACACTCATCGGTGAAGAGAACGTGATGCCAATTCTGTGGGGTCCATTCAGCATGTTGTTGGGCCCATCTGTACCGCGCTGCATGGTGTCGGGGTTGCAAAGCTGGACCTCGCCATGGACGTCGGGAGTGAAGTTGCGCATCATGCAGCCTATTGCGCACAGTTTGAGTTGAAACACGACGTCCTGTGGCTGAACGAAACGCATTATTCAACATGGTGCATTGCTGTCAGGGTTCCTCCGAGCGGCAATCCGTAAGTAGCGGTCATCCACTACAGTAGTAGCCCTTGGGCGGCCTGAGCGAGGCCTGTCATCGACAGTTCCTGTATCTCTGTACCTCCTCCATGTCCGAACAACATCGCTTTGGTTCACTCTGAGACGCCTGGAAACTTCCCTTGTTGAGAGCCCTTCTTGACACAAAGTAACAATGCGGACGCGATCGAACTGCGGTATTGACCTTCTAGGCATGGTAGAACTACAGACAACATGAGCAGCGTACCTTCGTCCTGGTGGAATGACTGGAACTGATCGGCTGTCGTACCCCCTCCGTCTAATAGGCCCTGCTCATGCATGGTTGTTTACATCTTTGAGCAGTTTTAGTGACATCTATGAACAGTCAAAGGGACTGTATCTTTGATACAATATACACAGTCAACGTCTATATGCCGGAGATCTGGGAACCGAGGTGATGCAAAACTTTTTATGATGTGTGTAGCTCGCAATGAAACAAGACCACCAAGAAGTGAACGGTTATTGTTGTAGTTGATGATGGTGATTATTATATTGCATTGTAGTGTATTATATTATTACTAGCAACCCGCCCGGGAACAGTTATGAATAGATTACGTGGTAAGCGCTTTTATTTCGATGCCAATGAACTACGAACTATATCCGTTTTACGTCTCGGCATAATGGGTTAAAGTCACTGACTGGACTATTAATTATATCATCATGGTGATGCATGTGCAACGAATTCTTGTCAGACGTAATTTAAGAATGGCGAGGTGCATGAAACACAAATTCCCCTTTCGTCCAATCATAACTTAACTGTGTATTTTAGCGGAACGAAAAGTTCACAGGCGAAATGAAGAAATGTCGAGTTGCAGTTCCAGGGAAACTCCAAACACAACCACTCTTCTCTGAAGTCTTAACTCAACACGACTCGACAGTTTGTTGCTGGCTGTAACTGGGGTAATAGGCTCGCCCGCTAGCTAGGCTATAACTGGGGTGATAGGCTCACCCCTGTAGCTAGCTCGTAAACTGTCGCCTCAGTAATTGAATGGAGATTGTTGGAAGAAATGAAAACGTAAAAACCATATAGCCTAGCGGGCGATGTATTGAAGACAGAGATATGCTCTCGCGGACTTTTTTGTAGAACTTTTCATGCTGAACAATTCGTACACTCATAGTATATTGATATTTTTAACGGTTTGTCCAGCGTAAGCTTAAAACGCGCACGGACGCCATGTTTTTTTTCGACTTTTTCACTGAAATCGTTACTGCTCGGCTTCCTTTGATCATAAATAAATTATTTTTAACAGAAACCTTCCTCGAGATATCCTTTATAGAATGGTGAAAACCGCATCAAAATCCATCCAGTGGTTCTCGAGATTACCCGTGACATCCAAGAATCGGGGAATTTGTTTCATACTAAGTAGAGATTATTATTAAGTTATTATTATTATTATATTATTATTATTATTATTATTATTATATTATTATTATTACATCGCTAATTATGTTTTTCTCTTCTTCCAAAATCTCTTCAACTGGGCACTGAAAATCTTCCTCCGTTCTTCAGTCCATGATTTCTTGTTCCTGGTAGTCCAGTAATTTTCTCAGGGAAATTATGATTATTGATTAATGTTCTGAACTGGAGTCAGACAAACACACACACCCAACTAGACGGAGCTACATGACCACCATGTCGCAAAGCCCCAAAATGGATCAACAACAACTTTTTCTACTAATGACTTGAAATGAACCATTTTAGCTAGTTAATATTTCAAACAAATTCACGATATTAAAAATGACAAACTTATTCTGAAATAAATTGAGCTGTTATTAATTAATTTAGGGTTTGCGGCATCGTGGTCATTTAGCCCCGGGTATTTGGATGTGTGTGTTTGTAGTAGCCTGTGTTAGTGTGATGTTTGTAGTAGCGTTTGTGTATTTGTAATTCAGAGTAATATTGAGAGGAGGCGGCCATGGTCTTGATTTAGGTACTATTCCGGCATTTGCCTGGAGTATAAGTGGGAAACCACGCAAATCACTTCAATTCTGCCTCACAAAGCTGAGTGTACCCCGTTTGAGGCCTCAAATCAGAATTAAATTTCTTGACATAGCCGGCAATCGAACCCGGAACTCAGGGGTAACAGCTAAGAATGTTTGTCACTACGCCACAAGGTGGTTGGAAATAATTATGATGGTGATAATGATGATGCTGATGATAGTTGAGAGCCCAGTTACTTCGGTTGGTTGGTTCCGTAATTCAGGGGCTGCGACAACGCAGTCATGTAGCCCTGTGTACTTTGAGTGTGTGTAGAACCTGTCTGATAACTGGTGATAATTGTGATGACTATATTAGTGTGTGTTATCTGTTTTAATTCAAGTAAGGATTGCAGACAATAATTTCAAGTAGTTCCTACTTTTGCTACCAAATGCTACCATCCACGACACCCAGCTTGCGGACTTGGCTACTAGATGGCATCGCAGGCAGCACCCGGTGGTGAACGTTGGAACTAATAAAGCGTTATCAATTCTAACCTACAAATTTTGGCTTCACACAAGTGTAGTTAGTGGAAGGTCCTTTTCCATGCCAAAATTTATGACATGGGACCACCGGCTTTACATCCCGGCCGAAGGAAGACATGCTGAGAGATTTTTAACGCTCTTAAAACATCCAACGACTTCGGCCGAGTTTGAACCCGCGACCTTGTGCATAGAAGCTCAGCATGCTACCAACTACGCCACCGAAGCTGCCAAGTTACTCAGTGTTATAAATTGTTTTATAATTTGAAGGGGGGCAGAAATTACTTTGCCCCCTCCTCCTACTCTGTAAGTTGGCGCCTTTTAATAACAACATTAAGAGATAGAAGATATCTTTTAAGAAGGTTTAATTCCTGTTCCGTAGCCTTCGTGGGATGTTTATTTAGACTAGCATTACGTTTGAATGCTCCTCGCTGTAACACGGCTCTTGATATCTGAGTACAGGAAGCTCCATGGCTAAAAAACAAGGAATCTTTGTCTCACCCGATGTTATTGGTTCCACACAGTAGCTCTTTCAACAAAGATACATCCCATGCTATACTGCACGTTTGAGGCAACGCCCTCCTGCGACACGGACTCCACGGCCTGCTAGCCTATTTAGTACGCCTATTTAAGTAGGCGAGACTTTGCTAACTCCACAGTACTTGAAATACACTTTTCCCCAGCGCAAGAGACGAGCTCATCTCACCAGCTGTGTTGAGTGAAATGTTTAATTTCCCTCATCTAAGAATTTCGAAACGACAAATGCTACAATCTAGCGGCAAAATCGTGAAAATCTGTGTTGTATTTTGTGAAATATTTATAACTAGCAACCTGCCGCCGGGTATCTTGAACGGTTTACCCAGCGTAAGCTCAAAAGGCGCACGGACGGCAGGTCACAGACGCAATTTAGAAAAGCCGAAGTGAACAGCGAAACTCCAAACATATAGACACTTCTTTGAAGCCTTAACTCGACACGACTCGACAGTTTGATGCTGGCCGAAGCTGGGGTGATAGGCTCGCTCGCTAGCTCGTAAACTCGCTCCGAAGCTAGTAATTTAAATTTCCACCGAATGGAGATTATTAGAAGAAATGAAAACGTAAAATCACTTACAGTGGGCGACATATTAAAGATACGGATATGCTGTCGCGGACTTTTTTTTGTAGAACTATTCATGCTGAAAAATTCTAACGCTCATAGTATATAGATATTCTTTTTTAATGGTTTGCCCAGCGTAAGCTTAAAAGGCGCACGAACGGCAGGTTTCTTTTCGCCTCTATTCACTGAAATCGTTACTACTTGATTTCCTTTGGTCATAAATGAACGTTTTTCTACAGAAACCTTGACTTCGGTGGCGTAGTTGGTAGGATGCTGAGCTTCTATGCCCAAGATCGTGGGTTAAAACCTAGCCAAAATCGTCGATTTTTAAGAGCGTTAAAAATCCCTGAGAATGCCCTCCTTCGGAGGGGAAGTAAAGCCGGCGGGCCTATGTCATAGATTTATGGCATGTAAAAGAACATTCCACTAACTACAATTGTGTGAAGTTAAATTTTATTAACGCATTTAATACCAACGTTTGCCTTCAGGTGCCAGTTGTAGTGGCATCTAGTAGCCAAGTTCGCAGCTAGGTGTCGTTGACTGTAGCACTTGGTAGCAAACCGTAGGAGCTACTTGAAATTGATCGTCTGCAGTCCTTACCTGAATTACAAATAACACACACAAATACAGCCATCACAATTGAAGAGTTATCATGCTATAGGGGCTAAGTAACAAAATGTACTTTTCAAGTTACTGAGAAAAACATGTATTCACAAAAAATGAACAAAGTATGCACTACCTCCACATTAACGCTTGCTCGTTGACTTCCGGAAAGCACGTCAGCACTTGTCATGTTCCAAATATAACAAATAAACACTGACTTTCTGTATAAATTGGCACTAAAATGCTAAACGGGCTCAGTACACTAAACAAAATTATTGTATTTGTATACCTCTAGTAATCATTTTACTGTTCAATCTTTCAAAATTCACTGTAAAACAGTTTGTACACTTCAGACAGGTATTCCATCATACATTTGATGTCCTTTCTCTTCTAGAAAGACAATCCTTTTGAACCAGTGACCTCACTGAATGTGATAGTTTTGAAATCTTCATAAGGACACGGGGCTACATGACCGCGTTGTCGCAGCCCCTAAACTGAGGAAACAACCAACAACAGAAACCTTCCTCGAGAAATCCTTTACAGAATGGTGAAAACCGCATCAAAATCCATCCAGTGGTTCTCGAGATTACCCGTTACATCTAAGAATCGGGGGCTTTGTTTTATACATGTTATGTAGAGATATCTCATGTATTTTGGTGATGCATTAATGCGGTAATGGTAGTAATGAAGCATATTAGACTTATATTATAGGTTTAGACACGGTATCACGCATCGAGCCCAAGTAGGCTACCACTAGTATCAATCAAAAATCCCTAAAAAGTTATTAAATTTCTTCAAACGTGTTATTTTAAGTATTGAATGATTTAGTAAACCCATCCGAAATGAAATGTTAAGAACTGAATTTGTCACAAATATTTGGTAATTTAATTTCTACGTTATTTTTTTGAAATTCTTTCCCTACTTTATCATGTTTATCATCAACCCCTTAATATTGCGGATTTTGTAGAGTCTCCCCTACTGTTATTCAGGGGGTTGTTGATTAGGTCATTTATATGTAGGGTTGCCATATTAAGAAACTGAAGTAACGTACATGTACCAATCATGTACTAAAATAAAAATAGGGAAGATATTCAAAATCTCCAAATGGTATTGTCTGATACTTATTTTATCCTTTTAATACCATTATCGAGACATGCATTATTACAAATGGCAAGCACAGTACTCGTTAATACTAAGGATTAGGTTATGTAAAGCAATATCTCCATCATCATCATCATGAACCGGCTCCAGTTTCCCGGGTGAGGTGAACGAGCGCTCTCCATTTCGTTACATCCGAGGTTCGTTTTATTGTTGAAAGCAATTTGACAATTTTACTCCTCAAGCTGGCTTGCTAGGCCTAACGCACGAGGAAGATTTTCTGTTGGGGTTAACTCCCTTAGCCTTTGACAGTCCCCTATCTAAACTGCAAGGCAGCAGCGCTGTGATAAATTTGTGTGTCATTTCCTACACACAGGTTTCATCAAACCTGCTGAAGGAAAACCCGTAGCCGTGGCTCATAATTACTAGATTCACGGTCACGTAAAACTACAATCTTCCTTTTTTTTTTAGTTTGCCTGGTTTGGTAATGGCCGCCAGACCCTCGGCCAGACAGTCGCAGGTAGCAGGGCCGGCGAAAGCTAGTAAGGGCTCAGCCACTCTTTTGAAGTTCGGTTGAAACCGATACTGCGGGTGAGGGGAGGGGGACGTTGGCCGTGTGACGTCATAGGGTTGTAAGCCGAGCTTGCCCACTTGGCTTTTCCCAAAGAATCACCTATTGTTTGTTTGATTCAGTGTCACAGAGAAGTTCATTGTGTGTGTTGTGCATGAGCGTTGTCCATCGTCAGTGTTTAAGCAGGTTATTGTCTAATAATTCCTTACCGACAGTAGTGGCTACGCTGGCTAAAGCTCAGCATTAGGTCATGGGGCCAAGCTCTCTGCTGACTCGGTAGACGCGTGGGTTCGAGCCCCACCGTCGGCCGTCCTTGAAATGGTTTTCCATGGTTTCCCATTTTCAACACCAGGCAAATGCTGGGACGGTACCTTCTGACAGGCCACGGCCGCTTCCTTCCACATCCTTGCCCAGTTTCATTCACCATAATTCATTTCATCTCTCATTAACTCCTCTCATGAGGTTGGCGTCAGGAAGGGCATCCGGCCGTAAAAACATCGCCACAAAGACTTCCATCGCATCTCATCCCCGACCCCGTAGTAAAACGGGAATAATACATATTGTCTAATAATTCCTTACAGTTTCCGAGCTTTAATTACATACCGGTACGTAAACGATTTAGTATTTTAGAATCGCAATGAAACATGAGCTGTGCTATTTTTAGCCTATTTTCAATTTTGAAAAAATAGGCTTATGAGATCACCTTTTGTCCGTGTGTGTGTGCGTGTGTGATTCGTGTGTCTCCCCCCCCCCCCTAATAAAATCTAAACGGCTGGAGAGATTTCAATGAAACTCGGTAAGTTTATAGCTCTATTCCGGGCGACCCCGACCGTGCCCTTCAAATCTTGTTACGTCTCACCAATCCAACATGGCGGCTGTGCGAAATATTTCCCCAGCATTCAATATCTCCGAAACTATTACCGATATCACCCTGGAATTTTGTATGGTGATAAAGGGAACTAAGCTTACTAGAAATTCATATATGTGACCTTTGAAAGCCTGGTAACTATAAAACCAACATGGCGGCCAAGCGAAGTTGCGACTTTTAAATTGACGTTTCTCGCGATTTAACCAACCAAACACAATGAAACGTGGCACAGTATATGTTTATATACATTGTAATGCACCGACATCTAACTTCGTTCAATTGTTTACATAACCTCAAAATGGCGGCTGTGCGAAATATTTCACAGGCATTCAATATCTCCAAAACTATTTATGATATCAACCTGAAATTGTGTACGGTGATAAAGAGCACTGCTAGAAGTTTATTTATGTAACTTTCAAAACCCTGTAAACTACGAAACGAACATGGCGGCCAAGCGAAGTAGAAACATTCTAATACATTTTTCTCGTGATTTGATCATATGAGCGCATTGAAATGTGGTACAGTAAATGATTATGCATATTGTCATTCACTGGCATCTAATTTAGTTAAATTGTTTACATAAACTGAAGATGGCGGCTGTGCGTAATTTTAAAATTAAGTTTTTATTCTTGTGATGTAACTATGCGATCGAAGTGAAAGTTTGAATAATGAAGCAACGCAATAATTTTCCTTTAATGATACATAACTCTATGGCCTATACATACTCAATAACAGTCCAAAATGGCGAGCATCCGAAATATTTTGACGGTTCTCAATATCTAAGAATCTTTTCCAGCAATCAAACTGATTTTTTTAATGTTCATAGTGGCTATGAACATAAGTTCACCTATATGACACAAATCCAACATGGCGGCGACGCGAAGTATAAATATTTAAAAGGGCGTTTCTCGCGATTTAACCATCTGATTGCTGTGTAACTTTGCACGTTGATGCTTATACAAATGTTAATCCACTGGTATCTAATTAATTTCAATTGTTTTATAACCACAAGATGGCATCTGTGCGAAATTTTAAAATCTCGTTTTTACTTCTTGTGTCCTAATCATGCGATTGAAGTCTGAAAACCACACGTACACAATAATCTTCATGTAATAGTACATAAATAAAAATCCAACCTGGCTACCATCTGCAATATTTAGTCGGTTCTCAGTATCTACGAATCTAACATAGCAATCAAACTGAAATTTTGTATGTTGATAGAGGCAATTAATATGAGTAGGATATATGAAAATAGGCTGTATAGTTCTTCTCGGAACTACTTGTTAATTGTGGAAATACCTACTGCAACACCAAGGACTGTGAGGTAGGAGTCATTTACCACCGATTCCCAACTGATAGTTATATTTCAAAGCAATGGGTTACCAAGTTCCACAGGAAAGACAGTATTAACGTAAAAAATGCACGTATTTGTAGTAAGCATTTCTTGCCTACTGATTATCAAGATGATATGAAAAACCGCCTTTTAAGACTTCCATTGAAAAGAGTACTAAATAAATGATAGTACACTAAGCCAAACCTCTGTACTTAGGGCTGACAGGATCAGAAACAGAGCCGTTAGAGCTTCAGCTATAGTAAGGTTGGTACAGTTAAGTCCTAAAAAAACAGGCTATTTGTACAGGATATTGACAATTCCAGAGAATGTGAAACTGAGAAAAATGAAGAACCACCGAGCTTAATCCGTTGTAAAGACTGTGAACGTAAATCCGGGGTTATTGAATCATTACAAAATGAAATAGTGGGCTAAAAGAGCATAAAAACAAAGCAGTTCTAACCAAGTGGGCCAAGCAAACTAAGACTGCCACGCAGATAAAGGCTATAGAAACTAACAAGCAAGTACGGTGGACAAGTGACGACATATCTCGTTGTGTGATGATAAGGGCTCTGTCTCCAAAATATTATGATTTCTGGAGGGAAACATGGAAATTTCCTCTCCCATCAGCCACAACCTTGAGAAGATGGCGCGCAAAGTTCACATGCTTTCCAAGTATTCTAAGGAATGCCTAATTAAAAAAAGTTTGATGAACTATCCGATTTTGACAAGCTGTGTGTAATTAATTTTGAGGAAATGCATATTGATAGTAGTGTTAAGACTCAGCCATGGACAAAATACTTGGTCCCTCATCTAAAGTGCAAGTAGTATTAGTAAGAGGTCTAATATCGAGCTGGAAACAACCTATTTACTTTGAGTTTGACACTGCTATCGATAAACCATTACTCATGACAATAATACAAGCCGTAGAGTCCTCTGGCTTGTTAGTTGCCTCCATAGTGTCAGATATGGGAGGGAGCAATTATCTATCTTTGTGGTCATCTTTGCAGATTTCTGAGAATAAAACGTATTTTGCCCAGCCAAATGATTCAGAGAGACAAGTTTTTGTTTTTGCCTATATGCCTCATTATTTTAAACTGCTTCGCAGTCATTAAGTACTGAATTCATGATGCCGGCTAATGCAAAGAAGTGGTGGTTGTATGGCAGTGTTGGCGCGTGTGACAACCCTGTGACGTCACAGTGTTGTACCCATTGAACTCTAGGTAATACTGGAATGCCGACTGTATGGGAGCAAAGTGCGGCTTTTGGTGCGACTAGTTACGCCTGGTAGTGCACGTCAAGGAGGAGAGTTTGACGTATACGAACGCAAGGATGATGTACGTACGTATGATGAGATACAAGTAAAAGAGGTACTTTTGAACATTTAGGCGAACGGTAAACTAAACGGAACTTACGCCGAAATACACATTTCAAAATATCATAGTAATTTGATACTTAAAATGGCTAGGAATATACGCCAACATAAAATATTATTTTGCAGCCTGATTGTTCATCATTTTTATCCTTAGATCAAAGGCAGCATACACAATAACTATAGGCCTACTGGCAAAAAAATACAAGCCGTACGTACATTAAAATTAAAATAAGGTTAGACAGGGAATGACTAAGAATAAAGAAAAAAAGATATGGTAATTTGTATTCAACATTTTTATTAACTCAAAGGCAGCATTCATATGTGTATGGATATGCATAAGCCTACAACTATAGTACATTATGCAACGAGCCTATAATGGCTATAATTAAGACACGAGTATTTTTTATAAAACGAGCGTATGCGAGTTTTATAATTTCCATACGAGTGTCTTAATTACCATTATAGGCGAGTTGCATACGACTGTTTATGTTCGACGATAATTACAACTTTATTATATGTTTTAACATAAATATTCATAAATATCTGTTGAGATTGTCACTAGAATTTTGTGATCGGGTGCTGCGCAGGGTAGGATATCTCTGATGTCCAAGCTCACTGACCAACCGACGCATGCGCTCTGTGAGCTTCAATGCCGTATGTGCAGATTGAGCATCAGTATTCAGTAAAAATGTCACCGAAATCGTTTGAAAACAACCCGCTGTGTAGAAATTGGATTTAAGGATATTAAGGTACAGTGTCTCATATTCACCAGTTTATTTACGAGAACATTATGGACGGTGCACTTTCGGTAATTTATATAGACATGTTGGATTTTGAGCGCACGCGTTAAGGTATCGTTACCTAATTGGTTAATTGGTCAATGAACGAGCTCTGATTGGCTGGAGAAACTGTATCATAATGAAAAAGAGTGTTATAATGACCATCATTATGATACAGTTTCTTGACACATAATAGTGGGGGTCGAACATAAAACAATTAAATTGATGCTTAGTGAACAAAAATACATACTTTATTTATGCAAAACAACCATATGTTCAAGGTACTCTTAAAGGTGCATGTTGCTCAGCGGTCAAGTTATTCGCCTCTCACCAAGGTGGACCAGGTTCGATTATCGGCCATTGTATGTGAGATTTTCGAAGTGAAATGCCATGTCCTGTGGTTCAGATTCCACGTAAAATGGAGGTCCCTTGGCTCATGATCACAAGATTAACGGTCAGGTAAAACTACAAGCTTCTTTTTCTTCAAAGCAGGTCGAAACTTAGACCTCACATAAGTCATACAGCAAACGAACAGGGTCCTGCAGGAAAGATCCCTTAAGCCGAATTCTTTTTATCGTCTCCAAGACTGACATAATAAAAAAGTAACAGTAAATATTAAGCCTAGGTCTACATACTTCAACTTGTAGGGTACTTGTCGTTCAATAACTCTCGGTCTTTTCTTGGGTGGCTGAAGCAGATGTTGTGGGAAATTGAAAATTGCAGGTACCGAACCGCATCATCTTTAAGCAGTGGTTTGTTTCTATTTGAATGAAACAAGTAGCATGATTTATAAAAGTGTTCACAGCTATAACCCATTTCTTTAATAGGCCTACATCTGGACGTTTCCATGGAAATCTGTAATATAAGCTAGGCCTAGGCTATAATTCTGTGACTAATAACTTATGACCTATAATAGGGCCTACGTGTATTTGTCATATGCTATTTTGGCCTATCGTGTCAAAATTTGATGCAAGACGTATCCATAAACACAGAATAGGCTACTTCATTACAAATCTCAATTCGAAAATAAAGTAGACCGTAAACCTACCGCATTATTGGAAAATACCATACATATAACGTTGCACAGAGGTACGTACGATCAAATATATGAAAAGAATCACGACATATCAGCTGACTTGCATTCTAGAGTTCAATGGTATGACAGTTTTTGGTGCGACTAGTTACGCCTGGTCGTGCACGTCAAGGAGGCGATGACCAGGAAGCAGTTTTCAGCGAGGGTTACAATGGGAGGAGTCGTTCCAGTAGTACCTACAGTTCAATGGTTGTACCGGCTGGCAGCACGTGTGGAGGAGAAGTGGCTGAGCCCTTACTAGCTCATTTTCGCCGGCCCTGGCAGGTAGTACCGTCTACTGCCATACGGTAGCAGGATATTTCCTGACCTGACACATAATATCTCTATGCATATTGAAAAAGATTGTCATATATTTTAATAATAATAATAATAATAATAATAATAATGAAGCCTCCGTGGCTTAGGCGGCAGCACGCCGGCCTCTCACCGCTGGGTCCGTGGTTCAAATCCCGGTCACTCCATGCGAGATCTGTGCTGGACAAAACGGAGGCAGACAGGTTTTTCTCCGGGTACTCCGGTTTTCCCTGTCAAAATTTCATTCCAGCAACACTCTCCACTATCATTTCATTTCATCTGTCATTCATTTAATCATTGCCCCAGAGGAGTGCGTCAGGCCTCGGCAGCCGGCACATTTCATATCCTCGCCGCTAGATAGGGGCTTCAGTCATTCCATTCCTGACCCGGTCGGAGACTGGAAGCAGGCTGTGGATTTTCATTTTCAATAATAATAATAATAATGATGTCATGAGAGATCTCAAAACGAACTCTACCAAAAGATCCACACGACAACGGACGTAATCAGAAAAAGCCGAGCACAGTTTTATACACACATTTATTACAGGATGGAAAACTTCAGAACGGCGAAGAAATTGCTCAGCGTTATAACACAGAGTAAGTGTGGCACGAAGTGGCTGACAGAGATTCAGAGGGACCTAAAACAGGTCAACATTCAAAATCTCGAGGACCGCACCGAGTGCCGGAATAAAATCACAAATCTTAAGTTTGAGCATAGACCATCACGACAGCCTGGAAGGAAATGGACAGCTAAGCGGAAGAAGGAACATTCTGAGAGGATGAAGAGATTTTGGGAAGAGAAGCGGGAAAACGCCAGAAGATGAATTAATCATGTATTCAAGTTCAATCGCTCTCCTAAAGGGGAACAATCGATTAAATAAAGAATAATAATGTCATGGGTGTTACGTCCCTTTTAACTACTGTGACTTTTAAAGACTCCGGGGCTGCTGAATCCGGCCCTGAAGGAGATCTTTAACGTGCCAGTAAATCTAGTGACACGGCTCTCTCGTATTTAAACACCCTCAAATGCCAACTGACTGCACCAAGATTAGCTCCCGTAACTTAGGGAACAGCAAGCGAGAACATTACCGCTGCGCTACGCAGATGGTTTATATAATTTAATTAGCAGCCCACCCCGGCTTCGCCCGGGAACAGTTATGAATGCATTACGTGCTAGCTCGTAAACTGTTGCCTCCGTAATTGAATGGAGATTGTTGGAAGAAATGAAAACGTAAAAACACTTATAGTGGGCGATGTATTGAAGATAGGCATATGCTCTCGCGGACTTTATTGTAGAACTTTTCATATTGAACAATTCTTACACTCATAGTAGGCTATATTGATATTTTTAACGGTTTGCCCAGCGTAAGCTTAGAAAGCGCACGGACGCCAGGTTCTTTTTCGACTTTTTCACTGAAATCGTTACTGCTTGCCTTCCTTTGATCATATATAAATTCTTTTCTACAGAAACCTTCCCCGAGATATCCTTTACAGAATGGTGAAAACCGCATCAAAATCCATCCAGTGGTTCTCGAGATTACCAGTGACATCCAAGAAACGGGGACTTTGTTTTATACTAAGTAGAGATAGAGATTACGAATGTTTATGGTATAGCCTACTTAGCCAAATTTATAATTTATTTATAATAGATTTATAAGAGTTGTTCCACGCAGTGTGTTTTGCTATTTGTCAAAACTAATTTGTCAAGGCCAACAGTCAGCCTACTTCATTACCATAGTGCATTTTAAGAAGTCGTGTAAAATACATTACCGTAATATATTTGATTTGTTGTTGAGATGGTCAGGAAGACAGTGACTTCTCGCCTTGGCAAATGAACATCCATCCCAAACGCCTACTACTGTGCGTAATCTCGGGAAGCAGATAACGAGACTGTAATGTAGCCTAGTATAGTAATCACCTTCAATAAGGCTTTATTAAACTGAGAGAGGCAAAAAAAACAGCGCAATACATTGCAAAGGCTTGACTTTCATTGTGCTTCAAGGAACAACAAAAAAATTCGACATGCAAGCTACCCTCTGGGTGTCAAATAACAAAGCTTGCACCCGGCACCCAAGGCCATAAGATATTATTATTATTGTTATTTGAGGAGCTTGAGACATATTGGTCATCTGCCCCATGTAGTTGAGTGTGTATTGAATTTGTCTGATAACCTGTACTTATGTGGTGACTATAGTAATATGTGTAACTATATTAGGGACATGTATGAGGTAGATGTACCGGACTTGAAGTAGGTTCTATCCCGGCATTTTCCTGGAGGGAGTGTGGATATACTTGGAGGAAAACCAGACTCAGGATAGTCACTGTCAGCGCCGGGATTCGAGCCTACGATCTCCGGACTTGTTGTAGCTGCCCTCGAGGCCGTGGTGCACAATTTAACGAGCACTGCTACGGCGCGGGGTAGCACGGATAGCGGCGTTTAGCTGTGCACTTGACCGTGAGAGCTCAGCGGTAGGAGCGGGATGAATACTTCCCTATCTGAGAACATCGACTCGCGTGACAGTAGGTTCTCACAATCAGATAAAGACACGCTCAGCGTGGCAAATGTTTTACGCTGCAGTAGTAAACCGGGGGAGTGGTATGGGAAAGTGCAGAGCTAGCTGCTGGTAACTGTGCAGATACACACACTACTACAGTCATTAGCGTTGACCAATAGGGGCAGATAACCTCGTAGTTCCTCCCCTTAAAACATCAATAACTAGCGTTGACCAAACTGTGAGTTATCAATCAATTTTCTTCTTACGACTCTGTGAGTTTTGTGATGTATGGGGATTTTGTCTCACGATACGAAATGCTTGTAAGGCAGGTGGGAGATATCGCTGATGTGATGACCTTCTCCCACACCAGGCTCGCATTACAAACCATTGTTACCCCGGAAATTACTCACATAAAATACAGTTTATTGTTCTGAGTAATAAGGAGTTGTAGGAGGAAACTTTAAAAGCTTAGCGCTTTAATCCAACTACAGTAGATCGAGCAGCTGATAAGATAAGTAAGGAATGAGGCGAAGAATGGGACTCATTCGTTTCGCTCATGATGAGGCACTTGGGGTGTGGGGAGTAATGTCGGCGCTCTGGATTTGAACTTCAGACCGTGTGATTGAATCTGTGCTGATGTTATGTTGTCAATTCATTTGAGGAGCTTGAAACATCTTGGTCATCAGCCTTGTGTAGCTGGCTGTGTGTTGAATTTGTCTGATAACCTGTGTTGATGTGATGACTAGTAGTGTGTGTAGCTGTATTAGGATCGGGGATGATGTAGGACTCCCGGGCCTTGGAATAAGGTACTATCCCGGCATTTGCCTGGAGGGAATGAGGAAAATTCCGGGGGGAAACCACACACAGGATGCCACTGTCAGCGTCGGGATTCGAACCTGTAATATCTGGACTTTCTGCAGCTGCCCTCGCGGCCGAGGTGCACGATTTAACGAGCATGGCTACATTGAGGGGGTGAATCTGTGCTGAACGAAGAGGACTAGTTTTCTTTGGGATTTCCATACTTTCATTCCTCTGATCGATAACAATTCGTTGTTGTTGTTGTTGTTGTTGTTTGATTTAGTGGCTTAGATATCGTGGCCATTTCAGCCCCGTGCACTTGTGTGTGGAATCTGTCTGATAACCTGTGCCATTGTGATGGCTGTACTAGTGTGTCTGTGTATTTGTAATTGTTGCTAGGATTTGGGTAAGAGGTGGCCGTGCCCATAATATTTAGCTACCATCCCGGTATTCACTTGGAAAATCAAACCCACTACTCCTCACTTTTGCTCACTAGGCATTGTACCCCGTTCTAACCCGCAGACCAGAGTTAAATTTATTGGCAGAGCAGGGAATCGAAACTGGACCTCTGCAAGAATGCAAGCCACTACACCACGAGGTGGACAATAACAATAATTCCTATTGATCACGACAATAACGCAGTGTAGTTCTCCCAAGATATTGTACTTGTAGTTTGTTGTCGTTAATTCATTTTAGGGGGCTTGGGACATATTGGTCATCAGCCCCGTGAAGTATTGTACCTCTTACTATGATTTGTACGCAGCCTCCGTGGCTTAGACGGCAGCACGCCGGCCTCTCACCGCTGGGTCCATGGTTCAAATCCCATGTCAAATTTGTGCTGGACAAAGCGGAT
Organism: Meconema thalassinum; assembly: GCA_946902985.2. Taxonomy (NCBI): domain Eukaryota; kingdom Metazoa; phylum Arthropoda; class Insecta; order Orthoptera; family Tettigoniidae; genus Meconema; species Meconema thalassinum. The sequence goes on from OX336388.2 coordinate 1,335,043,972, forward strand.
GCAGACAGGTTTTTCTCCCTGTCACAATTTCATTCCAGCAACACTCTCCACTATCATTTAATTTCATCTGTCATACATTTAATCATTGCCCCAGGAGAGTGCGACGGGCTTCGGCAGCCGGCACAGTTCATATCCTCGCCGCTAGATGGGGGGGCTTCATTCATTCCATTCCCTGACCCGGTCGGTCGACTGGAAGCAGGCTGTGGATTTTCATTTTCACTATGATTTATAGCACCGAAGAAATATCATCTCATTCAGGGTGCGATCTGTAAGGAGAGATAGGCTAACCCCCACCTCCACCTAAAATAACTTCCTTTCTTCTAACCCAAAGCTGTGCTGACATTGACAAATACATTTTTTTTATTAGTTTGTTGTTGACTCGAACAACCCCATTAGTTCTCTGTGGGGAAATTTGAAACGTTGTATGTCTGTCTTGATGTCTACCTTATAGTATCCTATTTCTACGAGGTCGGAGATGAGGCGAGACGTACTTTCTATGTGAGGAATGTTTTTTACGGCCGAAAGCCCTTCTTAATGCCAATCTGTTCGCCTTTCAAAATACGACTGTCGCTGAACTTGGCTGCGCCCGTGCTTGTTGATAATAGCAGCAAAGGCCTTGCAGGACAAGCAGGGGGACACAGCGATGACAGAGTACAGTCAGCACGTAAGTCAAGCACAATTGCGTGCGCTACTTGTGTTAGACAGAAGTTATATTGCGAACTGTGAACGGAAAAAATAATAATAGGCGAAACAATGGGCTGTGTTACAACAGCACAGCTAAGCTTTTTTTGTTTTTTTTGTTTGTTTTTGTTTTTTGCGTATGGCTTTTTAGTGCCGGGAGTGTCCGAGGACATGTTCGCCTCGCCAGAGTTTGTAGTACAAGTACCGATGCATGTGGAGTGTTGACTGGGGAGGAAAGTGTGAATGTAAGGACGAGGATTTGGAAGGTAGCGGCTATGGCCTATAGTTAGGGCAAATAGCTTATAAAGATAATAGCGGAAACTCGGCCGTAAAAGCATGCGCTTGTTTGGAGACAGCGATCACAGTGCCATCTCTTGGTGCGAGTTGACAGCATTACTCGCCTTGCCACCCACAGCTAGCATTTTTGAGTGCGCACCGACCGAAATTGCATTGTGAAGTTAACATAGGTCTCGGCTTGATATTTAGGCAGCAAATAATTTAAAGATTAGTGTTATAAGACACAAAAGATACTTGGTTCTGTACAATATTTATATAGAATTCTAAAAAATACTGCACTGCTTCTGCATAAGGTTTGCTTTGCCATACGCAGTAGAACTGAAGGCACTGCACCAGGCCAAATACTGATAATTACAAGGAAATATTAGCACATTGGTTTTAATCTATCCTTTTTGACATACTGGTATTTAAAAACGAGTTGAACATGCTTAATTACATTAAAAAAACATTTCCTAATAAAGGCAGTAAAATTAAAATTTGTGTTTCTGGACTTGTTAGATTACACCAACCTCCTTAGTTTTAATAGTGCAATACGTACACTTTAGAGGCAGATTACATCGCTGTTCCGCCCCCTTATAACAACAATAATTAACTACGTACACTTTCAATCGGAAATATTGAAGCATGTTGTTAAATGTTTGGCCTACTGTACCATAGAGTCACCACGCTTTATAAAGGCTGTTATTTCAATATTAACATTATGCTTACTATCAACAACCTACAAAGATCTTACCCTTGACTTAACAAGTATTTGTTCCTGAAATCTTTCTCCACAAAGTGGTCTGAGCATACAACATGAGTTCTGTTTAAATGTTCTGGGCAATTCCTTTTCAATACGTCATCTAATAAGTCAGCTCTTCGGCTTCGAATAACCCACAGCGTGCTTCGATAAACATATAAAGAACAGGCTAAAGTATGCTAAATTATATTGTAAAAGCATTCTATATTAAAAGAAAACCGAACTATCTGTGTAATGGTAGGCTACTTGTTACAATAATTTCTTGGGAACCTGAAGAAAGATTTTGGGTCACTTTGTTGTTTATAATTATTACAGCCATATATGGCACAAATACTCCCAGTACCAACCATTACAATTGGATAATTAGATCATCCACAGGTCAATAATTTCTTATAATTGTTTGGTTGGATCTCACGGTTGTAAATCAGCTGGTCTTACGTTGCCAACTCGGACCGCTAGGCGGTGCTGGGGAGCGCTGACTCCTGTTTTGGCGATGAGTTTCCGCTATTATCTTTATAAGCTATTTGGTTAGAGACCTTCCCCGGCATTTGCCTGGAAGGAAGACCATCTTCAAGGTTGCCGGCAGGGGGATTCGAACCTTCTCACAGCTAAGCTTAATAGGAGCTCATGTCACCACGGAGAGTAAAACGATGAAAGGAAGAATTGCTGAGTTTTAATTCACCGGCCGTGAAAGCCAATAAAACAAAGAATAGTTTCCACCTCGAACACCGGCAATCGGATCTTGAAAGTCTAACAATCAGACAAATTAAATGAATGATGAATGAAACAGGGCAAGGATTTGGAAGGAAGCGGCAAGGCACTATCCGAGCATTTGCATAGAGTTGAAGATTTGGGGGGGGGGGGGAAGGAGGAGGGACTACAGTTAACAATTTCAAGGACAATCGACACGACAGTGGGGATCAAACCTACCTGCCTTCCACGGCCGGAGATAGCCTGCCCCATGGCCTTGAGCTTCAACGCATGTAGCAACCCCGTACTGTCTGCTATTAAATTTTCGTTAAACTGTAAATAAAATTGCGATAATTCATTTTAAAGTAGGCCTATTCATTATCTATTATGTTTACCGTAAATAAAGACGTATAGTAGTATGAGGAAGCTCGTCATAAGACTCATAACAACATATCAATTTGTAAAGTGGGTCCCGTGGTCGGTGAAGGTGACGGACGACCCCTACCTTGGACAACGCACGTGGAAGAATGCTTAACGGCCGTAGACCTACAACTGTCAGCTGACCAAGGTTGCTCGCTGAGAGTTTGTTGTCAATCACGCAACACCGCCTCTGTCTTTGTTGTGATCAAGCCATTGGGATTCTCTCATTGTCTCCACCGTATAGGTGGAGCTCATCCCAATCGCTGAGTCCCTGGAATGAAGACGCTTTCGGGATTTTAGCCAGAAAGGGTACGTTACGAACTGATCTATCACTGTATTGACGGTTGTTTTAGCGGATAATACCGGAATAATCCGACAGTAGTTATGTTCAAAACAAATATAAATGTTTATAATCTCCAATAACACATTGTTTATGAGAACATAGGCATAACCATTAGGTGTAGACCCATTATAATATAGGCCTTCAATAATCCGACAGTCTAAGTTGGTGTCCTAGGCGAAACCCCACACAAGACACGGCACAAACCTAGAAGAATTGCTGAGTTTTAGTCTAAGTTATGTTTATAATAAATATAAATGTTTATAATTTAAAATAACACATTTCTTATGAGAACTACGAGGTTCGGAATAAAGTAGTGCCAACATATGCATAACCATTAGGTGTAGACCCATTATACTTATATAGGCCTTCAATGTAATCCCTCTGTAACATATTGCACCAGTTACCAGGTGTGTAGAAGACTCAGAATAACGTAAATAAAGACGTTCAGTAGTAGCCTACGAGGAAGCTACTGTATAGCCTACCAAACATCAGGCCAAGTCCTGAGGAAAATATCCCTCCACGCATCTCCACAATGTCCCTTCTTGTGTTTCCAGCATGGAAACTCTTAGATTGTCATCCCTCAACCCACTATATACATTTAAAACCATTTGTTTGCACCTTTTACTCAACTTCTCTCCACTTTTATTACCTTTGAAATATTTTACTGGTGATGCAAGCTTTGCTGCAGTCTAAACACGTTGCCTACTTGAGGAAACTATGTTGTACTTTGTGCAATTATAGCAATGTTGCCAACCTCTGAGCCTGATTCGCCATAAAATCGAATTACTGGGGTGTTCTAGAAACCTAGAGCATCCACCCTATTCACATGACACGAGTCCCTGTGACTTTATACGGTAGTGCACTCGGTCGAGGGCGTCAATAAAGACGGCACAGCTACTGAAACCTTCGTCTTCCACTCATCAGGCAACGGGTGAAACATGTTGCAGGGGATTACACTGAAGGCCACTAGACGTGTAGTGGTTCTTCAATACAGTATATGGTAGGCCTATACTATTTATGCCTGCATTGCCACTACCTTGTTTCCAACCCTTAGAATTAACAACTTGCTCCCCGATGAAGAGCAACTAGGTAACAATGCATTTGTCTGAAAAGCAACAAGTTTCATTAATTTATAATGATAATGAGTGAAATACAGTATTACAATGTTATCTTTATTAAAACCTCATAAACATGGAATATGTCTGTTCAAGATTGCAATAAACCTAGGGCGTTTGAGAGGAAAATAATACGGAGAATTTATGGTGCTGTATTGGATAGAGGAGAATGGAGGATACGATCTAATAGGGAACTAGATGAAATCCTCAAAAGCGAAGACATTGATCGATATATAAAATCACAAAAACTATGATGGCTGGGCCACATTGAAATAATGGAAGACAAAAGAACACCAAAGATTATACATAAAGCCAGAATGGAAAGAAGACGACGCCCTGGGAGACCAAGGAATCGATGGAAAGATGAAGTGGAGGTGGACTTGCAAACAATGAACGTACGACCCTGGACAACAGCTGTCCAAGATCGAGATCGATGGAAATCTGTGGTTGGGGAGGCCAAAGCTCACACCGGGCTGTAGTGCCAGAGGAAGTATAAGAAGAAGATCGTAATTAAAACAAGTAGTTCCGTGACGAACTAAAGAGCCTTGTGGTGTTTGTAGTGGTGCATGTACTTGTAATTGAGCCTAGGATTGGGATGAATGTGGCCGTGACCTTAAGTTAGGAACCATCCGGGCATTTTCATGAAGTAGAAAAGGCAAACCACAGAAAAACACTTCCAGGATGGCCAAGGTGGGAATCGAACCCACCCATCCCCTTCCCCTCACGAGGCTGAGTACATCCCGTTCCAACCCTCAGATCTGAATTAAATTTCTTGGCAGAGCCGAGAATAGAGGTCCGGGAGAGACAGCCAATAACACTAGCCGCTACACCACTAGGTGGTCACTCGTGAGCTTGTTCCTGTGAAGATAGTTGAACACATTAAACATAACTCAATTGACAATGTAGAGCCCTGCGCGGATAAAAGGTTATCCGCATCCGCCCCGCATCCACACGACTTTTATCCTCATCCGCAGGTTTGTTATCCAAATATACTGGCATTACAATAACAGTTTTAATTAGATAAAGCATTAAGCAACACTTTTGAACATATGAGGAGAAAGTCGTTCCCTCGGGCTTTGTATGCCATGTGCTATGTTTAAAATGAATGTAACACAGCCAGAATTGCAACCCTTTTCAGTTCGCAGTGTTAATTATGCTTAATGGCAATGACAATTTGACAATTTGAATGACATTACCATAAATAATCATCTTATATTTGTCACGAAAGAAACATAACGAAAAAATATGTCATAACATCCGGGTCCTAGTAATGATATTCAACAAGTTCGGATTGTAATTCAAAAACTATCTGCAAATTTACTCCAAACATTATCCGCAGCTTATCCGCGATGCGCACAGCCATGCAAACTATATCCGCATGGCGAAAAATTTTGCGGATATCCGCATCCGCGCAGGGCTTTAGTTATAGGCTATATTGAGAAAGCCCCAACAGCTGATTCACGTAGATGAAGGCAAGAGTACAAAACATGTTCAAGGTGACTACAGTAGGATATTGAGACATAATCGCTGCGTTTACACTGGCTTGATACAAAGGCACGCACATGATAACATTGACAGTACGTATTGTGAAACCTATTTTGAATGATGTATCACAGATTAGGCCTAACACAATCGAAGAGCATAAATAATCGTCATTATTGCAGAGTTGGCAAACGCACTGGTAGCTCCTACGTGCCAAGGTCATTTATCCTTGGAAACTTCCTGTAACACGGAAGAATGTATCTTAACGTATACATAAAAATGAAAGTCTGTATGTCTGTTTATTCTCCATACAAATATACACCGTTTCATCAATCTCAATCAAATTTTGCATACACATAGTTCAGGACCCAGAACAAACCGCTAGCTACATGAATTTTCGATAGCCTTTTCCATTCTTCTGGTTTCGGTCTTTTGGCCCTCGAGCATAGGCTAATATAGCAAATTATTGAGGTTGTCGTATAATGGCCGGACATAGCTCATATTACGATCATCGATGCGAGAAGGAATACTTGGCAGGGACCCCGAAAAACACATTTTAAGGCTCTAAAACCAACAGTTTCTCAGATATTCCCAGAAAACTGTTTTCGCTCTGATAAACCCGTAACCATGGCAACCGTAGCTCAAGACGTGACACACAACGTTCCATCGATCTTTGTAAGAGGGCGGCTTCGGTGGCGTAGTTGGTAGCATGCTGAGCTTCTATGCCCAAGATCGCGGGTTCAAACCCGGCCAAAGTCGTCAGATTTTTGAAGAGCGTTAAAAAACCCTCAGTATGCCTTCCTTCAGAGGTTACATTATTCAAATGACTCATGGTGGTTCCGTATTGATATGTTAGAATAGTTATTAACAAGAAATGAACATCTGCCTGAATCAATACTATACAGATAAAATTATTTATTTAACTTGTTTACAGTACATGTTTCGGGGATTAATTATATTTTATCCCCTTCATCAGCTGTTGAAAAAAAACAAAAAACAAAGCGTAGCACAGTAATAAGATACGTATTTAAAACCTAATATGGTGCACCATAAAATTTAGGGTAGGCTATAAGAATAGAATAAAATGAAGAGAAACAGATGGTGACGGTGATCAGCTGCTCATGACAAATAGTAGTTCCTTGAAATGGTAGATATGTAACACCAATACTTCACCAATCCGTGTAGCTCTATAACCAATGAAGAGCTGTATGCTTAAAGATCCAAATATAGCCTTTTCAAAACAAAGCGGCTTAAGTGATCACTTTCTAAATGTAACGTTGTCCTAACCACATACACCATATGCTTTAAACTAACCTATGATCACTTTCCATCACGTCGGGTTTCTTAAAGCCGCTTTGTTTTGAAAAGGCTATATTTGGATCTTTAAGCATACAGGCTCTTCATTGGTTATAGAGCTACACGGATTGGTGAAGTATTGGTGTTACATATCTACCATTTCAAGGAACTAATATTTGTCATGAGCAGCTGATCACCGTCACCATCTGTTTCTCTTCATTTTATTCTATTCTTATAGCCTACCCTAAATTTTATGGTGCACCATATTAGGTTTTAAATACGTATCTTATTACTGTGCTACGCTTTGTTTTTTGTTTTTTTCAACAGTTGATGAAGGGGATAAAATATAATTAATCCCCGAAACATGTACTGTAAACAAGTTAAATATTTAATTTTATCTGCATAGTATTGATTCAGGCAGATGTTCATTTCTTGTTAATAACTATTCCTTCAGAGGGGAAGTAAAGTCGGCGGTCCCATGTCATAGATTTATGGCATGTTAAAGAACCTTCCACTAATTACACCTGTGTGAAGCTAAATTATAATGTATAGGTTAGGAATGTAAACAACGCTCTTAGGTTCCTACGTTCGTTGCCGTGAGCCGACTGCGGTGGCGTCTAGTAGCTAAGTTCTGAACTAGTAGTCGTTGATGGTGTCGTTTGGCGGCAAAAGTAGGAACTTTTTGAAAAATTCAAAGTCTGCAGACCTTACTTGAATTTAAAAAAAAAACAGATAACACACACTAATACAGTCATCACAATTAACACCGGTTATCAGACAGATTCTACACACACCCAAAGTACACGGGGTACATGACCGCGTTGTCGCAGCCCCTAAACTAAGGAACCAACATATCTGTACATAGGAGTCAATGCCACTCCATTTATTACCTAAAACACGATAAGAACATTAGGAATCTACACGGCCATCCCGCTTTCAAGATTACGCCTATATATGAAGTTAAAAAAAATCCGTATTTGGTTGTACGGAGGCCCGACTTTACCATAAGTGCCAGGTTCTTAAAATGTTTACAGGCGTGGTGGCGCAGCGGTCAAGTTGCTTGCCTCTCACCAAAGCGGACTGGGTTCGATTCCCTGTCATTGCATGTGCGATTTTCGAAGTTAAATGCAATGCCCTGTGGTTCGGATTCCCGTCGCTCATGATCGCAACTAACGGTCACGTAAAACTACAAGCTTAGCTTCAATTTAAATGCTTATACTACTTTCAGTGAGGACGCCATAAAAATCTGAAAGCCGCATGTTTTTTTTTATTAACAGGGGTCGTTGTAGGGATTGAAATTAAAAATTAGATACATTGGCTAACCCTGCATGCGGCATAACGTCACAACGGCTGAAGATATCATCACGAAACTTAGTATTAAGATTAAGTGAGCTTAAATGGTTGAGCTGTTGTTGATCTATTTAGGGGATTTGCGACATTTGGCAATGTAGCACCGGGGTGTGTTTGGAATTCTTCTGATAACATGTGTCATTGTGACGGCTGTAGTAGTGTGTGTATTTGCAATTCAGATGACGATTGGAAAGGAGGCGGCTGTGACCTTCAGTTAGGAACTATCCCGACATTTGCCTGGAGTAGACGTGGGCAACCATGGAAAACCACTTCCAAGATGGTTATGATGGGAATCGAACCCTCCTCTTCTCAGTTTTCCCTAAGAAGGCAAAGTGTACCCCGTTCCAACCCTCAAACCAGAATTAAAATGTATTGGCAGAACCGGGATTTGAATCCGAACATCCAAGCGACAACCAAGAATTCTTAGTAAAATACAAGAAGATTTGACGCCACATTGTGACGTCATTCCGATCACTCTAGAATGACGCAGGTGGGCACCAGGAAATCCCGTCAACATGTCACTGAAAAAGGTAATCCGACAGTATGTTATCTTTACAGATAACCGTCATCAGGTGGCATCAATACCGTGATTCAGAAAACTGAGTAACTCACTGATACATCATTAACATATTACAAAAAACAAGCATCCATTGACGGCTGGCGAATGTTGTTCTGGACAGTGGCATAACTACTGCTCGAGTCCAAGCTGTATGAACTTGCGGGGTGAGGAGAAAGAGCAGGGAAGGGTCGGGTGTGAAGAGAAGGATCTGTCAACAGCCCACCGTGATATATGGTATTCCTTTCTATTCCAATACTGCTAACATTCGGCCGTTGCTCGAACCACTGTGGTGTTAGGAATGACTGAGTGAGTCACCGACCAATGTATTTGGTCCTGTACTATGCACGGACCGATAAACCACATCACTCGTCAACACTACTATTTATAGTCCGCGATGCACATTCCTCTCGGGTTCACGCAGCTTAGACTCGAGCAGTACTGCTCGGTTCCAAGCTCTGTGAACTTGCGGGATGAAGGGCAGAGTCAGGGTCGGAGCAGGCGAGAATTGAGAAGCCTGTCGACAGCCCGCCGTGTTACCTGACATTCTCGTCTATTCCAATACTGCTAACATGGGTCTTTTCTGAAACCAGTGTGGCGTTGGGAATGAGTGACTGAGTCACCGACTAATGTATTTGCTTCTGTTACTACGCAAGGATGCGATGCACATTCCTCTCGCGTCCACGCAGCTTAGAACCGAGCAGTACTGCTCGAGTCCAAGCTCTCTAAACCTGAGAGGAATGCGGATCGCTGACGACGAGGAAAGATGTGGGGGGGTCCTGGTCCGTGCGTAGTAACAGAACCAAATACATTGGTCGGTCACTCCTCACTCACTAATTTGCAACACCGTACTGGTATAGGCAACGCTCCTATGTTAGCAATGTTGGAATAGACAGGAATTCCGGATAACACGGCGGTCTGTTGTTACAGGCCCTTCTCTTCCTGCCTCCCGCGTCACCTCACCCCGCAAGTTCACAGAGCTTGGACTTGGTTTGCTTCTGAAGGGGAATGAGTCGAGTCAAAATTACATTGGGGAGGTGGTGAGGGCTCTGACATAATTAGACATAATCAATGAAAGCTAATATACGGTCCCGAAGTTTCAAAATCCCCTATCTTTACGTATTGGATTTCATGAGCATTTGATACGTTGTAATTTCACTTATCAAATGCTTGAACATTTTGTTGATAACAAATTATAAAGCCAAGTTTTCTTCGCGAAATCATCTGGCCCTTTTTTCACCGTAATTTTTTTGCCAGGCGGCGACACCAAGAGCCCGCTTGGTGTCCTAGGCGAAATCCCACACAAGACACGGCACAAACCTAGAAACATTGCTGAGTTTTAATATTAATAAATTATAGTTTCCAACGTAAGTTTAACTTAAAACAGCAATTCAGCTTAATACAATTTTCCACAATGATATTCACACGCGGATACTAACAAAATGGCAACTGACTTGTATATTTTTGGAAAGGGATGAGGAAAGATAGTGCTCATTGCCTCACCTCTGGCTAACTGAACAGCTGACTATTTTGCTCATGCATTAATGTTACGTCAGGGTAGCGCTCAAAATTTTACACGAGTGGAAAAAAATGCTTTGAAATTAATAAGTCTAAACTTACACAATCCAATCATTTGTCATCAATCCGAAGATTGGTTCAGTCAAAATAAAAAACTTCAACAATTTTCATAGGCTATTTGTATTATTATTGATCCACCTGATTACACCCCGTAGTTACGCCACTGGTTCTGGGGGCGGGGTGTAAGGGAAGGTAGGGTAATAAACTGCCTCATATCAGAGAAGACGGTATACACGTACACGGTAAAACTGCTGTAGCTCATTCGTCACGAATCCTGCGTCCAGAGAACATCATGTTCACCTCGGGATTAAATGGATTATATTTGAATAACTTCACAAGAACAAAACACCGCAAGTGTCGCACCCACGCGCAAATTACATTGCAAGAAATTGGTATCGGCAGTCAACGAGCATCTCTGTCTTCTTCTGCCCCTGTTCTCCCTCGTTGCAATCATCGGACAACGACCACCCGAGTTTTCTACTCGGTCTATCATCCCTGCTCTACCACCCACTATTGAGATCTGGTCGCGCTCGAGCTTACCAACGACCAAATGGCGACCGCTCCTATCTGTTGGCGCACTTCGCTTTCTCGCAGAATTCACAGTACTACAAGATTTCCTGATTTATTAAAGAACAAAAAACTGTGCATGTAAGAGGAGGAGCTAAAAGATTTTTATTACGGTATTAATACTTTTTTTATTGAAAGAATCTAGTCGTTGTGAAACACTACAACCTTATCACCAACCACCACTGCAAACATCAGCGTTCAGTCTACGTGCCAAATAGTTGTATAGTGAGATAACATCAGTCATGCCTCTTACTTTGCAATCGTTAAATGTTTTGTCAGTATCCCGTCTTGTAGATTGTCTACCTGTTAAACAATCTAGCTTACGGTCAAGAATTACAACGTATAACTCTCTCAAGTCTATTTACCCCTTAGAAAGATGATGATGATGATGATGATGATGATAATAATAATAATAATAATATAATAATAACGTGATCCCAAGTACCTTGCTCCAAGGCCTTAAAGAACTGGATCTGGATACTCGGCTGTACAAACTAATGCAGAAGGCAGTAGTTCTATCAATAACCAGAATCGTTCGGAAGTTCATGGGTAGCGACATTCCAGCTTAGAAGTTGCTGTTTAAGTAACTATACTTTGGTTCACTGAAGCCCGTATAGTTATGTTGTAATGTACCAGCAATGTGTTATATGTTCTGTATAAACCGATAATAATAATAATAATAATAATAATAATAATAATAATAATAATAATAATAATAATAATAATAATAATATGGTGTGAGTTTATAGTTTCTTTTAACTGCTGCTAATGTTGATGGATGACCCTTAACCTGAGTTATTGTAGTGTCTGTAATAGTGTGTGCATTTGTAATTCAGGTGAGGAATGGGAAGTTAGGAATCATCCCGGTATTTGCCTGTAGCAGAAGTGGGAAACCAGGGAAAGCCACTTTCAGGATGGCTGAGGTGGGAATTGAACCCACGTCTTCTCAGTTTTCCCTCACGAGGCTGAGTGTACACCATTCCAGCACTCAGACCAGAATTAAATTGGCAGCGCCGGGAATCAAAACCAGACTTCGGGGGTGACAGCCAAGAAGGCTAGCCGCAACACAAGGAGGAATAGTAGAATTCAGAAATATAAAATATTGAGTTATTGATTGCACATTATTTTTAAAATATTTCAAGTTGTTCCCATTTTGATAACTGACTGCACATCGCTTTACAGAATATTTCATTAGCTTTAACAGAATTCAGAATACAGTAATAATGTTTCAATTCATTTGTTTAATTTAAAGTTTTGTATGGATATCCATGTATTTATTTATTTAGAACATAGATATAGCTTTAAGAATATTTTTACATTAAGTTTTAATTAGAAAATAGGGCTTCATATCTCTCATGAAAAAAATGACTAACATAAAAAATACTCCACATGAAATTGATATTAACGGTAACAAAATTGCTAGAGTAAAGGAATTTAAATACTTAGGCGAATGGGTTACAGAAAATGGCAATGAAATAAATTTGTAACATCAAGAATCCAGAAAATGGAGGTTGCTTTTCAATAAACAAAAAATGTTTATAACAAGCAATGCTTGTCATGGAATAGTAAAATTCGCCATTACTTAACAATTAAACCGGAAGCTCTTTATGCTTCAGAAACGCTCAATTTATAACTTAAAACATTAAAAGAACAATTAGAGATTAAGGAAAGGAAAATTATGTGAAAGATCTTAGGGCCCAGAATTAAAAATGGCATACACTATCCCAAACCCAACTCTGAAATATATATGAAAATTTCTAAACTTACCGATACCATGAGAATGAGACGAATTCAATTTTTGGGCCATTTGGAAAGAATGAATCATACGAGACTTACTTACCGAATCCACAAATTTCTACAGAACAAACGTACAAGACCAAATTGGTACAAACCGGTGGAGAGGGACCTAGTGGAGATGGGATCGCCAGATCACAAGGGGATTTGAGGAAGATCAGAAGAAACCAACACGACGTGCATGGTCGGAGGAACAGAAACAACAACAATCCAAGAATATGAAGAGCTATTGGGCAGGGAGGAAGGCTCAACATACGTTGATTCCGCGTGGTCCTAAGTGACCCATCCGCGAGAAGAAGAATAGATTTTTGTCTTATAAAATGTTGAAGAAGGCTCCATCGAAGGGTCGAAATATGTACTATAATTCAACATAAGTTTCATGAATTGTACTGGTAGGCGAATTGTTTTTAAGAGAAATCTATAAGTAAACACGGAGAAATATCTTGCATTAGCTATCATAGTAACTTAAATGTAGTTGCTTTTTATTTCAGGCACTAGGAAATTAATAGTTAGTCCCCACCCAATTTAATTAGGCACACTCATGTTGACCGGCTGAAAAGTTATTCAACTAATAACTAAGTAACGGCTACCAATGTTTCAACAGTAGATGTATTGTACCCTTCTGACATTATGTGGAGCACATGTAATCGTATCCCGACAGCTCACGGTCTTTCGGAATATGGTACGTCCATCCCTCTGTACGACCACATGCTCAGGATTTGAGTCTACCAGGTGATTACTCTACATGGAAACAACAGATTCCTAAATACTGATTTTAATATTACTAAAATCATGGCAAAAATACAACAAAAACACAAATTATATGTGGGGCGCACAGATGATAATTAAATACAATCACATAAACCCTAATCTGATTCATCTGCACTCTGCAGCTCTGATTCAATAATCCAAAGATCAGATCAACTTTAATGCATTGAGCTCATCAGGCATGCTGCAACATCTCTTGTGAGACTTTAATATGTGTGGCGCTCTTCCGCACCCAAATCTACCCTACACTTCCTAAAAATATACTCGACATTGACGAATGTTCATATTGTCTTTCACATAGTTTCATTAACATTAATTAATATACCACAATACAACAAATTACTAAATAAACAAGTTATTTAAATCACTGAATTACCTTTAGATGCAATCATTGTTGATCAAACATTCTGTCCGTTCTGCATCGGAACATTTATCTTTAATTATGATTCAACAATATCAATCTAATTGCTTTACATTACATTTTCTTTGCTTAGTTTGCGTTGTTTGTGTAAACAATCGTTTTATTTCCCATACGTTTCAAACGCACTATGAGTACCCTCTCTCTCCACATCACAACAAATTAATGACTTAGCATCACCATACAACATTTAGGTCTAATCAAGTCGTTATTAACGCTATAATTGTGCCAATCCATGCTTTAAAGATACCCGACTGAATACACAACATTAAGTGAGCAATTACTTCTTAAAAGTTGCATCAACATGTTTTAGCGAAGTTAAAATGTCACAAGACATTAACTTGGCCAAATATTATGCTATTTTTACGAACCTTCGAAATTTCTGTACGTTCAGAATGCGTACAATTCATTTATACAATAATATCAAACATTATTTAATTAGATCAAGATATCAGTTTGTGTATTTCAGTAGTCCAGTGCCAGTTTATAAGGGTCGCGGTCACATTTAGCTCCCCTGCCTCTCGGACAATAGGCTGGCTAAGCTCCGCCCTCAAACAAGATGGCTGTCCTCACCCCACTGTCTGGCCCAAGGAGGATATATGGGGTCTGGCCCTCGTGACTCCCCTATGCTTTCTCTTCTACTATCGTAGATTAACTGCATGTCGGAGGCACCAGTAGTAAGGTCGGGTGCCACGCGGGGGGTGCGGGTACTCTTTTCGGGGCCCCCCGAAAAAAAAAATGACCTAGACTTTAAATTTTGTAACAAAGCTCTCAAGGTTGCCTTCTTATCACTCGCAGGGGTAAGAATCTGGATGTGTCATTTATGAACGGAATTTATCTAAATATTTAACTCCTATATTTAGGGCAATTAATTGGCTCAATATGGTTCTCATTTAACATTCTTAGCAAGGGATGGATTTTTAATAGCTCTGTCGTCCTAAGGAAACAATCTGTGGCTCTTAAGGCGTGCGAGTCGGGTATCCATCGTTTCCCCGCTACATGACACGAATAAGTGGTAGGAAATCGCCATGATTCCTCCACGAAGCATTGTCTCACCAACACGGGCGGATCAATTATTTAATTAGCGTACACGGGGTGACACAGTTATTTCCCGGTAGCCACGAAGACGCTGACAGAGGGCTACAGGTGCCATACCTGCCCCAAAGCTGTCGCCATACTTTGGTACGCACTCAGGCTGTACATAACACATTGTAGATTCGTAGAATGGCCCACACGATTTTCCGACGTACACGCTAATTGAATGATCCCTGCAATTACTTACGCAAATCACTGGATTCTACGTTACATATGCTCGCTTACCGCGGCTACAACAATATCTCTGTTAGATGATCCGGTTCATAATGCACTCCTATAACTCCCTGATTCAATTATTAAACCATGGCTCTACAAAGGCTCTCATTTCAGGTATTAGTTTACTGGCAATTACATCATTGGCATATTTACTGGCTTTCATTATTAGCAATTATTATTATTAGCACATCTATTACACTGAAATATATCTTCACACTTCTTACCACATATCTCTCATTCCTCCACACACAGTACTAGTATATTTTCTTAGCGGATCTGACACAATTTAACGTTTTAAGGCATCAACATACTGATATTACGTTTATTTCGACTTTGACCTTTTTATTATTATTATTATTATTATTATTATTATTATCAATTAACTTTATCGTTAAATTGACTATAATCTTACGCAATAGTTGTCGTAAGTAAATCATTCTCAATTCAAGTTATTACTGCAACACGAGGAATGCAAACTCGTACAATTCTTACTGCAAATTCCTTACGGTGTTTTATAGAATGATATGGTTGTATGGTGAGCTATAAAATCATATTAACATTTTGGAGTGTACTCACTTTTTCTTCGGGCTGGAGTTATCCAATAGTACAGCAGCTTGCCCACCATAATGACTTTTCCTGGCACATCGCCATATTTTTCACAAGTAACACATTATGTGGTTTAAATACACTCATTATAACTTGGAATGGATACATTTCACTCTTTAAATCATACCACATTTTTATCACACAATTAAAACACTTTATAATATAACACTCGAACACAAAACTTAGAGCTCAGCAACTCTAACTGAAACCCCGGAAAAAATGCGAACTAAAAGTACTTCCCCCCTGCCCGCTATGACCTACTCAAGCAAGACCAATATCTGTGCAGAGGGGTGTAGTCCATCGCTGGCCGAGAGCCAATAGATGAGTTGACAAGCCAGCGTTGCCAAAGACGGGCTGCATGTCAGTTCACATCCAATCGTCACGGAAGACGTTTCCGTAAAGCCAACATTGATACGTTCGCTCCGCGCTTCGCTTTGCCACACAGTGAACGGCCTGGCAACACCGAGCTTGACGCCCGTATCACCAACCCCAAATATGCATCGCTGCCAGCTGTATTATATTGTTGTACGCACTGCATTGAGTGAGATTGTCGAAGACCTCGTTTCTAGAGTGTATTAATAAATATTTAGTGTAAAGTTATGGCAAGTGGTAAGAACAAAGTTGTTCATAGTGAAGCGAGAGAGGTCGTAAACAATGTAATTGCGTTCTGTGATTTAGAGAAGGCAGCAAATTCATTTAGCTTACCGGTCAGTCAGGCAACAAAACGAGCTGCAGCAGCAACAGGGAAATCTGAGTCATTTATTAAGAAAATCAGAAAGGAGAAGACATTGACCGACATAAATGAGAAGTTATCCACTCCCGGTAAAAACAGAGTGGTGAATAAGAAGATTATACTAGATGACATGGATAAGTGCATCATTAGGCGGAAAATTCAAGAGTATTACGTAGTGAAGAAGGAGATACCAACAGTAGGAAAATTACGATCTGTTCTCCACGATGAGATAGATTACAAGGGGAGTCGCGAACATCTGAGACAAGTGCTTCATTCGATAGGTTTCAAATTCAAGAAGTGTCAGAATAAAAGGAAAATATTAAAGGAAAAAGGTGATATTGTGTTTAAGAGATCAGTGTACCTGAGAATCTTACAAGAGAATGACGAGCTAGGTGACAAGAAAAGACCTGTTATATTCTTGGACGAAACTTATATCCATCCATCATACACGGTAAAGAAGTGTTGGCAGGACGAAGCAACTGAAGGTGTCCTGACTTCAGACAGTGCAGGCCAGAGGTGGATCATAATTCACGCGGGCAGTGAAAACGGGTTTGTACCAGGCGGACTGTGCATGTTCAAATCTAAAACTAAATCTGGTGATTACCACGATGAAATGAACAGCAAGAACTTCATGACCTGGCTTAAAACACAACTGGTACCGAATATACCAGATAATTGTATCATAGTGATGGACAATGCGTCGTACCACACAGTGCAGATTAATAAAGCACCTACATCAAACAGCAGGAAATACGAAATCCAGACCTGGCTAACGACGAATAACATCACTTTCAATGAGAGCCTACGCAAATATGAACTACTGAACGTAGTGAAATTGCATAAACCAGCGCCAGTATTCGCCGTGGACGATTACTTGAAGTCATTGGGTCACTCAGTGGTACGATTACCTCCATATCACTGTGATCTGAACCCTATAGAATTAATATGGAGTGTTGTGAAGCGTCGCATTGCTGACAAGAATGTGAACCAGTCATCCAAGGACATAGAGCGTATTACAAGGGACGCTTTTGCGACGGTTACGGAGGAAGAATGGAAAAAGGAGTGTGGTCACGTCGATAAGTTACGAGCCGAGTATTGGAAGAGGGACGGATTGCTGGAAGACATGGAAGAATTCATAATCTATATTGGCAATGACAGTGACAGTGAATCAGACTCTGAAAATGATTCAAGCAGTGACGGTTCAGTTCAGAGTGTAATGTCAGGAATAGAGGAATTACAAGATTAGGATTCAACTAACAGTACTAGCAATTCCTAATACCTGCTGTACAACATCGAGAACATTATCAAGAATACCCATACACTGTAGAGCAATGACTTAAGTACTCAAAAATAGATTTTTTCATTAGTACACAATATTGAAGGAGAGCCAAGAAAGGCAGATGTGAAAGTGAAAGACGAGAGGGCCCACCCCAAAGGCAATGGAAAAAGGGGAAAAACCGGACACAGCTCAGGAATCCCTCGGGGTCGCCAACTCCCGAGCTCACCAGCTGTAAGCCCTTGAGGGTGTAGCAGTATCCAGGGTGCACCAGAACTGGTAGGGATACACACACCCTACCTCCTTGAGGGCCTTGAGGAGAAGGGAGGAGATATCATGAACATAAAAAGAAGGTTGACCCTTCGAAGTGAGGGATCAGGAAAGATGAGAGAAGGGCCAATTAAGGCGGGAAAGGAAGAGTCTCCCTAGGCCGCGGATACCCCAATACCGTCGGGGTTGGAAGAGAACAAGAGTTGACCAAGAGAGGTCGACAGGAAAGAAGACGGAGAGAAGCCCGGCACAAGTGGAAAAAATACCGGACTCAGCCGGGATCCCGTGGTCGCCAACCCACGTCCCACATGATGTGAGCCCGGGGGGGAATTGTACACAATTAATACACCACATTTAGAAATAAGTTATAGCATACCGGCGGCGGTAGCTACGCACGCTAAAGCGCAGCTCTAGGCCATGGGGCCAAGCTCTCCGTGGACTCAGTAGACAAGGGTTCGAGCCCCACAGTCGGCCGTCCTCGAAATGGTTTTCCGTGGTTTCCCATTTTCAACTCCATATAAATGCTGGGACGGTACCTTCTGACAGGCCACGGCCGCTTCTTTCCAGATCCTTGCCCAGTTGCATTCACCATCATTCATTTCATCTCTCCTCATTAACTCATCTCATGCGGTTGGCGTCAGGAAAGGCATCCGACCGTAAAAGCCATCCGCCACAAAGACTTATCGCATATCATCCCGATTGCGTTTCTTCAACGGGAATAATAAGGGGCAGAGATACATTTACAAATATAGCATGTGAAACATATGGTACCGGTACCTTCAATGGGGAAGCTAACATAGGTTACCGGTACATTTCAAAATGTTACTCTTATGAATATAATCAATGATCCAGTAAAGATTATTTAAATCCTTTCTAAATATTTCTTTCTTTATTTCTTTCTTTCTTTCTTTCTTTCTTTCTTTCTTTCTTTCGGGACGTTATTCATTTCCCGTTTAACATACAAGGCTGTCTGGAACACACTGTTTGATTAATAGAATTAGTTAAATGGAAATATTTAAAAGTGTTGGTCTACTATTTGAAAAAAGCAGGGCACCTGAAGGAAATAGAGGACTGTGACGTACTTTTGTCATATTTAGGCTCTTAGATCGGTGTTGTGCTTTGGTGGAAACTTATGAAGTAATCTCGAAGTGAATAAATACTGGTCTATTTACATAAAATGATGCTGATATTTACTTTAAAATGAGCGCCCATGAAGGGGATTTGATATTCCCCGTAGAAACGCTACATCAACGGCAACAGCGCGTTCATAGTCCGCTCTCTCACTCAAGCTTGCCCTCCTCTCTGTCGCACTGGCTGGCAGAGCTAGCGCTGTCAGCAGGGTCTCACTTCAAGTTGCTGAGCTCTAGTACACTTGAATTTATACACACTGCCTTCTTTGGGCTTCTCGCTACTGCGTGATTTCAGAGTCGCGGGCACTGCAATCCCTGACATCTGCTCGTTTCCAACGAAAGTTTATCTCGAGTAGATGTGTACACCTCCCGTCTTCTAAGACTGTGTCCTCTACTGTGTGTTCCTATCTTCTCCTCCAGATCATCTAGTTTGTCAATCTAGTGTCTGTTCTCTAAGCATTTTATCACAAATACCTGTGATACATTTCTTGCTCCCATGATATATCGTGTACTTTAATACTTTACTGTACGATACTTTAAAGATCAATATTATCCCAGCGGATAAGTCCATTGTCTATGACAACACAATGCGATTTTTCTACGCTGTAATATGTGACGTTTGCGTATAATACCTGATTATATGCATGTTGTAGACTGTTTATGATTCTAGTATAACAATACTTGTAATAGGCTGCATAATGCACCTTCCATTGTCTATATGTTCTGTCCTAACTTTGACGAACTTGCGTGCTCCACGCACTATTTTACTTCAACAAACAACATGTCTCCCTCACGAGTTTAGTCAAAGAACTGACGCTTTCCAGCTTCGCAGAGCTTATAAAGGATTTTGATAAAACATAGTCCCTTTTCCCAGCTGAAGCGGCTCCTTTCTCTCATACCGCATTTACCGACAAGGTAATGCGTGATTCTGGTGCGTATTTTCAGGTTCCAATTCTTCTTGCGTGCAGTGAAATCGCTCGCTCAATTAATTAATATTAATTGTTTTTCTCAACGGCATCCAGACGCTACCCTCCAGGGAATCCCCTCTCAAGCTCCGCTAAAGACTGCTCTTCCGCACTTTGTGTGTGCTTTTCCCTCCGATCTTTTATCGGCTTCAATTTAGGTGTCTCCAACTTCCCTAAATTAGCTCTCTTTGATTTCATGCATGTGGGTGTAAGTCTCATCCCATATGAATGTCTCGTTTGCCAACAATTAATTAATTTCTCTTGGCTTGCTGCCCCGCCCTCCAACTTCTCTTTGTCTCCGGGTGTTTTTTGGCTTGTTCTTGGAGCTTCCCATCCCACTGTAGGCGTGAAATTAGGTCCACAGTGATGTAGCTGGTGCCTGTCTGTCACGCCTATTTTCCAGCGACATCGATCAACTGTCTAGTTGCTCCAACTTTCTGAACTTTTGCTAGATTTCTGTATGTTAGCTCCCAGTTCATACAATGTTTTGCCTTAAAATTGCTTGTAATTCCTTTGCCAGACGTGGAATCAAGCTTCAATTACCTCAGTAATTGTTATATCAACTGTCTTTCGGGTTCTATGCGGCTGTTCCCCCTCAGAGATCAATGGTTCGGTTCTCTGGAAAATCATAGACATGATTCTTCCTCCTCAGAGTCCCAGATTCGATGCCAGTCAGCATCCGTCCCATTGGGTACAGTATTCGCCGCGTGTCTGGCATCCCACTCCGCATCCAGAAGTCACGGTGAGAAAACAACGAAGCGAACTGTGAATTTTATGTGAAAATGGCGTATTGTCGTTTGAGAATCCTGGAATTCTCGGATAGCCTGCATACTGAGCAATTCCAACTGTGCAGCTAAATTCGCCAGTCGTGTTGGAGGTGATGATGATGGTACCAAAACGTCGGCATTTAAGAAAATCTGGACGTAACGCCAGAGACACTGCAGCACCATATCAATATATTTTCAGGGAGTTTTATGTATATTTTCTTCGTGATAACCTGTGTTATTGTGATGACGGAATTTTCCTGGGGTAGAAATGGGTGAAAGCACGGAAAACCACTTCCCGTTTTCTCAAGGGGCTGAGTGTACCCCGTTCCAGCCCTCGCCCCAGAATTAATATTTCATGGCAGAACCGGGAATCGAGCAGTTTGAACACTGTAGGGCGACAGCCACTAAACCACGAGGTGGTCACGAACAACAGAACCGATATACATGAAATATACTATGATATAACATTTGAACTTTTAACTCAAACTTTCTAGTGACACGTTCCTGTAGTTTTTCAGTACAGTATAAAGAGTTGTCCGGATGTGGAGAAAACCCACTTGACAGAAAATATTCGCGTCTTATGGTTTTATATAAGAGATAATCGTAACTGTAGGATATATCAGCATTGGCACATCACTTGTTTCATTACAGTGTATAATCTGCAATTCTTCAGTAATTATGTGAGTTGTAGCAGTTTGAACACTGTATAAGTTACTGACAAGAATATTTCCGCTGTTATAGGCTACCTCTTGGGTAAGAGGTGCCCTGTTGATTGCTTGTGTAATAGAGCACTCTGGCTTTTACGACCACTTGCGGGAATGTCTGTTACGACCGAATACCTGGCATACTGTCGGTCAGTGTTGTCAACTCATGGCGCGCGGGTCACGTGCGGCCGTAAGCTGGATTTTGTGGTGTTAGTGTCTTTCTAGGGTCATAATTTTATCTCAGTATTACGAAACAAAGCGACCACTAATCTTCGCAATGTCTCTTGAGCTGTGAAAATTGATGTGATAGTGTTGGAATGATGTTTAAACATTCAATAATGTTGCACTACCATTTAATACTCGTGCTTAGCTACTGATGATAAATGGCATAACGTTAATTTTGTAATTTGGAGTGTTAAGTGAACTTGGGGTCGCCTCCGAAGCTTAGCGGTCAGCATGGTTAGCTGCCGCCCCGGAGGTCCTGGGTTCGATTCCCGGCTCTGCCACGAAATTTGAAAAGTGGTATGAGGACTGGAACGGGGTCTACTCAGCCTCGGGTGGCCCACATGAGAAAACTGTACAGCGTTGCAAGGATGGAGCCCATCACGCGTCATGGCGTGCCTCACTCGGAAGTGATGGGCTTTGTCTCGGCAACGCTGTACAGCTTTACCCGTATCGGCTAGCTGCGGAACCATATCTTATTTTCCCGTGCAAATACAAACCGATACAAAAAAGTCCTCTCGGCACGCCGGAAGGCGGACGTAGATTTCACCGGGCAAACTAGGGGATAGGCTATAATAGGCAAAATATGCAGGTTTTCGTAGGAGGATCAGACCTCATTGATTGCAAGAAAGTATTTTACATTTGGAGGTTAATTAACTTTTTTTTTTCGTTTTTGTATGCATATTTTTATCATTTTACTGCCTTATGGTGAAGGTAACCTTCTTGTCATTTGGGGTTCATTTTTATACTTGTGATCACACTGTCCTTATGCAAGGTTTGGAACTCATGTGTAACTATCTGACAGTCTGTTACTTCTTCACGCAAAATGTTATCTCCCGCAGAGATTTCTGTTGGTTCCTCAGTTTATGGGCTGCGGCAGCGTGGTCATGTAACCCCGTGTACACTGGGTGAGTGTAGAATCTGATAAACGGTGTTAATTGTGATGACTGTATTAGTCTGTAATTCAGGTAAGGTCTGCAGACGGTCAATTTTAAGTAGTAGTTCCTAATTTTGTGCCATATACTAACGTCAACATCACCTAGCTGTGAACTTGGCTACTAGATGCAACCGCAACCAGCAACTTGCAACGAATGTTGGAACTTGCCCTTCAAAGGAAAGCATGCTGAGGGATTTTTAGCGCTCTTAGAAAATCCGACGACTTTGGCCGGCTTTGAACCAGCGACCTTGGGCTTATAAGTTCAGCATGCTACCAGTTAGCAGCTTCGCACAGAGTCAGATGGAAAAATGAATGTGATCGCGCGCGATGGCGTTGTCTTGGCAACCTCTGATAGCTCATCCCTCATCAATTAAGAAGCGTTGTCATGGTAACCTCTGATGGCACTTGGCATTTTCTTTAATTCTGAAATCATTTTTCTCATCCCTTGGCGTAATGGTAGGTCAGATCAAAAATTCTTTCAGACAAAGTTTTAGGTAATTATTAGGGGAATAATTTCCATTTTGTACGGTTTTGATATTGTGCCTATTAAGAGAGATATGATTAATGTTTCCCGAAAAACCCACTTTTTTCCACCCCTTTGGTCAATGTTTGGTGCTATCAAAAACTTTTCAAACATACATTTTTGGCACTTATCCGACACATATTATGAACTTTGAATGGATTCGATATCTCACGTATTAAGAGAATTATAGCGATATTTCACTTTTTCGAAAAAAAAAAAGCCCCCCCCGCTCAACCGATTTTGCCCATTAACGAACTCGACCGAGATTTTAAAGGGATACATATTATGCAAAACATTCAAAGTGATTGGTGCAAAATTACGGCAGTTATCGTGTCCACAAGAAACTGATATATATGCATATATATATATACATACATATATATATATAAACTTTTGAACTGACGGTGGTTTGGGGGTCTGGGGGATGTGAAACGCGATGATATGTCGAAATTTTCCGGAAGTCGAAACATGGCACCCATTGCAATGGTTAGCTTTCTGATGAAATCTACCTAAATTGCAATAGTTAGCTTTCTGATGAAATCTACCTAAAATAGGCTACATACTTAAAAATACTACCATCAACGACAGCTAGCTGTGAACTTGGCTACTAGATGCCACCGGAACCATCAACTCGCAACGAACGTTGGATCTTCCCCTCCGAAGGAAAGCAAACTCAGTTTTTTTTTAGCGCCCTTAGTAAATCCGACGACTTCAGCCGGGTTTGAACCCGCGACCTTGGGCATAGAAGTTCAGCATGCTACCAGTTCCGATACCGAAGTCGCTTCCCACAGACAGATGGAAAACTGAATGTTATCTCGTGCAGTGGCGTTGTCATAGCAACTGCTGATGGCTCATCCCTTATCAATTAAAAGTGAAGTTGTCATGGCAACCTCTCGGCACTTTGCATTTTCTTATAATTTAAATCATTTTGCTCACCCCGTGGCGTAATGGTGGGTCATATCAAAAATTCTTTCAGACAAAAGTTTTAGGTAATTATTGGAGGAATATTGTCCATTTTGTACGGTTTTGATATTGTGCCTATTAACAGAGATATGATTAATGTTTCCCGAAAAAAACACTTTTTCCCACCCCTTTGGTCAATGGTTGGTGCTATCAAAAACTTTTCAAACATAAATTTTAGGGCCTTGTCTGACACGTAGTATGAACTTTGAATGGATTCAATATTTCAGATATTAAGAGAGTTTTAGCGATATTTCAATGTTTCGAAAAAAGCCTCCCATTCTCACCCCCTTTGACCGATTTTGCCCATTAACGAACTCGACCGAGATTTTAAGGGGATACATATTATGTAAAAAATTCAAAGTGATTGGTGCAAAATTACGGCAGTTATCGTGTCCACAAGAAACTGATATACATATATATATATATATATATATATATATATATACATACATAAATTATATATAAACTTTTGAACTGACGGTGATTTTGGGGTCTGGGGGATGTGAAACACGAAGATATGTCGAAATTTTCCGGAAGTCGAAACATGGGACCCATTGCAATAGTTAGCTTTCTAATGAAATCTACCTAATAAGTGAATTAATTTACGAATTTCATATTCATACGTTTTGATGTATAAGGATTACAACGCGGCCAAGAACGTCATTTTCCAACCACCCCGACCCGAGAAAAAGTTACCTTGAAAACATGATAACAACTTTGTTTCTTGGACACACATTTTTTTTAAATTAATAAGCAAGTCATAAAACATTCCAATGTATTTGGTGTTAAAATTTGGATTCGATCTGATGACGGGTTTTTGAGATAATTCTTAAATGTGACGCATGGTTGAAACACGCTTAAAAATGGTCACTTTTTGTGTTCAAACTGCGATAAAATAATATTAAAATATAAATTAAAAATTCCAAACCTACATGAACCAACGTACAATAGAACGACGAAAATGATGATGTTATTGGATTTTATGTAGGTTTATTGGTTACTTCACAAACAACCTTCAAACTCGAGTGCACATAATATTTTGGTCGACAGTAGGCAAGAATTCACAGCAAATGCACTGGAAAATTATGTATTGGGCTACCGGTATATTTACATTTGCACATAATATAGCAAATAGTGAGAATCATGCAATGAATACATTATTTACAGCAGAAATTTGGGGAATGTTAAATGTACATTCACACAGGATAATGTTGTTGATTTATTTAGGGAATTTGCGACATCTTGGGCATGTGTAAGTTCTCTGACAACCTGTGTTATTGTGAAGGCTGTATTAGTGTACGCATTTGTAATACAGGCGAGGATTGTGATGTAGTGGGCGTGGTCTTAAGTTGGGAACCATACCGACATTTGCCTCGAGTAGAAGCGGTAAACAACGGAAAACCACTTCCAAGATTGCTGAGATAGGAATTGAACCTTCCTCTTCTCAGTTTTGCCCCACGAGGCTGAGTGTACCCCGTTCCAGCCCTCAGACTAGACTTAAAATTTCTTGACAGAGCCGGGAATTGAACCCGGACCTCCAGGGTGACAGCCAAGAATGCTATCCACTACACGACGAGGTGGTCTTCATCAAGGTTACAAGTAGATAGGCTGATAAATTTGGAAAATGAATGTTTATTCTCATAATTTGACTACGTCTGTAGATGCTACAATAGCCCTTTCTGGATCAGAGAGTAAAGCTATAGCAAACTACCTTACCTTACCTAATATGGGGCATTGGGTTTTGGGGGTTTCTAACCGAATCACCCACTAACTTACGGTACTTTTTGAGGATTCAACCAGCCGCAGCCTTCCAATTGATAAATATATAAACCCGCATGATTGCCTTCAGGCCTAGTGAAAGGTAGGGGCAAGTGGGACTGGAGCCAATGAGATATAGGCAGTGTCTTATTTCACTTACTCCTATTTCTAATCAACTTTTACAATTCGTTAATAAACTAAATGTTCATTATTATATTATAATTACAATTACGTCCATTTTACTATTTATCACCAGGCTGCGGGGTCTTAGTACGTAAACAGTGCTATCAGTTTAGTATCGCACGGAGCTGAGAAGACCCACGCCCTGAGAAGACACACGCCCTATGAACTGCCAGCCCGTCCACAACAGATGACAAACGATGCGTTCAGTCCATTTATCCACTGTACGTCACAAGTGTTCATTGGTAGGCTACACCTGAAAGTCACAGGAGGAGCTTCTATGTGCCCTACAGTACTGTGCGTTCTAACTTCATTACACACAGGCCGCTTATCACCACCACAAAAAGCCTTCCTCAACTGTTATTTTTAAAATATTATTTTCTATTAGTTTGTGTCTGGTAAGTAGTAGTATTCATTATCATCCATAAACAAATAAATAAATAAATCCACCGGGCGAATCCGGGTACTACTACTAGTTATCTTATAATTTATACTGTAAATGAAAAGAGTGGGAGCGGAATGGGCTAGCAGCCCACGTGACGATCCTGGTTGAATAGCTACATGACGCTGTCTGCTGTCACAACGTAAGCAAGTTATCTTCACTGATAAACAAGCAGTCCTGTAATTCTGACGAGAGCAATGTTTATTTATGAACAGGAAATTATATTTTTTAAACATTTTTTACGATGATCAGAGCACAATCCATTTCATTGACAAAAGTTTGATGCTTTTCAGTCGGTCAACACGATTGTGCCCAAATGAGATGGGTTATTCCCTAATCCTGAAAAACAAAATTACATGGGATTAACAATATGCTGATATGCTGGACCTAGGGTTGTCACCTTTTGAGTTATGAGTTAAGGGGCATTTCACAGAAATAAGGGACACTACTAAAACACATAATCCTTCGTTACTTTGCTTTATATGCACGTTTTGAACTTCATTGTTGTTAATAATAATAATAATAATAATATTATCGTACTGACGCGGTGCATTACATTTTGAACGACCTGAGTTGTTCATTTGTGTTGAGATTACTGGCTGCAGTGATGGCCGTGGCTCCAAGTAGATAGAGCAATTGGGCAAAGCTGTAATCTTGGACCGTTATCTTCACACTATATAGTAGTCTCTACATTTCCGCTTAAGGATTCCAAACATTACTGGAACTAGTCACTAGCATCATATAGACCTACTGTAGATAAACTACTCAGAGTTGTGGCATTCCTTGTACTCGCCGGCTATGACTACCGGGGTTGAGTTAAACTTCTCTGAAACGGAGACGAGGGTTAGGAATCAAAGAAAAATGACCTTTCTGTTCTAGAAATGGAAACAGCAATTCCATGGTGAAACTTAGAGAATTTAAAAACATATTATATTAGCCTAATATTTAGTCCTCCCAACGCACTTCACTCGCTGAACAAGCTGATGTACACTTGACATCCATGACCAGGGCACGGCGTTTGATTACCTAAGAAACTAACTTGAAAATATCACCTAAAATGCTCAAAATTTTTACCTAAAATAGCATTGTACGGATATTGACAGTTTTATAAATAAATCTTACAAATCGCATCTTAAATGTAATAACAGTTGGTGCAGTAGATACGAAGAAAACAGGCAATTATCGGCTAGGATATTATTGAACATCTAGAAACTTCTTTCCACTTCCTCACTGACTACACGAGTGACATATACTAGTACAGCCATCACAAAACTGGGATGACCTCTTAAGGCCACGGCCGCCTCCTTCCCAATCCCATCCCCAATTTACAAATACACACACTAACTTAGTACAACCATCACAATAACATAGGTTATACACAAATTCCACACACACACACACACAAAAAAATACACGGGGCTATATGACCGTGATGTGTGATCGCTGTCACTTACTTACGTGCAAAGAAAGCACAAGGTCAATCATCGAGTACCGTATTCTTAAGACGCGTAACTGTTATTCTAATTGATTATAAAAGTGGAACATAAATTCCACAACATTAAGTTACTAAATGGAACATGTTCACATATACTGTACCTTTATGGCCATTTGGCTGCAATACATTCTTATAAAATAAGCAACAACAGAGAGATTAACAAGTATTTATCATCTAGATCTGAAAAACATCCATGTTTCGATGTTCCTCGAGTATTGGAGGAACTTTCTTTCCCTACTTACATTATCATCCCCTCCTTACATTACAAATTAAGGTACAGTATTTCCAGTGTGATTTAATAGTACAGAAATAATATTTAATTTTTAAAATAATTAAAATAACATAATAACTAATTCATCTTTATTACCGGTACCTAAAGCCAAACATCGAAGTGATTCTAATCAGCTGCTGGCCAACTTGGTTTTCACGTCCCTCGGAGAATCACCAGATGGAAGTACACGTTCTATGGGGTCAGATCGAGAATTAATTTCACAAAAATTCATGTCTGATCCGATTGCAGTCAACATTCAGCTTGATTGAGAGTAAAAGTACTTCTGATGTACATTTCGGCTCGCTGTCAACTGTTATGAGAAACATCTCAAGTGAGCTGTAAAATATTGTAATGTATATTGTGTTCATTTCTATTTGTGGTTGATTGATTAAATATGTGAATGAATGAATGAAAGGTTGATTGATTTTGTGATTGAATGTAGGAGCGAGTGAAGTAATGGTAAATTTTTGTTGTTATCTAGATACTTAGATGTCACTTTTGAATTATTTTTCTTTCTCCTAGTTTCTGAACGTTTTCTTCCTATCTCTTCATTTATATGATTTGACTTTTTGTATATATTCTCTGTCTCTCCAGTTTTCGGTTCAGTGTAGATAATTTTTAATTTTCCGTAAACAATTAATTTAATGTTTCTTGAACATTTGGGATTGTATGAATGAATAAATGAATGAATGAATGAATGAATGAATGAATGAATTAATGAAAACTAGTCTTTCTATTTGTGTTAGTTGTTTTTGTTTTGTTTATACTGGTAAATGTTATTGTTAATTATTATATTGTCACACGTGGAGTCTGTCTGGCAATAAAGAATGCATACATACATATATACATACAGAACATACAGTACTTACAAACATACATAGATAAATCTTGAAGTGGCATTCGATTTGGGATGTTCAAATGTTTAAGATGTCCGGTAGGAGGTGGTAATGTAGACGTTTCAAAATTCACCGCTCGCTAGCACTACACAGATTCAACTCTAGTTTCTTTGTACAGAGCGTTCGCTTCCCCATGCGGCCGGGCGATTCGTTCACTTGCCCCGGCCAGCAGTAATGCATCAATGGGGGTTTCCGCAAAACAGTCAGTTTACGCTTGCCTGTGCTGTGTAGAAGACGTTTCGTTTATCTCTACAGTGTATAACACGTAGTGCAGTCTATAAGACGTGTCATAGGTGTTTTGCAAAATCCATTTATATGGCAAATTACGAGAAATTCCCGCTTGAACTAAGAGTGTTCATGTATGACACGTACTGTATGTAAAAACGGAACATTCAGAGTGGTGTGTAGGCAATTTAAATACAAATTCCCCACCGGTCCAGTCCCAAATAGAGAGACTGTCAGGCCTTTTGTTAATAAATTACGGACAAGAGGAACCATAAACGCTGCATGTCCTAAGCCAAAGACAAGGGTCCTGATGGAGGAAAAATTCGTTGATATTAATGCATCATTCTCTTGCTCTCCAAATAAGTCTCTAAATCGTGTTGCAGAGCAAGCAAGTGTTTCGAAGACCTTAATCCATACGGCTACTAAAATAAAAACTGAAACAATACAGAATAAATGTAGTCCGAGAATTACGGCCCCTTGACAATGAAAAACTATTCATTTTCTGTAATTAGATTTTACATAATACTGTTGACGGCATTGTTGATCCGCAATTAATAATTTTCTCTGATGAGGTGTTGTTTCATTTAAATGGTCACGTAGCTTCACAGAACAATAAGTACTGGAGCAAAACCGGGTGAGTTAGCCGTGGTCGTTACGGCGTGGCTGCAGGGAGTCGCTCATATCCGGGAGGCGAGGAGGTTCGAATACCACTGCCGGCAACCTTGAAGATGGTCTTCTGTGGTTTCCCATCTTCCTTCCAGGCAAATGCCGGGGTCGGGCCCTAGCTATAAGCCACAGCCGCTACCTTCCAACTCCTCGACCTTACACTCAAACTTTCCTCCCCAGACAAAACTCCACACGCGACGGTACTTGTATCTCACCCCATGGGGGTCCGCATAGAAGCAGCTACAAACTGGCGAGCTGAACATGTCCTCGGACACTCCCGGCACTAAAAGTCATACTCTAAAAAAAGAAAAATGGAGCATAGAAAACCCCATCGGATTCTCTAATGTTTGCGTGGGAATCGCCTGGCTGCAGGGGGAAGCGAACTTAAGTAGTACAGTGTACGCTATTGTATTGTGTGTTCACGCAAACTTCGCTGGTACGGACTATAGCTACGGTGACCGTACGTACCGAAAAAATCGGGACAGTCTCGATTTAAAGGAGCATGTCCCGGCATCCCGAATATTAATAAAAGTGTCCCGATTATTGAGTTTGAAACAATTAATAATAATTCTCTGAAAAATATGCGTAATTAAACGAAAAATACGTTTTGTTATGAAATATCCACGACCCTGTCCTAGTTCGTAAAGACGCAGTAAGAATTGTTTTGTTATTGTAATCATAAGATGTAAAGTAAGAAACTTTAAAAAAACTTACTAATGTTTTCTTTTCTTTCTCACAAAACTTGTAACGTAGGCCTACTTGCATAAATAAATAAAAAACACTAAAATAAACGTTTTATTCTTTTATCCCTCTATATTGGATTTTTGGTGGATCGATTTTTGTGGAACTTCTTAAAATTAAATTTTGTAAAAGGCCATAACATTTTTCTAGTTTTCGGCCTCACTTCCAACGTCTGATGCCAGCATAGTCGACAGTTCCCCGTCTATAGCCAAGCCACAATGACTAACGCGTTTACAAGATGTATGACGACATGGAAGCAAGACCTTTACAAAAACATGTGTGCGACAAGCGATTATTCAATGCATCAAACTGCCATACGGGCATGTACAAAGAACATGCCGATTATACGGTTTCAGTTGGATATGAAATTAACGCTGGGTACGGTGGCTTATTGATAAAGAACGTGAATGAACCTTCGAAGCGGAAAGCATTCTCACATCTCATACGTTTTCAGGCAAGTTAAAGGATGATTTGCCGTGGAGCAATGGCCTAAGTGCATAGAAGGTAATCGTTCTGTTTTTGAGAGCTGGGTTCGAATCCCACCACCGCTAATTTTTTAATGCTCATTTTAAGCTTAGGGGATCAAATACAAGATGATGATGATGATTATGTTGTTGGTGATGGTAATTGTTGTTATAAGGGGCCTGACATCTAGGTCATCGGCCCCTAATGGTTCGGATGTTCATGAAAAATGAAAATGAACCTAGGCCTATAATTAAATCTAACTACAAACTTACAACTAAAATTAACTACTGACTTACACATGCCGATTATACGATTTCAGTTGGATACAAAATTAACGCTGGGTACGGTGGTTTATTGATTAAAAAAAACGTGAATGAATCTTCGAAGCGGAAATCAGTATCACATCTCACACGCTTTCAGGCAAAGAGATGGGACGAGTAGCCGTGGAGCAATTGTCCAAGTGCGTAGAAGGTAGCAGACCTGTTTTTGGGAGGTGGGGTCGAATCCCACCACCGCTAAATATTTTTATGCAAATTTTAAGCTTTGTGGATCAAATACATGATGATGGTGAAAATTGTTTTAAGGGGCCCAACATTATGTTATCGGCCCCTAATTGTTTGGGTGTTCATGAGAAATGAAGATGAATCTTTAATTAAATCTAACTATAGGTACAAACGTACACAATTAGAAAAGGAAAACAAAAGAGGAGAAAGGGGGAAGAAATGCCCTCAACCCTCGAAGAGTGAAGATTGAGGGACTTTGAAAGAAGGAGAGCCATGAATGGCAGAGAGGAAAAGGAAAGAGGAAAGGGCCCACCCCAAAGGCAATGAAAAAAGGCTAAAAACCGGACCCAGATCAGGAATCCCTCGGGATAGATAACTCTCGAACTCACCAGCTGTGATCCCTTGTGGGTGTAGCATTATCCAAGGTGCACAAGAACTGGTGGGGATACAAAAATATGTCTTTTAGTGTATAATTTAAACTCGGGCCTCCTTGAGGGCCTTGAGCAGAAGGCAGGAGATACCTGAAAGAAAATCAAGAGGACTGACCCCTCGAAGAATGAGGGATCAGGAAAAATGAGAGAAGGGCCAGTTAAGCCGGGAATGGAGAGACTCCCTTTTAGGCCTCGGATACCCTAATACCGTCGGGGTCGGAAAAGAACAAGTGTTGACCAAGGGAGGTCGACAGGAAAGAAGACGGAGAGGAGCCCGACACAAGCAAGTCGAAGCAATGCCGGACTCAGCTGAGGTCCCGTGGTTGCCAACTCACGTACCACGAGACGTGAGCCCCTGGGGGATCAAATACAAAAACATGGCAATGAAATAGCCAGCGCTTCTAGGCTGCACACTGTGTCAAGCCAGAGTACACATTGAACCTTAAATAAACACCGCATGATATTAGTCAAATGTGGCACGAATACCCTTGTACATGATGTATATGATTCCGAAATCTTAAAATGTGCATAAAAATAGTTACCAGTGGTAGGATTCGAATCCAGCTCCCAAAAACAGGACGACTACCTTTAATGCACTTAGGCCATTGCTCCACGGCAACTCATCCCTTCACTTTGCCTGAATAAGCGTACGAGATGTGAGAATGCTTTCCGCCTTTAAGATTCATTCCCGTTTTTTATCAATAAGCCACCGTACCCAGCGTTAATTTCGTATCCAACTGAAACCGTATAATCGGCATGTATTTTGTACATGCCCGTATGACAGTTTGATGCATTGAATAAACACTTGTCGCACACATGTTTTTGTAAAGGTCTTGCTTCCATGTCGTCATAAATCTTGTAAAGTCGTTTAAGATCATTGTGGCTTGGCTATAGACGGGGAACTGTCGACCATTGGGGTGCAGTATAATTATTATTATAACTGGTTCATTCAATACGATCAACAATCTAGGTACTTGGGTTCGTCTGGCATCAGACGTTGGAAGAGTGGCCGAAAACTACAAACATAAGGGGCGGAAGACTCACCCGGTATTTGTTAAGAGTCAAAAAGGCTGTCCCGATTTTGACTGTCAAAAATATGGTCACCGTAACTATAGGATATGGTGGCGAGCAGCTTGCAGAAAGATGGAGGGGGTAATTTTCTTCAAGGAGAGAAACATCTAGGTCATCTGCCCCTAAGACAGGAGGTATTGTGGAATAAAGGTCAAACTCTAAGATTTCGGTGCTGATTAATAAGAATAATAAGATTAATAAGAATGGCATTTGAAGCTTCTTATAGACTCATTGTTCAGTCAGGGAAAACGTACAGTCTTATTTGGCAGCCTGCATATGAGGACATCAGACAGGTGTGGTGTGTCACCGTGTTGTATGATACTTCTATGAAACATTCCATTTCCATGTGTATAGCCTACTGCTGCTATGCTAGCGCGGATCCGATGGACGGGCCAAGAAGGGGGTACATTACTAATAATAATGTAGCCTATATCTATTTATCATTGCCGTTTCAACCGGGTCGGGGATGAAATGCGATGAATTTCCTATGTGAAGGATCGTTTTTTTGGCTGGATGCCCTTCCCGTCACTAACCTCATCGGAGAAGTTAATAAGAGATGAAAGGATTTGGAAGGCAGTGGCCGAGGCCTATTAAAAGGTATCGTTGAAAATGGGGAAACAATTGAAAACCACTTCAAGGATGGCCGACGGTGGGATTCGAACCCACTCGTCTACAGAGTCCGGAGATAGCTCAGTCTTGCACTCTGCTACTATATATTGAGCGTAGTTACCGCAGTTGGTGGTAATAACCGACTGGGTAACGTCCAACAAAATGGCATCTATATGTACGGTATGTCTATATCAATGTACGGATTTTTAACTGGCACAGACTAAATAGCGTACGCTACATCTCTATAAATAAAGTAAACTTTAGGTCTGAACATTTGGAATTTTGGCTTACACTTTTTTTTTAGATTGACGTTTGTATGTTTATCTGTTAGTTAAGGATTGGCGTAAAACTTGCTCGAACAAATTATATGAAAATTCGAATGTAAATAGAAGGCACCCCAGAAGTAAAACTAGACTACAAATTATTTAGTGCCTCATGGGGAAGGGGTGAATTTTTGGAACTTAAACTCTCAAAAATCTCCGTTAACATTAGTCTTATGATAATATTTACCACAACAAAAGTTGTAGACGACAACATTATGTGTGATCTTTTATGTCTTTTGCTATTTTATCATACAGTATAGAGTATTTATAACTTTAGGTTTTTGTCATATTTTTGTAGAAAGAGCGGAGTTTCTATTTCGTCTTTGTGATAAATAATATTCTTTAATTTTATATTGACGTTTGTGGATGAAATTCTCGATGTTATTTTGTTGCATGTGCGAGTTTCTTCGTAATTTCGGTGTGCCAGAGCATCCAAACGAGAACATTGATGCTTTAGTGCTGAAAGTTGCCGGGGACATCAAGGCAAACATCGATAGAAGCCATAAATTAGGCCCCAAGATTGAGACCAAACCTAGGCCAATCATCGTAAAATTGGCGACGTATCGTGCTATGCATGAAATGTTTAAAAACAAGAAACATCTCAAAGGTACTCCGCTGACGATTAGAAAAGTCCTCACTGCCGCAAGGCTAGTGTTTCTGCAAGATTCCAGCAATCCAACATAATATTATATGGACTTATGACTGCGTAATCTACGTAAAGAACACAGGTGTCAGCAAGCACCGGGTTACAAAGATGTGTGTGAGTTACCGGTACCTGAAGTTTAAAGTAAGATCACTTAACATACGCTAAGTTCAGAGGTATAATACTTAAATTCCTTCGTTTATGTCTCCCTTTATTTTTTTATTTTTAATCTCCGATAACAAAGCGATTGATATTGGCAGTTTTTACCTGCTATTTGTAGTCTATTAATATTTTCAGTGTTGCCTAGTTCTATTAAGAAAGCTTTCTTAGTATTTTCTGTTTATTATTAGTATTATTTTCCTTTCTGTTTGACCACCTCCAGGTGTAGCGGCTAGGATTCTTGGCCCCGGGGGTCTGGGTTCGATTCCCTGCTCTGCCAAGAAATTTAATTCTGGTCTAAGGGCTGGAACGGGGTACACTCTGACTTGTGAGACCTAACTGAGAAGAGTTCAACCCCCACCTCAACCATCTTGGAAATGGATTTCCGTGATTTCCCACTTCTTCTCGAGGCAAATGCCGGGACGGTTACTAACTTAAGGCCACGGCCGCTTCCTTCCCAATCCTCACCTGAATTACAAATACACATAGTAATACAGCCACCACACTAACACAGGATATCAGACAAAATCCCACACACATCCAAGTACACGGGGATGAATGACCACGATGTCCAAGCCCCTCAAATAAAACAACTCTTTATGTTTAATCTTTCATTAAAAATAACCTGTTCTGTTTTATTGTAATTGGTTCTACTGAAAGGAATAAAGAAAAAACAGGTGGGGATTATCTGAAAGCCTTGATTCATAGCAGGTTTGAAATGAAGAAGACTGTTCCGTCGTAGTAAAAGCAGGTATAAAGAAACAGCAGGAACAATAGTCTGTCCAACAGAACGAGGGAGCCTCACATGAGAATAGGAGCCGGCAGGTGGTTAGGAGATTAGCAACGTGGCGAGGTTCTCTCGAAATACCTCACGTCAAGATACAGTAGATACACAGACGTAGGTTACTTGGTGAAGATACTAGGGGACGTGCAATCTCGTACAAACGAAGCGTCACGGTCGCCACCTTCCCAATTCTCGCCTGAATGACAATACACACACGCATACAGCCATCACAATAATTAGAGCCCTGCGCGGATAAATAAAACTTAATCCGCATCCGCACCATTGGCGTAGCCAGAGGGAGGGAGGCAGAGGAGCCACCCTCCCCCCTCAAATAAATCTAGAAATTGGGGTGGGCATAAGCCTTCATATTTTCTTACGGCTCGAACAAATTTAGAACCTACAACGAAATGTTAAATACAGTAAATGCGTTGACAAAGAATGTACTAACAATCTCTGCACGGCCAGTCATCATTTCCGTGTCTGCACTGCTTGGAGGAGCTGAAATAACAGGGTAGCAATTAGGTTAGGATTGTGACGTGGGGGGATTTTGCAAAAACAGTAGGTGCCTCAGTACTGGGGATACAACCAGGTGATGATGACAAAAGTCTACCAAGAAATTAGGAGATTGCCAATTAGCAAGAAACCTCTGTGGAGGAGGCCAGTTATAGCTTGTCAGAGTACACTCTCTTGTCAGCTTTTAATTTCTATTTCCTGGAAACAGCGGTGTTAAAATAACCCAGGCTACAATACTGGCGCAGCGTGGTTGATTGTCGCCACTGTCGGGATTTACGGTGGAGAGATACAGTTTGTAAGTGGTAGTATTAGGGAAGAGTCGAGAAATGTTAGATAGTTGCTCTTTCATTCTTTCTTTCTTTCTTTCTTTCTTTCTTTCTTTCTTTCTTCTTTTTCTCGCGTTAGTGAGTGTTTAGAAGATCGCTTTGTCATAAAGAAAACAAAAATGGATACATCTTCGGTAAGTTATGAAAAGTTTTCATTGTAGGTGTAAAAAATTGCGGCCTCCATTTCATTATATAGGCACAGCTTTAAAAATAATTTTCTCTGCACGAGATAGACGCATTGTTAACAAACTGATAGAATGTAAAGTTATTCGATTTTTTTAAAGGTTCGAATTTATTATTATTTAAAGGGTACAGTTTCCTCCGAATAAAAATCATAATAAACAAGAATGAGGTCCGCGGCGACCGTTAACCTTACCTTAAAACAGCACTGTATTAATTAGATGATGATGATGATGATGATGATGATGATAATTGTTGTTTTAAGGGGCCTAACATCGAGGTTATCGGCCCCTGTATTAATTAGACTAACAATAATAGACCTAAATGTTTTGCAACGTACCTTCTTTGTTTGATGCCTTTATAAGTGTCCCTTCTTCCTGATATCTACTCTTGATGTATTTTTTGGACATATTCATTCAATTGACTAAAAAAAATTCTGGTAAATAAACTATTTAAAAACACCTAGACATAGTACGGTATTAATGCAAAGAACATTCTGAACTGAAGCGTGTGAATATGCCATAATAGAAGTATTCTGATAACTGATAATTGAAAATCTGAGCGACAAAGACAAATATACACTGAAACAGCTGTGAGCTGCCTCAAAACAAAGCAACGAAGGATGGAATTCAGACAGACATGAACAGACAGAAGATTTTTGTCCTAAGCTAAAAATGAACCCTAAAGTACTTATAATCAGAACAAATAGTTCCGTGTAGAACTATATAGCCTATTTTTAGCCTATTTTTATTTAAGAAAAATAGGCTTATGAGATCACCTTTTGTCCGTGTGTCTGTCTGTGTGTGAATGCGCGCGCGTGTGTGTGTCCCCTAATAACTCTAAACGGCTGGAGCGATTACAATGAAACTCGGTAAGTTTATAGCACTATTCCGGACGACCCCGTCCGTGTCCTTCAAATTTTGTTACGTCTCACCAATCCAACATGGCGGCTGTACGAAATATTTCACCTGCATTCAATATCTCCAAAACTATTACCGATATCACCCTGAAATTTTGTACGGTGATAAAGGGAACTATTAGAAGTTCACCTATGTGACTTATGAAAAACTGGTAACTACAAAACCAACATGGCGGCCAAGCGAAGATGCGACTTTTAAATGGACGTTTCTCGCGATTTAACCAACCAAACGCAATAAAACTTGGTGCAGTATATGTTTATACACATTGTAATGCACCGACATCTAACTTTGTTCAATTGTTTACATAACCTAAAGATGGCGGCATGGCAAAAATGTCACCGGTATTCTATATCTCTGAAACTATTGCCGGTATCACTCTGAAATTTTGTACGGAGATAAAGGGTACAGCTGGAAGTTCATCTATGACACTTTCAAAAACCGGTTAACTACAAAACGAACATGGCGGCCAAGCGAAGTTGAAAGTTTTAAATAGACTTTTCCCGCGATTTAATAATCCAAACGCAATGAAACTTGATACAGCAAATGTTTATACAGATTGTAATGCACTGGTAATTTAGTTCAATTGTTTACATAACCTCAAGATGGCTGCTGTGCGAATTTTAAAATTATTTTTTTATTTCTTGTGTCGTAATCATGCGATCGAAGTGAAAGTTTGAATAAAGAACCTACGCAATAATTTTCCTTTAATGGTACACGACTCTATGGCCTATCCATATAACAATCCAACATGGCGACCATCCGAAACATTTAGACCGATCTCAATATCTACGAATCTATTACAGCAATCAAACTGATTTTTTTAATGTTCATAGGGGCTATGAAGATAATTATGTTCACCTATAAGACTTTCAATAACCTGGTGATCACAAATCCAACATGATGGCGACGCGAAGTATAATTATTCACATGAACGTTTCTAGCAATTTAACCATCCGAGTGTAGTGACACTTGGCTCAGTAAATCCTTATACAAATGTTAATCCACTAGCATCTAATTTATTTCAATTGTTTCCATAACCACAAGATGGCAGCTGGGCGAAATTTTAAAATCTCGTTTTTACTTCTTGTATCCTAATCATGCGATTGAAGTTTGAATACTACACGTACACAATAATCTTCATGTAACAGTACATAACTCTAAGAACTACATATATGAAAATCCAACATGGCAATATTAAGTCGGTTCTCAATATCTACGAATCTATTAGAGCAATTAAACTGAAATTTTGTATGTTGATAGTGGCAATTAACACAAGTAGGTTATATGAAAATAGGCTTTAGTTCTTCGCGGAAGGATGGAAGGAAGGAAGATTGTAGTTTTACGTGACCGTGAATCTTGTGATTATGAGCCACGGGACCTCCTTTTTACGTGGAATCCGAAACACAGGACATGGCATTTCACATAGAAAATCCCACATGCATTGACCGGGAATTGAACCCGGACCGCCTTGGTGAGAGGCATACAGCTAGACCGCCGAGCCACCACGCCCCCTAAGTTCTTCACGGAACTACTTGTCATATATCCTATTGGTCTTCTTTATTAACAAATTCTCACGCCTATGAAAAGGAACGCCATGTTGGATTGTTATGTATGCTGGCTGTCGAGTTATGCCCCATTAGATGAAGATTATTGCGTAGGTTCATTATTCAAACGTTCACTTCGATCGCATGATTAGGACACAGGAAATAAGAACTCATGTTTAAAATTTCGCACGGCCGCCATTTAGAGGTTATGTAAACAATTTAACTAAATTAGATGTCAGTAGATTATAATTCGTATAAACATTTACCGTTTCAAGTTTCACTGCGCTCGG
Organism: Meconema thalassinum; assembly: GCA_946902985.2. NCBI lineage: Eukaryota > Metazoa > Arthropoda > Insecta > Orthoptera > Tettigoniidae > Meconema > Meconema thalassinum. The sequence continues at coordinate 1,335,083,908 of OX336388.2, forward strand.
ATGTTAAATCACGTGAAATGTCCATTAAAATGTTTCAACTTCACTTGGCCGCCATGTTCGTTTAGTACTTAACAGGTTATTTAAAGTCGCATAGGTAAACTTGTAGTAGTACCCTTTATCACCGTACAACATTTCAGGGCGATATCTGTTACCGTTGCGGAGATATAGAATGCCAGTGAAATATTTCACGTCGTCCGCATGCTGAATTGGTGAAACGTATCAAAATTTGAAAGGCCGAGGTTGGACCAGGTATGTGCTTACCGATCATTGAAATCCGCATTTTAGATTTTATTAGGTGGGGGGCACACACACACAAACTTGGAAAAATGGTGATCTCAAGCCTTGTTTTTTTTTTTTTTTTTTATGAAAATAGGCTAAAATATATGAACTCTTGCAGTAAGAGATGAGGACCTAATGGGCCCCCTCCAAACTAAAATCCTGGCTACGCTACTGATCCGCACGTTTGTTATCCTAATCTACTGGCATTACAATAATAGTTTCAATTGAATAAAATATTAAACCAGCACATTTAGTTCTGAGGAGAAAATCGTTTCCTTAGGCTACAGTATGTATGTCAAGTTCTTTGTTTAAAATGAATGTTATACAGCCAGAATTGCAACCCTTTTCAGTTCGGAATGTTAATTGAGCTCAATAATACAATTCGAATGATATTAGCGTAATTCATCATCTTAACATTTGTCATAAAAATAAAAAAACATAACGAAAAAATATATATGTCAAACATCCGGGTCTTAGTAATAATATTCAACAAGTTCGGAATGTATTCTAAAAACTATCCGCAAATTTACTCCAAACATTATCCGCAGCTTATCCGCTATCCGCGCAGCCATGCAAACTATATCTGCATGGCGAAAAATGTTGCGGATATCCGCATCTGCGCAGGGCTTCAACAGTGAAACAGGGCATCAGACTAACTTCCACTTTCACCCAAGTACACATGGCTAAATGACCACGATGTCCATGCCCCTCAAATGAAACGAACAATAACAAAGGTTTCTTTTTAATGGGTGGTAAATCGAACTCATATGCGCCCTCAATATTACTAACTACTCATTGTAAAGCCACAATTACTTCTGATTTGACGTTTCAGTGTTACCCTAGAGTTATCTAGCGGTCAGAAGGAAAATCACTTTAACTTGCCAATCACAGGCAGACATTAAAATCGATATATCACGACAAATCGAGTTTCGTTCCCAATGTCGCGAATTTAGCGAAGGAAACTCTAGCCTAGCAGTGAAACGTCAAGTCGGAAGTAATGATGACTTTACTATAGCCTCTTTACAGCTAACTTACAGGCTGGCTTCGTGGCGCAGTAGTACAGCAACTTGCTCGCCTGCAGTGCTCAAGGCTGCGGCGTAGTCAATTTACATCAGAGGGTGCTTAAATGTGAGGGAGCCGTTTCGGTAGATATACTGGCACGCAGGGGCGTATATAGCGTTTTATTTTGTGGGGTGCCCAACCGGGGCTTAGGGGACATGGTATAGGCCCCAAAGAATAGGGGGCCTGGGGTTCTCCCCGGGAAACTTTTGTATAATTTGGTGCAAAGTGATGAGTTTTAAGGCTATGTGGCATCACTTTTTCAACCGATTTGTTGTGATGTTTTATGTTTGGTTAATGTCAAACACAACTAAGACCATTTTATGTTACTTATTATTAATACAATCATCTTGCTGACTTAATACCGGTAGTATTACGATGGGAAGAAATAACATTACCGGTACTGTTTTCATTTACAACTTATAATATAAAGCCAAGGTTTCTTGAAGCATTACCAAATCGGTCTTTAACTTCATCGTCAGTGATGTATGTCTCTGTAACAAAGCTAGATCGTTGAGTCTGTTTTCAGAAGTAGAATTTCTTAAGTAAACTTACCAGTAGAGCTATGTTTTCAACCAACTCAAACTCCGTTTGGCAGTAGACTACCGATAGCTACAGAGACGGGCAAATTTGTCACACGCTTCAAGGGCACTTGTTGCTGTTCTTGGTGCGTTCATAAAGGCACTGGAGAGTAATAGGAAGTTACGTTGTTAATTGTTATACATAAGATCAGAGCAAACTGACTATCACACTGCTTACATCGCTCTACCGTCGCCTTGCTTTGCAACGTTGCCATATGTTGCTTAGTAACAATAGTACATAATAAGTATATTAGTTTTTAAGGTTTTAATTCATAAACAAATATTATATTTTACAAAATTGTCGCCCTCCACCACCCTTTATATACGCCCCTGCTAACTTCCCCAGTATTTGTGTCTTCCTGCAAGCCTCTTGGAATGTTACGAGTCATGATCTGACTCAGTGGCAACGCAGCATTTCCCCACGTGCTAGCTTTGACAGCTGTCAGTGTTCGTTATTGGTAAAACAGAGTGTAGTGCGGAGGCGGTGTAACGTGCCCGAAAATCTACTGTCACCGCGTAAATCTACCGGTAACCTTACATACACTAGTTGCAGTTGGTCAATGCTCCTGATGTTTTAAAATATAACTAGCGTACCATGTGAATAAACCACTCACCCGACTTTATTGGTATGTGGGCTCGACGACTTTATTGGTATGTGGGCTCGACGCGACACAGTTCTAGCCGTTGTTTATTTGTTTAAACATATTGTCGATATTTATGAAATCAGAGTGCAATTCGTCACTGATGTGAGTAATTCTCTTTCGTTTGAATGCTCATTTGTTGCGATTGGTTACTTGTATTGGCCCCATGTGCATATATATACACTGACCGGCTAAAAAATTGGAATAGTTAAAAAAAAAGTAATATAAATAGTATAAAATTAGCCATGAAAAAGGTTTAATCACATTTTAAAAGCTTTTCACGCATTAGAACAAACATCTGAAACATCCGTGAATAGAAATTGATAATATGCCATTTCTTAGGGTGGTTTATTACCACCAATTACCCCCGATCTTCGATGAGCTTAACTTAATGGTTTTATGGCGGGAAGCGCACTGTAAGCGTTTATGGTTTATGAGTGTTGCCGATCGCTTATTGTTGTTCTAGGGATAACAACTGGCATTTGTTGAACACGTGTGAACCATTGTCATACATTTTAGCAAGTTATCCCTGCGCAGTTCACACTAAAACGTGCCTCTTAGCCGTGAAGGAGCTGCACAGGCAGTTGCATTGGTGGAGGATGGCTGCAGCTTCCGCTATGTTGCTGAGGTCATTGGATCATCTCTCGGTAGCATTCACCGTGCAGTGCAACGTTACAGAGAACTCCAAACTTACGACAGGAGACGAGGGTCAGGCCGTAGGAGATGCTCAAGTGCCAGGGATGACATTTCTCACCCTGCAAGTTCTGCGTGATCGCCTACCACAGCAGTCCAGGCACGAAATCGACTGGAAAATGTCAGAAATGTGAGAGTGAGTGAGCGAACAGTAAGAAGAAGGTTTGAAGAAGCTCATCTTTCGTCCAAGAGACCTGCAGGTGGACCCGCACTCGAACGACATCACAGAGAGGCGCGTCTTCGCTTCGCAAGGCAGCATCTGGGATGGACCCACGAGCAGTGGGCCTCTGTTCTCTTCACTGACGAGAGTCGCTTTAACCTTAGATCTCCTGATGGAAGAGAAAGAGTGTGGAGAAGGCGCGGGGAGAGGTACAGCCCTGTTGCTTTGTCCTCCGGGACTCCATTTGGAGGTGGCTCGGTTATGGTGTGGGGTGGCATCAACGTTATCAACGCACTGATTGTGAGTTGATGTGCATCGATCACGCGACGCTCAATTCCCATTGGTACATCTAAGATATCCTGATGAACCATGTGATGCCCTTTGCGCCTTTCATAGGTCAGAATTTCATGCTGATGCAGGATAATGCCCGCCCTCATACTGCTCGCTGTGTTGTACAATATCTGCAGGAAGTGGGGATTCAAACCCCGGACTGGCCAGCTCGTAGTCCTGACTTGAACCCCATCGAACATGTATGGGATATGCTTGGAAGGAACGTCAGACAGCGTGACACTTTGGCACAACTGAGAACATCGCTGCTGAAGGAATGGCATGGCATCGCATCTCGGCAGATGCCATTCGACGAGTTGTGAACAGTATGCCTGAGCGTTTACAAGCTGTCATAGACGCTAAGGGGGGAAACACTCGTTTTTAGCGACCAGTGTTCTCGTGCAGTGCAGTGCAAACATTAATACTGTTTTGTTTGGCAATACGCTTGATAAAAACCAGCCCAAAAGAACATTACTAAAAAATAGAAAATTGTAAGATTTGCAAAATGTAACGAAATTTGCGAGTCAAAGTGTGTTGTAAAACATGTTTCGGTATTTTCTGTAAACAGCCATCTAAAATTTACATGAATAATGCAAATATTGGAAAACCGATACATTTTAGTGGAATAAATTAAGAAATTACATAAAAAATTAGTGTTCCACTTTTTTTTTGCCGGTCAGTGTATATATACACCACCCGCCCGGATTTACTCGTATGCGGCCTCGGCCTCGATGAGACAGTTCTGACAGGGGCTATCATCTTGTTTACTTGTTTAAACGCACTTTATAAACAAGTAAGTTACATATATTTCCGTTGACTTTTACAAGAAAAGCAAGGTTTTTCCTGTACTATAGAGACGATTACGAAGATTTGTACGAACCGCACCTTCTAAAGTTGCAATATCAATTGTCTTCCGTAAGTATTGCGCCAAAGCTCATTGCTCCTAATGACTAACACTTGATATAGGCCTAACAATTTTCGGCTTTCTTTGGTTGATCTTTGAAAGGGGCAGATGACCTCGCTGTTCTTCCCCTTAAGACACCAACAATCAATCTTTAAAACAATTTGATGAGACACGGTACTTATCCAGGAATTAATTGGAGTGATATTACAGGGAAGCGATGCCCCAATTTTATAATTTGACGAGGAAGAAAGTGCTTTGCTCTCGAATTTAACGCCTTTGCCCCAATATACATACTGCATTATTTATGTATTTTTACATATATATGGTAATAAAAAACTTACCGTTATCTTCGCCGTTGACGCCCGGCTCGTCGTAACGCTCTTTGGCCATGTCGGTCTTTAGCAGCAACTGTCACCCATTTGGAAGAGTAGCATTATACAGTATGTGTCTGTTATCTGCTTATCAGATAGCTGATAGCTTATCCCCTATCCCATGTGAATCGCCCGCACACAGAGCCAACAGCCACGACACTCCACCACGCAGTACGCACTCCATGTACTCCGCGTTCCGACCACACGAGCAGCGAGTCACGCCACGTGCTGCCATCTAGTGCTGGCTCGCCTAACTGTACTGCCACCAACGTGGAGAGAGACTAAATTAAAGTGACCAGATTTTGAAAATGAAAAAACGGGGGACATTTAGGTGATTTTTTGTATTTGTTGGTATAGTTTCATGTACAATATTGCTGCAAAACATACTCCAAATATGAATTTATTCTCATTAGCCTAATTTCGATTCTTGCAAGAAATTAAAGTAGAAGAGATCTACTTGGGTCAAACGTTCGTGTGTCTGTCGGTTTCCCCTTATCAATTAAAACAAGATGAAACTGAATTGAATCGAATTTGGTACAGAGGTAGCATTAACAAAGGATACCAGTAACACAGTAAGCCTACCATGTTTTATATCGCCACCTCTTAACCAATACACAACGCTGGCCATCCAAATGTTCAAAGCTTAAATCAAATTGCGACTAAACTCGTCATTGGATCTCTGTGAAATTTTGTAAAAACATACATTCATGTGGGAAGCATCTTGCGCCCAAACTACAAGGTTACCAGCGAAACCATATCAAGATGGCGTATCTGCCAATCATGCAATCATTATAATCCATAACTCATAATCCAATAAATCAATGTTCACAGTATTTGGCATTCAGATAGTTTTATACAAGGACCTTCCGTTACCAACGATATGACATGAGCGTGAAAATTGTGCGCAGGTGCGTCTTGAAATATGAAATACTAGATATTGTACCCGGCGTTATAGAAATATACATGCCAATATATTTCGCAGTGTGTATTCATTTTTCCCTTAAGTGGGTTTAGAACATGGTTCTCCTCGATTCTGATGTTACTCAAGTTCAATATTAACTCACTGTAAATAGTCGAAAAGTACAGCACTGTGGAGTACAATAACGTAGCGGGGGATGCAACAATAGTAAAAAGGGATGTATACACACAATTCCTCGAGAACTCAGTCTCAGAATTACTTTCCTGATAGTGTTTATTTTTGATTTAATAGGGTCCGCTATTCTTATGGCAAAGTATCATTACTTACTGTTTGGCTCTTGTAGAAAATTATCGCATAATAATATATATTCGTAGTTTAATTACCAATGTTATTGACATGTTATCAACTAAATTCATAATTTAACATCCGGTTCCATTACAAATTAGCATAGTCATAGAGCAGGATAATTACCAATTATAATATAACCCGAATAACAGAAGGAAATGTTATTCATAGATCAATCTGCATTATCACGCAAAAGTTACTGTATTTCTGATTTGTTATACAAAAGACAGCTGGTAGACGTAGACACTGTCAACAATAAAAGAATGCAGTATAAGTGCATTATGATTAATAAAACATAAACGCCAATATACCAGAGTAGAACACACCTTAACGGAGAGTATAAAACTTCAATTCTAGTAGATATTACATACAATATATTACGCATTATACCTTTCGTCATAAGGTAATGATTCAAAATCTCCCGTAACAGACCCAAAATGTCACATTGGTTTCTGTGACCTAAAGACTGAAGGTTAAATGAAATTATACATAAAATGGAAAAATCATTTAGACGACCATGTGTATTAGCGGCTAACATTTTCGGCTTTCGCCTTGGAGGTCTGAGTTTGAATCCCAGATCTGTCAAGAAATTTTAATTGGTGTGAGAGCCGGAATGGGCTACACTGCACCTCCCGAGGCAAAACTTAGAAATTGCTTCACGTGGTTTCCCACTTCTACTCGAAGCAAATACTGCGATAGTTCCTAACTGAAGGCCACAGCAACCTCCTTTCCAATCCTCATTTGAATTACAAATACACTCACTAATACAGCCATCACAGTAGCCCATGTTATCAGAAAAATTCCATACACACTCAAGTTAATGGGGCTGTATTATCATGATGTAGCAAAGTCTCTAAATTAACCAACAAAGAATTATTTAAGTTCATTTAATCTTAATACTAAGTTTCGTGATTATATCTCCAGTTGTTGTAAACGTTACGCCACATTCAGGGTTAGCCAGTGTCTTTCTTTTTCAATTTCAATTCCCTACAATGACCCCTGTTAATAACATTTAAAAAAATACGTATTCGGATTTTTATGGCGTTCAGATTCTTAATAGAAAAAGTCCTCTCGGCACGCCGGAAGGCGGAGGTAGATTTCACCGGACAAACTTGGGGATAGGCGAAAATAGGCAGAATATGCAGGTTTTCGTAGAAGGATCAGACCTCATTTATTGCGAGAAAGTATTTTATAATTGGAGCTTAATTAACTTTGTTTTTCGTCATTTTATGCATATTTTAAACATTTTATAGTCTTATGGGGACGGTAACCTTCTTGTCATTTGGGGTCCATTTTTATACTCGTGGTCACACTGTCCTTATGCAAGGTTTCGACACTGATGCGTACCTATGTAACAGTCTGTTACTTCTTCACGCAAAATTATATCTCCCGCAGAGATTTTGGGTGGTTCCTCAGTTTAGGGGCTGCGACAACGCGGTCATGTAACTCCGTGTACTTTGGGTGAGTGTAGAATCTGTCTGAAAAACGGTGTGAATTGTGATGGCTGAATTAGTCTGTAATTCAGGTAAGTACTGCAGACGGTCAATTTCAAGCAGTAGTTCCTAATGTTGCTACCAGATACTACCGTCAACGACACCTAGATGTGAACTTGGCTACTAGATGCCACCGCAACCAGCAACTCGCAACGAACGTTGGAACTTCCCCTCCAAAGGAAAGCATACTGAGGGATTTTTAGCGCTCTTAAAAAATCCGACGACTTCGGCCGGCCTTGAACCCGCGACCTTGGGCATAGAAGTTCAGCATGCTACCAGTTACGTCACCGAAGCCGCTTCACACTTAAATTAGTCAGCTGGAAATCTAAATCTGATCTCGTGCAAGTGCGTTGTCATGGAAACGTCTGATGGCTCATCCCTCATCAATTTAGTAGTGTTGCCATGGCAACCTCTGATACCTCTTGGCATTTTCTTATAATTCCGAAATCATTTTTCTCATCCCTTGGCGTAATGGTGGGTCATATCAAAAATTCTTTCAGACAAAAGTTTTAGGTATTATTAGGGGAATATTGTCCATTCTGTACGGTTTTGATATTGTGCCTATTAAGAGAGATATGATTAATGTTTCCCGAAAAACCCACTTTTTCCCACCCCTATGGTCAATGGTTGGTGCTATAAAAAAAACTCTTCAAACATAAATTTTTGGGCATTGTCCGACACATAGTATGAACTTTGAACGGATTCGATATTTCACATAATAAGAGAGTTATAGCAATATTTCACTTTTTCGAAAAAAAAAAGCCCCCCATTTTCACCCCCTTCGACCGATTTAGCCCAGTAACGAACTCGAACGAGATTTTATAGGTACACATATTCGGTAAAAAATTCAAAGTGATTAGTACAAAATTACGGCTCTTATCGTGTCCACAAGAAACTGATATACATATTGTTACGTGCCACCCCCTAGTGGCACTTATGTTAACTGGATTACGGTGGGTGTACAAAGCACAACACCAATTACTGCTTAAAGAAATAATTAACTTTATTGTGGCCAGAAAATTACACTAGTCAGCAAATACAAGCAATTAGGAGCCTTATTCCAGTTTCCTCAAGTCTCTTCCTTGAGCGCTCTTGGCCCTTCCACTTGTCAACAGATCAAAGAAGTTAATCCGTCCTAATGAGTACGGTGGCCTTGACAGAAACTACCTGCTCCTCTCTTTTATGTTCACCGACCACAATTACTTACGTTCACTTGCTGGTGGCTATTTCGCTGTCCACACGCTGGAGAAACAATGTCACTGGATTTCTACACCACAATATCTCAGATACTCAGTGAAAACACACTCACTCAGGCAGTCCCCTGTTTGTTCCTCACTTCGCCGCTACACTAGGGGTTTCGCAAGTCACCACACTTCTGTCGCTCAGAATAAACGCTCACACTAGCTCGTAAAACACAACAACAACAACTGCTTCACGGGTCACTCTTATATAGCAGGCCGGTGACTCAATAAATGGTTCTAGATACATCCAGGGTCCACGGCTTCTCGAGGTTTCCATCGCTGGTCCAGTCACGAATCTTCTGGACTATCCCTTTGTCTAGCAGCCCTGTTGCATAAGGCACACGCAATACAGGAGGCATGCCACAGCCCAGCCCCTGGGGCAGCTGTGACTCAAGCGGCGAGCGATGACACAAACTCACAGCCGTAAGAATATATACATACATACATAAATTATATATAAACTTTTGAACTGACGGTGGTTTTGGGGTCTGAGGGATGTGAAACGCGAAGATATGTCGAAATTTTCCGGAAGTCGAAACATGGTACCCGTTGCAATAGTTAGCTTTCTAATGAAATCTACCTAAAATGGAGTGCCATGGCCTCTTACAGAGATAGATGGAAATCTGGTAGGACTAGTCATAGCTTGAACTACTGTTTATGTTGAGAAAATGGAGTGCCATGGCCTCTTACAGAGATAGATGGAAACAACCTGGTGGTCGTTTCTTGAGCTACTGTCTTCGTGGAGAAAATGTAGTGCCATGGTATCTTACAGAGATAGATGGAAACCTTGTGGTCATTAGCTTGAACTACTGTCGCCGTGGAGAAAATGGATTGGCTTGGCCTCTTACAGAGATAGATGGAAACTTGGTGGTCTCGTCCACGGCCGACTAGATGCGAGCTGCGCTCTATATCGACCTTGACATTCCCTCCCAGTTAGAACCCATGCATAACGTGTAATTGAAAAATGCCCTCTAGTTGCCGATAGAACGCACTCCCACCCAAGTATAGGTGCGATTAGCAAACAGCCGTTCAATAGGTTTATTAAATGTATTTCTCACAGTGTTACGTTTCGAAAAACGAAGTTTTGTTTCAGTTTCAATTATTGTAGGTAGTCGGTATTAATATACTGAATTCCTACGTTGTTTGGAGTGTTTGCTGATGAAATTGTAAAATGCTGGGGTAAATTATAAACTATGGTTTGAATGCCGCTGCTCAAATCCAGTATGTCATACTGATGTTTGTCATTTTGCACTTTAAATAGGAAGAACACAGTAGCGGCTGGCGGATAATTTTTCTGGGTGTTGCACTATTTTCATTAAGGTGGTACATGGGCACCTGCAGGATTTTTTCTTGGGGAGGGGCTGTATTTTTATTTTATTTCGTTACCTACAGTACATGTCACTAGGTGATATTGAGACTTACATCCCCCCGCAATTTTCGTTTCATTTCTTACTTGCATCGTGACATTCATTATTTGGCTGCTCTTAAACCGTTGGGTCTTTATGGCATAAATGGGAGTTGGTTTCTTTTTTAAGTTCCGAGTTTTTGTCCATAGGAGTTCGCTTTTTTTGTAAATCATCGTCATAATGTTCATTCTTTAAAAACAGGCAAAAAGTAGTTGTATCACCATGTATCAACAAAAATAAAAATCAAGCAGTTCATTAAAATAGTAATGTTAATCCAGTTCGCCTATTTTTAGCCTACTTTCGATTTTTGCAAAAAATGAAATTAGACTTATGAGATCAACACAGGGCGAAAAAAAGTGTGTGTGTGTGAGTCTGTGTGTGTGTGTGTGTGTGTGAGTGTGTGTACTCTGAATGTCTGTCCAACCCCCTATCAATTCGAACACGGTGAACGCGAATTGAACGAAATTTGCTACAAAGGTAGCACTAGCAAAGGACACCTCACCGTCATGTTTTATATCGCCGCCATCTTCACGGAAACGTAATGGCGGCCACACAAATGTTCAAAGCTTAAATCAAATTACGACTAACCTAATCATCCGATCTCTCCCAAATTTTGCAACAACATACCTTTATGGGGGAAGCATCCCTTGACCAAACTAATAGGTCATCAGCCGAATAGTTTGCGGATGGCGGCCATCTTTGGGTGAAAATCGATTCCCCCTATTAATTCAAACACGGTGAAACCGAATGGAACGAAATTTGGTACAGATGTAGTACTAGCAAAGGGCACCTCAGTGTCATATTTTATATCGCCGCCATCTTGACGGAAACGTAATCGCTGCCACCCAAATGTTAAAAGCTAAAATGTAATTACGACCAACCTAATAATCTAGTCTCTACCAAATTTCGCAACAACATATCTTTATGTGGGAAGCATATTCTGACCAAACTGCAAGATCATCAGCCCAATAGTTTGCAGATGGTGGCCAAGTATGTGTGCAAATCGATTCTCCATATCAATTCAAACACGGTGAAACCGAATTGAATGAATTTTTTTACAGAGGTAGCACTAGCAAAGGGCACCTCATATTCATGTTTAATATCCCTATAGCACGTCGTATTTCAACAAGCTACTACAACCAACATTCAATTATACTCCTTGAAAATGACAAAGAGTTATAACAATACCCATGCATTTAGGAGAAAGTAGGCTATATGTTCTTTACTGAACATCTTGTTTAAATAACTGAAGATATTCTCAAATAATCCCAAATTACTAAGTTAAATAAAACTCTGGAATTATCCTTACATCTAAATCAGTTAACCATCAGTAACTTCACTTTATGAAATAAACTGGCGTGAAAATGAACAATCGAAATATTCTCGGAATATCAGGGGGTGGGGACACGGCCCCTCCTTGCCCCACCTCCTGCGGGCACCCATGAGGTGATAGGGTAAAAGACTGCTTGATATCGGAGAAAACTGTATTCAATTGCGCGGTAAAACGGATGTACCTCATTCATAACGAATGCCGCAGTTCAGAGACATCACAATTTCATCGGATTAAATGGAATATAAGTTAGTCTACATGAAAACAACAACGTAAGTTAGGCTATATATGAGGGCGAGAACTGAGAGTGTCACAAGTTCACGCGCAACATTGCAAGACATGAACGAAGCATCTCGGATGTCTCCGTCCGCGCCTGCGCCTCAGCTCCTGGTTGCAGTCAGCGGGCAACGCCCAGCCGTGTTAACTGTTGGGATAGGGCTTACCCGGTCTAGCATCTCTGCCATACCCTTCACTATTGAGATCTGGTCGGTGCTTGGGCTTGGCAACGACCAAACGGACGAGCGCTCCTAGACGGCTGGCGCACCTCGCTTTCTCAGTCAGTTCACAGCAACTTACTATAAGATTTCTTGTATTATTAAAGAACAGAATTATGAATTCCTATACATATAGAAGGAAACATACAACTTCTAGTACTAAAAATATTATTACGGAATTAATTGTTTTTCATGAATTAATCTGGTCGTTGTGCAACGCTGCAACCTTATTACCGGCCGCCACTGGAAGAACATAGGAGGTGTACTTTCCTTTCCCGAGTTTACGTGAGACAGAGATAGGTGTGATGATTGTCTTAACGTGATTTCCCGCGATAACTTTGTTCCGGACACGTTCACTTACGACATTACGACACTCCCCCTAAAACTCAATTGTGAACAGTCATGATATTATAGCCCAATTAATACGAAACTTGGTAAGAAAAAAGTAAGTTACTGTATAAAAGGCGTTGCTGAAATAAGTCATAAGAATAGCACACAAAATGCAACTAGTAGCGATCATCTTGAAGATATTTGATAATGAATTACTTGAAATAATTTTAGGATACAATAGCGAAAATTAGCAGCAATGTAGAACCTTGTATGTGGCTTCCTACGACCAAGTGAAAAGAACAGCGACTCCATACGTTCACGATGGCGGCTGGGCGTAACTTTAAGACTTGAATATATTTAACTTACGATGCAATAGCATAATTAACACGAAATTTATTCAGAGAGAAGTACTATACAAAATACCTTGCTACCATTGTTCATAGTAGTCTAATATGACACTGGATTTTGCGCGCGGCCATCTTGAAATTATAACGTATACAAGCAAATACATAGTTCTATAAATTTTAAGAGATACTGTATCTCAAATTGTCTCCCTTAAGTCCAACTCCTCGTCCACGTCATGGGAGATGGGCAACGTTAGAAGTAGGGGAGTGCCTGTAAGGGTGAAGTACAGTAGGGAACTCGTGTGCCCCGAGACCGCTACGGTAGCTGTGAAGGCCTTGCAGGAACCCTGAAAATAGCGGCTAACGGAGCTCTGGTGAAACTACTGCCTTGTAGTGTGGAGTTGGTACTTCAAAGGCTAAGTGAGACAACCCCGACTGATAAATCAGCAAGCTTGAAGGCTTAGGTGGCAGCCCCACCACCAAGCTCGGATGCTGTGGGCTAATAACCTGCACATCTTAAATTCAATTATTAAAGAAACTGAAGTGAAACAAAACCGGATGGATGCCTCGATGACGACCTTTGGCCCGAAACAGAAAATGAGAATTGGTTGTTGGAATGTTAGAACTTTAACCGAGGAAGATAAACTAAAGCAAGTAGAGAAAGAGATGCAGAATTATGGTTTGAAAATTCTTGGACTAAGTGAAGTGAGGTGGTGCGATTTTGGGGAGATTTCGACGCAGAATGGGAACACATTTATTTATTCTGGACAGACTGGAGATGATGTTGAACGGAGAATTGGAGTGGGTATGCTGCTAAGTAGGACATCCAAGAACAGTTTAATTGGATGGAGTCCCATCTCAGACAGAATGATGACAGCTAGATTTCAAGGTAAATTTCGCAATGTAACAGTAATAGTTTGTTATGCACCAACAGAAGTATCTGATGGTAACATCAAGGACCAATTTTACCACCAGCTGAACGAAACTGTGAAGAATATAAATAAAAGAGATATTGTTATTATTATGGGTGATATGAACGCGAAGATTGGACCAAATATTGGGGGATTAGAGCATGTGATTGGCAAACATGGATTAGAGGAAACGAATGATAATGGAGAGAGATTTGTAAATCTGTGTGTCAGTCAGGAAATGGTGATTGGAGGAACACTTTTTCCTCACAAGAAGTGTCATAAAGTTACTTTGGTATCACCAGATCACAAAACAGAAAATCAGATCGATCATGTAGCTATTAGTATGACATTCAGAAGATCTCTGACAGATGTGAGGAGCAGAAGAGGAGCTGATATTGGTAGTGATCACCACCTAGTGGTGGCAGAGTTTAAATTGAAAATAAAGGCAAAAAAGGAAAAAGAGGTTCAACATACAAAAGTTGAAAACTGAAGAAAGGAGGAAAGAATTTAGTTTGGAGCTGAAAAACCGGTTTGTAGCCCTTGCAAATCTTGAAAAAGAGGAAAAGTCAAGTGTGGAAAGAACTTGGGAGAATGTTAAGAATATTTATATACAAACAAGTGAAAAAGTAATTGGTTATAGGAGTTATCAACAGAATGATTGGATGTCTGTGGAAACATGGGACTCAATTGAAAAACGAAAAGAAGCAAAATATATACCGTAGTAAACCAAAGCAGAACACGGCAGCAAAAGGCAGAAGCTCAAAGGAAATATTCGGAAATTGACAAAATGGTTAAAAGGAGTGTGAAGAGCGATAAAAGAAGATGGATTGATGAACAGGCAGAAATTGCCGAAGAGGCCGAGAAGAAGGGTGATATGAAACAACTTTACAATATTACAAGGAAATTGTCAAGAGGAGGTTATAGGAAGAGTAAACCAGTGAGAGGCAAACAAGGAAATATGATGTTATCCCAAGAAGAACAGTTCAGAAGATGGCAAGAATATTTTTCAGAAATCTTAAACAAAGATGGTGGAAATGAACAGGAAATACAAGAAGTAAATTATGGTTGAGACAGTGAAGATCCAAGAATAAGGCTAGATCCCCCAACAAGGCTAGAAGTTAGACTCGCATTGAAACAAATGAAGAATGGGAAAGCAGCAGGCATAGATAATATAGATCCAGAAATATTAAAAGCAGATGAAGAGGTCACCATTTGTTCTAAGTTCCTTGACCAGACGGTGTTTGTTTGTCCTTTTTTTTTCGGTCTGTGTGTTATCCATGTAATGGCGCTTCGTCACGTTGCATTAAACTATTGAGTTTGACTAAGCATTTTATTAACATCTGGCGACCTTGACAAGATTAGGAAAAATGGAAAAATTAAAACGGGAACGAGGTTTAGTGCGACGTTTATACACGAAATCATTGAACGTGTTTAAACAGAAATTGGACGTAGATCCGCGCGTGCCAGACGACGTAGCAACTGCATTCAAAATTCTAGAGGACAAAGCAACGCGTCTCTTCATGATAGAAGACAATATACGGGATATATGGTTTACGGCAGAAGATTTCGATGAACAAATTTGTGAAAAGGAGTACGAAGCCGCCGAAGCATATAAAGAAGAATGGATAGCAGCCAAAACCAGGTATGAGAATGTACTTCTTGATCGAGGGAATGTCGTATCAGAAAGTGGAAGTGAAGCAAATTTCTCATCTTCGCATAAAATGAACTTACGATTAACTAAATTGGAACTGAAGGCGTTTGATGGTAATGTGAGAAATTGGTTAGGTTTCTGGGGACAGTTTCGCAAGATTAATGATGACAAAACAATTGCTGATGAGGACAAGTTCCAATACTTAATACAAGCAACAGTGCCGGGATCCAGTGCTAGGGAACTTGTTGAGAGCTTTCCCCCTTCAGGCCCTAACTATAGTAAAGCCATCGAACAGCTGAAATCAAGGTTTGCTCGTGATGAACTACTAATAGAGATATACGTTCGCGAATTACTTGGTTTGGTCATGACACATGGTGTTATATCTTTAGCAAAACTGTATGACAGATTAGAAACTCAACTTAGAGCCTTAGAGACCCTAGGAGTAGCGAGGGAGAAGTATGCCGCCATGTTGTATCCGTTGGTTGAGCCAGCTTTACCTGATGATATCCTAAGAGCATGGGAAAGGGCACGTATGGTAAATAGAGCTGAAATTCATGATCCTAGTGACCGTCTAGCTAATCTGCTGGAGTTCTTGAAACTTGAGGTCGAAAGTGAAGAGCGCCTTCAGTTGGCTCGCAGTGGTATTTCTAGTAATAGGGGTGTCGCTAGTGATAGTATTGACAATGGTAAAACAAGCAGATTACCTACTGTAGCGTGCATATATTCAGGGAGTTCTAACCAACAAAGCTCAGATACAAAATGTGTGTGGTGTGATAGAACTTCTCAAGCGGCTACAGAGTGCTTTAAAGGAAGAATGATGTTGTTGGATGAAAAAAGGAATTTGCTCAAGAAAAGGAATTGTTGTTTTGTATGTTTAAAAGCTGGTCACGGTGCTAAGAGGTGCCGGAACTTCGTCAAATGTCTTGTCTGTTTTAGGCGCCATGTGACAGTTATGTGTCCAGAATTACCCATCCAGAGTAAGAAAACTGAAAGTGTTGAAGTAGGCCTAAAGAGTGCGGAGTCACAAGCTCTCTTATCACAAAAGTCAGGGTACACTCTTTTGCAAACAGTAATGGTTAATATTGTCCATAATGGTAAAGTTAAACTAGTACGTGCACTTTATGACAGCGGTGCTCAAAGATCCTATATTTCTACAGGTGTTGTGAGAGAACTAAATATAAAACCATCTGGGAAGGAAATGTTGAGCCACAGTCTTTTTGGGGGAGTTGAAACCAGTCAAAAGCAACACAACTTCTATGACATTATTTTGAGAAGTGTAAATGGTGAATATCAAGGATCTATAAGTGTATTAGAACAGGGCAAAATTTGTGGTTATGTACCAAGAGTTGAAAGTCAAAACCTGTACCCCAAACTCAATGAGAAAAGAATAATTCTATCTGACACAGGGAGGAATCCACCTGATATAGGATTGCTGATAGGAGCAGACATGTCAGGATCATTCTTACCTGGTTCATGCTTGCCACGGTGGGTGAGTGGTTATAGTGTCGGACTACCAACCCCAAGATTGCAGGTTCGCCCCTGGCCATGGTAAGTGATTTTTGAAGGCGACAAAAATCACGATAATCATGTCATACGTTGTTGGCATGTTAAAGAACCCATTTGAATTCAGTAGGCCGTGTTCAATGGCAAAATTAATCTCGGGATTTTCCGCCAACACAAAGTTCCTCCATTCTCTACTTGAAAGCGCTGTAGTATCAAGGAGTTTAGATATCTAACCTCCTTGACTTTCATAGCGTTCAAAGGAACGACGAAATTCGACATGCAAGCTACCCTCTGGGTGTCAATTAACAAAGCTTGCACCAGGCACCCGAGGCCATACGATATTATTATTATTACCTGGTTCATGTGTACATTTGGATGATGCTCTGGTTGCAATTGAAACACGATTAGGTTGGACGATTCAGGGCCCCAGAACGACTGCAAATAATTCTCTAGTTGCCATAACCTACAACTGTAACTTGGATTTGTCAGATTTATGGAAGTTGGAGGTTATAGGTATTAATGAATCGGAGGCCGTGAAGAAGACAGAAGATTTGAATACTGATACCCTTCAGTTTTTCAACCAAACTGTGAAGGTTAATGAAGAAAACAGACATGAGGTGTGCTTGCCGTGGAGGGAAGGTAATCCGGAACTCCTGGATAACAAAGCTTTGGCAGAAAAGAGACTTATCGGAGTGACAAACCGCTTGCGTGCTTCTGGGAAATTAAAAGAATATCATGGAGTGTTTCAAGACTGGCTCCAATCTGGCATCATATAGATAGTTCCAGAAAATGAAGTTAGAGGGTACTATTTGCCACATAGGGCTGTCATCAAGGCAACTAGTCAGACCACAAAAATACGCCCGCTTTTTAATGCTTCAGCTAAGGACCACAAAGGAACATAATTGAATGACTGTGTTTGTAAAGGTCCGAATCTAATCGAGTTGGTTCCAAAGCTACTGTTGCAATTCTGGAAATGTACCATTGGTATTACTGCTGACATCAAGAAGGCATTTTTACAAATAAGCCTATCATCGAGGGATAGTGATTTCCTGAAATTCCTGTGGTGGAGCAGTGCTGATGCACAAGAAATGATCACATTCAGACATCGGCGTGTAGTATTTGGCGTGTCTTCGAGTCCTTTCTTGCTAGGAGCTACCATCAACCATCATCTAAATCAGGCTCCAGAAGACATGAGACAGACAGCAAATATTTTGAAGCAATCGTTCTATGTAGATAATTGCATTACTAGCCTTGAAACTGAAGAATCAGTTAATAAATTTGTTCGGGAATCCACTCATTTGATGGCATCTGGACAGTTTGAGCTTAGAGGGAGGGTAACTGCTCCTTTGTTTGGCAATGTGGTTGAGAGGCAAATAAATTGTTCCAATTTTAGGCGTATCATGGGACATTGTAAATGATCTTTTGTTTTGTGATGTCAGTGGACTTAAATTAACGGGAGAATCCATTACGAAGAGAGTTCTGCTGTCTATAACCCAGAGTATATTTGACCCCGTGGATTATACCAATCCCACTACACTCATTCCAAAACTGCTCCTGCAACATACGTGGAAATTGAGATGTGGTTGGGATGTTGAATTACCCGAAGAAATAACCCAGCAATTTTCTGCATGGTTAAAACATTTGCATCATTTGGGTAACTGCCAGATTCCCAGAAGACTGTCTTTAGAACCCTTCATTGACTGTGAAAAGACTCTTCATGTGTTTTGCGATGCCAGTAAATTGTCATTTGCCGCTTGTGTCTTCCTGCGGGCCGAGTTTGCTGGAAAGGTTTCAGTTCGCCTTGTGGCATGTAAAGCAAGAGTGGCACCCGTAAAACAATTGACAATTCCTAGACTGGAGTTGCTAGCAGCAGTCATAGTATCTCGACTTGCCTACCACGTTAAGAAGAGTTTGGATCTTTCAGACTGTAAGACCTACTACTGGAGTGATTCAATGGTTGTGCTATCATGGTTACAAAGGGAAGGAGATTGGAACACGTTCGTTGGCAACCGAGTACGAGAGATCAAGCTGCATAGCCAACCTACTGACTGGCGTCTTGTTCCCGGAATTTTGAACCCTGCAGACCTTCCCTCAAGAGGCTGTAATGCAAAGATATTGAAAGAAAGCCAATGGTGGGAGGGGCCGCCATGGCTAAGGAAAGAGCAAAATTAATGGCTCAGGTATAAAGAATCTTCACCAGAAGAAGAAGAAGAAGAAGAAGAAGAAGTAAATGCTGAAAGGAAGAAAAGTGTGGTGTCCAGTACATCTTGTGAAAGGACGAACTACACTTCATGGCTCGCCTACTTTTCGAAGTACTCGAAGATTGTAAGAATGATAGGATGGATATTTCGATTTATTGATGGGTGTCGCAAGAACAACACAAGACGTGGAGAACTGAGCTATGAGAGCAGAGAAGAAATTAATGAGGTGCATACAAAATGATAGTTTTGATAAGAAAGAGGCAAGATTGATCAAAGAAATGCAGACCTTTGTTGACGAAGAGCGACTCTTACGAGTCAGAACGAAACTTCTATTAGGGGATGAACATAACCATTTTAAATGTCCAATACTGTTGTCAGGCAAGCATGTGTTAGTGCAAAGATTGGTCTTTCAAAAGCACTGCCATTTTCAACATGCAGGATTGCAAACACTGTTGTCAAATCTACGCGAGAAATACTGGATAACGGGTATAAGGAGACTAGCCAGGAAGGTGATCACCCAATGCGTCACATGCAAGAAGCTTCACGGAAAAGCAGTTGAAACTCCATTTGCTCCACTACCCAAGGATCGGATAACATATGGGGCTGTATTTCAGGTCACTGGCATAGACTTGATTTGTGATCGTGAGAAGGTTGCAATTTAATTTGCCTGTAAATTGCAAGGTGGGAGTGTGTTCTAAGTTCCTTGACTAGACGGTGTTTGTTTGTCCTTTTTTTTCGGTCTGTGTGTTATCCATGTAATGGCGCTTCGTCACGTTGCATTAAACTATTGAGTTTGACTAAGCGTTTTATTAACACCATTAATTTTCTCCTACCATTATTGAAGAAAATATGGAAAGAAGAAAAAATTCCATCTGATTGGGAAGAGGGACTTATTGTGAAACTTCCCCAAAAAAGGCGACACCACGATGTGCAAGAATTGGAGAGGAATAACACTTCTGAGCATTCCAAGTAAAATTCTCTCTAGAATAATCCTAAACCGAGTGAAGGACTCTATCGTACATTGCCTTCGAAAAGAACAAGCTGGTTTCCGTAGACAGCGCAGCTGTGTTGATCTAATAAACACGCTAAGAATAATTCTAGAGCAAAGTAATGAATGGCAGGTAACATTGTACTTGACGTTTATAGATTTCGAAAGAGCATTTGATTCAGTAAACAGGACTGTAATGTGGAACACCTTGATGAGATATGGAATACCACATAAGATCTTGAATCTTATGAAGGAAATGTGTGAAGGATACAGGTGTAAAGTAGTACATGAGGGGAAGCTCACAGACTATGTTAATGTCACAAGTGGAGTTCGCCAGGGATGCGTTCTGTCACCAACACTCTTTTTAGTGGTGCTCGATAATGCTATGAGGGAAATGTTGGGTAGGAGGAGAAGAGGAATACAATGGGGAATGGGGGAAAGACTGGAAGATCTAGAGTTTGCAGATGATATTTGTCTTTTGTCTTCAAGATTTAGTGACATGATACACAAGCTAGAAGGATAACGAAAGGAAGCAGAGGCTGCAGGACTCAACATAAATGTTGATAAGACCAAGGAAATGAGAGTAAATGCCAAAATTGAAGAAAGGTTGATTGTGGCAGGAGAAGAGATTGAGGAGGTTAAAACATTTCTTTATTTGGGAAGTGTAGTGACAAGAGGAGGAGGAGCACAAGAAGATGTGAAAGCGAGAATAAGGAAAGAAAATGGAGCATTTATGCAGCTGTATGCGGTGTGGAAGAATACAAACATTGCTAGGAAGACGAAAATTAAAATTTTCAATACAAAAGTTAAGTCTGTCCTTCTATATGCTTGTGGAACTTGGAAGATTACACGAACTATCACTTATTTTCTGCAAACATTTATAAACCGTTGTTTACGACGCATCATAAACATCAGATGGCCGGAAATAATATCCAACGAAGAACTATGGAGAATAACAAATCAAGTTCCAGTTGAAGTGGAAATCAAGAGGAGAAAATGGAAATGGATAGGTCATACTTTGAGGAAGCCAGTGGGATCTGTAGAAAGGACAGCATTGGAATGGAATCCGCAAGGTGCACGGAGGAGAGGTCGTCCTAGGAAGACCTGGAGGAGGACTGTAGAGGAGGAGGCACTTGAAATTGGGAAGACATGGAAGGAAGTTAAAGCATTGGCAAGTCGACGACCGCAATGGAGACGTTTCACGGATGCCCTACGTTCCAGTGGGAACAATAGGAATTAAATGTGTAATGTAAAAAATGTGTATCTCAAATTAGCTTTAATGTAGAACCAAGTACGAGCATTGTATGCTAAAAGCAAAAGAACATCCTCGCCATATATGGAGAGGGTTCTTTTTATGAGTAAGTAGCATTTTATATTTAGTAGATACTGTCACCTAGCGGCGAATACGTTAACTTGCTGTCCACGTGCTGTGTGGGTAAAGCGCGAAGTTTCCGTTAGCTGCGCATCATAGGCATTTTGTTATTGAAGTTTGTTGCTCTACATCGTTGTGAAATATTTCTCAGTTTTCTGAATTGGTACGAATTGATAAGAAAAGGTAAGTGAATTAATTTTCTAAATGAGTTTGTAGCCTATATACAGTCAGAGGTTTGGGTTCAACGTACCGGTAGGCTACTGTTGTAGTATTTTGTCTTAACCTATATATTTCTTGGAAGTAAAATGTTAAAGCATTTAGCATGGGCACTGAAATAGCCTAATATAGGGAACCCCATATTAGGCTACGTTCTATTGAGTGTAATGGACTAGTTCAGCTCTTAGTAAGTGGCATATAATATGTTTTAGGTGCCGGGAAGGAAGAAATAGGTTGGTGAGCTGTTTGGTCGTGCATACATGAAGGCAGGAACTGTTGAAAATGTACGAGGGTTCCGTAAATCTTATCCGTGCAATAGGAACATCTTCCGGGACCATGATTTGCCGAACCTCTCAGTATAGGTACAACATGGAAATCTAGATCGGGTTATTTCATCAACTCCTGCTCCAAACAAAGGGGGTGACATTTCACATCTGCTGGTGGGGGCAGTCTTCTAGTTCGAGCTGTTGACATCTTTCCAATCCCAAAGATAGCTAAACGGGGAAATGGATTGCGTACTGGAGCAGCAGAGTTAATAAATAGTTCTCCATGAGTGTACATGCCATCCGTCGGTCCCCACGTTCACCCTGAAGAGCCGTTAGACAGATGTAAACAGTTGGCAGTGTGTAGAATCAGAGACAGGTTGTTTTGTTTGCGAGTTCGGCAACAAGAAACTAGGACTATTATTAACTTACAATGTTCATTTTTGTACTATTTATATTCATGATTTTATTACATTGTCAGAATAAATGCTTTAAATAGAAGGGTATGTTATTCAGTGTATCTATTATAAATATAAACTGTGAGATTTGTTACCTCCCCATTTTACGAACCCTGGTTTCCTAATATGGGGAAAGAGCACTTTTAATGTTAACAATCGGGCGCAGCCCAATTGGGCCAGCTATTTACTCTGATAACATCGGACAGACTTTTCACCCACCATGATCTGCCCCTTGGATAATTCATAGTCGGATTGGGCCAGTGATAGCTCATTAGCAACCTCCGCTCTCTTCCCCCCACTCTGCAGACAAACACATACCACACTGTACACACGTTCCAACATTTCGTTATTAAACTGTTGGAGGGGAGGTGACTCAGTTTGACGGTCCCAGGGACGTCAAATACTATAAAGTCACATAGCATATGTACGACCTAGCGTTCAGGATATGGTGACAACTACTGTATGTGGAGGAGCTTTATACAAAGAATACGATGTATGTCCTCAATAGTTTCACAAATATGGACATCCATGAGATTGTGTTCGATAAACTGACAGCGTTAATATAACCTAAGTGCAAGCTCTAACATTTTACCCAATCTTCATTGCATAAGCTAATGAATGAACAAAATTAATTTTCAAAAAATCAAGTGAACAATTTTCATTGAATAGCCTAACCTATAAGATGAAATTAAAACACACTTAATACCAGTACCGTAATTAATTGTTGGAGATTCATTTTAGGGGCTGGGGAAGCTTGGTAATCAGCCCTGTGTACTGAATTTTTAATTGGTGTGAATTATATTTGTATATTAACCAAGGGTCACAATATTATTAAGCAATTATATTTCGACCACGCAGCCAGCCTGAAATGGTTTTCCGTGCTTTCCTATTTTCAACTCAATACAAATCCAGGAACTGTCCCTTCTAAATAGGCCACGGCTGCTTCCTTCCAACTTCTTACTTAGGTTCATTAATTTCTTGTTGTGAGGTCAGCTCCAGGAAGGGCATCCGGCCGTCAAAAAGAGCTGCCACATTCATGGCACCTAATTCCCATCGAGAAAAGGGTACATATCCCAAGTAAATTCTACCTTATAAATCCTCTTAGTGATAACTAGAGGGCAGATGCTGTTGAAATGTCTTATGTTTCCCATTGCTGCAAAAATCCTTTCTATGCAGTAGCGAAGGGGAATGACACATGCTCAATTCAAAATTATTTTATATTTTTGCCATTTTATGATTCATGCTTTTTAGAAAATTTTACGACAATGTTTACCAATATGATATTTTTTACAAAATTTTAATGCATTTTTTTTCTCATACGATAAAAAATGTTAAAATATTCTTCATAGGCAAATAAAGCGACTTGTTCGAGGAATGTATTTAGTTTTGTGAATGATTGGATAAAATAATCCTACGACTGACACAATGAGTAAACGAGTTGTTTTAAGGTAAATGAGAGAAGTGTTCTACATAATTTAAATTGTCCGGGTTCGATTCCCGGTCAATGCATGTGAGATTTTCGAAGTGAAATGCCATGTCCTGTGGTTCGGATTCCACGTAAAACGGAGGTCCCGTGGCTCATAATCACAAGATTCACGGTCACGTAAAACTACAATCTTGCTTCCTTCCTTTTAATTTAAATTAATTCCAAAGTATTGCTGTATTAAAATAATTACTACAGCGAATCGTTTTTTCCTTTTTGTCTATCAGGGAAGTTTGTTATATTGAGATTTTAATTAATATGGTAAAAAAAACACTAATATTAAGAATAACATCTTAACTGCCTTTCCAGCCCTCAAGTCAGATCTTAAGTATGACTGGCTGCGTTGTTCAGTGGGAACGTTCTTGCCTACTGTGCCCAAGGCTGCAGGATTGAATCCTGGCACTGTCACTTGGCATTTGTGGGTGCATAAATGCGATGGAGCCGAGTCAGTAGGTTTACTGGCACGTTAAAGATCTTCGGGACAAAATTCCGGCACCCTGGCCACAGTAGTTAAAAGGGACGTAAAACCAATAACATTATATAGATCTTAAGTTTCTGACTGGAATCTAATCCAGAGCCTCCTCGGTAAGAGAAAAGCGTGCTATCCATACACCACGGGGGACAATAATAATTAAAATAATAATAATAATAATAATAATAATAATAATAATAATTGTTACGTGCAAGAGCCCGTCCCAACGTTTCCAAACATGTATCTACACCTGGATGTAACTTCATGACATTTTGAAACGACCGCATGGTCGCTTGGTTCCGTTTGTGAACACGAGATGGTAGCTGCTGTCGGACTTTGGCGCTTCTTCACGTGGTTCCTTCTTCTCCGCTAGAGTGTGTTGGCTGTGCCTTATAAACTATCCTATTCGAGTCATGTATGAAGGCAATTATTATTATACGTCATAAAAAAGACTATATATACTTCATGCCGCCAAAACATTTTAGTGGTGTCGTGTGAATATTATTTGGTTTTCACATTGTCGTAATATGTGGCTAAATTTAATTGGTCCAATTTAAATAAACCTGGTGCATGCTGGGTGGCCTTCGTCGCTTTTTGTCATCCATATTGTGAATAATAAGTTGTGAATGATTGCTGGGAAAAGAACTACGCATATTGTGAATCTCGCCAGGGCGAGGGCTCTGCCCTCGTCCAAGCTAACTTGGGAATATATCCCAGTATTTGATGATACATGAAGTATTAGTGAGCAACGATCATCTGTGATAATCATGTAAATAGTTTCTTCGGCCTTAATATGGAAAGGCGATGTTTGGTGTGCATATCTTCGACTGCGGCTGGAAGCCATCTCCTCTTCATTTTATTTTTTTAGTGATATAAATCCTTTAAGGATATCTAAGTAGTGTTTAAAAAATTAGTGTTTCCCCTAAAGGTATGTTTTGCATTTTATTATTTTAAATTATTGGAGCTCCTTATTTTGCATTGTGTACTGAGTGTTTGTTTTGGTTCTGAAAGGTTGACCTTGGAATAGATATGTCACCTATGAAAATGTAAATTTTTTGTTAAACTATATTTGTCCGGGGAACACTACTGTTTTTCTTCTTATTTTATTATTTGGCATCTGGCTAAGGCATTTTCTTCTTATAATATTATGGTACTGGCCAGACGAATCTATTAACCCTAGGCCTAAATTGGTTCATTAGTCGGTCGGTTTTTAGTCTGATCCGTTGCCTTTAAAAACTATTTGATCTCGTAATGTCTAGAGTTTGTTTATATCTAGCTGTTTTCTCACTGGAGAAGATTTAATTTAAAAATGTAAATTACGCGTTTCACATAATTACGTACTGATGTACCTTCAACTGTTCTTGGTCGCCATGGTAACTTGTTGACAGAAGTGCATTGTGGGTTTTGTTTTTCTGGCGTGTTTTGAAGTGCACGTTCTTGGGTCATAGTGATGTTGGTTAACTTTTTTTTGTTTTAAAATTTCCTTTGGTTTTCCTTTTTTGGAGTTTTCTTGGTACTCCTACGTTATTCTTTCGTTACCTTGTTTATGGTAATAATTTTGCACTAGTTTTTTCTTGATTCTCCAAGGCCCTCATGGTCCAGTTTGGGAATATGTCTGGTGCTTATTTAGTGTTTTGTTGGTTTGTAGCTTACCTCAAGTAATTGTTTTTTTGATATCGGCCTTAAATATTTATTATTTCTACAGTGAGAATTCTAGCTGAGATTTTTTTTTTTTTTTGTAATTTATCCTGCCTGATGCATGTTATGTTTTCTGGTGGAGGTTTTTTAAATTTTAACATTAAATTTTCTTTAAATTTTTTTTAAGCAACTGTTGTGTCATTATTTCGTCGGCAGCAATTCCATTAGTTATTGGAGGGTGTCTGTAGAATAGCCTGTGCGTTCCCCTTCTCCACCTTCCTTCTACCCCTTTTGGGTGTTCTACTGTTGGGACATGTCATCTGGAGGTGATTTTGCTGTGGAAGCGAGGCGGACCTCTAAAGACAGGTAAGTAGGCCCATCCACGCTGGCCGTCCACGGGTCAATAATAATAATAATGTGTCGGGTTTAACGTAACTTTTAACTGATGTGGCTTTTTAAATTAACAAAAGGCATACTGTTTGTTTCAGTGAATTTTGCAATTTGTACAGCCCTGCATGGCAGAGTGTTTACAGGAAATCCCAGAGCCAGCCGGTCATTCTGCAAGAACAAATACGTTATCTTAGCTTTTGGGTCTTCACAATGGTAGTGGTGGGGGACGGAAGGGAGGATGATTTCAGCGCAAGAACCAGAACTTGGCCTGGGGCAAGTGGCGTGAAAGGGCTATGCGATAGAATAACAAGATAAGGAAGATCCACTCGGAAGATTAGCTGGCTCAATTCGCCAACATCCTAGCAATCATATACGAGGGTATTACAACATCAAACGTACCCATATTTGTAATACTGTAGAGTCTCGCAAACTCGGCACTCGGTAACCCGGCACTCCGGATTTCTTGGCCACCCTGACAGGAGAAAAAAAAAATCATGATTTTTGTTTGTTTTTTGTGTTTCAGCACAGAGCGTTATTATGTTTTCTTTCGTCTAGTTAGCCTAGTTACGATTTTTGCAAAAAAGGAAAGTAGACTTATGAGATCTACACAGGGCGAAAAATTGTGTGTGTGTGAGCCTGTGTGTGTGTGAGTGTGTGTACTCTGAATGTCTGTCCCCCCTATCAATTCGAACACGGTGAAACGGAATCAAACGAAATTTGGTATAGAGGTAGAACTAACAGTGTCATGTATTATATCGCCGCCATCTTGACGGAAACGTAATGGCGGCCACCCAAAGGTTAAAATCTTAAATCAAATTACGACCAACCTAATCATTTGATCTCTACCAAATTTTGCAACATTATTCCTTTATGTATGAAGAATCTTTTGACCAAACTACAAGGTCATCAGTCCAATACTTTCCGGATGGTGGCCATGTATGTGTGCAAATCGATTTCCCCTATCTATTCAAACACGGTGAAACCGAATTGAACTAAATTTGGTACAGAGGTAGCACTAGCAAAGGGCACCTTAGTGTCATGTTTTATATTGCCACCATCTTGACGGAAACGTAATGGCGGCCACCCAAATGTTGAAAGCTTAAATGAAATTACGACCAACCTAATAATATGATCTCTACCAAATTTTGCAACAACATACCATTATGTGTGAAGCATATTTTGACCAAACTACAAGATCATCAGCCTAATAGTGTGCAAAACGATTCCACCCTATCAATTCAAACACGGTGAAACCGAATTGAACGAAATTTGGTACAGAGGTAGCACTAGCAAAGAGCACCTCAGTGTCATGTTTAATATCGCCGCCATCTTGACGGAAACGTAATGGCGGCTACCTAAAGGTTAAAATCTTAAATCAAATTACGACCAACCTAATTATTTGATCTCTACCAAATTTTGCAACAACATACCTTTTTATGGGAATTATCTTTTGACTGAACTACAAGGTCATCAGCCCAATAGTTTGCAGATAGCGGCCATGCATGTGTGCAAATCGATTCCCCATATCAATTCAAACACGGTGAAACCGAATTGAATGAAATTTTTTACAGAGGTAGCACTAGCAAAGGGCACCTCATATTCATGTTTAATATCCGTATAGCAAGTTGTATTTCAACAACACATTCAATTATACTCCTTGAAAAGGACAACGAGTTATAACAATACCCATGTATTTAGGAGAAAGTAGGCTGTATGTTCTTTACTGAACATCTTGTTTTTCTACGTTTTCTTTTATAATTTACAGTAATCGTTTTCCTTGATTTTTATGCAGTACAGTACTGAACTATATACTCGAGTACTGTAATTTTAGAGGCTTAATCGTTTTAAATTTCTTCTTTTTAACACATTTCCCGATAACCCGGCATTTTTGCGAACTCAGCCATCCTTCGGTCCACATTAGGCCGAGTTTGCGAGACTACTGTATACAAAGTATATTCCCTGATGCTTATATTGGTGATCCAACATTATTCCGTGCCTTCTTATGCCTAATGTGAGCACTATGAAAAAAACTCCCCATGTTTGCAACTTTTCTCTGTTTAAGATGGTGGCTGAGCATACTATTAAAACTTCAAAATTAATAACTCGGGATAAAATTTCGGAATTAACACTGTAAGATGGGAGAAACATATAAGGTACCTCACATGCATTAGTTATAGTATGCAGCTGTCATCTTGAATATATCTTACATTAATATCGACAATCCACTATGATGAAATGCAGCAAGGTGTTATCTACTTAGGGGGCGTGGTAGCGCAGCGGTCAGGCTGTTGGCCTCTCGCCAAGGTTGACCGGGTTCGTTTCTCAGTGATACATGTATGATTTTCGAAGTGAAATGCCATGTCCTGTGGTTCGGATTCCACGTAAAAAGGCGGTCCCGTGGCTCATGATTGCACGATTAACGGTCACGTAAAACTAAAAGCCTCCTTCCTTGTTTAGCCTATTTTCAATTTATGAAAAAATAGGCTTATTAGATCACCTTTTGACCGTGTGTCTGTGTGTGCGTGCGTGTGTGTGCGTGTTTGTCCCTAATAAATTCTAAACGGCTGGAGCGATTTCAATGAAACTCGGTCCTGCCGACCCCGACCGTGCCCGTCAAATTTTATTGTGTCTCACCAATCCAACATGGCGGCTGTGGGAAATATTTGACCAGCATTCAGTATCTCCGAAACTGTTACCGATATCACCCTGAAATTTTGTGCGGTGATAAAGGGAACTACAAAAAGTTCACCTACGAGACTTAACTACAAAACCAACATGGCGGCCAAGTGAAGTGGAGACTTTAAATAGACTTTTCTCGCGATTTAACCATCCAAACGTAATGAAACATGGTACAGCAAATTTTTATACACAATATAATGCACTGGCGTCTAATTTAGTTCAATTGTTTACATAACCTCAAAATGGCGGCTGTGCGTAATATTTCACTGGCATTCAATATCTCCGAAACTATTTATGATATCACCCTGAAATTTTGTTCGATGATAAAGGGCACTGCTACAAGTTTATCTATGTAACTTTCAAAAACCTGTAAAGTACAAAACGAAAATGGCGGCTAAGCGAAGTTGAAACATTTTAATAGACTTTTCTCGTGATTTAACCATCTGAGCGCAGTGAAATGTGGCACAGTAAATGATTATACATATTGTAATGCATTGGCATCTAATTTTGTTCAATTGTTTACATAGCCTCAAGATGGCGGCTGTGCCAAATTTTAAAATTAAGTTTTTAAATCTTGTGTCGTAATGATGCGATCGAAATGAAAGTTTGAATAATGAAGCTACGTAATAGTTTTCCTTTAATGGTACATAACTCTGTGGTCTATACATATAACAATCCAAAATGGTGAGCATCCGAAATATTTTGACGGTTATCAATATCTGCGGATCGTTTACAGCAATCAAACTGAATTTTTAGTAACCTGGTGAACACAAATCCAACATGGCGGTGACGCGAAGTATAAATATTTAAATGGACGTTTCTCGTGATTTAACCATCCGAGTTCAGTGAAACTTTGCACGTTAAATGCTTATACAAATTTTAGTCCACTGGCATCTAATTTATTTCAATTGTTTTCATAACCACAGGATGGCAGCTGTGCGAAATGTTAAAATCTTGTTTTTACTTCTTGTGTCCTAATCATGCGATTGAAGACTGAATACCACACGTACACAATAAGCTTCATGTAATAGTACATAAATACAAATTCAACCTGGCGACCATCTGAAATATTTAGACGTTTCTCAATATCTACGAATCTATTTCAACAATCAAACTGAAATTTTGTATGTTGATAGAGGCAATTAACATGAGTAGGATATATGAAAATAGGCTGTATAGTTCTTCACGGAACTACTTGTTCTTATCTACTTATCTCACATATAACTGCCTAACTAATTGACCCTTGTGAAAATCTAGTAGGAAGCTGAAGCGAGAGTCTGCTTTTGTCAACCTGCTGGGTTTTGTCCGCTGCGTCACCCGCCAGTCGTCAGAAATACACTCTGTTCACGCAGCAACTGTAACTCACTCACACACACTATAACAACCATTATTTATTTCACTCGGTACAAACTGTATTAGGTGATAAGAATAATTAAATGACACTAATACGTGTAAGGAATAATATTGTAACGAAAATATTATGACCATATAGTTCAGCACTGTACTGTTAATAATCAACCATTCATTCTGCTTGTTGTGGAACGATGCGTTGTCAATAACAAGCACTGAGTTGCGTTCCAAATTAGGGATCATCTTTTCTTTTAACCAACGAATATAATATTCACCGTTCATATCTTTGTGGTAGTCCTCACTTCATTTATGTGACTGGTAAATAAGTAGCACGTTGGGAACAACTGGCTGACTGTACCTCTCTGTTATAAATCTGTCACAAGAAGCAGCCTTTCTTCCTCCGCCCCCTCTCGCCCCTTCCCGACCCTCTTCTGCATTGCAAGCTGTCATTGAACTTGAGGTAGGCCCGGTCGCCAGCTTCAGTTTCTAACTCACGGGCCAATTTGTTCCGAGTGACATATAACAGGCTTTCTCTCCAGAAGGCACAAGATCTACTGTACGAGTCCATACATTCAAAATGATGTATGAACGTTCTTTTCAAATCTTAGAATCAATTCCTCTGGATGCAAGAGCGGAATTACAACGGAACTTAGTAAACGAGGTGTCTTACACCGCATAGGGTACAACTCTCAACGTTCATCACAAGAACATCAATTATACTGCTTGATAAGGACAAAGTGTTATAACTATGCACACACATTTAAGAGAAAGTAGGTTGTAGACTGTGTTCTTTACTAAACATCTTGTTTTATTGTGAGATTTAACAACTCATCTCATCTCATCTCATGATTAGGTAAATTTATGCACGTGCATGGATACGAACCTTGGACTTCTAAACAGTTCCCTATGGTTGTCATGAGCGTGACAACGCACTTGAATATGCTGCTGCGTAGTAAAATAATAGTAATAATAATAATAGACTGATAATATGTGTTTAACATACCTTTTAGCTCCTGTTGTTTTAGGGACATATGGGTGCTGGAATATTACCCTGACGAGGACCTTTAACGTGCCAGTAAATTAACGGACGTGGGGCTGTCACATTTAACACCCTTAAATGCCATTGGACTGAGCTGGATCCGAACCCACAATTTTGGGCCATGAAAGCGATATCAACTGTGTCACACAGCCCGATTGATAGAAAAAGAATCCACTCTAATTTGTTGCCACTCCGAGGCATAGTCGTCGCTCACTACGACCGCGATGGAGTGCTGCACCAAGTCAGGAGATCGGAGGTTCGAGTCCTGACGCTATCTTGAGTGTTTTCCACACTTCCAGGCAAATGCAAGGATAGTACCTTATTTCAAGTTCCGGAGAATCTACCCCACCCCCGACCATAATAATTACAGTTACACACACTAGTACAGTCACCACAGAAACACAGGTTATCAGAAAAGTTGAACACCCCCCCCCCAAGTACACGGGGCTGATGACCAAGATGTTCCAGGTCCCTAAAATGAATCAACAAAAACTAGTTTGTTGCCATTTCAAGAAAAAGACACGATTGGTCTAATTTTATACACACACATTTCAAATGAATGAAATTTTGAGTTTTGAGCTTATATTAACGTTGTGACACATCCAGAGTCAGCAGCGTAGTCCAGCGTGTCACACAACTACAATGGAGAGCTGTCACAAATTCGGAGATCCGAGGTTCGAATCGCAGCGCAGACCACGGTCAACCTGAGTTTTTTTCTCCTCCGTTTATCCACACTCCCTCCAAGCAAATGGTATCTTATTTCAAACCCCGGGGTACCTACACCAACACACACTACAAAAGTCACAACAGAAACACAGACATATTCATGACACACCCTATTACCATGGGCTGATGACCAAGATATCACAAACTCTAAAAAAGCAGCAATACCGATTACACTAGTCTGCATGATATCAGATGACTGAAATCTGGTAAGTGCTATTACCTCAATTTCCCATGCTGATTCCAGAACCGTTCTAAGTTTTCTTCTATCACGTACCGTTTTTTCACAATTGAACTTCAAAAATATACAGTATTGTCAGAAGGTAATGAGTAAGGTTGGAGGGAAATTTCACAAGATAGACTTGGAAGCTTTCAGCATGGCACAACTGCTTCTTTCAGTTGTTGTTTTGTGACTTTGGAAGTGCTGTTTATCTCAAATGCTTGCTTTATCTGTGCTGTTCAAATTTCATTTCTCTATTGTGATTACAGGTACTATAATCTGATCTGTTACAGAAATCTTTCTAAGAAATAACAACCATCCTAATTACAGGGTCATTGTTGTGAACAACGTTGGCAAATTTCAAGAACTTGGGCTGTAACGTGAATGTAAAAGTCCACTTTCTACATTTCCATATCGATTACTATCCGAAAACTCTGGGACTATTCACCAAGACATTAATGAGATGGCGAGGAGGTACCAGGGGGTCTGAAATTAAACTACATGATAGCCGACTACTGTTGGATGTCGAGGAAGGACAGTGCGGGACAAGGATCTGCATTGAATTCAAAGAAGAGAAAGGTGTTTTTTTTGTAGTCCATTTTACCCTCCAGGTTGGTGGGTCCCACGCACTCAGCGAGGGAACTCACCACTACCGCCTTTCCAGGCAGTGTCCTAGAGCTGGAACACTCGGTCGGAGTGGGGAGGTGTGATCAGCACTTCGCCCAGGTGGCCTCACCCGCAAAGCGAATAGGGGCCTCATGAGGGATGGGAAGGGAAGGTCGGGAGGGATAGGCAAGGAAGAGTGAAGGAGGCGGCCGTGGCCTTACAGTAGGTACTGTCCCAGTATTTTGTATAGCCCTGGAATACTCACACGTTTGAGAAACATATTTGGCATTTTTATGTCAACCCCCGTCTTGCAGACGAGAGCTGTCGCTCGGTTAGGGAAAGGATAGGCAACGCTGCAATGCATCCCAGACC
Organism: Meconema thalassinum; assembly: GCA_946902985.2. Classification (NCBI taxonomy): domain Eukaryota; kingdom Metazoa; phylum Arthropoda; class Insecta; order Orthoptera; family Tettigoniidae; genus Meconema; species Meconema thalassinum. The sequence goes on from OX336388.2 coordinate 1,335,117,360, forward strand.
ATAAATGATCTGCCGAGTACAGTTACTTCACAAGATGGCTGCCTTGAAAGCATGGCATTCATACATACAGTTACAATCTATTACTGAGATTACTGAGGGGATCGACGATTTGGAACTACATTGTAACATAAGAGGAAATTATATGAAGACATTTAAGGAATTATTAATACTCTTATTACTACACGAGATGTTTATCGCAATTGAGCCAAGTCAATATCGATTCTTATATCGACTGGACAGTGGTGTTATGGGTCGGATTTTGTCCAGCTGTGAATCGCCCGGCACGGAGAGAGACGCACTTGTATTCTGACTTACAGTCGCGTTAGTTGGCTTCGCCAAAGCAACTATTCCATGCACAAATTTTACCTAGTGCGTTGTGTGTGAGTACGGTACGGTACGGTTCGTCTTGCTATCAGGCAAGAAACGCGAGGTACACTTGGGACGAGCGGTAACCCAGTGTATAACTTGGTGCAACATGACAGTGGATACAGTGAACTTCACGTTTCGCATAGTTTGTTCTACAACACTATTGCCATTACCGAAAGACTTCTGATTTATCCAGTGATCATTCAACGATACTACATGGATATTAACGTTATGATGGAAGGAATTATATATCAGTCTACTACACGGGAGGCTATGAATGGCTAGGCAATGAAATAGCAGAATTGAACAAATAGAAATGATTCTCACTTGATAATGGATCTTACTAGCAGAAGGCTATTCAAGAGAAGGCTGAAGGCAATCTATAATGACACTGTGATAATTACCTACACGATATGGATGTCAGTGCTACCAACTGCTGACAAAACGCACTAGAAATTTGAGCTCCATATTGGATATCTTGGAAGGTATGCATGGGAGCTGTTCCAAAATTGGCACACATATAGAAAATACTATTTCAGTTTAATTTCCAGGAGGCCATACATGACAGTGTTGCCAAAATAATTTTAAGCCTTCTGACATGTCCAATTTTTAAATGCTTATAACTTCTACACTATCAATTGGATTTCAACCACATTTCGTATGTAATATGTGTACGTAAACATATATGACTGAGCGTTTTCTTGAGAGCCACCAGGGCTGCGAACTGTTAATAATTGCTCTCTCTATTGTTTTTATCCAAATACCAATATATCGGAAAGTATGCAAGCCGACAGCTTTAAACTATGCACACGTCCAGTACCTGACATTTTTGATTAATTTGGAGTAACATATATACGTCAGTTCTACCAACATGATTGCTAGGGTTAACATAGGCGCATAGGAGAACGACTTTTGCCTAAAATGTCCAAATGTGTTGCTTTAATGGTTTATGCTTTATCTAATAATTTAAAAATATTATTGAAATGTCAGTGGATTCGGATAAGAAACGTGCGGATGCGGATAACGTTTAGTTTATCCACGCAGGGCTCTAGTGATACGTTGCATCCTCGCCATACACATTTCTGAATACCAACTTTTCTTGTGAGCCGCTGAGGACACCGAGTATTTAAAGTTATTTTAAATCTACAATGTATACAGAAATTAGACGGCAGTTATTCGAGCCTAAGGACATGATTCTAAGCCTGCTGATAGGACCATTGTTTAAATACATGTAAGTTCTATACTATCAATTGGATTTCAACCAAATTTCGTATGTGCTATGTGTAACATAGCAGATATGATTATAAGTAGGGCTAGGATTTTTAGGTAAATACATATTTTTATGTAAATACATATTTTAAGCGTTTTTTCTATAAATACATAAATTCCTGCTTTTCACTTATTAGCACATAAAAAGAGATAATATTTACTGTTTTTACAATCAGTATGCTAGATCTTTCAGTTTATTGCATTTTTTCTGTGTTACCGGTACTTCAACGAGGAAGAACCTGTGAGCTATCTAATCTTCATGCAGAGCGTATGTCAGCTTGCAGCTGTGTTATTCTTAACTTGCCACCCCGTGCCATTCACTGTGGAAGTCTGGGATTTCCTTGTTCAGAGCCATATTGCACCACGTGCAAGACCTCCCCTCCCCCAGCTACCTGGAACCAGTGTCAGTCACATGCAGTACATTTCTGGCACTGTGAAGTGTAAAGCAGTTCTACGATGCCTAAAGTAAAAACAACTACTAGTTATCTTATGTTGCAAAATGTTGCAGAATTTAAAGATAATTTTACTTCGGATAGGGGTGTTCTGTTCTGCCAATCATGTTGGTGAAGCAATAAAGGCTGAACAGCGATCTCAAGTTACACAACACATCAAGGGCAAGAAACATATTGCCGCAGTTTCGCGCCTTCAGAATAAGTGTTTCGCGATAATCATCGGTCATTTGTGATGGACAATCTGACGATGTATCCCGTTGCGTATTGTAATGCTTCAGCAGTCAGTCATAGAATAAATTGCATTCGTGAGTACTGCATATTGTTTATATTTACATTAATAAACTAAATTATAATAAAATATTTTTACTTTTTTGTCACATATTTCAGGTATTTTTAATACATAAAAAATAAATAGTTTCCCGATTTTTAGCTCCTAAAAATCCTAGCCCTAATTATAAGTATTCTTAAGAACAATTAAGGCTGCCAACTGTTAATAAATGCTGTCTAATATATATATTTTTTTACCCAATATCAATATATCAGAAAGTATGCAAGCCAACAGCTCTATACTTTGCACACGTATAGCACCTGACATTCTAGATTAATTTGGAGTAATTAATATAAGTCAGTGCTGCCAACATGATTCTATGCCTTTTGATAGGTCCAATTTTAAAATACATGTAACTTACATATTAACAAATGGATTTAATCCAAAATTGGCACAACAAGATATAATATTTCAGATTATTTCTGACCAGCACACGCATGCCATTGTTGCCAACATGCTTTTATGCGTGCTGATTGATCCATTGATGATATTATATTATTATTATTAGTATTATTATTATTATTATTAATACTCACCTGAAATAATGTGCGTAACAGAACTTTCATGCAGTTAAACTACGCGATTTGTGGCGAATGAGAAGCTTGTAGTTTTGTGTAAAATAAACCGATAAATCACACTTGCCCAACACAGTTTTCGTGAAGTCATCGAGTTGAAAACGATGGGAACACACTTTAATATTTTCGGTCAGATTTTCTTCACCGAAATGTTTCCTTCTAATAGCATGTAACCATTTCTTCCTCATTTCTTTATTTTGTGAAAATTGGTGACACGAAATCGGATTTCCCTGATTTTTGCAAAGGGGAACACTGCAATAGCTCGGCATAGTCACGAAAATAACAATTTAAACAACTTAAATTCGTGGATATTAGCGGCATGAGAACACAGGAGACAAATGAAGAGCGCCTTGCGCTTACCCAGTACAACAGCAGTGCGCTCTATCGGTGCTAGTTCTATACATCCCTATTACAGAGCTCAAACTCCACCGCGGGTGCGTTTCATTCACCTTAGATACGAAGTCGCTTCAAATAGTAACCCACAGATGGCAGACTATACAACATCGTGTATTTCATCGGTCCGTTTATAACGTAGTAACGGATCAATTATTATTATTATTATTATTAATGTTGTTTTTCGTTTTTCTAATTTTATTGTTTGTATATTTATTTTTCATTTTTAATGCATGTTTCTATAGATTTTTTTAAATATAAGTCATTAATTAATTCAGAATTGATTTTTACAATTATTTTAATATTTTTTACAGTTATATTTATTATCTTCATTTTTAAATTTCTTTTAATATTGTAATTTTATTTTTATGATTTTTATTTCTAGTACAGTAAGTATGTAGTTAGTTTTAGTTGTAAGTATGAAGTTAATTTGTTTATTAGATATATGTCATTGTTCTATTAGACTGTGGTGTGTGAGTGTGTCTGGTGAGGGTGCATGTGAGTGGGCCTGGTGACAGACTGTTTTAGTGGTAGTATTTGTTGTTGGTGAAACTTTAGTATTTTTTTCATTAGTAGAATTTTGGTATTTAATTGTTAGTAGAAGGTTAGTATTTTGTAGTAGAATTGCTCTTTACTTATTCTGAAAGGGAGTAGCAGCCTTTCAGAATAAATCAATCCTTTACTAGTCTAATAGACGGTTAAGATATTGATAATATAAGCCTACAAATGGCTACACTGCGTTCTGCTGCACGGCTGAAAGCAACGGGAAACTACAGCCGTAAGGCTATTCCCGAGGATATGCACCTCTCTATGCATAATTACATGTGATGATGGCCTCCTCCCTTGTAAAATTTCAATCCGGAGGTAAACTAGTCCCCCGTTCGGATCTCCGGGTGGGGACTACTCGAGAGGGGGTTAACATCACAGAAGTGACAAAGAGGAAATCTGACATTCTACGGATCGGAGCGTGGAATGTTAGAAGTCTGCTAGGAAGTGGAAAGTTAGAAAACTTAGAAAGGGAAATGGATAGGTTGAGGTTGGATTTGGTTGGGATTAGTGAAATGCGCTGGCAGGAAGAACAGGACTTTTGGTCAGGAGACTATAGGGTCATTAGCACTAAATCAAACAATGGCCAAGCAGGAGTTGGTCTCATATTGAGTAGGAAACTTGGACAGCGGGTGGAATATTATGAGCAATATAATGAACGGATTATTGTAGCAAAAATCAATACTAAACCTACGTGCACCACAGTGGTACAAGTCTATATGCCTACCAGTCAAGCTGATGATGGGGATGTTGAAAAGGTCTACGAAGAAATAGATGATATTCTGAGGTATATCAAAGGTGATGAAAATGTTATAGTAATGGGAGATTGGAATGCTGTGGTAGGAAAAGGGAGAGAAGGGAAGATAGTAGGAGATTTCGGATTAGGTGAAAGGAATGATCGAGGAAGCAGGCTGATGGAATTCTGCACCGAACATGAGTTGGTCATAGCTAACACCTTATTCAATAACCACAATAGAAGAATATACACATGGATGAGACCAGGAGATACAGGGCGTTACCAAATCGACTTCATTATGGTCAAGCAGAGGTTTCGAAACCAGATTTTGGATTGTAAAACATACCCTGGTGCTGACATAAACTCTGACCACAATCTGGTTGTAATGAAATGCAGATTAAAGTTGAAGAAACTGAAGAAAAGTCAAAAGCCAAAAAGGTGGGCAATAGACAGACTGAAAGTAAAAGATGTAAACGAAAGATTCAAGAAGAATATAAAGGAAGGACTAATCAAAACCCCTAAACAAACTTCAATTGCAGACGAATGGGCACTTTTGAAGAATGAAATAACAAAATCCGCAGAAGAAAACATTGGTAGGAAAGAAAGAATAGGTAGAAAACCGTGGATCACTCAGGATATACTAGAATTGATGGATGAAAGGCGGAGACACAAGAATCTAAGAGATGAAGAGGGGAAAGCAGAATATAGACGTCTGAGAAATGAGGTTAACAAGAAGTGCAAGGAAGCGAAAGAAGAATGGTTGAAAGAGAAATGTGCAGGTATAGAAAAGTGTCTGAAATTAGGAAAAGTAGACACAGCTTATCGAAGGATTAAGAATACTTTTGGGGAAAAGAAGACTAAGTGCTGTAATATTAGGGACACAAATGGAAAGCCTCTAACAGATAGGGAAGAAAAGGTTGAGAGATGGAAAGCTTACATAGAGTGCTTGTATAAGGGAAAGGAGATTGAGAATCATGTAATGGAAAGGGAGGAGGAAATTGATGAGGATGCAAAACGAGATTTAATACTGAGATCAGAATTTGACAGAGCATTAGAGGACTTAGGCAGGAACAAAGCACCAGGCATAGATGATATACCGATTGAGTTGCTACGCTGCATAGGAGATGAAGGTCTGATCAGGTTATTTCACTTGGTGTGTAGGATTTATGAGACAGGTGAGGTACCCCCTGATTTCAAGAAGAATGTTATCATCCCTATACCAAAGAAAGTGGGAGCTGACAGATGTGAAGATTACCGTACAATCAGCTTGATTACTCATGCTTCAAAGATCCTGTCTAGAATAATTTACAAGAGGATTGAAAGCCAGATAGAAACGGAGTTGGGTGAAGACCAGTTTGGTTTCAGGAGAAATGTAGGAACAAGGGAAGCTGTACTAAGTCTCAGGCTGATTTTGGAAGGTAGAATAAGGAAAGATAAGAGAACGTTCATGGCATTTGTAGACTTAGAAAAGGCTTTTGATAACGTTGATTGGACTATATTGTTTGACATTTTGAAATCTATTGGAATAAAGTACAGGGATAGGAGGGTGATATACAATCTATACAGAAACCAGACAGCAGTCATTCGAGCTGAAGGATATGAGAGAGAAGCTGGTATTATGAAAGGTGTAAGGCAAGGCTGCAACTTATCACCCATGCTTTTCAATCTTTACATTGAACAAGCAATGAAGGAAATTGGAGAAAAATTTAAAGTGGGAGTGAAGATTCAAGGAGAAATAATTTCAACTCTGAGATTTGCTGATGACATCGTCATCTTGGCAGACAAGCCTGAGGATTTGAATGAGTTTTTAAATGGTATGGATTCCGTCTTACGGAAGGACTTCATGATGAAAATTAATAAATGTAAAACAAAAATACTGGAATGCAGCCGAAATAAATCAGAAACCTCTATGGAGATCAAATTGGCAGGTGAAAAGCTGAAGGAAGTAGGAGACTTCTGTTACTTAGGAAGCAGAATAACCAGTGATGGACGAAGCAAAGAGGATATAAAAAGTAGGTTGGCTCAGGCAAGGAAAGCCTTTCTACAAAAAAGGAATCTGTTGACATCGAATATAGATTTAGGTATTAGGAAGTCATTTTTGAAAGCCTTTGTCTGGAGCGTGGCGCTCTATGGAAGTGAAACTTGGACTATTGGTGCAGCAGAAAAGAGGAGAATTGAGGCGTTTGAAATGTGGTGTTACAGGAGAATGATGAAGGTCAGATGGGTAGATAGGGTTACAAACGAAGAGGTATTAAGGCGAGTGGGAGAGGAGAGATGTTTCTGGCGACTGCTAATGAAGAGAAGAGATAGGTTGGTAGGACACATACTAAGACACCCAGGAATAGCAAGCTTAGTTATGGAAGGAAGGGTCGAGGACAAGAACTGTAGGGGTAGACCAAGGTTAGAATATGTTAAACAGATTGCCTCGGATGTAGGGTGTGGTAGCTATGTAGAGATGAAACGATTAGCTCAGGACAGGGAGGCATGGAGAGCTGCATCAAACCAGTCAAAAGACTGAAGACTCAAACAACATGGATTTTCTAGAGAGAATAGAAGTGGCATCTTTCTCGTTTCTACTAATGGACTTAGTCAGTTTCCATATGATGAACATTGTGTTCCGGATAGCAGTTTCGAGCGGAGAGGTGTTGGGTTCGATTACCGACGGTCCTAACCAATACTTCAACTACTCAACGCTATGGATCAGGATCGATCTCTACAAGGGATGTATGTTCCAACATACATTATACGTTCATCAAGACGACTAAGGTAGCTGGAAATCTTTTTTATACGTAGACGGTATGAATCATGTCATATCTATAGAATGTCCTTTTCACCAGTTTTTATTAAGTAGTTAGAAAATAGATTTGAGAACTAGATCTGATACTTTTATCATTTCGTTTCGATGGTTTATTTTCGGTTTTGGCCCTATTAAAGGATACACCTACATTGACATTTCAGTAGTTAATTTTAAACGTAGTGTTATTTTTACGACATTACTTTTTCTAATTTTGGTAATAATTCTGAGCATTATAATTACTTGAGAAGAAGCACATTTAAGAAGATTTAGGAACAAAACTACGATATCTTTACATAAGTATAGGAATTAGGAAGACGATGTCCAACCACGAATAAATTAACATTTTTTCTGCATTATTTCTGTTTGACACTGAATAAGGAAACAGAATATTTTCGACAGTTCATACAGCATATCATTTAGAATGACTGTATATTTTTCGTCGAGCTAGTAATTGACATTTGAATCTAGCATGCTATTTTAAAGTGGAAAATTGTAGGTTTTGAATTAGGCAATATTAGCCAAACTTTTTAATCACGTTTGAATTTAGATATTTTTACTGAGTTATAGTTCGTTCAGATTTCGATATTCATTATTCGTTTTGGAATACTCCTGTTTTGATAACGTGTGATTCTAATGGATTATTTGTATTCTACTCATACTAGGCACTTTTCCATGGTGTAGATTCATACGTATTTCTTAAGGGGAGGACCAATTTCTGAATTTGTTTATGCGAATCTGAATTAACAGTAATAATTTATAATATCTTGTGAACATTGAAATTAAGACGAAACGAAGTATAAATGAGAATCAAGCTCAATTTTGTATAAAATTATATTCTGTCATGTATCAGAATGACATTTTGGGATAATTATAAATATAATTATTTAATACAGTTTTTGTGGAAGTAAATTAACACTTCGATGCTTGTATAAATTATGAACCATTATATATTTGGGTGTTTGTAAGACACGTTTATGAATTTTTGAAAAGGTGTGAAATACTACTAACAGCTATTGAGAGCTACTTTGCAATTTTTGATAATATAACAGTTGTGTTATACTGTAGCTTTTTGAAGAATATTTCAACATCAATGGATGGTCTGAAATTATTTATGGTGTATTTTTGGAATCTCATGTGAAGAGATATTATCGTATTTATTACGAATGTTGATTATTGTGCAAGCTATTGAGCTATCGTCGAAATGTGTTACATGGAACTGTATTTAAACGTGAGATAGTCACGAACATCGAAACTTGAAGTCTAGTAACTGAATAAACCCACCATTAAAATCTCATTAATGTATATAACAATTCACTTGAATTTGATTGTTAATAATAACGCATTTATCCAGTGTGAAACTGATCTGAAAAAACGTAAGAATAATTGATAAAATTATTGCAATATTAATTGGAATATTAATTCAAGATAAATGAAATATTAATTGAATAGACCACACGTTCGATTACCTTAATTGTTCGTCGAATTAGACATATTTTGACAATGAGAAATAATTAAATACTAGTCTTTGGAATGATAGAAATCATGGTGAAATTCAGTAAATGAATTTAAATGTAAATTTTGTATATTATTAAGACCACGCCTACAATATGTACAGCAAATCATGTCTGATGTAGGATGCAGAAACTATGAACAGATGAAGAGGAAAGCTATAAATAGAGCCGACTGGAGAACTGCCGCAGACCAATCCATGGATTGAATACTTAAGAAGAAGATTATTAATTAATGACATAATATTGAGGGTATTTCTGTAAAATAATTTGTAATATGATTAACCATGCTTACATCGTTCACGATTTGAACAGTATTTAATACTGCAACTTTTGCAGTATATTCTAGCCAGCTGTAGGCTACGTGCATATTTATTTTATAATATGCCACTAAGGATAAGAATCTACATTTTTGTTGAATGGATGTAGGTGCACAATCCGTATTTTTCAGTTAATAAACTGCTTATTTAATTTTAATTCTACAATGATTTGTTGTTTATATTAGAAACAGAATATGATAGGAGAACCAGTGGGCAGTTTTTGTCAATGCTTAGTCCAACGCCCGAGATAATTTTAAGAGTTTTCGAGTTCATTTAGAGCTAATTTTTATTTTTGTTCTTTCACCACTGGCATTTTCTTATCGCATTCTTTTATACTGAGATGTCCTTATCCCTGGTTGATCCTAGTTGGTAGAATTTTGGGGGTTATTTCAGCCGAGTACTTCAAGATTCTGCGATCCAGTTTTTCCAGAGGATTTCAACAGGTAAGACCTTGGATACGGGTACAGTACCATCCCGGCATTTTCCCGAAGATGAAGTGGGAAACTACAGAAAACCACTTCGAGGATGGCTGAGGTGGGAATCGAACCCCCTCTACTCATTTGGACCACCCGAGGCTGAGTAGACCCCGTTCCAGTCCTCATACCACTTTTCAAATTTCGGGGTAGAGCTGGGAATCGAACCCAGGACCTCCGGGGTGGAAGCTAACCATGCTGACCGCTACGCTACGGAGGCGACCTTAAAAAAAATAATTTTATTAATGCAGCCAATGGCCATGTTTTTTTTTTCAGGACGGGTCATGGAAGAGATTTTGGAAGGAAATCGGCCGTGGACCTGTTGAAAGAAACCATCCCGGTATTTGCCTGGTGGTGAAAATGGGAAACCACGAAAACCACTTTCAGGATGGTCGTGGTGAATTTCGAACCCACGCTCTCCCGATGCCAGCGAGGCACGAGGCAGCGCGGTACCGCTCTCGGCCACCGCGGCCGGTAGTTAAAAAATAAATTAAAAATTACAAATTAAAATTAATTATGGAATACTGTTCTCTTTTTGTTTTGTTAAAGGATGGTAATCAAATAAAATAGGGCAGTTCGTTGGAGTAGTTTTGAAATGCATCTGCAATAAAAATTGATCGAGTGTTAAATGTTACTTGAATACATTCTTACATTAGTTACAATCTTGAAAACATTACTTCTTCATTTCTGTAAAAACCTGATATGATGGGCAAAACTGAAAGTCATTGCTAGAATCAGCTGTAAAAAATTATTCATAAACACCTATTTCTAAGAAATCAATCAGGAAAAGTTTCGCGGTGGCGATAAGGAATGTCATCAAACATGACGCTATTGACAACAAGGTTCAGTACCCACTTAGCAAGGAAGTGTTTACTGATAGTTTTTCCTTGATCCTCTAAAATCAAGGAGGAAAGATTCCTCCATGTCTAAACTAAGCTGTTCCGTAAATTTTACTATCGAACAACTAGAAGAAGCAGTTGTGCCACCCTGAAAGCTTCCAAACTTGTGAAATTTCCGCAATAAACATACATATTATTGCAAATGACCAGCCGCGGTGGCCGAGAGCGCTAACGCGCTACCTCGTGTTTCTCTGACATCGGGAGAGTATGGGTTCGAATCCCACCTCGGCCATCCTGAAAATAGTTTTCGTGGTTTCCCATTTTCACTACCAGGCAAATGCCGAGGCGGTTCCTTTCAATAGTTCCACGGCCGATTTCCTTTCATAATCCCTTAACTGACCCATCGTGAAAAGAAAAATACATGCCCATTGGCTGCATTAATAACATTATACTATGAAACTGGCTGAGTCAGCGCAACTACTTGCCCATTGTGTTGTTGTTGATTAATGGAGGGGCTTAGCGACATCGTAGTCATACATCCCCGTGTACTTGGGTGTGTGTGCAATTTGTCTGACCCCCCCCCCCTGGTACTACAGCCCACGAAAGGCCTAGGCTTACCGTTGCACAGCCATTTGGCCTGCATGATGACGCGTGTTCAGCGCATCAGGTCCTGGCGGCCGTTAATCTTGATTTTCGTGACCGGGGCACTGCCTCACTGTCGGACAGCTACTCAATTGTCCTTACGAGGCTGAGCGCACCCTATTCCAGGCCTCACGTCCCTGACGGAGATGGGAATCGAACCCGGGGCCTCCAAGTGAGAGGCAGGCGCGCTACACCAACACCACTGGACCGGCTCGTAATTTGTCTGATAACTTGTGTTATTGTGATGGCTGTATTAGTGTGTGCGCTTGTAATTCAGATGAAGTTTAGGAAGGTGGCAGCTGTGACCTTCAATTATGAACCATCCTGGCATTTGGCTGTAGAAGAAGTGGGAAACCACTTCTCAGTTTTGCCCCCGAGGCTGAGTGTACCCCGTTCCAGCCCTCAGACCAGAATTACATTTCTTGGCAGAGCCGGGAATCGAACCCAGGCCTCCGCTGTGACAGCATACAGTCACTACGCAACGAGGCGGACCTTGCTCATTGAGAGTGATTTGTAAAATTTGCATTTGGGATCATGTGAATTCTTATGTAAATTTCGGCATCTTTCGCGAATAGGCCTATTGCGATTTTAGTTTGCGTCTCTTAAAGAATATCGCGAATTTTAACCAATAAATTGAAGTTTGCTATTTATAGTAATTTAATATAGCTTCAACATATTTTTCCTGAGTGGCAACACAGGCTACTGGTTTGATTACTCTAAGTACTGAGGATGGTGATGTATTTTATTCTCAGACAGTTCTTGTCAAGGATCACTGGCAGCACTTGGCAAACCTCATTACCGAACTTGTGGCATTCAAGCACCCTACTTATTATAGGCCTATGTGAGGAATGGGAATCTCATTTTGAGAAAGTGCAGCTTAATATATATTTTTTTGTGATATACACACTGCGATAGATGGACTTAACTGGTACAAGCAGTTGTGTTTAGAGCTTTATTCAGGCAAGAAATTATGACTTCAACTTCTTGATTTCAACTTAACTTTCAGGGCGGGATCCTTAAGTTGTCATCTAAGTCTAAGTAAAGTGAATCCTTTGAATACGGGATTGAATCCTGGCACAGTCAGTGGGAATTCAAGGGTGTTGAAATGTGAGAGTTCTAGTCGTAATTTCAAAAGAGTCCCTGGCCACTAAGATATGCATGATACTGCATGGTCTGTAGTTTGTCTGCTCGCAATATTTCTTACTGACCAACATTTCATTTTATTAAACTGTTTTTGCGACGACGATGATGATGATGATAATTGTTTTAAGGGGCGTACTCGTGAGGTCACCCGCTCCTCTGCTTTAACGAGAGCTGCACCGGCCATAGAGATCCGATTTCAAAATTAGGGCTGTATCAGATTAAAAGGGACTTTAAAACCTTATCATCATTTTGTTCTAAGGGTTATAACGGGGTTCACTCAGCCTCGTGAAGTAGAACTAAGAAGAGGAGGGTTCGATTGCTACCTGAACCATCCTGGAAGTGGTTTTCCGTGATTTACCACTTCTACTCCAGTCAAATGCCGGGAACTTAAGGCCACGGTCGCTTCCTACCAAAATCGTACTTCGATTACAAGTACACACATTAGTTACAGACATGACAGTGACACAGGTTATCAGACAACGTCTACACACACCCAAGTACATGGGGCTACATGACTACGAGGCCGCAAAGCCCCTAAAGAATCAACAAAAACAACTATTAGGCCTATAATTAAATAAAACGAAAAGACATAGAACTAAAAAAGAAAAGATCACTAAGTAATATCTGTGCGCCATGAGAAGCCCGCTGGTTTTGAACTCCAGATGTCTTTCCCACGTACTGCATACCGCGCATTCCTAAACAACATGTCGGTCTCTACCGTCTTCACTAACTCAACACTTTCTTTATTTGCACTCTGTGCGTTGTTCAGAAATAGGCACTAAGTCTTGTGAAAATGTCGACAGTAGAAAGGAAACAGTACACACTTAAAGCCGGATAAACAACTATGTAGGTGTTATTTTAGGCACTATTTTGGACAGTCAATGTGACTCTAAGAGAGAGAGAGAGATAAAATCTAGAATTGAACAGGCCCGGAAACAATTCATCGACATGAGAAAATTCTTCATACGATCAGACCTCTGCTTACCACTGAGAGTCAACATAATCCGTTGATACATTTTCTCTGTCCTCCTTTAAGGAATGAAAGTTGCACTTTGGACCCAAATACTGAGAAACCAATTGAGGCATTTGAAATGTATCTGTGCAGACGTATTCTACGTAGGCCTATAGCATGGGCACTGAAAGTTTCGAATAACAAGGCCCTCCGTCGGATGGAAAAGCAAAGATAACTACTGCTTATAATAAAGCAACGAAAATCAAGATACTTGGGACATGTTATATGAAGCAAAAAATACCAGTTACTACAACTATATATTGAAAGGATAATTCATGGGAAACGGTCTATTGGAAGACGAAGAAACTCGTGGCTGAAGGATATCCGAAGATGGCGTTGTTGCACATCAGAAGAGGCCTTTCATGCAGCAATGTCAAGATCACAGCTAGCTGTGTGGATCGTCAACCTGCGTTCGGAGACGACGTCTTAAGAAGAAGAAGAAGAAGGGTGTTATTCCTCTTTTGTTTTATTTATATATTCATGAATTCCGATATTCATGGAGCTACTGGATCATCAACAAGCACTCTCACGATTCGGCAGAATCAAATATAAACAATTAATCTCGTAGGAACTAAGTATTTCCTGGGTGATCTTGCGAAGTGTACTTTCAAGAAAAAGACAATAGAACTCCAGAAAATTTCCTTAAGAACAGTGGAGAGGTAACAAATTATTTTCACGTGGCATGGTGATTTTGCATAAAAGTGGGCCTAAAATATTATTCCCAACGGTGAAATTTAATTGGAATTTAAATTGTCCGCCTTATGCGAACCATCATGGAGTCGATTATTCCTGGAGATTAAATGGTGAATGTACGGGTTTGAAGCCATTTTTCAGTGTTGCCTATACAAACAGTTATTTGTAGCTCTTCAGTTGGTCAACACGAATATTGCCCAATGACTGGGCCTGGTACAATATATTTAATGTACAAAAATAAATACCACTCCTGGGAAAAATTACATGTATTAATTATGAACACTATTATAATGGGGCTCCGGTCACGAAAACAAAGAAAAAAAAAGGAAGGAAGCTTGTAGTTTAACGTGACCGTTAATCTCGAGATCATGAGCCACGGGACCTCCTTTTTACGTGGAATCCGAACCACAGGACATGGCATTTCACTTCGAAAATCTCACATGCAATGACCGGGAATCGAACCCGGACCGCCTTGGTGAGAGGCATACAGCTAGACCGCTGAGCCACCACGCCCCCACGAAAACAAAGATTAACGGCTGAGGGGACCCGATGCGCTGACCACATGTCACCCCAATGTCTGCAGGCCGGATGGCTGAGCGGCGGTCGCTTGGTAGGCCTAGGCTCTTCAAGGGCTGTAGTGCCAGGGGTTATCATTAAAATGGGGCAGTTATTAAATTGTATCAGTGTTCATAATTAATACATGTAAATTTTTCCAGGGATTTTAGGATATAAAACATTCATTTTGGTTCCGTATTGATGTAGCCTACTAATAACGTTTTAATAGGCTAGGGTTCGCCTGAATCAATACTTTATTAAAAGTGATCACTATGGGGTCATTAGAAAATGGTACGGTACATGTTTCGAGGACTAATATAGGCCTACAATTTTGTCCCCTTCATCAGCCAATATTAATCATTAAAAGAGAATTTTATTTGAGTAGCTTAGCACTGAAAAGTTAAAATTCATTGAACCTAATATGGTGCACCATATAGATATAGAAAGATTACGGTATTAGAAGTGATAAAGGCACAATACACTTCTAATACCGTAATCTTTCTATATCTACATATAAGGTGCACCATATTAGGTTCAATGAATTTTAACCTTTCAGTGCTACGCTACTCAAATAAAATTCTCTTTTAATGATTAATATTGGCTGATGAAGGGGACAAAAATGTAGGCCTATATTAGTCCTCGAAACATGTACCGTACCATTTTCTAATGACCACATAGTGACCATTTTTAATAAAATATTGATTCGGGTGGAATCCTAGCCCATTAAAACGTTATTTTCCAGGGATGGTATTTATTTTTGTACATAATACTGTACCCACCCAGTCTTTGGGCAATATTCGTGTTGACCAACTGAAGAGCTACAAATAACTGTTAAATGGTGAAGTTTTTATTTAAGGAGAGTTCGGAAGGAGATTTGAAACCCCCATGGAAAAGAAAGGACTAAGAGTTGCATAAGCCCCCTGATATTTGTGATGTTCGTTCTTAACTAATCCATGGCTATAGAAAATGCGCCATCCAATGCTATTCGGAAACAGCAGCCTTTGTTATACTGTATTCAACTTCACCACATTTCTAATCAGATAAATGTCAAGGAGAGGTATTAATAAAAATACTCACTCAACTGATATACGTAGGAAGACAGCTCATAAGCGTTGTCCACATGATGGAACACATGCCGTCCTTAATTAATGACTGTTCGCAGCTCGTTGGCTGCAATACACGTGGTAGCGGTGGATGGATATGTTCAATGGGACTACTGCCCCAAAAGAACTGTAAAAAAGTGCCAATTTTAGAGTAAGCGAACTCTAGTAAAGGGCACCTCAGTGTCATGTTTTATATTGCCACCAGCTAAACGAAAACAAAATGGCGGCTGCCCAAGTGTTCAATGCTTAAAATCGAATTACGACTAAACTAATCATCGGATCTTCACCAATTTTTGGCAAAACATACCTTCATGTGTGAGGCGTCCGTTTCCAAGACTACAAGGTCATCAGCCGAATAATTTCACGATGGCGGCCGTGCGAATCATGCATATATTACAATCCATACTGTAACTTATGAACCAATGAAGCAATGCTCACAGTAGTTGTCAATCAGGTAGTTTTAAACAAGGACCATAGGTTTTCAACGCGTTAACTATATGAGATTGAATATTACGCGTAACCGCCATATTGAAATTATAAAATATAAAAGTAAATAACTCTTAACTCTTAAGACCTACATTAACGAGAATTAGTGACATAGTACACCGTACATGTGGCATTGTATGGCCAGGGTAAAAGCACAGGCTCTCCATAATACGAGTACGATATGCCTAGGTATTATATTCAATATGTCGGTTGCGCGAACTGTTAGAACATTAAAATCGACAACTCAGAATTTAATTGTATATTTAAGTGGAATCTTGGCGAGACATGAGTGTAATATGTGGGTTCCTCCCTGTATTAGTCAAAGGATTATCACACTATAGCGCACAGTGCTCATCTTGAAATTTCAAAATAAATGCATTATTCTCAATATCTTAGAGCTATAACTTAGTAACGAAATTTAGTAAATTGTGTAATCTGCTATTATGATTAATGTCTAGTAATAAGATAAAACCTTATAAGTCGCTTTGTATACCCAAAGTAAAAGAACAGCGACTTTCAAGATGGTGGTTAGGCGGGCTATTATAATATACAATTAGTAACAAAAGACGAAACTTGGTAGAAGAGGAGTAGTCTATTATTTAAGAGACCTCAGTAGTGTTAGTAATAAATGTATCACATTGAATATGCCGTACAATATTGTCGAGTTTCCCAAACAGCCAGCATCGACCTGTTCCGTTGGAAGCAGGTATGAAGATACCCCTGGTGACCTCAGTACTTGTATCCAGATGGAATTTTAATCGTGCAAACTGGGATAGATTCCCTAAAGATCTTGACCAGAAGTTGTCTGTTATAAATCTAGATCCAACTACCAGCAACTATGATGAATTCGTCAGCTTGGTAATTTCAACTGCCAAATCAAATGTTCCGAGAGGTTTCAGAAAATATTATGTGCCTGGTTTGAATTCAGAAAGTGAGGCTCTGTATGAAGAATATCAAACAACAGGTAGTCATGAAGTAGGTTCACAGCTTCTGCAGTCATTAGACAAGAATAGGAGAGAAAAGTGGGAAGCAACAGTGAAAGACATGGACTTTGCGAAATCGAGCAGGAAAGCTTGGAGAGTCTTGAATCGACTTACTGGAAAACTTTATTCTAAAAAGCAGTACAATAACTTGAGTCCAGATGCCATAGCAAATAGAATGGTTGAAGTCACCCGAACCAAGAGAGATAAATGCCATTCGAAAAATGTGAAGCGTAAGCTCACTGAGTTCAAACATGGATCACAGAAGAATGAGGATCTGTCCAGGCCATTTTCAATTCAGGAAGTTGAAGCTGCTATCAAAATGCTGAAGACCGGTAAGGCTGCTGGCCCAGATAATATCCACAACGAATTCCTTCTATATATGGGTCCATATAGTATAAAGTGGATCACTTCTCTTTTTCCTTACATCCTTCAGACTAACAAACTGTCAAAGCAGTTTAAACGGTCAAAAGTGATAGCCATTCTGAAACCTGGAAAGTCGGAGCAGAGACCTGAAAACTACCGTCTAATTGCACTTCTTAGTTGCATTTATAAACTCTTGGAACGAGTCCTCCTCACTAGGATTTCACCACTCATTGAAGATGTAATCCCTCCAGAACAAGCTGGTTTCAGAAGAAATCGTAGCTGTACTGTTCAAGTTTTGGCTCTTACCACTCACATCGAGGCAGGCTTCCAAAATAAGTTAAAATCAACAGTTGTCTTTATTGACCTGACAAGTGCATATGATACTGTCTGGTGACATGGACTAATTCTTAAAGTGCTGGAAGTAATTCCACACTAAGGTGATTTTTGTAACATCGAGATTGAGAAAACATCTTAACCGATTGACTTCGTAATGCATTCTAACGAGAGCTCTTGGCATGTAGATTTGCAGAGTGTCTTTAAAAGGAAGATATATGTTAGGGTATATTTTTAAATGATTAAAGAAAAATGTAATATTTGTGGTGGTGAGCAAAATGGTGTTCTTTCACGAAAGAAATGGCGGATAAAATACCCACCGCATCGTAGTGTGATCTTTGTTTATGAGAATTAAAAAGAGGGAAAATATCGCATTATGATGTTCTGGCGATGTATAGGCTACTGGAATAGATACATGAAGGAAGGGATATATTGAAGAACTTCCAGGGCTGGATAACTTAACATAATGGCCTTGAATAACGAATTGTTTGGCGTTACGGTATACATCTCGTAACGTATAACAGAAAGTTTGTTGTAACGTTATTCATACGAAGAACGAATAAACGGATACTGTATATATACCGTTATTTTAAATATTGTATTATCATACCGGATAGCATTTTAGTTATCGCAGGAGACACAAGTCGAATAACGTTATTGGCGTTGTAACACAATCAAATGTACCCCATTCACTCAGATGTTTTAAATAACGTTATTGACAAGACCAGATAGCATTTTGTTATGCTGCATGCCTCGCAGGTCGAATAACGTTATTCGTGCTGTAACACGTCGCGAACAACTACCACTCAATCCGAACATCAAATAACGTTATTCACAAGACCGGATAGCATTGTGTTATGCTGCATGCTTCGCAGGTCGAATAACGTTATTAACTTCGTGTTCTGTTGTATGGGTCCCGGGTTGAATAACGTTACTAGCCTCGTACTAGGATCCAAATTTCAATAACGGTATTCTCCTTCTAGTGTACGAATAGAAAGTTAACTATACATGAATTCGGATTCGTAGTGCTGCCAGGTGACAAACAAGTAGCTCCGTGACCGACTAAAAAGCCTACTTTTCCATAAAATTTAAGATTCAAGCCAACGATTAAGTTAATCTATTTACGATGGGCCTATCGAGAATAATGACGAACTTAGGTTGGTAATAATAAACATTTCTATTTCGATTGAAATATGTCTGAAGTAATGTATTCCAATACAGCTCTACAGTTGGCAGCCTTGGTGACTCTGAATATATTCTTAGTTCCATATCTTAAGATACATAATGCACAAACAAAATTTGGTTAAGTCCAATGGATAGTAAGACGTTGCATGCTGTGAAATATTGGATGTATCAGTGCGAGTAAAATCATATTGGCAACAACGTCAAGAATGCGTGCTCAGAATTAATCTGAATTATTACTATATTTTATAGTGCCAATTTTGGATCAAATCCATATATTAGTATAGAAGCTACAGGCATTGAAAAATTGGCCCTATCATAGGCTTAGAATTATTTTGGCAGCACTGACGTACATTAGTTACTCCAAATTGATCTAAAATTTCAGCAAATATACATGCGCAAAATTTGGAGATGTTGGCTTGCATACTTACTGATATATTGGTATTAGGATAAAGAGAATGTGCATTTCTTAAGAGTTGGCAGCCCGAATGGCTCTGAAGTATAAGCATAGTCATATCTGTTATAGTACACAAAGCACGTAAGAAATTTGGTTAAAATCCAATTGATAGTATAGATGTTAGATGTACTTAAACATTGGACTTATCAGCAGGCTTAGAATCATCTTGGCAACACTGTCATATATGGGCTTCTTAAAATGTATCTGGAATGTTATTATCCCTGTGTGTGCTAATTTTGGAAATGTTCGCATGCATAACGTCTGTGATATCCAACGTAGAGCTTAAAAGTGAATTGTGATTTTTAGCAGTTGGTAGCTCTGAAATCATTTTCAATTATGGCCGTGAGATATTCAGATATATATATATTTCCTTATACCAAATTTGGTTTCGATAACTGCAGCCTTTTAGGAGTTGATAGGGGGAGACTCACAAAGAAAGACAGACAGACAGACATTTGCCTGGATCGATGCCATAAGTCTATCTCATCCTCATTTTTTTTTAGTGAAAATTAAGCTAAAAATAGCACGTAGAATATACGATAGCTAATGTATAACATCCAACCTTAGGTGCTTCTATACTGTGCTGATCAGTACCCGCTGCTTATGGACATATCACATGTGTTGTACCGCAATCATTGGCCATCAGCGTACAGATGTTACAGATCGTAACGTTAAAGCTTGTATACAAGCACATTTCCGGTATAGGCTTGAATAACGTTATTCGTACCTGCATTACGAGTTCTTATTGGCTCAGCTGCAAGAAATCAAAGATGGAGGAAAGTTGTGGATGGAGAGTAATATTAGCAGTTCATTGGCATTATTAATGCAAATCAGTCATTTAGTTGCGTTACGTTGAATACAGGAAAAGGCACTGACTTATTAAACGCATTTCTGTCCGTATTTAAGGTTTAACTGAAATCATTCGATATTTAGCCATATGGATGAAGCTGTGAACCTTCATAACACATGAAAAGTGTACGAGTGCCAAAGCTTTAACCTGGTATCTAATGGGTCCTGGGTTCGTGACGCTGTATGGCCAGAGTTTTTATTCTTTTTTAATTATTTCGTTGTGTCAATACTACTGTGTGATGTAACTTTTCAACTTCGATTTACTCGCATGATCTAGGGGGGCGATGTTAATAATGGATATTGGTAGGGAAAAATCATTCTATTTTATCATTCGTATTTGTACTTTCCCAATCAAAACCATGAATATTTTTACTATTCGTGAAACTAATATAATTTTCACAGCACTGTTTGTTCCACAGTAAAATAATAATAATAATATTAACAATAAAATCAATTAGTTCCGTGACGATCTAAAGAGCCTAATTTCTTTATATTTAAGATTCATACCAATGATTAATCTACATAGACCTATCTAGAATAATGACGAGATTAAGTTGGTAATACAAACTTTTCTATTTAGATTGGAATATATCTGAAGTAATGTATTCCAATACAGCTGTACAGTTGGCAGCCTCGGTGACTCTGAATATAATCTTAGTTCCATATCGTAAGGCACAGAATACACATACACAATTTGGTTGAAGTCCAATGGATAGTATGGACGTTGCTTGCTGTGATATATTGGATGTATCAGTGCGAGTAAAATCATATTGGTAACAACGTCAAGAATGCATGCTCAGAATTAATCTGAATTATTCCTATATTTTATAGCGCCAATTTTGGATAAAACCCATTTATTATTATAGAAGTAATATGCATTTAAAAATTGGCCCTATCAACAGGCTTAGATTTATGTTGGCAGCACTGATGTGCATTAGTTATTCCAAAATAATCTAAAATTTCAGCAACTATAAGTGCGCAAAATTTAGAGCTGTTGGCTTGCATACTTTCTGATATATTGGTATAAGGATAAAGAGAGTGAGCATTTATTAACAGTTGGCAGCCCTAATGGCTCTCAAGTATAAGCATAGTCATATCTGTTATAGTACACAAAGCACGTACAAAATTTGGTTAAAATCCAATTGATAGTATAGATGTTAGATGTACTTAAACATTGGACTTATCAGCAGGCTTAGAATCATCTTGGCAACACTGTCATATATGGGCTTCTTAAAATGTATCTGGAATGTTATTAACCCTGTGTGTGCTTATTTTGGAAAAGTTCGCATGCATAACGTCCGAGATATCCAACGTAGAGCTTAAAAGTGAACTGTGATATTTAGCGGTTGGTAGCTCTGAAATCATTTTCAATTATGTCCTTGAGATATTCAGATTTAGATATTTCCTTATACCAAACTTGGTTTCGATAACTGCAGCCTTTTAGGAGATGATAGGGGGAGACTCACAAAGAGAGACAGACAGACAGACAGACATTTGCCTGGATCGATGTCATAAGTCTATCTCATCCTCATATTTATTAGTGAAAAGTAAGCTAAAAATAGCACGTAGAATATACGATAGCTACTGTATAACATCCAACCTTAGGTGCTTCTATACTGTGCTGATCAGTACCCGCTGCTTATGGACATATCACATGTGTTATACCGCAATCATTGGCCATCAGAGTACAAATGGTACAGATCGTAACGCTAACGCATGTATACAAGCACAATTCCGGTATTGGCTTGAATAACGTTATTCGTGCCCGCATTAGTTGTTCCGATTGGCTCTGCTGCAAGAAATCAAAGATGGAGGAAACTTGTGGATTGAGAGTAATATTTGCAGTTCATTGTCATAATTAATGGAAATCAGTAATTTAGTTCCGTTACGTTGAATACAGGAAAAGGCACTGACTGATTAAACGCATTTCTGTCAGTATTTGTGATTTAACTGAAATCATTCGATTTGAGCCATATGGATGAAGCTGTGAACCTGCAGAGTACGTGAAAAGTGTACGAGTACTAGAGCCTTAACTTGGTATCTAATGGCTCCTGGGTTCGAGACGGTCTATGGTCGGAAATTTTATTCTTTTTGAATTATTTTGTTGTGTCAACACTTCTGTGTGATGCAACTTTTCAACTTCGATTTACTCGCATGATCTAGGGGGGGGGCTTGTTATAATGGATATTGGTAGGGAAAAATCATTCTATTTTATCATTCGAATTTGCACTTTCCCAATCAAAACCATGAATATTTGTACTATTCGTGAAACTAATATAATTTTCACAGTACTGTTTACTCCACAGTAATTTTTATTTTTAGTCGTTTACCCTCCAGGTTGGTGGAACCCATGGACTCAGCGAGGGAACTCACCACTACCGCCTCTACGGGCAGTGTCCTAGAGCTGGGAACATCGAATCGGAAGGGATACAACTGGTGAGGTGGGATTGGCACCTCTCCCAGGCGGCCTCACCTGCAAAGCGAACATGGGGCCTCATGAGGGAAGGTAATGGATGGTTAGGATGGATAGGCAAGGAAGAGGGAAGGAGGCGTCCGTGGCCTTGAAGAAGGTACCATCCCGGCATTTGCACGATGACGAAGTGGGAAATCACGGAAAACCACTTTGAGGATGGCTGAGGTGGGAATCTATCCCCCTCTACTCATTTGTAACACCCGAGGCTGAGTAGACCCCGTTCCAGTCCTCACACCACTTTTCAAATATCGTTACAGAGCCGGGAATCGAACCCAGGACCTCCGGGGCGGCAGCTAACCATGCTGTCCGCTACGCTACGGAGGCGACTTCAGGAACTATACGTGCGCAAAATTTAGAACTGTTGGCTTGCATACTTACTGATATATTGGTATTAGGATAAAGAGAGTGAGCATTTATTAACAGTTGGCAGCCCTAATGGCTTTCAAGTATAAGCATAGTCATATCTGTTGTAGTACACAAAGCACGTACGAAATTTGGTTAAAATCCAATTGATAGTATAGATGTTAGATGTACTTAAACATTGGACTTACCAGCAGGCTTAGAATCATCTTGGCAACACTGTCATATATGGGCTTCTTAAAATGTATCTGGAATGTTATTATCCCTGTGTGTGCTTATTTTGGAAAAGTTCGCATGCATAACGTCTGAGATATCCAACGTAGAGCTTAAAAGTGAATAGTGATTTTTAGCGGTTGGTAGCTCTGAAATCATTTTCAATTATGTCCTTGAGATATTCAGATTTAGATATTTCCTTATACCAAACTTGGTTTCGATAACTGCAGCCTTTTAGGAGTTGATAGGGGGAGACACACAAAGAGAGACAGACAGACAGACAGACATTTGCCTGGATCGAAGCCATAAGTCTATCTCATCCTCATTTTCTTTTAAAGTGAAAAGTAAGCTAAAAATAGCACGTAGAATATACGATAGCTACTGTATAACATCCAACCTTAGGTGCTTCTATACTGTGCTGATCAGTACCAGCTGCTTATGGACATATCACATATGTTGTACCGCAATCATTGGCCATCAGCGTACAAATGGTACAGATCGTAACGTTAAAGCTTGTATACAAGCACAATTCCGGTATAGGCTTGAATAACGTTATTCGTGCCCGCATTAGTTGTTCCGATTGGCTCTGCTGCAAGAAATCAAAGATGGAGGAAACTTGTGGATTGAGAGTAATATTTGCAGTTCATTGGCATTATTAATGGAAATCAGTAATTTAGTTCCGTTACGTTGAATACAGGAAAAGGCACTGACTGATTAAACGCATTTCTGTCAGTATTTAAGATTAAACTGAAATCATTCGACATTTAGCCATATGGATGAAGCTGTGAACCTGCACAGTACGTGAGATGTGTACGAGTGCTAGAGCGCTAACTTGGTATCAAATGGCTCCTGGGTTCGAGACGGTCTAAGGTCAGAATTTTTATTCTTTTTGAATTATTTTGTTGTTTCAACACTACTGTGTGATGCAACTTTTCAACTTCGATTTACTCGCATGATCTAGGGGGGCCATGTTAATAATGGATATTGGTAGGGAAAATTCATTCTATTTTATCATTCGAATTTGCACTTTCCCAATCAAAACCATGAATATTTGTACTATTCGTGAAACTAATATAATTTTCACAGCACTGTTTACTCCACAGTAATTTTTTTTTTAGTCGTTTATCCTCCAGGTTGGTGGAACCCATGGACTCAGCGAGGGAACTCACCACTACCGCCTCTACGGGCAGTGTCCTAGAGCTGGGAACATCGAATCGGAAGGGATACAACTGGTGAGGTGGGATTGGCACCTCGCCCAGGCGGCCTCACCTGCAAAGCGAACAGGGGCCTCATGAGGGAAGGTAAGGGATGGTTAGGATGGATAGGCAAGGAAGAAGGAAGGAGGCGGCCGTGGCCTTGAAGAAGTTACCATCCCGGTATTTGCCCGAAGACGAAGTGGGAAACCTCGAAAAACCACTTCGAGGATGGCTGAGGGGCAATCGAACCCCCTCTACTTATTTGGGCCTCCCGAGGCTGAGTAGACCACGTTCCAGTCCTCGTACCACAAATTTCTCGGCAGAGCCGGGAATCGAACGCAGGACCTCCGGGGCGGCAGCTAACCATGCTGACCACTACGCTAAAATAATATTAATAATAATAATAGTTTTCTTGTTTTCTTTTTCTTAGTCGTTTATCCTCCTGGTTGGTGGAACCCACGGACTCAGCGAGGGAACTCACCTCTACCGCCTCTGCGGGCAGTGTCCTAGAGCTGGGAACATCTAATCGGAGTGGATACAACTGGTGAGGTGTGATTGGCACCTCGCCCAGGTGGCCTCACCTGCAAAGCGAACAGGGGCCTCATGAGGGAAGGTAATGGATGGTTAGGATGGATAGGCAAGGAAGAGGGAAGGAGGCGGCCGTGGCCTTGAAGAAGGTACCATCCCGGCATTTGCACGATGACGAAGCGGGAAACCACGGAAAACCACTTTGAGGATGGCTGAGGTGGGAATCTAACCCCCTCTACTCATTTGTAACACCCAAGGCTGAGTAGACCCCGTTCCAGTCCTCACACCACTTTTCAAATATCGTTACAGAGCCGGGAATCGAACCCAGGACCTCCGGGGCGGCAGCTAACCATGCTGTCCGCTACGCTACGGAGGCGACTTCAGGAACTATACGTGCGCAAAATTTAGAACTGTTGGCTTGCATACTTACTGATATATTGGTATTAGGATAAAGATAGTGAGCATTTATTAACAGTTGGCAGCCCTAATGGCTTTCAAGTATAAGCATAGTCATATCTGTTGTAGTACACAAAGCACGTACGAAATTTGGTTAAAATCCAATTGATAGTATAGATGTTAGATGTACTTAAACATTGGACTTATCAGCAGGCTTAGAATCACCTTGGCAACACTGTCATATATGGGCTTCTTAAAATGTATCTGGAATGTTATTAACCCTGTGTGTGCTTATTTTGGAAAAGTTCGCATGCATAACGTCTGAGATATCCAACGTAGAGCTTAAAAGTGAATAGTGATTTTTAGCGGTTGGTAGCTCTGAAATCATTTTCAATTATGTCCTTGAGATATTCAGATTTAGATATTTCCTTATACCAAACTTGGTTTCGATAACTGCAGCCTTTTAGGAGTTGATAGGGGGAGACACACAAAGAGAGACAGACAGACAGACATTTGCCTGGATCGAAGCCATAAGTCTATCTCATCCTCATTTTTGTTAAAGTGAAAAGTAAGCTAAAAATAGCACGTAGAATATACGATAGCTACTGTATAACATCCAACCTTAGGTGCTTCTATACTGTGCCGATCAGTACCAGCTGCTTATGGACATATCACATATGTTGTACCGCAATCATTGGCCATCAGCGTACAAATGGTACAGATCGTAACGTTAAAGCTTGTATACAAGCACAATTCCGGTATAGGCTTGAATAACGTTATTCGTGCCCGCATTAGTTGTTCCGATTGGCTCTGCTGCAAGAAATCAAAGATGGAGGAAACTTGTGGATTGAGAGTAATATTTGCAGTTCATTGGCATTATTAATGGAAATCAGTAATTTAGTTCCGTTACGTTGAATACAGGAAAAGGCACTGACTGATTAAACGCATTTCTGTCAGTATTTAAGATTAAACTGAAATCATTCGACATTTAGCCATATGGATCAAGCTGTGAACCTGCAAAGTACGTGAGATGTGTACGAGTGCTAGAGCGCTAACTTGGTATGTAATGGCTCCTGGGTTCGAGACGGGCTATGGTCGGAATTTTTATTCTTTTTGAATTATTTTGTTGTTTCAACACTACTGTGTGATGCAACTTTTCAACTTCGATTTACTCGCATGATCTAGGGGGGGCCATGTTAATGGATATTGGTAGGGAAAAATCATTCTATTTTATCATTCGAATTTGCACTTTCCCAATCAAAACCATGAATATTTGTACTATTCGTGAAACTAATATAATTTTCACAGCACTGTTTACCCCACAGTTTTTTTTTTTTTTTTTTTTAGTCGTTTACCCTCCAGGTTGGTGGAACCCACGGACTCAGCGAGGGAACTCACCACTACCGCCTCTACGGGCAGTGTCCTAGAGCTGGGAACATCGAATCGGAAGGGATACAACTGGTGAGGTGGGATTGGCACCTCGCCCAGGCGGCCTCACCTGCAAAGCGAACAGGGGCCTCATGAGGGAAGGTAAGGGATGGTTAGGATGGATAGGCAAGGAAGAAGGAAGGAGGCGGCCGTGGCCTTGAAGAAGGTACCATCCCGGCATTTGCACGATGACGAAGTGGGAAACCACGGAAAACCACTTTGAGGATGGCTGAGGTGGGAATCTAACCCCCTCTACTCATTTGTAACACCCGAGGCTGAGTAGACCCCGTTCCAGTCCTCACACCACTTTTCAAATATCGTGACAGAGCCGGGAATCGAACGCAGGACCTCCGGGGCGGCAGCTAACCATGCTGACCACTTCGCTAAAATAATATTAATAATAATAATAGTTTTCTTTTTTTCTTTTTCTTAGTCGTTTATCCTCCTGGTTGGTGGAACCCACGGACTCAGCGTGGGAACTCACCACTACCGTCTCTACGGGCAGTGTCCCAGAGCTGGGAACATCTAATCGGAGTGCATACAACTGGTGAGGTGGGATTGGCAACTCGCCCAGGCGGCCTCACCTGCAAAGCGAACAGGGGGCCTCATGAGGGAAGGTAATGGATGGTTAGGATGGATAGGCAAGGAAGAGGGAAGGAGGCGGCCGTGGCCTTGAAGAAGGTACCATCCCGGCATATGCACGATGACGAAGTGGGAAACCACGGAAAACCACTTTGAGGATGGCTGAGGTGGGAATCTAACCCCCTCTACTCATTTGTAACACCCAAGGCTGAGTAGACCCCGTTCCAGTCCTCACACCACTTTTCAAATATCGTTACAGAGCCGGGAATCGAACCCAGGACCTCCGGGGCGGCAGCTAACCATGCTGTCCGCTACGCTACGGAGGCGACTTCAGGAACTATACGTGCGCAAAATTTAGAACTGTTGGCTTGCATACTTACTGATATATTGGTATTAGGATAAAGAGAGTGAGCATTTATTAACAGTTGGCAGCCCTAATGGCTTTCAAGTATAAGCATAGTCATATCTGTTGTAGTACACAAAGCACGTACGAAATTTGGTTAAAATCCAATTGATAGTATAGATGTTAGATGTACTTAAACATTGGACTTATCAGCAGGCTTAGAATCATCTTGGCAACACTGTCATATATGGGCTTCTTAAAATGTATCTGGAATGTTATTATCCCTGTGTGTGCTTATTTTGGAAAAGTTCGCATGCATAACGTCTGAGATATCCAACGTAGACCTTAAAAGTGAATTGTGATTTTTAGCGGTTGGTAGCTCTGAAATCATTTTCAATTATGTCCTTGAGATATTCAGATTTAGATATTTTCTTATACCAAACTTGGTTTCGATAACTGCAGCCTTTTAGGAGTTGATAGGGGGAGACACACAAAGAGAGACCGACAGACAGACATTTGCCTGGATCGAAGCCATAAGTCTATCTCATCCTCATTTTTTTAAGTGAAAAGTAAGCTAAAAATAGCACGTAGAATATACGATAGCTACTGTATAACATCCAACCTTAGGTGCTTCTATACTGTGCTGATCAGTACCAGCTGCTTATGGACATATCACATATGTTGTACCGCAATCATTGGCCATCAGCGTACAAATGGTACAGATCGTAAAGTTAAAGCTTGTATACAAGCACAATTCCGGTATAGGCTTGAATAACGTTATTCGTGCCCGCATTAGTTGTTCCGATTGGCTCGGCTGCAAGAAATCAAAGATGGAGGAAACTTGTGGATTGAGAGTAATATTTGCAGTTCATTGTCATAATTAATGGAAATCAGTAATTTAGTTCCGTTACGTTGAATACAGGAAAAGGCACTGACTGATTAAACGCATTTCTGTCAGTATTTAAGATTAAACTGAAATCATTCGACATTTAGCCATGGATGAAGCTGTGAACCTCCAGAGTACGTGAGAAGTGTACGAGTGCTATAGCGCTAACTTGGTATCTAATGGCTCCTGGGTTCGGGACGGTCTAAGGTCGGAATTTTTATTCTTTTTGAATTATTTTGTTGTGTCAACACTACTGTCTGATGCAACTTTTCAACTTCGATTTACTCGCATGATCTAGGGGGGCCATGTTAATAATGGATATTGGTAGGGAAAACTCATTCTATTTTATCATTCGAATTTGCACTTTCCCAATCAAAACCATGAATATTTGTACTATTCGTGAAACTAATATAATTTTCACAGCACTGTTTACTCCACAGTAATTTTTATTTTTAGTCGTTTACCCTCCAGGTTGGTGGAACCCTTGACTCAGCGAGGGAACTCATCACTGCCGCCTCTACGGGCAGTGTCCTAGAGCTGGGAACATCGAATCGGAAGGGATACAACTGGTGAGGTGGGATTGGCATCTCGCCCATGTGGCCTCACCTGTAAAGCGAACAGGGGCCTCATGAGGGAAGGTAAGGGATGGTTAGGATGGATAGGCAAGGAAGAAGGAAGGAGGCGGCCGTGGCAAAGAAGAAGGTACCATCCCGGCATTAGCCCGAAGACGAAGTGGGAACCACGGAAAACCACTTTGAGGATGGCTGAGGTGGGAATCGAACCCCTTCTACTCATTTGAAACACCCGAGGCTGAGTAGACCCCGTTTCAGTCCTCACACCACTTTTCAAATATCGTGGCAGAGCCGGGAATCGAACCCAGGACCACCGGGGCTGCAGCTAACCATGCTACCGCTACGCTACGGAGGCGACTCCATGCCAGTGATTAAACTATATTGACCTATCTAGAATAATGACGAAATGTAGTTGGTAATACTAACATTTCTAATTATATAGGAATATACCTGAAGTATTCCAATACAGCACTACAGTTGGCAGCCTAGGTGACTGAATACATCCTTAGTTTCATCTCCTAAGGTACAGAATGCACCTACAACATTTGGTTGAAATCCAATGGATAGTATGGACGTTGCATGTTGTGAAATATTGGATCTATCAGTGCGTATATAATCATATTGGCAACAAGGTCATGCACGTGTAATCAGAATTAATCTGAAATAATACTATATTTTAAAGTACGTATTTAGGATAACATCCATTTGTTGGTAGAGACTTTAAATGCATTTTCAGCAGGCTTAGAATTATTTTGGCAGCACTGACGTATATTAGTTACTCGAAGTTAATCTGAAATTTTAGATACCATACGTGTGCAACATTCAGAGCTGTTGACTAGCATACTTTCTGATATATTGGTATTAGGATAAATAAAGAGAATGAGCATTCGTTAGTTGGCAGCCCTGCCTGCTCTGAAGGATAAGCATAGTCGTATCTGTTATAGTACCCCAAAACACAAATAAAATTTTGTTAAAATCCAATTTATAGTATAGAAATTAGCTACACTTAAACAATGGACTTATCC
Organism: Meconema thalassinum; assembly: GCA_946902985.2. Taxonomy (NCBI): domain Eukaryota; kingdom Metazoa; phylum Arthropoda; class Insecta; order Orthoptera; family Tettigoniidae; genus Meconema; species Meconema thalassinum. The sequence continues at coordinate 1,335,147,765 of OX336388.2, forward strand.
GCAGACTTAAAATCATGTTGGCAACACCGTCATATATGCGCTTCTTAAAATGTATATTTGGAATGTTATTATCTCTATGTTCACTAATTTTGGAAGAGTTCGCATGCATAAAGTCTGATAAATCCAACATAGAGCTCAAAAGAGAATTGTGATTTTTCTGCGCAATTACTAGCCCTGAGGTAATTTTCAAATATGCCCGTGAGATATTCAGATATAGATCTTTACTTATACCAAATTTGGTTTCAATAACTGCAGCCGTCTAGGAGGGACAGACAGACATTTGACTGGATCGATGTCATAATTCTTCTTTTTCCTCATTTTTACAAAATGTGAAAAGCAGGCTAAAATAGTACGTAGAATATACGATGGCTACTGTATAACATCCAACCTTAGGTGCTTCGATACTGTGCTGATCAGTACCCTCTGCTCATGGACATATCACATGTGTTGTACCGCAATCATTCGCCATCAGAGTACAAATGGTACAGATTGTAACGTTAAAGCTTGTATACAGGCACAATTCCGGTATAGGCTTGAATAACGTTATTCGCAGCAGCATTCCGTGTTCCGATTGGCTCAGCTGCAAGAAATCAAACATGGAGGAAAGTTGTGGATTGAGAGTAATATTTGCAGTTTATTGGCATTATTAATCCAAATCAGTCATTAAGATGCGTTACGTTGAATACATGAAGAAGCACTGACTGATTGAACGCATTCCTGTCAGTATTTACGATTTAACTGAAATAATTCGACATTTAGCTATACGCATGAAGTTACGTAACTATGAGCTAGGCTACAAAGTGAAAAGTGTACGAGCGCAGTTGGTCACTAGTCGTGGCCGAGTGAGGTGCGTGTGAGCGCGCTGTGTGACCGCATTGGAAGAGTGTACGTTTCCTAATACCGGTGCTTCCGATAGTTCCACGGGTGAACTGACCTTCCGTGTGTCATTCGGACAATACTTTTTCAAGTAGTGTTCCAGATAGGACAACAAAACCAGAAAACCCAGAAAACCCCGCTGAAAATCATGTCCGGATACCAGAGGAAAAACACCGTACGCTGCCAATGGGACAGGCAGAGTTGTCGCGCCACACCAGGAGAAATTCACCGTTGGATTAGCGATACTCTCCGGTTGACTGTCGACCAAGTAGAAACCATCCAGTTAAATGCGCAAGAAAAAACCATGTACATCAAGGTAATCAGCATATCTATATATCAGAAATTGTTAAATAATTTTGCAGATCCTATTAAATTTCAGTATGACTCAGGCGAAATGACTAATGTTAAGCTCTCCCCAGCGGATTCCAATTTTACCACAGTGCGTATATTTAATGTCCCACTTGATGTTCCCCCTGAAATTTTCAAATCCGTCCTGTCGAAATATGGCACTGTGAGTGAAGTCAGGAAAGAACAATGGCCTTCTGCTTATCAGTTCCCGGTGTATAATACGCGCAATCACTATGGAAATCAAACAAGATATCCCCTCCACTGAGACTTTTGGTGGCCATTCTGGCTACATATCTTATAATGGACAGAAACAGACCTGTTTAATTTGCAATGCTAACACACATCTACGTATCAACTGCCCACAGAAAATGATTCCCCTCGGTATAACTCCTACACAACAACGACGTGTCCAATACTCGGAAGTTGTGACACAGCAAACGTCTCATGAACACATGCTTATTGATCAGTCAGCTGGGACAACACCAGCAGTGGCCTCGGATACACACGACGCAGAACTGGTACCTTACACTGACCAGCTCAGCGAGCCACACAGTGCCCCTGTGCTATCGGCAACCTGTATCGCAGCCTTAGAACCAATTATGCCTTCACTACAGGCTGCCACAGAAATTTTGTCTTCACTGCCCCCACCTTCTCTGGTACCTACCGACTCACTTAAGCAGGTTGATCGGGGATCCGAGAACGTATCTAAGAAGATTAAAACAAATGCCTCGATTGCCGTACCAGCCCAGAAGAATCAAACTGGCTCTACAAACGTTCCCGCAGCTGTGAAAAAGAAACAAAATCTTCATTCTACGTCATCTAGGGACCCACGAACGCTCTCAAACACTGACAGCCGGCCTATGAATGACAATCATAAGGAACTATCTCAACCTAATTTGACATAGTGCACCAGGATAATTCTCACCTGTGTCTTCTTTCGAGTCCACCTTACAGTATGTCTAGCACAGCTTTTATACTTCTCTTAATGGCGCAATTTCTCACTGTGGCCACTGTGAATATCAATGTAATAGAATGCCCTCTGAAATTTCAACTGTTGGAGAGATTCCTTCGAGATGCAGACATTGACATTGCCTTCATTCAAGAAGTTGCTATACCGTGTTTACCCATATCTGCCTTCTACAAACAATACATCAATACCGGTAATACGAATAGAGGGACCGGATTCCTCATAAGACATGATATCCCACTCGAAGGTGTGCTATGTCATCCATCAGGACGCATAATATCTGGACACATAAACAATACCACCCTGATAAATGTATATGCCCCATCCGGGTCCAATAAACGTGTGGAACGGAAAATGTTCTTTCAACAGAGTATACTGCCTCATCTGCACGACGTTAAGGAAAAACTTATTCTTGCAGGGGATTTCAATTGTATTCAACGCCCAGAGGATTCCACTAGTCCATACAAAGGTGTCAACCCGGCTCTCAGGACCCTTCTTAACTCCCTACACCTCATTGATGCTGTGGATAGTTTAAGGGTGCCCCTGCCCCATTACACCTTTATAAGTCACAACTCCTCATCACGAATTGACCGCATCTACTTTTCACAGGAACTTATCCAGCCTAGACGATATGAAGTGATACCTGCCAGTTTCACTAACCATCATGCTGTTGTATGTACAATCTCTTACCCCCATCCCAAATTTCACATAGGAAGAGGTTATTGGAAACTGAATTGCTCGCTGTTACTGGAGGAGGAATGCCAAGATATTTTCAGACAACACTGGACTCGATGGGTCCAACAAAAATGCAAATTTCGCGACTGCGCAGACTGGTGGGATATTTTGGTTAAACCAGGGATCCGCCGCGTCTTTAAGAACATATCCTACCAACGAGGTCGGGAAAGACGGGATACAGTTGAATTTTACTATCGAGTTCTTCGCCAGCTCCAGCAAAGATCTGATGCTGGGGAGCGTATATATGACCAGATTCGGGAAGTTAAAACCAAGCTCCTGTCTCTACTGCAACGAACGCTCGCTCATATAAACGTGGCTTTAAAAGATCGTACAGTGCTCCCAGACGAAAGTGCAAGTGTATACCATATCGCCAAAGGACAACGAGAGCGGCAACGTAAATATATCCACCGCCTCCGCACCAGTACTGGAAGTGTCGTCACCTCCCCTGACGCTATACGTAGTGAAATATCACTATTTTATCAACGGTTCTACGCTCAGGCTCCAATTGATCCACAGCAGGTGACCCTATTGCTTTCATCTTGCAGTCCCATCTATCTCCGGACAACAAAACTTGGCTCAGCGCGGATATTACGGATGAAGAGATTCACTCTGTGGTTAAGCACCTCCCAAACAACCGCTCACCTGGCATTGATGGACTGCCATATGAAATGTATAAACACTTCTGGCCTCTCATTGGCAAAGAATTTTGTCATGTCCTGCGTACCATTCTCCAACGTCGTGCTCTTTGTCAATCACATCACGAGGGTACCATAGTCCTCATACCAAAAACATCCTCTCCCATGGCAGTTGGTGACTTCCGACCAGTTACTCTGCTCTGCAGTGATTATAAAGTCCTTACCAAAGTACTTGCATGCCGATTGAAGACTGTTCTACATGATATCATTGGTGATGAACAATGTTGCAGTATTCCTGGAAGAACTCTGTTAACAAACTTAGCGATACTACGGGACCTACACCTAAAAGCCGAAATGCTCCCCACTGAGCCAATGAGTTTTCTCACCTTGGATCTTGATAAAGCTTTCGATCGCATCAGTCATGAATACTTGTACATGGTCTTGCAGCACTTTGAATTTCCTGCAATCCTTATTGACTACATTCGTATGATAAATTGTAATGCTACGTCTCGAGTGCTCGTCAACGGTTTTCTTTCCCCTCTGATTCCAATACAACGATCAGTTAGGCAAGGATGTCCCCTCTCCATGCTACTTTTTGTCATTGGCCTTGAACCGTTCATTCGGACTACCCAGGTGAAGCTACAGGGTTACAAACTGTCCACACATGTTTTTGGCATGTGCGCCTTTGCTGATGACGTATCCATATTGATCCGCAATAATGAAGACATCTCCCACATCGATAGCGTCCTTCAGCTCTACCATATCGCCTCTGGAGCACAATCGAACCCCCAGAAAACTGATTTGCTTCCGCTCAATAATAACTCAGTGATTACCCAACAGCCCTGGTTCCGGATAGTAAATGAGGTGAAATTTCTTGGCATTACCTGGAAGCAATCGCTTCTGGACACGGTGCAAGCAAACTGGACTAAGGTCATTGCCAAAGTTAGGGGAGTGCTGATCCAATTTGGTCAAAGAAACCTCAATATAGTGCAACGGGTCATAGTCCTCAACGTATTTGCGCTCTCTAAAATATGGTATGTCGCACAACTTTTCCCACTTCCCAAAATGTTTGAGAGCCAATTGGCAAAATATACAGGTTGGTTTCTATGGCAAGGATTTTTGTTCCGAGTACAACGGGAACAGTTGTATCTCCCATCCCGGCAAGGCGGGCTAGGGCTAACCGCTCATGGCATGAAATGCCGTGCACTCCTCTGCAAGAACGATATCACCATTCTTTCCCAACATGACACTTTTACGAAAGCGCTATACAAAGATATTCGAAACACAGCCCGTGGTTGTGAGAGAGCTTTGCCGAAGATATTTAGGGACCATCAACAGCACCTTCTGGAAACTGTTCGCCAAATGCCTTCAGGGACTGTTCCAACGACGAAAAGTATTTATAACATGTTGCGGCAAGTGGTACACTCCAAACCGCGAATCGAGGCCACCACCCTCTACGTCCATTGGCCCACTGTTTGGAAAAATTTTGGGGCTATGACCATTTCTTCTGCTGTACACTCCCGGGTTTTTATCTTCCTCAACGATCTCATCCCAACCGCTCTACGGCGATATACCATCCGTCTTGAAGCTTACCCATGGTGTACTATATGTGGTCAAACTGATACGGCGATACACCACTTCACATCATGCACGCGAGTTGCCTCCACGTGGCTGTGGTGTAAGGGAAAAGTATGTCAACTATTAAACGTGCCCACGGATGACCTTGATGACAGGAAGTTGATTCGCTTGTCGGTGACCGCCTTCCCCCAAATTAAACAGACTGCCTTTGTGTGGATTATGGGCCAATATGTACACTTCGTGATGGACAATGATCAACATTTCTCGTTCCTGGATCTCAGGTATCACCTGCAGAAAGAGCGTTGGAAGCTTAGTGAAAGTGGACAATTGTACGATAAATATGGACACTATCTGAATTTTCTTGTGATGAAATAGTATGGTATTTATCATATCTGAAAATTCTGTAATTCTGTAAAAAGCTAATAAAAAAAAGTGCTATAGCTGTAACTTTGTGTCCAATGGATCTCGGGTTCGAGACGCCCATAGGGCCAATTTATTTATTCTTTTTGAATTATTATGTTGCATTCACACTACTTTCCTTGTGAGTTTCCAACTACGATTTATTCCCATGATCTACGGAGATTATGTTTATAATGGTTATTGGTAGGGAAAATTATTCTATTCTATCATTCAAACTTGTACTTCCCCATTCAAAACCATGAATATTTGTACTATTCGTGAAAGTATAATAATATTTTCATACCACAATAATAGTCTATGTTTACTCCACAACATAAACAAATAGGCTACATTTGTTATGTCGGTAGGCCGGGTACTGCTGCGTGTCCCCCCGCACTGCACTCCGAGCCCATGGACTTAAGAAGCTCAGCCCGTTCAGTGCCGTTCTCATCTAATGCGGCCACGTTCTGGCCCATAGCACTGGACTCACAAAGCACTGGATGGGGTGGGCCGATCAGGCAGACTAACCTTCACTACGCGTGCACAACCAAATGCTCTCTTTACACTTCTATTCAGAATTCTTAGCAATACTGGTGTCACTGAGTTAATGGTAGGCTATAGTTCAAACTGGCTAATCTCTATCTGAAATATATCGATAGTTGTTGTTGATTGGTTTAGGGGCTTTACGACATCATGGTCATGTAGCCCCGTGTATTTGTGTGTGTGTTCGTGTGTGTAATTTGTCTGACAACCTGTGTTATCGTGATGGCTCTATTAGTGTGCGCTTTGTAATTCAGATGAGGATTGGAAGGAAGCGGCCGTGGCCTTATGTTAGGTACCAACCCGGCATTTGCCTGGAGTAGAAGTTAAATAACAAATCGGAAATTAAGTACTGTATCGAGTTTAACCGAGTTTTTACAAATAATACTGTCGTCAAACGAATTTAGATAACTATTTGAAGTTATTAGACATTGCACAAAACGAAGTTTTAACTTATAAATTACGTCGTTCTAAATACTGGTTTTATCTTAAAGGTGTGTCACTATTAGTAAATTGTGCCAATGGTAAGAACAATAATACTACTATTAATAACAAGTAGTTCCGTGACGAACTAAAGAGCCTAATTTTCTTTAAATTTAAGTTTCATGCCAATCTATAGAGACCTATCTAAAATAATGACGACATCAAGTTTGTAATACCGTACTAACATTTCTAAGTATTGCATTTTGAAATACGGCTGAAACAGTGTATCCTAATAAAGTAACTTACTACAGTTCGCAGCCCTGGTGACTCTGAAAATATTCATAGTTCCATCTCTTAAGGTATAGAATGCACATACAAAATTTGGTTGAAGTCTAATGGATAATGGAAGTTACATGCTGTTTGATATTGGTTGATTAATGGCCACGTAAAACTAAAAGCTTAACTAAACACGTTAAACACCGAGTCCTTGCTTTATATGAAAAATGTGGCTAAAATTCGTCCATACATTTTTAGCCTACTTTTCACATTTTGCAATAATGAGGAAAAAGTAGACTTATGAGATAGATCCGGGCAAATGTGTGTCTGTCTGTCCTTCTGTCTGTCGGTCTGTCTGTCCATCTGTCTGTCTGCCTGGCTGTGTGTGTGTCCTCCCCTATCAACTACTAAACGGCTGCAGCAATCGAAACAAATTTTGGTAGGAGCAAAGATATATACCTGAATAACTCAATGCTGTATTTGAAAATGATGTCAGTGCTACCAACTGCTGAAAAATCGGAATTGAAATTTGGGTTGAATTCCAATTGATAGTGTAGAAGTTATATGCATTTAAAAATTGGACCTATTAGCCAGCGTAGATTCATTTTGGCAACACTGCCATGCATGGCCTCCTGGAAATTAAACTCAAATATTATTATCTATATGTGTGCCAATTTTGGAATAGCTCCCTTGCATACCTTCCAAACATTTGAGCTCAAATTCAATTGCGGTTTTTCAGAAGTTGGTAGTACTGACATGATTTTCAAATATGGGCTTGATATATTCAGGTATAGATCGTTACTCATACCAAATTGGGATTCGATTGCTGCAGCCGTTTAGGAGACACGTATAGACAGACAGACAGACAGACAGATGGACAGACAGACCGACAGACATTTGCCCGGATCGATCTCATACGTCTAATTTTAGCTCATTTTTGCAAAACGTGAAAAGTAGGTTAACAAGGAGTTCCGTGACTATAATAATAATAATATCGTATGGCCTCGGTGCCAGGTGCAAGCTTTGTAATTTGACACCCAGAGGGTAGCTTGCATGTCGAATTTCGTTGTTCCTTGAATCACTATGAAAGTCTAGGAGGTTAGACATCTAAGCTCCTTGAACACTATAGCGCTTTCTAGTAGAGAAATGAGGAACTTTGTGTGGGCGGAAACTCCCGAGATTAATTTTGCCATTATGAACACGGCCTACTGAATTCAAATGGGTTCTTTGACATGCCAACATCGTATGACATGCGTGTCGTATTTTTGCCACCTTTCAAAAATCACTTACCACGGCCAGGAGCGAACCTGCAATCTTGGGTTTAGTAGATCCACTCACCCACCGTGTCAAGCTAGTTCCGAGACGAACTTTTTCTTAAAACTTAAAATTCATGCCAATGATTAATCTATATGGATCTATCTAGAATAATGACGAAATTAAGTTGGTAATATAGAAATTTGAAATTAGTTCGAAATACTTTATTCCTGGCATAATGTAGCCTAAGAGAGCACTACAGTTAACAGCCCTGGTGACTGAATATATTCTTAGTTCCATCTCTTAAGGTACAGAGTATAAAATTTGGTTTAAGTCAAATGGATAGCACAGACGTACATGCAGTTAAATATTGGACCTAACAGCGTGCGTAAAATCATGTTGGCAACAATTTCATGCATGTATTGGTCAGAAATAATCTGAAATAATACGATCTATTGTTCTGCCAAGTTTGAATGAAATCCCTTAGTTAGTATATAAGTTACATGCATTTTAAAATTATACCTATCGGCAGGCTTAGAATCATGTTGGCAGCACTGACGTAAATTAGTTACTCCAAGTTAATCTAGAATGCCAGGTACTATACGTGTGCAATGCTTAGAGCTATTGGCTTGCATACTTTCCGATATATTGATATTAGGGTAACAAAAATAGAGACAGCATTTATTAACAGTTGCCAGCCCTGGTTGCTCTTAAGAATACGCATAGTCATATCTATTATAGTACACATAGCACATACGAAATTTGGTTGAAATCCAAATGATAGTATAGAAGTTACATGTATTTAAATTTGGACCTCTCAGCAGGCTTAGAGTAATGTTGGTAGCACTGCAAATACATATAGAATGTCAGGTACTACACATGTGCATAGTTTAAAGCTGTCGGCTTGCATACTTCCTGATATATTGGTATTTGAATAAAAGAAATTGAGAGCATTTACGTGGACTGTTTTTTAAGTAAGGGCTGTTTTTTTAAGCCGTAGTTAGTGCGCTCGCCGCAACAACTGGCATCCTTTGCGAACAAGCAGGCGTCAGTTGCAGCTGTGTAGCTAACCTGTACGCTGAACTGTGCATCTTAACAATATTCAAGAATATTGATTCGCCCGCCGCGTGAGAGGTACGATCTGAGATACGTCTTTTGAGTGCAAGAAACATGTCGGGTGCAGACATTCATCGTCAGTTTTGTAAGGTGAATGGTGATAATGCAATGACGGATGGTAAAGTGCGAAAATGGGTGCGCGAGCTCAAAAGTGGCCGTGAAAATATATATGACGATGGACGCTCAGGTCTGTGATCATAGATGACATGGTGATTGCAATTGTCACGAAACTTCACGAGGACCGAATATTCATGATAACCCCTCTATCAATGGATTTTCCTTAAGTGTGAATTCGTGGTTGTCAGAGCAGGCGGCAAACTTTTATGCAGAGGGATTTTAAAACTTAGTTTTAAGGTATGACAAGTGCCTAAATAAACAAGGCAACTATGTAGGAAAATAGAGGAAGGTATGTAAAACCTAACAAGATGTTCAGTAAAAAACATATAGCCTACTTTCTCCTAAATGCATGGGTATTGTTATAACTCTTTGTCCTTTTCAAGGAGTATAATTGAATGTTGGTTGTAGGAGCTTGTTGAAATACAACGTACAATACGGATATTAAACATGAATATGTGGTGCCCTTCGCTAGTGCTAACTCTGTAAAAAAAAACACATTCAATTCGGTTTCACCGTGTTTGAATTGATATGGGGAATCGATTTGCACACTTACATGGCCACTATCTGCAAACTATAAGGCTGATAACCTTATAGTTCAGTCAAAAGATGCTTCCCACAAAAAGGTATGTTGTTGTAAAATTTGGTAGAGATCAAATGATTAGGTTGGTCGTAATTTGATTTAAGCTTTTAACATTTGGCTCGCTGCCATTCCGTTTCCGTCAATATGGCGGCGATATAGCACATGACAGTGAGGTGCCCTTTGCTAATGCTACCTCTGTACCAAATTTCGTTCAATTCGGTTTTACCGTGTTTGAATTGATAGGGGGAATCGATTTGCACACATACATGGCCGCCATATGCCAACTATTGGACTGATGACCTTGTAGCTTGGTCAAAGAACGCTTCTCACATAAAGGTATATTGTTGCAAAATTTGGTAGAGATCAAATGATAAGGTTGGTCGTAATTTGATTTAAGTTTTTACTTTTGGGTGGCCACCATTGCGTTTCCGTCAAGATGGCGGCGATTTAAAATATGATACTGAGGTGCTCTTTGCTTGTGCTACCTCTGTACCAAATTTCGTTTAATTCGGTTTCACCGTGTTTGAAAATTTAGGGGGAATCGAATTGCACACATACATGGCCGCCATCCGCAAATTATTGGGCTGATGGCCATGTAGTTTGCTCAAAAGGTTCTTCATACATAACGATATAATGTTGAAAAGTTCCGTAGGGATCGGATGATTAGGTTGGGCGTAATTATTTAAGCTTTTGACATTTGGGTGGCCGCCATTACGTTTTCGTCAAGATTAGGGAAACTAAAGAGGGTTGATGGAAAGGGGCGACTGTCAACCCGCGCCAACACCAGGAATGCCCCCACTTCTGCTATCGTCGCGTCTCTGGGTCGTCAAGCCAACTCAATTTTAGTCAGTGGCCATGTGGATGGAGAACCCAGAGACCTACTGCTGGACACAGGGGCCACAGGCGGCGATATAAAACATGACACTGAGATGTCCTTTACTAGTGCTACCTCGGTACCAAATTTTGTTCAATTCGGTTTCACCGTATTTGAATTGATAGGGGGAATCGATTTGCACACATACATGGCTGCCATCCGTAAAATATTGTGTTAATGATCATGTAGTTTGGTCAAAATAAGCGTCCTACATAAAGGTATGTTGTTGCAAAATTTGGTAGAGATCGGATGATTAGGTTAGTCGTAATTTGATTTAAGCTTTGTAAATTTGGGTGGCCGCTATTATGTATCCGTCAAGATGGCGGCGATATAAAACATGACACTGAGGTGCCCTTTGCTAGTTCTACCTCTGTGTCAAATTTCGTTGAAATCGGTTTCACCGTTTTCGAATTGATAGGGGGAGGGGGACAGACATTCAGAGTACACACACACACACACACACTCACACACACTCACACACACACACCCACACAGACATATAATTTTTGGCCCTGTGTAGATCTCATAAGTCTACTTTCATTTTTTGCAAAAATCGAAAGTAGGCTAAAAGTAAATCTCGTTTCAAAATAAAATGTTCGGTTAATTTTACTAAAGAAACGGCCCTTACTTAAAAAAATACAGTCAGGCTGAAAGACTAGACTTTATATCATTTCAAATGACGCATGCTACAAATGCTACACAAGGTTAGAAAGGCTAATGAGGGCTTCTCGCTTCGCTCGAAGCCCCAGGACTCTCTCAACAGTCTCCATTGCCCATTAACTTAGGCTTCCCGCGCGGGCACCTCTTTAAGGGTCACCCTGTATTTGAATTGAATCTAACATACTGTACACCTCGTTAAGTGTCACGCTGTATTTTGCTCTGACGTCCTGCACACCTCTTTAGGAGACACCCTGTATTCTTATCTGGCATCTTGTATATCTATTTAGAAGTCACCCTGTATTCTTGTGTGACATCTTGTACTCCTCTTTAGGAGTCACCCTGTATTCTTGTCTGACATTTTGTACACCTCTTTAGGAGTCACCCTGTATTCTCGTCTGACATCTTGTGTACTTCTTTAGGAGTCACCCTGTATGCTTCCCTGCCATCTTGTACACCTCTTTATGAGTCACCCTGTATTCTTATCTGGCATCTTGTATATCTCTTTAGGAATCACCCTGTATTCTTATCTGGCATCTTGTACACCTCTTTAGGAGTCGCCCTGTATTCTTATATGACGTCTTGTATATCTCTTTAGGTGTCACCCTGTATTCTTGTGTGACATATTGTACACCTCTTTAGGAGTCACCCTGTATTCCTGTCTGACACCGTGTACACCTCTTTAGGAGTCACTCAGTATTCGTATCTGGCATCTTGTACACCTCCTTAGGAGTCACCCTGTATTCTTATCTGGCATCTTGTATATCTCTTTAGGAGCCACCCTGTATTCTTGTCTGACATCTTGTACACCTCGTTAAGGGTCACTCTGTAATCTTATACGATATCGTGTACATCTCTTTAGGAGTCACCCTGTATTCCTGTCTGACATCTTGCACACCTCTTTAGGAGTCACCCTGTTTTCCTGTCTGACGTCACGTACTCGCCGTCTCCCAGGAGTAAACTCGGACTCGGTGCATATGCACTGAACAACATGATGACTTCTTACACGCCGTAACCGTAACCGTAACGCATAACGTTAGACCCAAGCATAACGACGAAATCGACAAGATCATTTGAAATGATAAAAACAGCCCTCTTAAGAATACGCTCAGTCATATCTGTTTATGTACACATAGCACCTACTAAATTTGGTTGAATTCCAATTGACAGTGTGGAAGTTATATGCATTAAAAATTGGATATATCAGCAGGCTTATAATCATTTTGGCAACACTGCCATGTATGACCTCCTGGAAATTAAACTAAAATAGTATTATCTATACGTGTACCAATTTTTAAATAGCTACCGTACTGTTCATACCTTCCATGATATCCAACATGGAGCTCAAATTTCAATTGCGATTTTCCAGCAGTATGTAGCACTGACATCATTTTCTAATACGGCACTGAGTTACTCAATTACAGATCTTTACTCCTATGAAATTTCGTTTCGATTGCTGCAGCCTTTTAGGACTTGATAGGGGGGGGAGACACACACACAGACAGACAGACAGACAGAAGGACAACCACACCGACAGACAGAAGGACAGACAGACACACATTTGCCCGGATCTATCTCATAAGTCTACTTTTTCCTCATTATTGCAAAATGTGAAAAGTAGGCTAAAAATGTATGGACGAATTTTAGCCACATTTCTCATCTAATGCAAGGACTCGGTGTTTAACGTGTTTAGTTAAGCTTTTAGTTTTACGTGGCCGTTAATCAACCAATATCAAACAGCATGTAACTTCCATTATCCATTAGACTTCAACCAAATTTTGTTATGTGCATTCTATACCTTAAGAGATGGAACTATGAATATTTTCAGAGTCACCAGGGCTGCGAACTGTAGTAAGTTACTTTATTAGGATACACTGTTTCAGCCGTATTTCAAAATGCAATACTTAGAAATGTAAGTTTGGTATTACAAACTTGATGTCGTCATTATTTTAGATAGGTCTCTATAGATTGGCATGAATCTTAAATTTAAAGAAAAGTAGGCTCTTTAGTTCGTCACGGAACTACTTGTTATTAATAGTAGTATTATTGTTCTTACCATTGGCACAATTTACTAATAGTGACACACCTTTAAGATAAAACCAGTATTTAGAACGACGTAATGTATAAGTTAAAACTTCGTTTTTTGCAATGTCTAATAACTTCAAATAGTTATCTAAATTCGTTTGACGACAGTAATATTCGTAAAAACTCGGTTAAACTCGATAAAGTACTTAATTTCCGATTTGTTATTTAACTTCTACTCCAGGCAAATGCCGGGATGGTACCTAACATAAGGCCACGGCCGCTTCCTTCCAATCCTCATCTGAATTACAAAGCGCACACTAATAGAGCCATCACGATAACACAGGTTATCAGACAAATTACACACACGAACACACACACAAATACACGGGGCTACATGACCATGATGTCGCAAAGCCCCTAAACCAATCAACAACAACTATCGATGTATTTCAGATAGAGATTAGCAAGTTTGAACTATAGCCTACCATTAACTCAGTGACACCAGTATTGCTAAAAATTCTGAATAGAAGTGTAAAGAGAGCTTTTGGTTGTGCACGCGGGGTGAAGGTTAGTCTGCCTGATCGGCCCACCCCGTCCAGTGCTTTGTGAGTCCAGTGCTATGGGCCAGAACGCGGCCGCATTAGATGAGAACGGCACTGAACGGGCTGAGCTTCTAAAGTCCATGGGCTCGGAGTGCAGTGCGGGGGGACACGCAGCAGTACCCGGCCTACCGACATAACAAATGTAGCCTATTTGTTTATGTTGTGGAGTAAACATAGACTATTATTGTGGTATGAAAATATTATTATACTTTCACGAATAGTACAAATATTCATAGTTTTGAATGGGGAAGTACAAGTTTGAATGATAGAATAGAATAATTTTCCCTACCAATACCCATTATAAACATAATCTCCGTAGATCATGCGAATAAATCGTAGTTGGAAACTCACAAGGAAAGTAGTGTGAATGCAACATAATAATTCAAAAAGAATAAATAAATTGGCCCTACGGCGTCTCGAACCCGAGATCCATTGGACACTAAGTTACAGCTATAGCACTCGTACACTTTTCACTTTGTAGCCTAGCTCATAGTTACGTAACTTCATGCGTATAGCTAAATGTCGAAATATTTCAGTTAAATCGTAAATACTGACAGGAATGCGTTCAATCAGTCAGTGCCCCTTCATGTATTCAACGTAACGCATCTTAATGACTGATTTGGATTAATAATGCCAATAAACTGCAAATATTACTCTCAATCCACATCTTTCCTCCATGCCTGATTTCTTGCACCTGAGCGAATCGGAACACGGAATGCTGCTGCGAATAACGTTATTCAAGCCTATACCGGAATTGTGCCTGTATACAAGCTTTAACGTTACAATCTGTACCATTTGTACTCTGATGGCCAATGATTGCGGTACAACACATGTGATATGTCCATAAGCAGAGGGTACTGATCAGCACAGTATCGAAGCACCTAAGGTTGGATGTTATACAGTAGCCATCGTATATTCTACGTACTATTTTAGCCTGCTTTTCACATTTTGTAAAAATGAGGAAAAAGTAGAATTATGACATCAATCCAGGCAAATGTCTGTCTGTCCCTCCTAGACGGCTGCAGTTATTGAAACCAAATTTGGTATAAGTAAAGACCTGTATTTGAATATCTCACGGGCATTATTGAAAATTATTTCAGTGCTAGTAACTGCTGAGAATTCACAATTCACTTTTGAGATCTATGTTGGATTTATCAGACGTTATGCATGCGAACTCTTCCAAAATTAGTACACATAGAGATAATAACATTCCATATATATATATATTTTAAGAAGCGCATATATGACAGTGTTGCCAACATGATTTTAAGCCTGCGGATAAGTTCAATGTTTAAGTGTATCTAACTTCTATACTATCAATTGGATTTTAACCAAATTTCGTATATGCTTTTGAGTACTATAACAGATATGAGTATGCCTATACTTGAGAGCCAGGAGGGCCGCCAACTGCTAATGAATGGTCATTCTCTTTCTTTATCCTAATAGCAATATATCAGAATGTATGCTAGCCAACATCTCTGAATGTTACACACGTATGGTACCTAAAATTTCAGATTAATTTCGAGTAACTAATGTGCGTCATTGCTGCCAACATAATTCTAAGCCTGCTGAAAATGCATGTAAAGTCTATACCAACAAATGGATGTAATCCTAAATTGGCACTTTAAAATATAGTATTATTTCAGATTAAGTCGCCTCCGTAGCGTAGCGGTCAGCACGGTTAGCTGCCACCCCGGAGGTCCTGGGTTCGATTCCCGGCTCTGCCACGAAATTTGAAAAGTGGTATGAGGAATGGAACGGGGTCTACTCAGCCTCGGGTGTTCCAAATGAGTAGAGGGGGTTCGATTCCCACCTCAGCCATCCTCGAAGTGGTTTTCCGCGATTTCCCACTTCGTCTTCAGGCTAATGCCGGGATGTTACCTTCTTCAAGGCCACGGCCGCCTCCTTCCCTCTTCCTTGCCTATCCATCCTGACCATCCATTACCTTCCCTCATGAGGCCCCTGTTCGCTTTGCAGGTGAGGCCACCTGGGCGAGGTGCCAATCACACCTCACCAGTTGTATCCACTCCGATTAGATGTTCCCAGCTCTAGGACACTGCCCGCAGAGGCGGTAGAGGTGAGTTCCCTCGCTGAGTCCGTGGGTTCCACCAACCTGGAGGGTAAACGACTAAGAGAAGGGAAGAGAAGAGAAGATATTATTTCAGATTAATTCTGATCACACGTGCATGACCTTGTTGCCAATATGATTTTATACGCACTGATAGTTCCAATATTTCACAACATGCAACGTCCATACTATCCATTGGATTTCAACCAAATGTTGTAGGTGCATTCTGTACCTTAGGAGATGGAACTAAGGATGTATTCAGTCACCTAGGCTGCCAACTGTAGTGCTGTATTGGAATACTTTATATTCCTATATAATTAGAAATGTTAGTATTACCAACTAAATTTCGTCATTATTCTAGATAGGTCTATATAGTTTAATCTTTGGCATGAATCTTAAATATAAAGAAAAGTATGCTCTTTAGATCGTCACAAAACTATTTCTCCTTATTGTTAATATTATTATTTATTGTGGAGTAAACATAGACTATTATTGTGGTATGAAAATATTATTATACTTTCACGAATAGTACAAATATTCATGCTTTTGTATGGGGAAGTACAAATTTGAATGATAGAATATAATAATTTTCCCTACCAATATCCATTATTAGCATTATCTCCGTAGATCATGCGAATAAATCGTAGTTGGAAACTCACAAGAAAAGTAGTGTGAATGCAACAAAATAATTCAAAAAGAATACAAATTTTGGCACTGGAGCGTCTCAAACCCGAGATCCATTGGACACTAAGTTACAGCTATAGCACTCGTACACTTTTCACTTACCAGCCTAGCTCATAGTTACGTAACTTCATGCGTATAGCTAAATGTCGAATTATTTCAGTTAAATCGTAAATACTGACAGGACACAGGAATGCGTTCAATCAGTCAGTGCTTCTTTATGTATTCAACGCAACGCCTCTTAATGACTGATTTGGATTAATAATGCCAATAAACTGCAAATATTACTCTAAATCCACAACTTTCCTCCATGTTTGATTTCTTGCAGCTGAGCCAATCGGGACACGGAATGCTGCTGCGAATAACGTTATTCGAGCCTATACCGGAATTGTGCCTGTATACAAGCTTTAACGTTACAATCTGTACCATTTGTACTCTGATGGCCAATGATTGCGGTACAACACATGTGATATGTCCATAAGCAGAGGGTACTGATCAGCACAGTATCGAAGCACCTAAGGTTGGATGTTTTACAGTAGCTATCGTATATTCTACGTATTTTTTTAGCCTCCTTTTCACATTTTGTAAAAATGTGGAAAAAATAGATGTATGACATCGATCCAGTCAAATGTCTGTCTGTCCCTCCTAGACGGCTGCAGTTATTGAAACCAAATTTGGTATAAGTAAAGACCTGTATTTGAATATCTCACGGGCATTATTGAAAATTATTTCAGTTCTAGTAACTGCTGAAAATTCACAATTCACTTTTGAGATCTATGTTGGATTTATCAGACGTTATGCATGCGAACTCTTCCAAAATTAGTACACATAGAGATAATAACATTCCATATATATATATATTAAGAAGCGCATGTATGACAGTGTTGCCAACATGATTTTAAGCCTGCGGATAAGTCCAATGTTTAAGTGTATCTAACTTCTATACTATCAATTGGATTTTAACCAAATTTCGGATGTGCTTTTGTGTACTATAACAGATATGAGTATGCTTATTTGAGAGCCAGCAGGGCCGCCAACTGCTAATGAATGGTCATTCTCTTTCTTTATCCTAATAGCAATATATCAGAATGTATCTGAATGTTACACACGTATGCTACATAAAATTTCAGATTAATTTCGAGTAACTAATGTGCGTCAGTGCTGCCAACATAATTCTAAGCCTGCTGAAAATGCATGTAACTTCTATACCAGCAAATGGATGTTATCCAAAATTGGCACCATAAAATATAGTATTATTTCAGATTAATTCTGAGCACAAGTGCATGACCTTGTTGCCAATATGATTTTACATACACTGATAGATCCAATATTTCACAACATGCAACGTCCATACTATCCATTGGACTTCAAGGAAGGAAGGAAGGAAGGAAGCTTGTAGTTTAACGTGACCGTTAATCTGTAGATCATGAGCCACGGGACCTCCTTTTTACGTGGAATCCGAACCACAGGACATGGCATTTCACTTCGAAAATCTCACATGCATTGACCGGGAATCGAACCCGGACCGCCTTGGTGAGTGGCATACAGCTAGACCGCTGAGCCACCACGCCCCCCCCCCCCCTTGGACTTCAACCGAATGTTATATATGCATTATGTACCTTAAGAGATGGAACTAAGGATATATTCAGAGTCACCTAGGCTACCAACTGTAGTGCCGTATTAGAATATTTCAGGTATATTCCAATCTAATTAGAAATGTTAGTAGGCCTATTACCTACTAAATTTCGTAATGGGAAAAGGCACCTACTTTATTATTGCAATGTGCTAAAATATTTTATATAACCCTTCTTTGTATAATGTGACTAATCCCACACAACGTCGCTCTTTCTACATCACATTTAGTAACAATAACGTTATGGCCCTCTGTTCGAGCTGTTTCCTTAATAACGTTCTTGACGGAATATACACAATTTCTTGTCATAAAGATTGGATTTGATTAATAATAAACAAGAAATGGGAATACCATTAATTTGTAGAACGCAATTTTAGCTGTCTTTTTAACAACGTTATCGTCGGTAGCACTCACAATTTTGTTCCTTAAAGATTGGGTAAGACAAATAACGAAAACCGGCGAATAACGTTTTTATGAGGAACTTCCTTTACCCGCCTTTCGAATAACGTTATTGTCAGCAGTTCGTTCAATTTCGTTCTTTGACATCAGGTTGAACTAATAACGAAATGATGCCAATAACGTTATTCAGTTATTCACTATGTGAGCCACCCTCCCAATAACGTTATTGGTAGGGACCGGAATAATAGCGTTCTTCAATTCGGTTACTGAATATAACGTTATTGTGATAGTATATGATAAATACGGTATTCTTGTCGAAACGAAGTAATTCGTTCTGTAACGCATTTACCTATGCACTCATGGAGTTTTCCGGTACATTCCCTAATTACGTTACGTTATGGTTACGGTTAAGTTATCTAGCCCTGAGAACTTCAACAGGCATTTGAGAGCGTTTGATGTTTAGATAACTTAATATTGCAATCGAAGTCCGTAGTCTGGGTGGCTCATGGGTAACAATTCGGACCCCGGAATGAATTGTTGCATAGTCAAAAGAGTTTGAATCCCACCTCAAACACGAATTTTTATTTCCCAATTATTTTTTCTGGCTATTGGTAATACATTGTCTTAACATATTTACAATTTATTATTCCCGTAAAGTATGGAATTCTCCACGATTTACGTTGTCACCTATATATTTAAACACAAGGCGTTTTCTTTTGTAAATCGCCAACAACTCACCAAAACGCCGTTTGAATATTCGCAATCAGTTCCAGTAACTGACAACAGATGGCAGTACCTCACCCATATAGTTCCAGTAACTGACAACAGAAGGCAGCAGCATTGCATCGTTATATTTAAAACACAAGACATGGCGCGTTTTCACGTGATAGTTATTTATTAGAATTATAAAGGAGGGGAATATTTTCTATGGTGTTTCTACGATATGTATAATGGAATAGAGTTATAAAAGAAGGGAAATGTTGAAGAACATTAACTGACAGTTGAATGTGTATGTTGTTTATGTACGGTACCTTAATATTTCATTTTCTTCCCAATGCTTCGGTGGTCAAGTTGGTAGCGTCCTAGACTAAAAGTTATAATTATGCATCGTCGATATACTCTTAAATTATTAAAAAAAAGTAGTTTTCCAGGCACTCGCGCGTGTCCACAATTGCTTTCGCCATGAGAGGCACTTGGCAAACATAATTCGTTTGAAGGGCTCCGACATCGTAGTCACTCAGCCCCGTGTACTTTGGTGTGTATGTGTAAACTTTTCTCTGATAACCTGTGTTATTGTGATGGATGCATTAATATGTGTATTTGTAATTAAGGTGGGGCATGGCAAGCAGACGGCCGAGACCTTAAGTCAGGAACCATCCCGGTATTTGCCTTGAGTGGAAGTGGGAAACCACGGAAAACCACATCCAAGATTGTTGAGGTGGGAATCGAACCTTCCTCTTCTTTATACCTCATGAGACTGAGTGTGCCCCGTTTTTGCCCTCAGACCAGAATTACATTTCTTGGCAGAGTAGGGAATGTAACCCGGGATCCGGGGCGATAGCCAAGAATGGGTGGGCTTCCATGTGTTAATACGATTTTTGACATGCACGGGACATAGAATTCTAAAACTGCCTCCATTAGGGTGACTGCCGAAGTGAGTATTGAGTATAGGCCTATGCTCATTCCAGTAGTTGGCGAAGTGATTCTATGTTCCCCTGTAAAATGTACTGCCATAACCTATAACAGGTGATGGAAATTGCTGATTTAGAGCAGTTTGCAGTTTCGTACTGTTTATATCAAAATGAAGAACGTCATTCTGAGCTACGTTTTCAAGCTATTGTAAAAGTTTCGCAGGCAGGAACAATTATAAGGATTTTATTATAAGCGATCAGTCTCATCGCATTCTCCTCAGCAACCAACTTGAGTATGAAAGTCTCTGGACGGTGAATACACTGGTCATGTAGAACTTCATTGTATAAGACATTTTTGTTTAATGATTATTTGTTTAGAGTAATTAGTCTAACTACGCTGTTGATTTCAGCAATGGAAGTATTATTTGCCATTTAATATTTAGCGGCTCCGTTGATGCAGGACACTATAGTGTTATCGATTAATACGAAGCCACTTTTAAAATCCAATATAAACAGACCATTTCAGAAACAATTCCAGATATTATGCAGTACTGTAAGGTCCTTGACGATCAAATGTAAACATTGTTCTACATTGTATTTCTCTTGCGTAAAATCTACGCGTGATTACTTTGGCCTTACTGTTGTGATGGTAAAATTGATCTGCTGGAATATAAAATATTTGACTGGCTGCAACAATGTAATGATATTATTGGGTTGGTGCATAAGTCCGTAGCGTTTTCCATAAGTTTATCCACATCAAGTTTAAAAGTTTATTAAACACATCAGATACACATAGAAGCGAAATTAATTATCTGTAACATACTCTCCTTCACTATCTACAACAGTCCGCCAACGCTATGGTAATTTTTAGATTCAGCGCCTGTAGAAATCACGTGGTTTTGAGTTGAAGAATTCATCAAGCCATGTTCGGAGCGCATTTCATCCGGAAAGGAAGTGCCTTGAAGGTTGTTCGATAGAGAGCGGAAAGGGCGGAAATCTGTGGGCGCAAGATCGGGCGAATAAGGTGCGTGTGGAATGATTTCCCAGTCCAACTCCTGTATAGAGTTTTTTGACAGGTTAACAGAGTGCGGCGGACGTTGTCATGGAGGAGCATCACTTCACGCAGTCTTGCTGGTTGTTTTTCTTGGAATGTATCTGCAAGACATCTCAGTTGTTGGCAATAAATGTCAGCAGTGATGGTTACACATCGGGGAAGCAATTCGTAGTAGAGCACGTCGTCGGTGTTCCACCAGATGCATAACATTATCTGTAGTGGATGCGCGCAGGTCTTTGTACGGGAAGTTGCTTGTTTGTTTGGGCTTAATCATTCCTTTCTTCTCCTTATGTTATCGTAAAGATACCATTTCTCGTCACCAGTAGAGATACATGATAGGAATGGTCAATGTTGTTCACGAGCCAATCGATAACGATCAAGCAGAGATGCACATATGGCCCAAGCCTTGCATATGGTCACCCGCTGAATTTGGGATTTTGGCTTAGAGCATGCGGTACCCATACACCGGATTTTTGAACCTTACCCATTGAATGGAAATGTTGCACAATGGTGGAATGATCACAGTTCATCACATTTGCCAGTTCGAGTGTACACTGACGTGTATCATTGTGAATTACTGCGCTTAAACGATCTTCATCCAAATTCTGACGGTCTTCCTGAACGTGGGGAGTCACTAAGGTCAAAACGACCCAACTTAAAACGAGAAATCCACTTTCTTGCCTTGCTCTCTCCAATAGCATTGTCCCTAAACACGGCGCAAATGTTTCTGGCACCTCCGCTGCTTTCGTCCCTCTATTGAATTCAAAGAGAAGAATATGTCGGAAATGTTCCAATTTCTCCACTTGGCACTCCATTTTCTAACGTCCACGGTTCCACAAAATCAGCAAATGACAAAACTTCAATACGGAAACTTAAGAACAAACATTGAACTGCAAAGCAACAACGACAAATGATAAATAAAACCATAGCAACCGGAATACCAACAAGCCAAACAAACACGCTACGGACTTATGCACCAACCTAATAATTTAAAAGTCATTGAACTTATATCCAGTAGTTCAAACACATACATCAGCGTTAACAGATTAGATACTGACGATGAAAGCCAGCTACTTCATTTCCCTAATATAGAATTCTTCAATTCGTTGGAATTAAGTGATTCGCCTCCACATACTTCGAACGTTTGAGCCATAGTTATGGTCCTTATTAATCTGTTCGTTTCTCAAGGACTCCTATATGGAAACATATTAATTGTAAGAAATTGCTTGGATTCGGATATAATAGGTGCAGTAATATTAAGCAGAGAGCTCAAATCCTACGACTTGATTTATTACCTTCCGATAAAACACTTAAATACATGTACAGTACATTTCCTTTTAATAGGCAACAATTTCCTATTCGCTCGGCATGCTTTATCACAATCAATAAAGCTCAAGGAGAAACTCAGGAACGTATTGGTCTATTTACCTCATCACGTTTTCAGTCATGACCAGCATTATGTTGCAATGTTTAGAGTGCTATCTTTTGACGCCCTTTAAGTTGTAATAGTGCCAAAAAGTAATCGTACAAAGAATGCAACTTATATAAGAAGCTTTTTCAGTAAATATTTTTGCCATTGTCCGTCATGTTTTGACGGGTTTCAACTAGTAATTTTATTAAGTCAGTTGTTAATTTATTTTAGGGGATTGGAACACCTTGGTCATCAGCCCCGTGTAGTTGGGTGTGTGTTGAACTTGTCTGGTAACCTGTGCATTTATAGTTGACTCTAGTAGTGGATGTAACTTTATTAGGGACAGGGATGGGGTAGGTGCCCTGTGACGTGAAGTAAGGCACTATTCCGTCATTTGCCTCGAGTGAGAGTGGAATATCCCGGGGAAATACCACACGTGGGATAGACACTGTCACTGCTTGGATTCTAACCTGCGATCCCTGGACTTGCTGCACCTGCCCTCGTAGCCGTGGTGCATGATTTAACGAGCACGATCACACAGCGGGACAATATACAGTATATATATTTTTTGGAGATACATGGACTAATGCTAGTATTAATGTAGAACCGTATAAGGGCCTTTATGTCCAAGGCTAAAGAAACAGCCCCGCTATACATTCAACATGGCAAGCATTTAGTGCGCAGCCGCCATCTTGAGTGTATTAGACTTAAATATCGATAGTCCACTATGTATTGATTATATTTACCGTTGCCTACGCTATATACAAGGCAGGGCTGGCATGCGAAATTAAATTCATGGCTGTGGGGACGAAAATAATTTAATTTCGCCGTAAGCGCGATATTCGGGAGCGAAATGATAATGATTGTCGGCGCGTAATTAAATCAAAGCGAAACTTAATTCGAAGCGAAATTAATTTCGTTCCAGACTTTTAATTTCGCTCCCGGCGCGAAATTAATTTAGTTCCAGACTTATAATTTCGCTCCCGGCGCGAAATTAATTTCGTTCCACACTTTTAATTTCGCTTCCGGCGCGAAATTAATTTTGTTCCACACTTTTAATTTCGCTCCAGGCGCGATATTAATTTCGTTCCAGACTTATAATTTCGCTCCCGGCGCGAAATTAATTTCATTCCATACTTTTAATTTCGCTCCAGGCGCGATATTAATTTCGTTCCAGACTTATAATTTCGCTCCCGGCACGAAATTTATTTAGTTCCAGACTTATAATTTCGCTCCCGGCGCGAAATAAAATTCGTTATAGACTTTTAATTTCGCTCCCGGGGCGAAATAAAATTCCCAAACGGCATTAAGTTTCGCTCTCCGACGTGTATTTAAAATGCATGAAACATTTAATTTCGTTGTTGAAATTAAAATACAGTATATTCGTTTCGAGAGTTAAATAATGTTCTGTACGATGTTCAAAGTCCTGACGTCTGTCTGTTAGGTAGTCAGCCCGAAGGCTGGTTGGATCCTCAAAAAGTACCGCCGGTAGGTTATGTGGGTAGATACCCACAAAAACTCAAGGCAGCGCTATAGTGAGGCGTACTAGACAAGATGGGGGGTGAGGTAGTTTGCCATTGCTTTCCTCACTGAGTCAGAACAGCAGTACTAACCCTATGAGTAGAACCCTTCACAGCATCCTCAGGCACTGACTGCCCCGAATTTCATTACTAAGCACCACCCATACCTCAGTAGCTTCCATATAATCACAGCCATGTGTAAGACTGAGACATCGGTGAAAAGCCACATTTTACTCTAGCCCGTGCCAACAGTCAAATGCAAATGAGTCGTCAAGTTACAAAACTCGTTTAATCAACTTGTGAATAAGGATCATTTTCATGAGAAACGTTTCTCTGGACGTTGCCTCACGTATCTTTTGTGTTTGTTGTTTTCTACTTTTGGTTGGTGTTTTTGTGTTTGCTTTGTGCTTTTGCTTTTGAATTTGACTTATTGCTTTTCTTTCTTGGTTTTGTGTTTGTGCTCTGCTTTTGCTTTTTTGAATTTTGCTTTATATTATTTGTTTTTTGTTTTCTGCTTTTGCTTTTGTTTTTGAATTTTGCTTTTTGCTTCGTATTTTTTGTTTTTGTTTTGTGTTTGTTTTCTGCTTTTGCTTTTATGAATTTTGCTTTTTGCTTTATGTTTCTTGTTTTCTGATTTTCCTTTTTTTGTTCTGCTTTTGCTTTCTGCTTCGTCTTTTTTTGTTTTGGTTTTGTGTTTGTTTTCTGCTTTTGCTGTTTTTGAATTTTGCTTTTTGGTTTGTGTTTCTTTTTTATTCTGCTTTTGCTTTTGTGTTTGAATTTAGCATTTTACTTCGTGTTTTGTGTTTTTGGTTTTGCATTTGTTTTCTGGGAAATCAAAATAAAACAAAATCAACAAAACAAAATAAAAACAAAAACAAAATAAAACAAATAAAACAAGACAATTTAAAACAAAATAAAACGAAATAAAGTAAAACAAAAAAATAAACAAAACAAAATAAAGCAAAATAAAATAAAACAAAATAAAATGAGGTAAAATAAATAAAATAATTAAATAAATAATTTTATGTTCGACCCTCACTATTATGTGTTAGAAAACTGTATCATAATGATGGTCATTATAACACCGTTTTTCATTATGATACAGTTTCTCCAGCCAATCAGAGCTCGTTCATTGACCAATTAGGTAATGATACCTTCGCGCATGCACTCAAAATCCAACATGTCGGACATAAACACAACATCGAACTATAATAAATTACCGACATGGAATACGCACCGTCCATTTGTTCGCGTAAATAAACTGGCGAATATGAGACAGGGAATAGCACTGTACCAGTACCTTAATATCCCCAAAACCAAATTCTACACAGCGCGTGGTTTTGACAAGACTTCAGTAACAGTTTTACTGAATACTGGTGCGCAATCTGAACATATGGTATTGAAGCACACAGAGCGCATGCGTCGGTTGTCCAGAGAGCTTGGACAAGAGAGATATACTACCCACCGCAGCACCCGATCACAACATTCTACTGTAGTGACTGAACAGATATTTATGAATATTTATGTTAAAACATATAATAAAGTTGTAATTATCGTCGAACATAAACAGTCGTATGCAACTCGCCTATAATGGTAATTAAGACACTCGTATGGAAATTATAAAACTCGCATACGCTCGTTTTATAAAAATACTCGTGTCTTAATTATAGTCATTATAGGCTCGTTGCATAATGTACTATTACGACATGATCCTTATTCACAAGTGGATTAAACGATTTTTGCAACTGGACGACTCAAATGTAGTGCACGGGGTCGTTGGAATGAGGGAGATGGCTACATGGGAGGCTTGTCGTAGTATAGTATCTATGTGTGCAGTATATGCGTCGACCGTCGTCTGGTTATCCAGTGGGAGATGGTCCGCACGGAGGTGATTGTTGACGTAGGCGCGGTATTCCTGCCAGTTCGCTGTGCAGAAATTCTGGACCATCCTGGGAGGTGGTAGTGGGGGAAGAGGGAAGTTGAGTAAAACGGGGGCATGATCACCTCCTTTGAGTGGCAGGACAGACACGTCAAACAGATGGAGGAGGGAGTTATGAGCAATGACTGCGTCGGGGTGGTATTGGAGGAAGGACGGGTAGATTCTGGGAGATGGACGAGTGTGGCGTCGATGTGACGTAGGTAGATGTCTAGGCTATGAAGTTCTAGGGCCGAACGGGAATGAAGGTTGAGGTCGGCCATTAGAATTAAATGGGGGAAGTCTTCAGACACGTGGGTAATGCAGTCTTTGGGGATGGGGTGGTAGGGACGAATGTAGATGGTGGTTAGGTGTAGGACGCGGGAACAAATAAGGCTTTCGGGGAAGAAAAGAAACAGATTTCATTTCAGAAACAAAATTAAATGTTCCATGCATTTTAATTTCAGGCCGAAGGGGGGGGGGGACTAAATGCCGGGAACGAAATTGATGGTCGTTAACAAATTTTATTTCGCGCCAGGAGCGAAATTAAAAGTCTGTAATGAATTTAACTTCGCGCCAGGAGCGAAATTAAAAGTCTGTGATGAATTTCATTCCGCGCCGGGAGCTAAATTAAAAGTCCGTAATGAATTTAATTCCGCGCCAGGAGCGAAATTAAAAGTCTGTAACAAATTTCATTTAGCGCCGGGAGCTAAATTAAAAGTCCGTAATGAATTTAATTCCGTGCCAGGAGCGAAATTAAAAGTCTGTAACGAATTTCATTTCACGCCGGGAGCTAAATTAAAAGTCCGTAATGAATATAATTTCGCGCCAGGAGCGAAATTAAAAGTCTGTAACAAATATCATTTCGCGCCGGGAGCTAAATTAAAAGTCCGTAATGAATATAATTTCGCGCCAGGAGCGAAATTAAAAGTCTGTACCAAATATCATTTCGCGCCGGGAGCTAAATTAAAAGTCCGTAATGAATATAATTTCGCGACAGGAGCGAAATTAAAAGTCTGTAACAAATATCATTTCGCGCCAGGAGCGAAATGTTATTCCATTGAACAATTTCATTTCGCGACGCTAAATTAAATTGATAATGCATTTCGTTTCGCATGCCAGCCCTGATACAAGGTCGGGAAATGCAAGCTGTTGTGCGCTAAAAATGATTCACCATGAAGTTCCGCCAGTGACCGCTAGGATCGCTTTGTACCACCCTAGTTCCAGCATTCGCGCCAGTTTAACTCAATAGTGACATTGCAATTAATATTGGTTGTTTACATGAGTATTTTTAAATGGTTTACTGCTGTGTTCCGTTTTGTACGTCCCGGCAGGGAATGTGCAAATCAGTTTCATTTCACTTGTTTCCTATCAATCAGGAATTAAGAAATAAGTGGATTAGAGCTGTTTCTCGACGAGGTGATAAGCGAGGTAGTGTGTGGACTCCTTCTAAAAGGTCGGCTGTTTGTAGTGGGCATTTCAGAGAAGACAATTACAGTGTGAGCACATCTAGAAGATTTCTTCTGCCTAAATCCGTACCTTCAGTATTTACAGACTTCCCTCAGCACAAACAGCACGGCTAGAAAACCACAAAAACGATGACAGCGTCAAACTGACGGCACTCTTTCATCCAAAAGAAAATGTGATTCTCCAGGAACTGTGAGTAATTTTGTCCCTATTTGTGAAGACGAGATAAATTGTAGAAGTATAGGGACACAGTTTACTCCCATTTCAAGGCCAGTTGTTAGGAAGTCTCTTCGAAAGAAACTACGGAGTGCTACGAAAAAAAACCTGCTAAGCGAGACGCAGTAATTCACAAGCTACGAAGAAAACGTCATAATCTTCAGGCTGAATTGAAGAAAAATAAAACTAAGAAATATGAAGAAGCAGCTGCCTGCAATTCAAAAAGAAGCCCAACAAGGTAGCCTCAAAGCCATTTTTTTTTTGCTCGAACTGCTGCAAGCATTTGGAAAGAAGAAATATAAGTACCAAGAAACTACAATTAAAATTGGTGTTCTTCTATCTACTAGGTCACCGACAGGCTATCGATTGTTACGTGAACTAAGTATCTTGCACCTACCACATCCCAAAACTTTGAAGACATACGTAGGGTACTCGAAAGGAGAGACTGGCATCACCTCATTTATCAGAGCAAGATTGATGGCAGAGGAAAAGTCACTGGAACACGAGAATGCAAAAGTGGGCTCCCTCATCATTGACGAAATGGCTATAAAGCCAAGGCTTGTGTACGATAGGAATTTAGACATGTTTCTTGGCATGAGTGACGCAGAATTAGACGCAGTGGCGGATCCAGGCCTTGCGGGGCCCTGGGCGATATGATAAGGAGGGGCCCACAACAATAGGAAATAAAAAAATATCAAATCAAATGGAAAATAGTTTTGTAATAATAATAATAAAATAAAGAATAGTTAAAATATTTTGAGTGCACAACAGTACATTTTTTTAAATAATATGAAAGAAACATTTAAGTCCCCTTGAAGAAGATTATGTAAAATATGAAATATTAAAATATTATTCAAATAATTCATGGTCTTTGGGCTAATGCCGTGTGAAAATAAAATTTTATTTTATGTTATTTTCACATGGCATTAGCCCAAAAACCATGAATTATTTGAATAGTAATCCGGGCCGAGAAAGCCTTAATCTAAATATTAAAATATTACTTTGCGACTATTTTCCCGGCTGAAGTCTTCTATCATTTCACTGAAATCTACAGTAAACTTGCTAAACGGTAACGGGAGATCATAGCTGCACTGAAAAAGAATATGAATTATAAATTAGTTTGAAAAGTTTGAAAAGTATAATTAATCAATAATTTAAAACAATCAGTGGCGCGGGGCCCTGGGCGGTCGCCCTCCCCTAGATCAGCCCGTGCTTAGATGCTATTGGTATTGAAGACAAACTAGCCAACAAGTTACTTTGCATTCTTTTCAAAGGACTATCTTCTTCTTACAGAATTTCTGTGTCATTTTATTTTATTTGTTCCATGTCTGGAGCGCACTTGGCAAAATTGGTATTAGATGCTATGAAGGTAGTCGAAGAAAGTGGTTTCAGAGTGTTAAGAATTGTAATTGACAACTGTCAACTGTTTGAAACTCTATGCGGGGGTCGTAT
Organism: Meconema thalassinum; assembly: GCA_946902985.2. NCBI lineage: Eukaryota > Metazoa > Arthropoda > Insecta > Orthoptera > Tettigoniidae > Meconema > Meconema thalassinum. Next base: position 1,335,177,214 of record OX336388.2, read on the forward strand.
AACGCATGAAATTAAACATCCTCTTGATGAAAATCGACCGTTCTTTATAAGTTTTGATCCCAGTCACATTATCAAGAATGTACGATCGCAGTACTTGTCTAGGGAGTTTTGTAAATGGCAACAATGTGACAAGTGATCATTTGAACATCCTTTATAATCTTCGGAAAACTCTGGTGATAAAATCTGTCAGGAAACTTTCCAGGAAGGTGGTTTATCCTAGTAATTTGTAAAAGATGAATGTTTCCAGGGCCAAAGTTGTGTTTTCACCTGAAGTTGTCGCAGGCTTAAAAAGTATGGAAGTCGTATGCTCTGAGAAAATTCATGACAAAGGCAGTTTACTTGAGACTATTAATTTTATGGAATATTTTCAGAAATGGTTTGAAATCCATGATGTCTGCAACATATCCCATGGCACGCACTCCAGAAATGACAATAAGATGATTTTTTGTGAGATGGACGATGAAAGACTGCACTGGTTAACGGACGTATTTCTGCCATACATTGAGGACATTCAGCAACATCCCGAAAAGTTCAGGAAATTTACTAAAGAGACTTACCACGCTCTGGAGTTGACAACTCTCTCTTCAGCGGCATGCATATGATATTTAATAAGCATCAATTTCCACTATGTCCTAACGAGGGATTTATCGAGTGACGATGTCGAGCTCTTTTTCAGTCACCTCAGACGAAAGGGGGGGTTCAATGATATGATGGATGTGAGATCCTGTATCCATGCTATTGAATCTACCCTTCACACTGGAATTATCGCAGCTTCGAGCCATGGAAACGTCGAACTAAGGAATGAAGACTTAGTATCCAGCGTAAGGTCCAGGTTCTTTTCTAGGAACCAACTTCAAGAGCCAGGTGAAGAAGGACATGTCACGGATTCGGCCTTCGTACCGGAGCTTCCCGAACACGTCCTTGCAATAGTTGGAAACCCCGTTGAAGGTATATTTTTAACCTGCCCATTTATTTTCATTGCATTATGTTTTTATCTAAAGCTACTGCATCCAACATAGCAGTAGCAATGGTGGCAGGCTACCTAGTGCGCGTAGCAGAAGAAAATACCAGCTGTGAAGGTTGTTTGCTACAAATTTCTCTCCCTGCGAGTGAAAGCCCGGTCTTCAGTCTCATACGATTTCAAGATCGTGGAGGACTGAGGTACCCTAAAAGATCATTTGTGGTGATACTAGAGCAAATTATGCAATGCGTATCACGTGCTGTCCAGTATCTGCCACGGAAGAACTTACTGACAAACTGCGCACTTTTATTAAAAGACAAGTTCTGTCAGACAATTAAGTGTGACCAATGCAACGATTCTGAACTTCCGATTCTCATATTGAAGAAGTTCCTGAAGCCGCTTCTGGACAACCTAGCCTTCAATCGCACGAGCAGGAATGAACGATTTTTACAGCTTCGCAATAAGCCTCTGAACAGGAAAGTACTGAAGCTCGAAGAAAAGACTGCTTGTTTATGATATTCCGGTGAGTTATAGGTATGAATGATAAACCACACTTTTGTAAATGTGCACGAAATATCCCGGGTATTCTCTCATCTCAATATTAAATTCATATAGTGCGCTCATATTGAGGGTGTTACAATGCGTTCCTGGCGGCAGAATGCTGAACTCAGTTGTCCCCTAGTTGCGGTGCGGCATCTCCCGGCCTTGTATTATAACGTAGGCAACGATATTTTCAATAAGGAAACACAGCAAGTGTGTAGTCTCACATAAGAGGCTTTCCCTGCTGAAGACACAAGATCAACGATTCCTTATATTCAAGATGGTGGATGGACGTACTTGCCTAATGTTGGAATCAATTCTTTGAAATGCAATAGTGGAATTAGACCGAAACTTACAGTAATAAACGAGGAGTCCTATATACGGTACAATTCTTAAACGTTCATCACCAGAACATTCAAATATAGTCCTTGATAAGGACGAAGAATCTTTCAGTGAAGGATATGTGGGCTAATATTCTTTTCTTCCCTAATTTTCTTCCCGCTTGTACAATAAACACACTCCAGCGGGATTTTAGAAACTGAAGTGAGGACTGAAACGGGGTGCACTCAGCCTCGTGAGGACAATTGAGTAGCTGTCTGCCAGTGAGGCAGCGTACCGGTCAGGAAAATCAACATTAACGGTCGAGGGGACCCGTGGCGTTGACCACGCGTCACCTACAGATGCCCGCTGGACAGCGGTCGATTTGTAGGCCAAGGCATCTCATGCGCTGTGGTGCCACGGGATTGGGAGTTATTTTACTTTAAGAGGTCATTGTAGATGTAACGCTTCAGTAAAATAGATGTTTTGTACAGTCTGGCCATGAGTATTGATGTTGCTTGTTGTTGTTGATCCATTTAGGGGCTTGTTGTTTTTGATGATCCATTTAGGGGTTCACAATATCGTGGTCATGTGTCTGATAACCTGTGTCATAGTGATGGCTGTACTACTTTTGTGTATTTGAAGTTGGGGCTTGTATTTGAGTAGGAGGTGGCTGTGGACTTAATGTAGGTACCATCCGGGCATTTGCATAGAGTAGAAGTGGGAAACCACGTTAAGGATGGCTGAGGTGGGAATCTCCTCAGTTGTGACTCATAAGGCTGAGTGAACCCCGTTGTAGCCATCAGAGCAGAAGTAAATTCCTTGGCGGAACGGTGACAGCCAAGAATGCTAGCTACTACGCCACGAGTCCTTGATAATGACGAAAAGTCTCTGGTATTATTAAATTAAGAAAAGGGATAGACGATTTTAATCAAGGGAACGACTAGAACAGCCATTTAAACCTGGGAAGAGGAGTGGGGTGATCAGCGCTGTTAATAGGGGCAAACGAAAACAAAGATCTAAAGGAATTGAGAATATTAAAGATATTGTAATAATCTGAGAATTAAAAACATCAACTTTACTATTTATTTATTTTGATATTGAACCCTTATTAATCTGCGATGAATAAGTATTCATGATTTATTATTATTATTACTGGTGCCCAGGCAGTACATGTAGAAATTGACAAAGGGGAGAAGCCAAGTTAGTGTGTTGCAATGATTACCACAGATGCAGGCTTGGTAGTTATTCTTGAAGACGACCGGGCAAACTGAGTTCAAGGACAAATTGTGTAACAACGCGCACCAAAATTGGAGTCATTAGGGGATGGTCACGAGTGAGTTTCAACCGACCTAGGATTGAATCACCCAATCAGATGAGACCACGCCAAAACCACGCGATGTGTGGCGTACCCTGTAAAAAAAAAGCGCGGAAACGCTTATCTAAAGAACCGCTGATACGAAATAATTCCGCATCAGCGCGCTGAGACGTTTGAATAAAATGATGGAGATTGATACTAGTCCCATGTGTGAGATGAAAACTCTAGAATATTTTTCTTAATTCTCCCCACTCCACCTCATTCTGTCAGTTTCCAATAAATTGATCGAGGAGAAGCTGTTTCGAGGACAACTGTTTTGAGCTCTGGTGAGCAAGGGTCACGCCAGTCTGCGTTGCGATTTACCGCTCTTATTATTCATACTAATGACAACTTCTGTTTTGAGCTCTGGTGAGCAAGGGTCACGCCAGTCTGCGTCACGATTTTCAGCTCTTAATGGGCAAGACTTTATTAACATTCCAATTAGTGCTCAAAGCGAGCAAGGTTCACGTAGAGCAGTGGAGATATCTAGCGAGATAAGGACTGCGAGACAGTCATGTTTAAGACTTGTTTTTCAAGCCAGTGACGATGTGTTTAAAGTGTATAATTTATGTAAATTTTGTATTGTATTTTTCAAGTGATAATTGTGCGTGTGTAAGCGAATGCTAAGCTAGGGAAAGTCTTCGATCATTAATCGCATAGGACATAACGTGAGTGAAAGTAGTAACTCACAGCGATTATAGTCAGGCAATTTTTTTATTAACATTTGAACATTTCTGTCCAAGAGACTACGCCAAGATGTCCGACGTCTGGTCAGGAGACGGAATGATGTGCGTCGCTTCTACGACGTCGACGATGGAGGACTAATTTCCCGTAGGGAAATGAGCCGGGAAGGAGGTTATATGTTCTGCAAGCTGATACGGTGATGTACAAAAATTGATTTACTCAATATGTAGTTAGATAAGGCGGGGGAACGTTGTAAATAGTTCATTTAATTCTTTTTCTTGTTTAGATTTTTTTTGTGCACCGACACTATTGTTTTTAAATGTACGTTGGCGCGTGGCCAAAGTTGTTTGTTGTTTATTTTTCTTTGGAGTCATATTTAATGTACACGGCGCGTGTATTTGATTTTATCCATGCGGATGCGAAACTCGTTACATTCGATAACTGGTGCTTTATTAAACTTCATATTTTTTGATAGGAAAGGGAGGTAATTTATGTAAGATGTTTGCTGAACAGGTTATTAATCATACTAGGGTTGCCGAGCGCAACAAATTAAGATGTAATTGTAGAACAGCTTAGTTCTAATGTTCTTAGATTTTTTGAGTCCTTTTCAGGTTCGTTAGTCACAGCCTAGAACGGAAGCGCAAGCTGGTGGAAAAATATTCATGTCATTTATTTCAGGTTTCTGTCAAACCCATACGTGTGATTCAGTGTGTGTTCTTGTGTCAAGTGTGTGTTTTGATTCTACGTGATGAGGGGTAGATGGTGCTACCGCCCTCATATTTTTGCTGTTGTTGTTTTGATGGAAAGGCAGGGCGCTCCGAGGAGGCTACTGTACCTTGTCCAATGCTGATTCTTGGATTTCCTAGGGGAAATGCTGAGATATATTTTGTTCTGACACACACACGTATATATTGTGCTTTGGGGCACGCTCCTTCGAGACTCGATCCCGTGCCTTGGGAGGTCGAGGTTATTGACACGTGGGTTGACAGATGTGCAGATTTCCACTTAGCGCCCGTCTAGCCTTGGTGACTTATTTTGTTAGGCAGTCCTGTTGTCCGACTGACCCCTATTAAGCTATCATTAGCAAACCTGTTCTTTTGTGATGGTTATTTGGACCATAATTAATTGGGGAGTTCGCCACTTTTGTTACGAATTATTGCATGTCGTATGGATGGAATATTGTGTTAATGATGTAAATGTTGGCTTTGAGCCTAGTGATTTTCTATGACTCAGTTCATGTTTGTTTGTGTGTGACACCCGGGTGGTGTAGTTGTATTTACTTGTAAAAATGACAGGCGGTCATACTTGTGTTTTCTTTTGTTGGTCACGTGTTAACTTACTTGTGTTGATTTTTGTGAAGTCCTATTTGTAGGCAGTAATGTTTTGCTACGGCAGTTCTTGATTCCAATTTCACGCGGAAATTATGTGTTGTTTATTCAGTATAGGAAGTGTCGGTTTAGTTTTAAGTTGTGTATAGTTGTTCCCCGCGTCTGTCGAGCTCTAAGCAATGCAGATTCGTCTTCTGAAAGTTTATCCGGATGATGACGAATCATGCATTCATTTGTACTCATCGTTAAGCATGTAGAACAGCACACACGTATACATTGTCATTGCAGATTGTGGGACATTTGGTCCGATTAATAATCTCTCCTGAGATTAGGCCTAGCTTGGCAAATTAATTTATTCAGTGGGAGTCATTTTGGGAGTTTTGTTTGTTTATTTCATTTTTGTAAATAGCTGATCTGTCATTAAATTCATTTGTTTTAACCCTGGCTTCACTTTTTCCTGCATGTTATTTTGTTATATGTTACCCTGCATGTTAATGAAGCGCTTTTACAACAACTTACAAAATGGACTGTTACACCCCCCGAAACTGAGTCTCATAAGCTTCTTTGCAAGGGTTCATAAAACAAAAATGGCTGCCCAGGTGGGGATTGTTGTTGTTGTTGCTTTGCTGATCTCATATTTATTTCGTTGAGGAATGATGCCAGGTCAAGCGGGCAAAAGTAAATTCAGTAAATTGAGGCGATGTTGTACCGCCATGTGCATTAGTAAAATCACTGAGTTCTTAAACTTAGAAATATTGAACAATGTTAGAAGTTGATATTGCATTTGTTATTAACTTGTTCTGGCGCCCGGCATTAAAATTAGAAAATTTGCATATTATTGAACTCAGTCAAAGCAGGAAGGTGTTGCCTTATATTTTACATTTAATTAACTTCGGTTAATTAGTGTTGTTCGTAAAGTCTGTTGGTTAGGAATTTAAAAGCAGATCACAAGGGAGTTATTTTGTTGTTTGGAAATAAGAGTCATTATTCAGTAAATTTTGATTACTGAAATTTTTATTAAATTAGAATCAGTAGTATTTAAATATCAAGACATGTGTACGCGTGTATGACTGAAATCCCGGTGCATGACCCTGTTTTTCTCTGGTTATATTTGTGTATTGTGCGATGGCTAGCATCGAAGAGATCAAGGTATTGTTAGAGCAGATGTCTATGCAGATGTCTGCGAATACGGAAGAACAGTTAGAGCAGATGTCCACGAAAACGGAAGAACAGTTAGAAATTCAGCGTGGACACAGTGACAAACAATTATACGAATAACGGGAGCACAGTGAAAGACAGTTACAAGACATGAGCGGTAACATAACTACGCAATTGCAGGTCCAGAAATTGGATACTGATAAACAGCTTTACGAGTTGTGGGAGAATACCGATAAACAATTAAATGAACTAAACCATAAACTATCAGAACAGGCAATAACACAAACAGAGCAGTTAGAAAAGATCACCCATGACATAAACCAAAGTACTAGGGTAGAATTAGAGAAACTGGCAGATGAGGTAGCGGAAAATAACGCAAAACAATTAGGAGAAATTAAGAACTTGGAATCCAAATTCGACAATAAACTCATACAATTCAATGAAATGGTAGCCGGTAAATTAAAACAAATTGAGGCAGCATGCGTAAACAACACGGCTGGAATAAAAAGCACACAGGATAAATTACAGGAACAGATTAATTCAGTCGATAGTAACGTACGCGAATTAATAAAGGAAATCGATAAGCTCGAAATCGAAACAGAGAAAGAACGTATGCACTTGCGTGAAAACCTAGAAGACCAGCTAAATAAAAATCAGGAAAACTTAGAAGACCAATTAATTAAAACCCAGCAGGTAATACGAGAAGAGGTCGGAGAACAATTAGTTAAAACCAGTGGCGTTTTCTCCAATACCACGGGGTAAGCACCGCTTACCTAGCATATTCTCATAAAAATGAAGTTTATATTATGACTTTCTAAAGCGCGACGAACAGCAAAATCGCCGCTTTGAATGAAGTTCCTCGTTCTCTACCCTAGTTCTTCACGATCGCCCACCACTAATCTGTAGAGAAAGAGCGCGGCTGGTTGCTATGACAACGGCTCGTGTACATCTAGGAGCCTTCTGGCCCGGAACACCACTATGGCCGATGGAGTGGTACACTAAGAACGTCAGGTCGTCCTTGATTGGCTAAGACAGGGGGTGTGGCGTTCCAAAGCCACAGGGCTGACGTCAAAACAAGTCACAGGGTCTGCTACGGTAAGGACAGCTTCCCGAGCATGGAACACCAGCACTGCGCGCTTCCCTAGTCTCCACCCTCCATCGCGCGGAGAAAGTTTCTGACCATCAGACCCCACCTTTGATGGGTGCGTTTGTTGCAATTCTGCTTCGTCCGGTATACTCACAACTGTATGTTTTTGAGTGCAATTAGCAAAATTTAGTATATGATACCGTAACTGGATATTATTGTGTTTTAGTGTATAGTAGAACAAATTACCGTACGGTACGTCATAAATTATCATGTTTAGCGAGTAGTAGCCTGCGTTAATATCCTTTTAGTTTGTACTCTTTGGTGCATGGATATTTCAAAATTGAGACTGCACAACAGGGGTGGCAAATACATATTCACTTCACTTCCAATATTTCTATTTCTCGTTGGAGAAATCGCTTGCTTCTAAGAAATTATCTCGATAATTTAGTGAATGCTTTCCTTTGAAATGCATATTTTTCAATTTTTTATATTTGAATCGTGCTTTACGTAATTTTTTTTTGCATCAATGGCAACTTCTTTTCTAATGCAATAAGCAACAACTATTTTTTTAATAATGTGATATGTCTTTAAAATATTATTCAAATTATACGGATGTGCATTTAAAATGATCTATCCTTTAAACCTACTCTTTGAAAATAGGCCTAATTTGAATGATATTCAGAGCAACTTGTCGGGTTGTTGGGCTACTCTGAAGATACCTACGCTGGCCGTGAAAGCCTACGTCAGTGTAATTTGGGGAATATCTGCAAATAAATATTATCCGAACATGCAATGCAATGTCATAAGGTTATCTACTACTAGTAGCATGTTTATTATTTTAATGTTCACTTAGGTCCCATAATAGAAAAAGTGACAATGAGTCTGACAGACTAGACTTTGTATCATTCTAAATTCTACAAATGCTGAAAAATGCTAGAAAGGCTGGAGGGTTCTCGCTTCGCTCGAAGCCAAAGACACTTGACATGTTAGAAAATTATCTGCATAATACTTATCTTGCTTATCTTGTTTCAAATTACTCGCGAACGGCAAGTGCAAACCAAGGGCAAAGCAAGGTCAAGCGCGCGGGATGCCGCACGCTCACCAGAGCGCGTGGGGACGCGCCCCTTCCATCCAGTCTAAAACACTTCTAGTAGGCGATGTATTGAAGATAGATATATGCTCTCCCGGACTTTTTTTTGTAGAAATTTTCATGCTGACCAATTCTTACGCTCATAGTGTATTGATATTTTTAACGGTTTGCCCAGCGTTAGCTTAAGAAGCGCACGGATGCCAAGTTTGTTTTCGACTTTTTCACTGAAATCGTTACTGCTTGGCTTCCTTTGATCATACATAAATTATTTTCTACAGAATCTTCCCTCGAGATATCCTTTACAGAATGGTGAAAACCGCATCAAAATCCACCCAGTGGTTCTCGAGATTACCCGTGACATCCAAGAATCGGGGATTTTTGTCTTATACTAACGAAGTAGAGATAGTCGGGGAACACATGCACCTAGCGGTACTATGACGTCACACAAAAAAGAAAGATTGTAGTTTTACGTGACCGTGAATCTTGTGATTATGAGCCACGGGACCTCCTGTTTACGTGGAATCCGAACCATGACGTCACACACCTCAGTGCATATGGGCACATTTCGTCCCGTCACCTTAACGTAACGCCAGATCCCAGCGTAACGACGAAGTCGACAAGATCATTAAAATGATAAAATAATAATGTTATTGTTTTTACGTCCCTGTTAACTACTGAAGCTTTAAGAGACGCAGGGGTGCCGGAATTTTGCACCGAAGGGAATCTTTAACGTGCCAGTAAATCTACTTACACGCCTCCTTCGCATTTACGCACCCTCAAATTGCGACTGGCTGCGCCGGGATTCCATCCCGCTATCTTGAGCTCAGCAGGCGAGAACGGTGCCGCTGAGCCACGCAGCCAGTCATAATAGAAAATTTACGGGTAATAACCTGAACATTTAGCTCCTTAGACCAAGAAATGCGAACAACAAAAGCACAAACTGCCACACTGTTCAAATGACACACGATCAGAAAAGCTCGCCAACCCTGCTGAATAATTTACTCCGCCCTTAATACAGCTACATGGATTGGCATGCCTGAAATTGAAAAGGGAATAATGACCTGTGTTGCATTACAATTTCTTCATTTTTTTAATGTGAAGGTCTCATAATTATGTGTGTACGGTTGAGTAGTTGTTGCTACTTCAGATATCAACCTCTACATTGAAAAGGGCGTCGCTAGAACCAAGTGCTGAAGTTGCTCTATGGTGTAAGCCAATACTTTCAGTCTTCTTCACAGCTTACCCTCGAAAAATTTCCACGCCACGCCACTGGTTAAAACACAAGAGCAAATACAAGAGCAAATACGAGAGGAGCTAGAGAAGAATCAGGAAAGGAGCGAAGAAAAAATTAGCAGTTTGAAGAACAGGATCCGGAAAGATTGGGAGCAGCAGGTGAACGAAACTAAAGAAGATAGGCTGACGATTTTAAAGCGGCTAGGTGAATACAATTCTAGAGTGCAGGCTTTGGAGGAAAACGTGAAGTCCAAACTCCAAGAACACACAGATCTCATAATTAAAAATGAGATAAGGTCATTAGAAAACGCAACTTTATTCTCTGCAGAAAACACAGTAGGCAAACAGGGAAGCATTGGAAGTCCGGTGGGCTTGAAGTTGGCTGAGGATACGAGCCGAGGTCAAAGTCCTAAGATAACGAGCGACACTTTCCAACATTACAGAGGGGAGACGTCAACACCACAACCCGGCTTGGCACCTGCCCAAGTGATACAGGTAATTAGGGGGAATGATTTCAAACCCGATAAATTCAGGGAGAACACAGGATCCACTCCCAAAGCATTTTTACGTCAGCTGGATGACTACTTTAACGATCAACATGTCAGTCCCGCAAAACAGTTGCGACTTGTGGAAAAGTTTTTGGAGGGCCCAAGCTTAATCTGGTTCCAGAGTTTTAAATATACATTTACCGACATGGCACAGTTTAGAGAGGCGTTCTTGAGAAAGTTCTGGAGTCCTTCTTTGCAGCAGGGGTTGATAATGGATTTATACACTAGGAAATATCACAGCACACATCCTACCAGATTTTCCGAATTCTTTAGCCAACAGCTGGTTAAATTCCGGGATTTTGACGACCCCCTACTGAGGAAAACATGGTTTTAACCATTGGTAAGCAGCTTCCTATGAATATTCAGCAGTTGTTAGTGGCCGGTAATAATAAGACCGCAGTGCAGGCTGAAGAGTTACTCCGCCATCTAGATGAGACGAGTATGGTTAGTCCGCAGACAGGGAGAAGGAACATGGAGTGTGTAAACACAGCTGAAGTGGTTCAGGGACACCAAACTAATCACAACCAGAGTAACCAAACAAAAACACAATCTACCGGAACGCAATTTACACCCAGACGGCAAGAGTATGATGGCCGAAATCAATTCAATCAAAATAATAGGAACTTCCAGAATTGCCGAGATAACTATAATCATAATAATCAGAACCAGCATGATCAATGGACGTACCAGCGAGAGTATACCAACTGGAGGGGAAACCCAAGGCAGGGTAGACCTTACCAAAGGAACGGAGATGGCAGGTGGAACAATACGAGGAACTATCGCCAAGATAATCAGGGAGACTATCGCAATGATTGGAATGAGCGGTACGTCGAATCACAGAAGTATTTGGACGAGTTAAATGCCGAAGAGATGGAGAAAGAGAAGTGGGGGCGTGCGATGGCAAATAGGCAGAGCCCGGATAATCACCAAGGAGCGAGGGCAGAAAGCTTATTACGACAGCAGGAGAGGCGCGATGACAACCGGCGGAACTCAACGAATGGGTCCCAGGATAAAAAAGAAACCTCGAATGAACCAAAACCAGATAGCCTGAGAACGGAGGACACCAGGGAGCGGGAGGAGTTGATTGTTGCAAACATAGAAGAGTGGGTAGCATTCCCAGACGATTGCCTGGAGGAAGTGATGAAGGACCGAGAAAATGTCATCAGACAATTACTGATTATTTATGCACGTATTGGAGGTATTAGAGTGAGGTGCTTAATTGACACAGGTAGCCAGGTGAGCTTAGTCACGGAAGTATTGTTGAAAGAAATCGGAAGTAAACAAACCGTTCCAATTATGCCTGTACCATTAATGAAAGTCAGAGGGGTCATTCCTGACAAGACCATAGTTTGCAAGCACCAAGCATATTTAGACCTGGATATATTAAACCACACTTTCGCAAACTTTCATCGTGATACCGAAGATGAATTATAACGTCATTTTGGGAGCCAACTTTATCTGTGATTTTCATGCTGTAATTGACTTACATAATAACACTGTGAGTTTCAAACAAGTTGAGGGGTTGAGTCATGTGGGTTTGAACATGGAAGAGAGTCCACTAGAGAGAGAGGCGAATACTTGGGTTATTGAAGAATGCACTAATGAGGCGATCGGAGATAAGAACTTGACGGAGGAACGAGTAAGCCAGACAGCAGTGGTTGAAATTGACAGTCGAGATATTTCGCAGGAACTTTGGGTACATTTGGCGGAAGAAGAAATTAGCGGATCCAAATTTGAAATTCTACTTCAGGAGCGGCTTAAGGAGGCAATAGTAGGGGAACCTGATAGAAGAAAATTAGAAGAAATTTTGAGACATCATAAAGGAGCTTTCGACACCATCCCTGGAAAAGTTTTATTTCCAGTATGCCATGCAAGTTACCGACTGGATCCCATTTAAGAGTAAATTGTACCCGATCCCAGAGAAACATTTTGCTCAGGTGAAGGACATCATTAGTAATTTATTAGATTCCGGCATGATAAGAAAAGCAGCAACCCCGTACTTAAACGCAATATTGGTTGTGGCCAAGCCAAATGGATCAATTAGATTATGCCTAGACGCACGAGTTTTGAACAGTAAACTGCTAGTTGAGCATGACCAAGCACCGAGGATCAAGGGTGTATTGAGGGGCTTCCGTGGGAAGAAGATTTATTCTAGCGTCGACTTAACAAATAGTTTCCACCATCTTGAACTTGAAGAAAAATCCCAACTATTGACGGGGTTTTTATTCGATAACCAAAGTTATATCTGGTCTCGCATGCCCTTTGGTGTAAAAACAGCTGGATGTGCATTGATAAGAGCACTAGACAGGAATCTGACTGAGGAGGTCAATAGCTTCACTACGAGATATGTTGATGACATACTTATTGCGTCAGAAACAAGTGAGGAACACTTGGTAAACCTAAACAAACTTCTGGATAACTTGAGAACCATGAATTTCAAAATTAATTTAAAGAAATCGCACTTTTGCCAGAGCGAGATTCTGTATTTGGGTCACATAATTGATGTTGAAGGCGTGAGGCCTAATCCGGCGAAAATTGACGCAATCAAGAAATTTCCCACACCAACTTAAGTAAAACATGTGAGAGCGTTTTTGGGAGTGACAGGTTTCTTCAAGGAGAATTGTCCTGGATACACGGAAACAGTAGCACCAATGCAAGAGATGTTAAAGAAGTCAAATCGATGGTCGTGGAATGAGGAGTGCGACAGGTCCTTTAGAGCTACGAAAGACTTACTGGAAAACTGTGTGAAGCTAGGGTATCCAGACTTCAAGAAGAAATTTATAATTCAAGCAGACGCTTCATTGATTGGGATCGGTGCCATGCTGTACCAAGAGGACGCTGATGAACCCAAGAAAAGATCATATTTGGCATTTGCGAGTCGCAAATTGAGGAAGCACGAGAGGAATTACACTGTTACAGAGCTTGAGTTGCTGGCGATTTTGTATTCACTTCAACAATGGCGCAAGATGATTTTCGGTTATTCCATTGTTGTCAGAACTGACCACCATGCACTGACATTCCTATTCAAGACGACGATGGCAAGTGAACGCGTTGGTCCATCTACATACAGCAGTTCGACATTACTATAGAGCATTGCCCTGGAAGGATGAACATCATACCAGACGCTTTAAGCAGGAATCCTGAAGATGAGAACGAGGTAGCAGCGGAAGTTCACCATATAACACTAACACCGAAGGCTCGTGAGTTTTTGGACAAACTAAAGGAAATTCAGAAGGAACAAGAAGAAGACCCATGGATGATGATGATGATCAAGTATTACAGGAAGGAACTACAACCAGATTCACCTGAATATCGAGAAGCCCACGCCAAGGAAGCGAAATTTCACTACTTGAATAACCTTTTGCATAAGTACGTGGATGAGGATCACACCAAACTGCGAATTCTAGTTCCAGCATCATTACAGAGAGGATTGACGTGGCATGTCCACAAGAGCCTAGCACATATCGGCACGGACAAAACAGAAGCGACAATAGGGGAAACTTTTACTTGGCCTAAGATGCGATATACCATTGTGGAAGTAATAACAACTTGTGACGCGTGTCAGCGCACTAAACCAAATAACTTCATTTTGAAACAACCTCCAAAACCATTATTACTTCAAAAACCATGCGAGCTGGTCGCTATCGACTGTTTTGGCCCTCTGGTTAAGGGAAAACGAGGATGCCGACACCTTCTTGTGTGTGTCGATGTGTTTTCCAAGATGGTAGTATTATGTCCAATCCAGAAGACGACATCAAAGCAAGTCCTCAGCAGAATTCAGAACAAAGTCATTCCGATGCTTGGGAAGCCGGAATTTATCTTATCGGACCATGGTACTTATTTTACGAGCAATGTTTTTAGGCAAGGTCTAGAGAGCCTAGGGATAAAACATGTTTTGTCGAGCATTCGCCATCCTTGTGGGAATCCGAGCGAGAGAACGATTCGCTGTGTTGCCAAGTATTACCGAGTAATGATTCCTAATGATCACAATAAGTGGGTTGACAAAGTAGGAGATATTGAGATGTGCATGAACACCACTAAGCACGAGTCGACGGGTCAAGTCCCACTAGTTGTACACCACAACAGGTTGCCAGAGAGATCTTGGGACAAGATTATTCCATGCCCAAGGGATCCATTATTAGCACATGAATTGCGAATTCAGCGAACAAGAGAGCACATGAGGAACCAAGCGGACCGAAGACTGAGGAGGTACAGGGGAAAGAAATTTCACCGTGAATTACAGGAACAGGAGCTAGTGCTTGTTCGAAGACCACCGATATCTGATCCCAAAAATAAAGTATTTTCAAAGTTCTGTCCAAAATTTATTGGCCCGTTCCGCATCATTAAGAATTTGGGTAACAATGCTTACAGACTTGAAGAATTGAGCACTGGCGCTAAATCTGTCTTCAATAGCGCGAATCTCAAGCCGTATTACAGAAGAGAACCATTTGACGAATAATCAGGACTATGAGTGCAGAATCATTATTGCAGAATTTTATTTGAGAGTCAACACTCAAATGTACATGGCCATGTAGCGCCTGGGGAGAGCGTGCTTTGTTTGTAAACAAGACAGCTGATCCGGCAGGAGTGGTAATCATGTGAGAAAGAGGGGAGGTCTGACGAGACGTATGAATGACATTCCGGCATGGAGTGCGCACACTAATTGGGTCAGTGGTATGTACACTCAAGCAGTCGAGTGCGGTACTTAAGAGATGTTATTGTTACTACTGTGGATATTGTTTTTTTAAATCCAAATCAATCACTTGCTTCGAATTTCAAAACCTTGCTGAGGATAAATAAACCCTTATTAATCTGCGATGAATAAGTATTCATGATTTATTAGTATTATTACTGGTGCCCAGGCAGTACATGTAGAAATTGACAAAGGGGAGAAGCCAAGTTAGTGTGTTGCAATGATTACCACAGATGCAGGCTTGGTAGTTATTCTTGAAGACGACCGGGTAAGCCGAGTTCAAGGACAAATTGTGTAACAACGCGCACCAAAATTGGAGTCTTAGGGGATGGTCACGAGTGAGTTTCAACCGACCTAGGATTGAATCACCCAATCAGATGAGACCACGCCAAAACCACGCGATGTGTGGCGTACCCTGTAAAAAAAAGGCGCAGAAACGCTTATCTAAAGAACCGCCGATCCGAAATAATTACGCATAAGCGCGCTGAGACGTTTGAATAAAATGATGGAGATTGATACTAGTCCCATGTGTGTGAGATGAAAACTCTAGAATATTTTTCTTAATTCTCCCCACTCCACCTCATTCTGTCAGTTTCCAATAAATTGATCGAGGAGAAGCTGTTTCAAGGACAACTGTTTTGAGCTCTGGTGAGCAAGGGTCACGCCAGTCTGCGTCACGATTTTCAGCTCTTAATGGGCAAGACTTTATTAACATTCCAATTAGTGCTCAAAGCGAGCAAGGTTCACGTAGAGCAGTGGAGATATCTAGCGAGATAAGGACTGCGAGACAGTCATGTTTAAGACTTGTTTTTCAAGCCAGAGACGAAGTGTTTAAAGTGTATAATTTATGTAAATTTTGTATTGTATTTTTCAAGTGATAATTGTGCGTGTGTAAGCGAATGCTAAGCTAGGGAACGTCTTCGATCATTAATCGCATAGGACATAACGTGAGTGAAAGTAGTAACTCACAGCGATTATAGCCAGGCAATTTTTTATTAACATTTGAACATTTCTGTCCAAGAGACTACGCCAAGATGTCCGACGTCTGGTCAGGAGACGGAATGATGTGCGTCGCTTCTACGACGTCGACGATGGGGAGCTAATTTCCCGTAGGGAAATGAGCCGGGACGGAGGTTATATGTTCTGCAAGCTGATACGGTGATGTACAAAAATTGATTTACTCAATATGTAGTTAGATAAGGCGGGGGAACGTTGTAAATAGTTCATTTAATTCTTTTTCTTGTTTAGTTTTTTTGTGCATCGACACTATTGTTTTTAAATGTACGTTGGCGCGTGGCCAAAGTTGTTTGTTGTTTATTTTTCTTTGGAGTCATATTTAATGTACACGGCGCGTGTATTTGATTTTATCCATGCGGATGCGAAACTCGTTACATTCGATAAGTGGTGCTTTATTACAGTTCATATTTTTTTATAGGAAAGGGAGGTAATTTATGTAAGATGTTTGCTGAACAGGTTATTAATCATACTAGGGTTGCCGAGCGCAACAAATTAAGATGTAATTGTAGAACAGCTTAGTTCTAATGTTCTTAGATTTTTTGAGTCCTTTTCAGGTTCGTTAGTCACAGCCTAGAACGGAAGCGCGAGCTGGTGGAAAAATATTCATGTCATTTATTTCAGGTTTCTGTCAAACCCATACGTGTGATTCTGTGTGTGTTCTTGTGTCAAGTGTGTGTTTTAATTCTACGTGATGAGGGGTAGATGGTGCTACCGCCCTCATATTTTTGCTGTTGTTGTTTTGATGGAAAGGCAGGGCGCTCCGAGGAGGCTACTATACCTTGTTCAATGCTGATTCTTGGATTTCCTAGGGGAAATGCTGAGATATATTTTGTTCTGACACACACACGTATATATTGTGCTTTGGGGCACGCTCCTTCGAGACTCGATCCCGTGCCTTGGGAAGTCGAGGTTATTGACACGTGGGTTGACAGATGTGCAGATTTCCACTTAGCGCCCGTCTAGCCTTGGTGACTTATTTTGTTAGGCAGTCCTGTTGTCCGACTGACCCCTATTAAGCTATCATTAGCAAACCTGTTCTTTTGTGATGGTTATTTGGACCATAATTAATTGGGGAGTTCGCCACGTTTGTTACGAATTATTGCATGTCGTATGGATGGAATATTGTGTTAATGATGTAAATGTTGGCTTTGAGCCTAGTGATTTTCGATGACTCAGTTCATGTTTGTTTGTGTGTGACACCCGGGTGGTGTAGTTGTATTTACTTGTAAAATGACAGGCGGTCATACTTGTGTTTTCTTTTGTTGGTCACGTGTTAACTTACTTGTGTTGATTTTTGTGAAGTCCTATTTGTAGGCAGTAATGTTTTGCTACGGCAGTTCTTGATTCCAATTTCAAGCGGAAATTATGTGTTGTTTATTTAGTATAGGAAGTGTCGGTTTAGTTTTAAGTTGTGTATAGTTGTTCCCCGCGTCTGTCAAGCTCTAAGCAATGCAGATTCGTCTTCTGAAAGTTTATCCGGATGATGACGAATCATGCATTCATTTGTACTCATCGTTAAGCATGTAGAACAGCACACACGTATACATTGTCATTGCAGATTGTGGGACATTTGGTCCGATTAATAATCTCTCCTGAGATTAGGCCTAGCTTGGCAAATTAATTTATTCAGTGGGAGTTATTTTGGGAGTTTTGTTTGTTTATTTCATTTTTGTAAATAGCTGATCTGTCATTAAATTCATTTGTTTTAACCCTGGCTTCACTTTTTCCTGCATGTTATTTTGTTATATGTTACCCTGCATGTTAATGAAGCGCTTTTACAACAACTTACGAAATGGACTGTTACACCCCCCGAAACTGAGTCTCATAAGCTTCTTTGCAAGGGTTCAATATATAGCAAAATAACACATTATCGCGGATCATCTTGGCACCAACACATACATTTTCTAAAGATAAATGCAACGCCTACCATACCAAATTCAATATCAAAAGTTGGTCGTACGCTAACATAGCTGGTGATCGACACCCTGATGTCTTGCCAGCTGGCCAAACTATACTTGTTTTGTCTTAAAAGGAATCAAATTATACATTGATGTGCTCTTTTTTTTGGGATCCAACAAAAATGTGATGAAAATGGGGATATACGATGAAAATCTTGAGATAATCAATAGTAGACTATTAGATTAGATTAGATTTTTATTTATCCATTTGATCAATTACATGTATACAATACATTTTTGATATAGGGCTCGTCAGAAATAGCATCTATAAAATAAAAGAACTTACAGGTATATATTATTAATACTATTTATTTATAACTTATTATAATAACAGATCTTAAGAGATACAATCTTATTGGACAACTATTTCTACCTTACTCTATTATCACAATATGAAAATTTAATTCTATACATACAACAACTTACAGCTGGGTATTACAATTAAAATAGAAAAGTAAAATATAATTATAGATTTCATCGCTCCTATATGCTAAGATATTCAACTACAGAGTAAAAACAATGGCACTGCAGATAAGCTTTCAACATTCTTTCAAAGGTTTTTGCTTTTGGGTCAAATTTTATATACCTAGGTACTGGGGTAGTTTATTGTATAATTTAACTCCTGTGTGAAAAGTTCCTTTTTGATATATGCTTGTGTGTGCGAAGTATGAATGTTTTGATTTTGTCTTGTGTTATGTCTATGAACATCATTGTTCGTTTTAAGGAAAACGTCTTTATTCATTAAATTCTTTTTAAAAACATAATACTTTCAAAGATATGAATGCAGGGCAGTGGGAGAATGTTTAAATCTTTAAACAGAGGTCTACATGATTCTCTAGTGTTTACATTTGCCATAATTCTAATCGCCTTCTTTTGTATCCTAAACGTGCTTAGTACATCTGGTGACATACCCCAAAATATGACCTCATATCTTAAGTAAGAATGGAAATAAGCAAAATAAGTATTTCTTAATGTGTGCATTCTAGTGCAAGTTTTCAAAATACGTAACGCAAAGCACTCGAGTTCAGTTTAGTATTCAGATATTGTATATTGTTTTTCCATTTCAAGTCATGTTGTATCCATATTCCTAAAAACTTGTTTCTGATTTATTTTCTATT
Organism: Meconema thalassinum; assembly: GCA_946902985.2. Lineage (NCBI taxonomy): Eukaryota > Metazoa > Arthropoda > Insecta > Orthoptera > Tettigoniidae > Meconema > Meconema thalassinum. Next base: position 1,335,196,304 of record OX336388.2, read on the forward strand.
TGATGACCATTTAATGTTATATTTGGCGTCGCAGGATTCCTATTCTGTATAGTGTGGAAATTTAGACTACTGGATTTTTTTAAATAGTTTATTATGAGGCGATTATCTTGTGACCATTTGGTTAACTCTTCTGTAACAGAGTCAGCAGACTGCTGTAAGACCGGTTTAGTTTCACATTTTATTACGAGTCTTTATCGTCCGCAAACAAAATTTCCTTATGAGAATCAACGTTCTGTGTTATATCATTGATATATAGAAGAAAGAGTAGTGGGCCCAAAACCGATCCCTGGGGTATTCCAAATTTAATAATACCCTCATTGGACAATGTTTCATTAAGTAATCTGGTTCCATCATCCTTTTGTCTCAAGTTTACTATTTGTTTACGCCTTGTTAAATAAGACTCTATCCATTTATTAGCTAGACCTCTAATACCATATTGATTTAGTTTTGTAAGGAGGATTTTATGCTCAACAACATCAAATGCTTTCGATAAATCCACGAATAGGCCAGTTACATGTTCCTTAATGTCAATTAATTTCAGTATATTATTAATACATTCATAAATTGCTGTATGTGTAGATTTTTCCGTTCTGAATCCATGTTGTGAGTTTGATAGTATTTTATTTTTACTACAAAACTTATCAGTCTCCTATACATGATATTTTCCACAATTTTTGCAATACCAGTTGGTAAGGTAATAGGACGCTAGTTATCTAATTCATCTTTTGAACCGTTTTTGTGCACTGGAATTACTTTTGATAACTTCAAAATATCCGTGTAAGTTCCTGAGAGAATTGAACTGTTTATTTAGTGCGTAAGTGGATTTATTGTATTGTCTGCACATTTCATTAAAATTGCATCAGGGATGCCATCAATACCAGCACAGAATTTATTTTTAGCTCTTTTATAACTATTCTTACCTCTTCACTTGTGGCATGATTTATAAATAAAGAATCACTGCATATATTTATTTTATTATTAGAATTTAGTGTATTTACCTGTGATTTATTTAATAATTTTTGTGGAATTTCCAGAAAATAGTCATTAAAATGTTTGCTACTTTCTCTGGATTATTAATCACTTTATTATTGCAGGCCAGTGTAATGTTTCTTTGCATTTTAGCAGATTTTCCAGTTTCTTTCGTTATCACGGACCACATAACCCTGTTAGGTAGATTTCATTAGAAAGCTACTATTGCAATGGGTCCCATGTTTCGACTTCCGGAAAATTTCGACATATCTTCGCGTTTCACATCCCCCAGACCCCAAAACCACCGTCAGTTCAAAAGTTTATACATAATTTATGTATGTATATATATATATGTATATATGTATATCAGTTTCTTGTGGACACGATAACTGTCGTAATTTTGCACCAATCACTTTGAATGTTTTACATAATATGTATACCCTTAAAATCTCGGTCGAGTTCGTTAATGGGCAAAATCGGTCGAAGGGGGTGAATATGGGAGGCTTTTTTCGAAAAAGTGAAATTTCGCTATAACTCTCTTAATACGTGAAATATCGAATCCATTCAAAGTTCATAATATGTGTAGGATAAGTGCCAAAAATTTATGTCAAATAAGTTTTTTGATAGCACCAACCATTGACACAAGGGGTGGGAAAAAGTGGGTTTTTCGGGAAACATTAATCATATCTCTGTTAATAGGCACAATATCAAAACCGTACAAAATGGACAATATTCCTCCAATAATTACCTAAAACTTTTGTCTGAAAGAATTTTTGATATGACCCACCATTACGCCACGGGGTGAGCAAAATGATTTAAATTATAAGAAAATACCAAGTGCCAAGAGAGGTTGCCATGACAACTTTACTTTTAATTGATAAGGGATGAGCCATCAGCAGTTACTATGACAACGACACTGCACGAGATAACATTCAGTTTTCCATCTGTCTGTGGGAAGCGACTTCGGTATCGGAACTGGTAGCATGCTGAACTTCTATGCCCAAGATCGCGGGTTCAAACCCAGCTGAAGTCGTCGGATTTACTAAGAGCGCTAAAAATCCCTGAGTTTGCTTTCCTTCGGAGGAGAAGTTCCAAAGTTCGTTGCGAGTTGATGGTTCCGGTGGCATCTAGTAGCCAAGATCACAGATAGGTGTCGTTGATGGTAGTATTTTAGGTAGTTTTCATTAGAACGCTAACTATTGCAATGGGTACCATGTTTCGATTTCCGGAAAATTTCGACATATCTTCGCGTTTCACATACCCCAGACCCCAAACCACCGTCAGTTCAAAAGTTTATATATAATTTATGTATGTTTATATATATATCAGTTTCTTGTGGACACGATAACTGCCGTAATTTTGCACCAATCACTTTGAAATTTTTATCGAATACGTATACCCATAAAATATCGGTCGAGTTCGTTACTGGGCTAAATCGGTCGAAGGGGATGAAAATGGGGGACTTTTTTCGAAACAATGAAATATTGCTATAACTCTCTTAATATGTGAAATATCGAATCCGTTCAAAGTTCATACTATGTGCCGGAAGAAGCTCAAAAATTTATGTTTGAAGAGTTTTTTTATAGCACCAAACATTGACCAAAGGGGTGGGAAAAAGTGGGTTTTTCGGGAAGCATTAATCATATCTCTCTTAATAGGCACAATATCAAAACCGTACAAAATGGACAATATTCCCCTAATAATTACCTAAAACTTTTGTCTGAAAGAATTTTTGAAATGACCCACCATTACGCCAAGGGATGAGAAGAATGATTTCGGAATTATAAGAAAATGCCAAGAGCTATCAGTGGTTGCCATGGCAACACTACTAAATTGATGAGTGATGAGCCAGCAGACGTTGCCATGACAACGCACTTGCGCGAGATCAGATTCAGATTTCCATCTAAGTGTGAAGCGGCTTCGGTGACGTAACTGGTAGCATGCCCAAGGTCGCGTGTTCAAAGCCGGCCAAAGTCGTCGGATTTTCTAAGAGCGCTAAAAATCCCTCAGTATGCTTTCCTTTGGAGGGGAGGATCCAACGTTCGTTGCGAGTTGCTGATTGCAGTGGCATCTAGTAGCCAAGTTCACAGCTAGATGTCGTTGACGGTAGTATCTGGTAGCAACATTAGGAACTACTATTTGAAATTGAGCGTCTGCATTCCTTACCTGAATTACAGACTAATACAGCCATCACAATTCACACCGTTTATCAGACAGATTCTACACTCACCCAAAGTACACGGGGTTACATGACCGCGTTGTCGCAGCCCCTAAACTGAGGAACCAACCAACATCTCTGCGGGAGATATAATTTTGCGTGAAGAAGTAACAGACCGTTACATAGTTATACATCAGTGTCGAAACCTTGCATAAGGACAGTGTGACCACAAGTATAAAAATGGACTCCAAATGACAAGAAGTTTACCGTCATCATAAGACAATAAAATGTTTAAAATATGCATAAAATGACGAAAAACAAAGTTAATTAATCTCCAATTATAAAATACTTTCACGCAATAAATGAGGTCTGATCCTTCTACGAAAACCTGCATATTCTGCCTATTTTCGCCTATCCCCAAGTTTGTCCGGTGAAATCTACCTCCGCCTTCCGGCGTGCCGAGAGGACTTTTTTTTATTAGATAATTGGGATATCATTATGCATTTTCTTTGCTAGTCTTATCACCTTATTTAATATGCTAGTGTATTTTTGTAGTATAAATTGAATTCAGGTGTTGTGTGGTATTGTTTATATAATTTGTGTAGAAATTTCTTTCTTTGACATGAATTTATAATCCCTGTTATTATCCAATTGCTAGCTTTGTTATTTTGAATAGTTCTTTGTTTAGAGGAGAATGCTGTCTCAAAATAGTGTTTTAGGGTACTGTTAAATGCATTAAATTTATCATTTATATTTTCTAGTTTATAAATTTCTGACAATGTTTCCTTATTTAATAAGTCATTGAAATATGTAACATTTGTTTCACTGAATGACTTGCACTTCGATTTTATTCCATTTTCATTATTATTGATTTTTCGGGTACTTCAAAACTCAGTATTTGTCCATTGCAATCACTAAAACCCGGGAAATAGACTTCTATTGAATGGTGATATTTATCTGTATTTATAAACAAGTAGTTCCGTGAAGAACTATACAGCCTATTTTCATATATCCTGCTCATGTTAATTGCCTCTATCAACATACAAAATTTCAGTTTAATTGCTGTAACAGATTCGTAGATATTTCAGATGGTCGCCAGGTTGGATTTTTATTTTTGTACTATTACATTAAGATTATTGTGTACGTGTGGTATTCAAACTTCAATCGCATGATTAGAACACAAGAAGTAAACACGAGATTTTAAAATTACGCACAGCAGCCATCTTGTGATTATGCAAACAATTGAAATAAACTAGATGCCAGTGGATCAACATTTGTATAAGCATTTAACGTGCAACGTTTCACGGCACTCAGATAGTTAATTCGCGAGAAACGTCCATTTAAATATTAATACTTCGCGTCGCCGCCATGTTGGATTTGTGCTCACCAGGTTACTGAAAGTCCTATAGGTTCATAGTCTCTATGAACATTTTCAGTTTGGTTGCTGTAAAAGATTCATAAATATTGAGAACCGTCTAAATATTTCGGAAGCTCGCCATTTAGGATTGTTATATGTATAGGCCATAGAGTTAAGTACCATTCAAGGACAATAAATTATTGCCTAGGTTCATTATTCAAACTTTCACTTCGATCGCATGATTACGACACAAGAAATAAAAACTTAATTTTAAAATTTCGCACAGCCGCCATCTTGAGGTTATGTAAACAATTGAATTAAATTAGATGGCAGTGCATTACAATCTGCAAAATCATTTACTGTACCACATTTCACTGCGCTCAGAGGGTTAAATCACGAGAAAAGTCTATTAAATTATTTCAAATTCGCTTGGTCGCCATGTTCGTTTTGTACTTTACAGGCTTATGAAATATACATAGGTAAACTTGTATCAGTACCCTTTATCACCGTACAAAATTGCAGGGTGATATCTGTAATAGTTTCGGAGATATAGAATGTCAGTGAAATATTTCGCACAGCCGCCATTTTGAGGTTAGGTAAACAATTGAACTAAATTAGACTCCAGTGCATTCCAATGTGTATAAACAATTGCTGTACCAAGTTTCATTATGTTTGGATAGTTAAATCGCGAGAAAAGTCTATTTAAAAGTCTCAAATTCGCTTGGCCGCCATGTTGGTTTTGTAGTCACCAGGTTTTTGAAAGTCTCATAGGTGAAGTTCTAGTAGTGCTCTTTATCACCGTAAACAATTTCAGGGCGATATCGGCAATAGTTTCGGAGATATTGAATGCTAGTGAAATATTTCGCACAGCCGCCATGTTGGATTGGTGAGACGTAACAAAATTTGAAGAGCACGGTCGAGGTCGCCGGGAATAGCGCTATGAACTTACCGAGTTTCATTGAAATCGCTCCAGCCGTTTAGATTTTATTAGGGGGAGACACACACACACACCTCACACACACACACACACACACACACACACACGCACACACACACGGACAAAAGGTGATCTCATAAGCCTATTTTTTCATAATTGAAAATAGGCTAAAAATGATCAGGAGTGGTTTTACTAAATTTTGTTATTCTTGTTGGGGTGTTTACTGTAGGTTTCAGCCCATATGAAATTAGTAACTCTGTTAATAATTCACATTTTCTATCACATTTTAAGAAATCCACAGTTACATCCCCACAAATTATTATATCGAAATTTACTTTGCTCATGTTATTGAGTAACAATTCTAATTTATCTATTACGGTACCACAAAATATGCTTCTCCCGAAGTAATTTTATTTTTGATTTTCATTTAACAGTATTATTGACACGCAGACCCGAGCAGTGTGATATTGAGCAATCAGGATGTTGATAAGAACAGAGATAAGCTGATATTGAGAGATTGCTGGTATCAGTTAAGCTGACAATGACGTCCCAACAGATGGGGTAATCCATGATTATAAAAATGAGACCATTTATGTGTTTGTAAGCAGAATGCATGAATAACACTCGTAAATTTATCGCTGGAACACAGCATTTTTTTGTAGCATGAATACATCGCACTATCAAGTTATTTTAGTTGTAAATTTCCAATTCTCGGTTGCCTAACGGCAACGCCTAATGCGCGTTAACGAGCATAGCTACCGCTGTCAGTAAATAAATAAATAAATAAAACTAGAAGACCCGTGCTGCTCCGCAGCATTCACTTCAATCCTACAGCACTTCTGTCCATATGACATTTGCATGTGTTCATGCTAGTGACCTGAACAGACATTTAACGCACCGTCGCTTTTGGGTAAATGATGAAGTAGACTTATGAGATCAAATGTCCTCTGTGTGTGTGTTCCACTATTTACCCAGCGTAAACTTAAAAGGCGCACGGACGTCAGGTTCCAGACGCAATTCTGAAAAGCCGAGGTGAACAGCTAACTCCAAACACATAAGCTATACTCTTCTCTGAAGTACGTGGGTTGGCGACCATGGGACCCCAGCTGAGTCCGGCATTGCTTCCACTTACTTGTGCCGGGCTCCTCTCCGTCTTCTTTCCTGTCGACATCCCTTGGTCAACTCTTGTTCTTTTCCGACCCCGACGGTATTAGGGTATCCGAGGCCTAGGGAGTCTTTCACTTTCCTGCCTTAATTGGCCCTTGTCTCATCTTTCCTGATCTCTCCTTCTTCGAGGGGTCAGACCTCTTGTTTTCTTTTCATTATATTTCCTTTACTCTTTAAGATCCCGCACTGTTTTTTGTTAATTGGCTCCCGTGTATCTAAATTCCATTGAGCGATTTCTTTTGCATCCACACTCCATTTTGTAGGTGTTTTCAGACTACGTTGCATTTTTTAAGTCTTTTCGATTTACAGTAAATTGCATTTTGCTAGTGTTTTCAACCTCGATTGCATTTTGTAAGGATCGACAATCTGAATTGTCTTTTAGTAAGTCATTCAATATAGGGGATGGGACTTTTGTGAGTATTTTGAATCTAAATTGCATTTTGTATGGTGGTCATTTTGCAGGTATTTTGATTCTCAATTGCATTTTGTGGGTATTTTGAATCTAAATTACATTTTGTAAGTATTTTAAATCTAAATTGCATTCTGTAGGTATTGTCCATCCAATTGAGTAGTTTGAATCTACCATGCATTTTGTAAGCATTTTCAATTTCAATTGCATTTTGTAAGTATTTTGAACCTCAATTGCATTTTGTACGTATTTTCAATCTCATTTGCATTTTGTAAGTATTTTTCAATCTATTCCTTTTGTGAGTATTTTCGTTCTAAATTCCCTTTTGTAAGTATTACCGCTCTCCATTTTGTGAGTAGTTTCAATCTGAGTTCCTTTTTGTAAGTATTTTCCTTCTCACTTAATTTTCGTTCTGGTTTCCACTTCATTGTCATTTTCGCTATCACCCAGACCATTAGGGGCCGATAACCTAAATGTTAGGCCCCTTAAATCAACAATTATCATCATCATCTCTGAAGTATTAACTCGACACGACGCGACAGTTTGATGCTGGCTGAAGGTAGGGTGATAGATCGCTGGCAAGCTCGTAAACTCACTCTGAAGCTAGTAATTTAAATTTCCACTGAATGGAGATTGCTTGAAGAAATGAAAACGTAAAAACACTTACAGTGGTCGATGTGGGAGCTGTCGAGATCTTTCCTGCAGAACTTTTCGTGCTGAACAATTCTCAGAGTGTTTTCAACCTCGATTGCATTTTGTAAGGATCGACAATCTGAATTGCATTTTGTGGGTATTTTGAATCTAAATTACATTTTGTAAGTATATTAAATCTAAATTGCATTCTGTAGGTATTGTCCATCCAATTGAGTATTGAATTGAATCTTTTAACGGTTTACCCATAAAATGTCATAAATATTTTTTTTTCTACCTAATCCTTCATCTTAATTGAGAAATCCTTCACAGAATGGTTAAAACCGCATCTAAATCCACCAAGTTGCTCTCGAGATTACCCGTTACAACCAAGAATTGGGAACTTTCGCTTTATACTAAGTAGATAGAGATATCCACACAATTTAATGCTACAGCAGTACAATTTGGTGATCTGTCTACTTATGATACCAATGGTATACATTTAAAATAAAAGATGGGTCTCTTATTTTTGAATTTAGAGATGCACCGTAACTCTTGGGTTACATAATTATAAAAGTGTGCAAATTAATAGAATTAAATAAAATAATTTTAATAAGTCATAATTTCTTTTATTCATAATCATTTTATTGACCAAATTCTTTTGTTATCCTACTTAGTAGTGTTTCCTCTCCCGTGGAATTACACCTTTTCCCATAAGGAATTGCGTCTGGAAACTTTCAGATTATTGGATTCCGAGGGATATGTGAGCTGGGTCCGCTTTCAATTTTTCATTGACTTTAGAATTTAAGTCAGGTGATTTCAATGAATAGTTCATGAATCTTTGAATAGTTAAATAGCGTTCATCAGTTAAAAGACCCCAAATCCCTCTGCTCTAAATTCACACGTAAAGTAGAGTGAAGTAATAAAAACGAAACCTGTGGCATCTTGCATTTGCAAGGCTCCTCTGTTAGTGGAAATTCTAAAAAAATCATTTTAATTTGAGTTTCTTAAATTAAAATATAATTAGGAGTCTTGGTTAAACATTTGAAGTAATTTGATCGCCTTGTAAACATAGGCCTACTTAGTGCATTAAACCGTGAAAAGTAAAAAAGCAAATTTGGAAAACTGACATCGAATCTAATAATTTGCACACCTCTGTAAAGACAGCTATCGCCTCCACCACTACGGATAGAATAGTGAGTCAAGGAGATTGATGAGAAATGAAAAGATAACTCACACAGAAGGAATTAATATTTATTAAGCTGTAAATTTGATTGAGTATATCTTAGTTATAGAACTGAGGGAATGAAAGAACAGGATGTAGGATAGTAATCACCGATGTAGGACAATAGCACTTTTTTACCATTACCACAGGACAGTTATCGTATTAGGGATTCGGACGTCCTTGTATAATTGTTATTTAATCTGTGCCCCGTTTGCCGAGGTCTGTGCTCCTCCGCAACATTCGTTTCAACATTCTAATAGTACTTCCTTCCATACGACATTTGCTGTTCGCTTGCCTTTTGGTTCTATTTGAACTTTGACGTCACGAAAGGATTTTGCTCGCGATAGTGCGACATACAGTTGTCCGTGGCTAAACACCGGTTGAGGTAGATAAATGCCTACTTGATCTAGTGTTTGACCTTGAGCTTTATTGATAGTTATACAAAAAGCCAAACGTACAGGAAACTGCCTCCTTTTGAAGGAAAACGGCATAGAAGTATCTAATGGTGTAAGGTCAAGGCGAGGAAGTAGAACATTGTTTCCAACATTTACGCCAGTAATAATTGTCATGCATCTTCCGAACCAACAGTCTAGTACCGTTCAACAGACCTTGGGTAACATTAATATTTCTCAACAAAATCACAATAGAGCCTTCTTTTAGTCGAAGGATATGAGGTGGCAATCCACTTATGTCTAAGCTGTCTAAAAATTCTGTTGGGAATTGTAGAATTTCACTCTCATCTTCAGTAATTAAATTATTCACACTGATGTAAGTTCTCGATGATCCTGGGATTAGCTCTAAACCTTTGTCATTGATTTCTTTACAGTGTTCATTTTTAGGTGCTAAAATCGCAATTTTTGAAAAGCGTGAAATATCTTTCAGTGTGGAAACTTCGTTTCCATATATTTCAGTGATGATATCAGTTTTAGCAATGATGGAGGGTGGTAAGTCGACTAATTCTGAATTTTCTCCATCGACGTGAGGGTATTCACCGTTATCAATTTGTATCAAGAAGTTTGCAAAGTCACGTTGATCTATATCCGCTCGCATATTTTCGTTGAGTTTAAAAATTTTGAATAATGACCACAAAGGAGAGAACCTTACTGACATTTGGACTGAAGCTGCTCTAGATGCGTGAGGCACAACAGGCAATACCTGCCTGAAATCTCCACCTAAGATGATAATTTTTCCTCCGAAAGGCACGTCGTTATTCATGATGTCCTTGAGCAGCCGATTTACACACATCAATGCGTGCTTATTAGCCATAGGGGCTTCATTCCAAATGATAAGTTTTGCTGAACGAATATAAAAAGCTTCCTTGCTGCTAACTTTTATTCCTGATACTGAACTTTCATGTAAATGTAGAGGTAACTTGAACTGGCTGTGTACAGTGCGCCCCTGAGGTAGTAACATTGCTGCAATACCAGTCCATGCAACAGAAACTACATTTAACCCAAAATTTGTGCAACTGTGAATCAAGCATTGGTAAAGAAATGTTTTCCCGGTGCCCCCTGGACCGTCAATGAAATATGCATTACTCATCCTTTCATTGTCGTTTTGTACTAACCCCAAAATTTCTGTAATTATAGCCGTTTGGTTTTCATTTGCTTGGTTTATCATCCGACGTAATTGATCCTCATTAAGTTTTGGATAATTCATTGGTAAATTTGTCCGAGGGAAATTATCAATAATAGCTGGCAATTCGAGAGAAGTAATGGGAAGACCCTGGAGCTTTAATGTATTAGAAATATGTATAAGAGTGAACTGATATGCAATGTTAGGTTCGTGAAACTAAAGATAATCTTCTGATAATGAATTCTTGAAAATGTCCCATAACTGTCTTACATTTGAAGGGGTCTGAAAGATACATATGTAAGAAAACAGTTGTCGTAACTGAGAAGGCATCTGAAATTGTGACGCTTCTGCCAAACAACGCTGCCATTCAGAATCATCAATCAGCAAACCTCGCTCCTTAACTGTTTCTTTAAAAGTAGAATAGACAACGGATTTGTATGTTTGTAGATCCTGGAAGCTGGTAGCACCAATGACGTGAAGCAATAACAGGCGTAAATAATACCTTTCTGTTTCTGTAGGCGAAACATTATACATTCTGCCTATAGTTTTTGAAACATTTTTTCTTTTTTGCCACTGGCAGTTGCTCTTATTCCAGACGTAATGTACTGGTGTTTCAGGATATATATACGGACTTCTGGCTTGCGAATCTTGATTTAACTTGAACCACGCTTGTAATTCCGTGTTTCGCAACTGTGCTTGAAGTAAAATATCAGGAGCGTTATCATTTTTTAAATAGATATTTTGCAAGTTTGGCAAGTGAACTGGTAATCGCACGATAGAATGTGACTGTTCATGCATGTGAAATGAAAATATCCTGTATGCGGCTTCTGTTGGACCAACATAGAAAAGAAGTAATTTCATCGTAGTTCACCGTTTCGCCTTCAGGACATCTTTTAACATTGCAGCAGTCATGACCTTTATACACATACTTGTGGATGTATTTAACACTCCGAACACTCGAGCATATTTCAACATTAATATGAGCTTGAAAGTAAAGTAAAAGAAATGGATTTTAGGGAACCATGAATCGACTATCGATTTCAATGTCAATACCTCGAAAAAAAAAAAAAAAAAAAAAAAAACCTCGAATTGTTTTTACAATAATCCGTCCATTATTTCTTCTCCTATACGAAGGATAACCATTGGCGTTATCTTTGGTCTCTTCCTGAAACTGTTTACGGAAATCTTTCTTGCATACGCCATCTTTCATACAGACTGAAGAAGGATTCAAAGATCCGCAAGGACCATGTACCATATGACTCCTTACCAACTCGTATAGCGCTTCATCCTTGAGATCTGGTATTTCGGCTGACACCACACTGTCAATGTCAGAAATTTCTCGAAACTTACTATCTTCCGTTAACGTTAATAGTAAATGGATGTGCGGGAGACCTCGTTTTTGAAATTTACTTTACCGAAAATTTCCTTAACATTAATCAATCGTAGCAATTCCTTTACTTTGCAATGGAAAACTCTCACTACAATATCAGGCCTATTATTAGCCGTTTCCCAAGGATGAATGCTGTTAAGTATTTCTGACCAACCCGCATTACAGGTGAATGTAATGAATAAATCTGGCTTTCCAAACTTCCTCACTATCGCCAACGCATCCTGATAATTTTGCATCATATTCCTTGGGCTACCTGTAAAAGAAGCTGGCAAAACTACAATACGACCGACTCTGAGATTTTCATTTTCTGCTCGTACATGCAAGGCGTCTGCTAAACCGGTATATGTATCAACTCGCAACTTAGTTTGTTGATGACGTATATATTTTAACCGATCACCTTCCATACGACAGTAGTAATCCACGAATAGCTGTTGAGTCAATTTACCAGCGTTAATAAGGGGATTGAAATCGAACTCAATTCCCAGACCTCGAATGGCAATTCTGTACAGAATATACTCACGCATTGTGACAGTATGACTTATTTTAGTTTGTCTCACTCCAGCAGTTGGCATTGAAATGTGCCAACCAGACTCTCCGCAAGGCCAAATCAAGGTATGACACATAGGATCACAGTGCATACTATCATAATCAACATTCCTCAAGCCACCTTCTCTCTCATATACTGCAATGTGTCGATGAGATGGTGGAGCTCCATCAACAGTTCCAAATACAGCAGCAATTTCTGAACATGTGGGGTCATTATAACTTCTTGGATCTGAGGAAGGTTCGTGATAGAAACGCATTGCCAATTCCATTTGACGACGATTTTCTTTTAGAGCTGATTTTTTCTCTTCACTTACTTTCTCGTGCATTGTTTTATAAGAGCGCACGTAAGGATTGTGCTGATCTAGTAAACGATTTAAAAGACTGAGGGTATCTTCTCTCAGTTCGTGATTAGCATCATTCAGTAGCCTTAAATCATTTGCCTCTGAAAATTCTAATATGTATAATTGGCCATATGAATTGTTTTCCTGTTTTCTGGCATATAAAGGGGAAATTCTATGATGAATGACACCATTGATTTTGAAACAGTAAGGCCCATGGCTCGGTAGTAGCTCAGCAGTAGCACCAAAGGATACAAACGACATAGCATTATTATACTGCCGAACATTTTTCCTAAAGTTTTTCTGATTTCGTCACAATTCGTAAACAACTGCTTAATTTCTGGAAGTATTGTGTATGGTGGAAGTTTCACTTTGCCATCGCTACAACAAAAAGAAAAGCGACCACTTGTATTTTTCTCTTTTGAAAAGTATACAGCTGAGCAGTAGTGACAAATGTTACACAGACTTCCAATTGAGAATGGTTCTATTTAGGGAATAGTATCAAAAATAGCACATCGATAAGTGGCTGAGAACGGTTTTGTGACAATCTGTTTCTGATATCGATTTGAGTCGCGTAGTGCTCGTTTCTGTTTCTTGGTATTGACGTTTTCGACCATACTTGACTCTGAGTTAGCACTGATATCTAGGACGTCATAGTGACCGTTCTGGCCATCTCCAGAATACAGTAAGGAAATTATTCTATTTGGTGGCGTATTTTCGGCGTTTACAGTATGCGTTTTATTATTAGTAACTATGTTAATATTCATTTTGTAAACTTGAGCAGCGGCAACTAACTCAACATAACCTCCATGAATACCATTCATAGACATATGCATTTTGTAATCATCGCTCGTATTGATAGCAGTTTCGTACATATCGCTGTTGTCAACAATAAAGGAAGAATACTTATTCCAATTGTCTGTAACATGTTGAAGAATTCGTTTTCTAACCTTTGTAAATAAACTCTGACTGTTGTACACACAATATGCCAATGCCCTGAAAAGGCAATTCCCGTCACCTTTATTTCTTATCACATTTTGTCTCTGGCTAACTGGTTCTGAGGTTCGCTTCTGACACGATCCTGGGGTTTTACTGCACGCAAACGCACTCTTAGTTTGAAACTGTAAATCAGCCACTGAATCGAGTGACTTGGCATCCACGTTCTCAACTGAGTTAGCACTGATACCGGTATTTAAGACGTCATAATGACCGTTCCACCCATCCCCAGAGTATATCAAAGAAATTATTCTATTTGATGGCGTATTTTCTGCTTTTACACTATGAGTTTTATTATTAGTGATTATGTCAATATCCATTTTGTAAACTTGAGCAGCGGCAACTAACTCAACATGACCTCCATGAATACCATTCATATAGTGGGGAGGTTAGGTAAAACCACCATTCATTTTTTGATAGAAGCATGAGACTTGGCACACTTATAGTTTGGACCCTAAACTTTTGATCTGGGATGGTAGCCACTTCCGGAAGTCGCGCCGAGTGCCTGTTTTGCATGGTTGCCTACCCACCCGGAGTGAACTACGAAATCAACGCTTAAGTCGATTACAAATGCCTGTTTTGCTTCGCGATGAATACTGTATGCACTCAGAATCACCTGGATAACGTTGTTAATACGATTTGGAGTGGAAGGATTTACATTTTTGGTGTGGTTGCCTACCTACTAAGCGCATATTTCCTAAAGCTGCAGAAACAAGCCACCACATTCTTCAAGCTTTAATTTATTTAATAAAAATGACAAATCATTTTGATAACTTACGAAAAAGCAAAAAAGGAAGAATAACAAGGTATGAGAAAACAAAGAATAAGAAGGCAGAAGTCCATGTTTTGTAATGCGTGGGGCCCTATGCATCAGGCACACCAAAACTAATCTTGGAGGCTCAACAAACTTCCTAAAAAAGGGGGAAAATGTATTAAAATAATCTCTTAGCTATTAAGTGGACAACCATCACCAGAAAATAAAGACGGAAGTAGAAAATAAGCAGAAAATATTACTTTGCACTTTGCGTCACAAGAGCACAGTTCCGTGCACTTCAAGTCTCTGCTCCTCCGTACACATTGCTGAGGTCTAGTTGCACAACTTTTGCACCCGCAACGGATTAGTTCCAAGCAAGCCTTAGTTGCAATGGGGATAGACGTCCACCGCAGTGTCCATCCTGATGGACTTTCTTCCCAGCCCCAATCTGACGGTGAGGGTATTTCCTGGATGGGGCTCAGAGATTGTCCCCACACGTAAACCCCCTGGTACATGGCACGCCGGATGTGTTGCTCCAGTGCATTCTGCGTTGGAGGAATACTCTCCAGAGATCGGTTTTTCTTGGTAAAAAGTCCTTTCGGCAGGCATTTACGTTGACAAATGAATTCGACCTACAATGCAATAAAACACAAGTGTTAACGACGAAGTTCGACAAAAACGCAACGGTAACGATTATGAATCAATTTTTCCTACCTGTCATACACAGCGACTACCAACTTTTCCATATAAGGTAAAGCTTTGTCCATATCGTGCTCCTGAGCTGCCAAAAATCCTTTGGTGCCGTCAGGATAAGCCGTCCATGCTTCAAAGGCGCTATTCTTACCTTTGTTGGAAAACGAGGAAACGGTATCACATCCAGAAAATGCGTGAAATAGGGGTAAACTTAAAGCCTTGTTACAACCTGCAACAAGTAAAGCCTCTTCAGTCACCATTGCCTTTCCATGATAACATTATGTTTTGTCACCGACATTGGTCCCTACATAAATCGTGCCAATGTGGACCCAGAGCTCTTCAATATCCGTCAATTTAGGCACAATACTCACGGCCAATACAAGGACATCGGTGTCCACAGGTCGCACAATAATTTTCCGGTATCCCTGACTAACACAATCCGCGATGTGAATCATGACCCTTGTGTCTGCCTCTCCGTGATTGCAAGGAGACAACATATCCATATCTTCTCGATGAGGCGATACTAACACAGACGAATCCTGTGTACTGTACATTTCTTTGCCCTCCTGTGTGATCTTTTGTATTTGCGTATTTAGGAATTGGAACAACTCGCATTTGTTTTCGGAGCTGCGCAGAAAAGTTAGGCCATCCTTTCGGAATGCGTGTTCCAGCTGTGACTCTCGTGCGTAGACTATTCCTTCGCCTCGTCCTGCCCTTGTGTGGATTTTCAGACTATCCTGTATATACTGGTCCCAAATGACATCAAAGCGATGAACAGCATGGAATGGCATAAAAATGCTGTCGGCATATTCCTGAAACTTTCATGACTGTCCGGGATGTAGCATATGGACTAGGGCAGGTCCATCGATAAGTTTTGCTTGTACGGCGGGTACGTCACTGGTGTGGAAGCCATCTGGACTTGCAGCCATCAAACATTTCAAAAGATCTGATTTTTTGCCCGGTCTTTGTTCGCCGTTTGTGGAGAGAGACGGTGGTGTTGGTTGGTTTTCATGTGCGAAAAATCTGTCTAGGTCTCCCAATGGGTGCTCACTTGTAGCTATGTATAATTTAATGAAAAGACTGAAGTCGTTGAGGCCGGCGATTTTTTCTTTTGTCTTGGTCAGCGAAGCTTTTGAAGCTGACGTAAAAAGAGGGTATTTATTTTGCTTCACCGTGTCTAACATTTTTTTCCGCCCGCTGATAAGGCGTTCCTCGACAAATTCTTTGTATTGTTTTTCGCCCAGTGCTTCAATGGTCATTATTGTAGTAACGACTTCAGAGGATGCGACCCGCTTGCTATCAATATTGTACAAATCCGAGCTTTCTTCCAAAAAAGGGTTTCCTAGTTCAACAAAGACACTATCAAGATTTTTAACGTCCTTTATAAACCTGGCTTTTTCGGAGCTGTTGTCGCTGTGATGTAGGATACTATCAGATTCACTTCTCAGATTCCACAGAAAAAGTACAAACAACAAAATTAGAAAAAAATCATTGTTATTACTTTCAGAATGAAAAATTGCTGTAACTCACCTTTTTTTCGAAAGATTCTAAGCAGCCGGCAATTTTTGGCCCAGCAACTATCCACTTTCGCAGAGCATCGGGACGTCACACGCTCCTAGTCTCTATGCAGCTTGACGCGAGTAAGCGACGCGACGCTACCGCCGTGTATTGTTGCGGTCAGTAACAGAAGCTTGGTGCTGTGTTTGGGGAACTGATTCTCGGTCCCCAACAGAGGTGACGGCCCATAAGAAATACATTGGCGAGTTTTTGAAAATGAGAAACGGCATTTGTAATCTACTTAAGCGTAGATATCGTAGTTCACTCCGGGTGGGTATGCAACCTTGCAAAACGGGCACTCGGCGCGACTTCCGGAAGTGGCTACCATCCCAGATCGAAAGTTTAGGGTCCAAACTATAAGTGTGCCAAGTCTCATGCTTCTATCAAAAAATGAACGGTACCCCATTGATTTTCGTCTTAACCTCCCCACTAATAGACATATACATTTTGTAATCATCACTCGTATTGATAACAGTTTCGTACATATCGCTGTTGCCAACAATAAAGGAAGAATAATTATTCCAATTGTCAGTATCGTATTTTACAATTCGCTTTCTAACCTGTGTAAATAAACTCTGATTGTTGTACTCACAATATGCCAATGACCTGAACAGACAATTACCGTCACCTTTAATCTTTATAACATTTGTAATTGAGTGTCGCCTCACATTCATCATAATATGATTCATTGTTTTGATTGAGCACACAACCTATAAGGACGAATGATGAAACGAAAAGAAGACAGTTTGTAGCTGGTGAGACCAAAGACTATATAATTGAAAGATCGGATACACAATACAAAATGGCGGTTCCAACATTCGACTGTAGCGCCATCTTCGTGAAATTAGTTGTCTTTCGTATACAGTAAATGTTGTCATTCAAAGAGATGTTGACATGCCAGTGTCATTAGCAAAATGGCTGCTGATTGTGCATGAGCATTTCAGTCTCAAAGTAATCCATTCTTTGAGAAGTTTCAATTAAATTATTAAATTTGAAATGGACCCAGTTTAGATGTTCCGTGTGTTTTCAATCACGATAAGTTATACTGTATAGGTTTACCAAACTACGCCAGCTATAGATAACCTATTTACATGTTGAAGTTACTCGTAACAAAAATCCACGTGAACAAGGATTCGAGTGTTTGTTGTGTCTTTAATAGCTGCAACGAATACAGTAAGTTGAGTTGCAGAGCCTGTGACCTTCGTTGTGAATTAAATTATGTGCACATGAGTATAATTAGATCAAAGAATCTTGCAGTGTAAGTATTACTTAGTTACTGTTGTTTGAAGGGGCGGAACAGAAATTAATACGTTTATAGAAGAGATCTGAGGAATACACTCGCCACCGACTATCGACTCATTTCATCTATGAACAAAGTTGTAAATGAATAACAACATTTATAAAGGTTCAGTGATGCAGACAACATGACTACCACACCGGCAGTAAAACGAAGACCATAGAATGTTATGTTCGTGAATATCTTTCTATTACAAAATCGTTTGATACATTTATGTATATCGTTCAACTATAAGAGTTACATGCATACATTGCCCGACACTATTCATAGCTTTTCATAACCTTACTGAACGCTTCCATTAAAACTACAGAACAGGAGACCGAGCCGTCGTAACTTTCAACAAGGTATATTACTGAAAATATAGTATTTATGATTGACAAACCTTTCTCGGAGATGTTGGGAGTCGTTTTACTTTCTCAATTGCCACTGCTGCACCGGAATAATTCCTTTTAATTGATTATTTACGAAAATAATGCTTTTAGCATTGTCTTCATTTCATTATGGACGCCATCTTGGACACTACGTCATACGTCATGTGACACCCGAAAAACGAACATCTGAGTACGTTACCAACATGTCCAATAGAAAATTCACCATATGACACGTAAAGTTTGAAATTGTTACAAATTTCCACTAAGTTAAGCACTGTCTTGCGGAAAATTACTGCTAGTACCACAAGCAAGGGGGTCTGGGGCGTAAGCCCCAGGTTAGGGTTGTTTTTGTATGTAAAACATTAATAAGATAGAATTTATGTCCGCTACTAGGTTAGGTACTGCCTGGTCGAAAATTACTGCTAGTACCACAAGCAAGGGGGTCTGGGGCGTAAGCCTCAGGTTAGGTCTGTTTTTGTATGTAAAACATTATAAATACATAAATAAACACTGACAATTGGCGCAATTTTTCATTACATTACTTTATCGACGCTCTTTTGTTTACTCGTTCTATACCCGATGTGAAATAGTACCAAATGCGTGGGGTTGGCATTCCTGACTTAGTAAGCAAGATGGCTCCAAAAGACTTCATTTCTGCTATATACGTCGTGTATCTATTTGGGATGGCTGGGTGGGTTTATGGCAGCGGACGAGTCAACATCTATTATTTTAACAGCTCCGGATACCATTACTAAAGGTACTTTGGCAAATTTCATTACCTACATTGTTTTATACCTTTGTTCTCCCGTTCTGTAGCGCTACCACGCTTTCTACCCGTCAAGTAATTCAACATAATTAACAAGCAACCGCCAGGGAAATGTAACATAGCCCCTGAAAAGTATTACCTTGCGATCAACTACAACGATTTAAGATAAGTGATCTACTGGTTCTACTTAGAGTAATTAATAAATAAGTAAATTGTGGCTCAGTATTGGACTTCATAAGATTGATCAGTGTAAGACTTGAGTTGTAATTACCAAGTACTGTATGTTTTGCCAGAAGCCATGGTTATATTGGGTCAATGCTTCTTACAACATGTATTATGATATGGGTTAAGTACGATGTTCTGATTCTGTAGTTTCAGCATCTTGTAGACAATACGGTTTATGTTCCCGTCATACATAACCCTACCGGAAGTGGTGTAACAGCACTACATTGCTGACGTCACGAAAGCGCACCAGGGCCAGTATTTCTCGTTGGCCGCAGGAACTTTCGATTAATATCAAGTTCGATTTATTATTGGGGCGGCGTTGAATATCATGATACGGTGTTAGTCGTTGTCGCCTAGCGACAATATGTCCGTCAAGTCGTTCGAATATTCCATTTTCGTGAGACCTTGAAGGAAGTATTATTCGCTATTATTTTAATACTCGAATTATATAATCAAGTAAGGTGGGTATCAATCGAGAGTGCGTGACAGGCATTACATTTTAAGACAACAAACGTCGTCGTAGCGCAAATACTTCCCGAGATATTTCAGTTTTAGTAAAGGGTGAAATTTTTTGAAAACTATTTTAATATATAAAATTAAGGTCAATTTTCTAATTTCTAAACATTGATAATCACCGTTACGTCACCGTGGTGTATGGGAAGCATGCTTGTTTCTTAGCTACATCAGGAGTTCAATTTCTGGTTCCACCAGGGATTTTAAATCTGAACCGACTTGGTAGCCCAAGACCCTCATTAGGCTGTAGAGTCGAGTTTTTGAAATTACCACCATTTCTGCATCGTAGAATTTGAATCAAATGGTGTCACGTGTAATATGGAAAAATCAATAAAATGTATAATGTAGTGAATTATAGTCGCAATGTAGAAAGTTAAATACTGACTCCAGTCAGTTAAGGCTCCTGGTAACACCCATATTTCCACACCTGATATTAAATTGTTTTGTTGTCAACCTCTCACAAACGGCTACAATAGTTGATTTTCTCCTGACGGCTAAAACTCATTTCAAGTAGTTGGAATAGCGTGCAATCTTAAAGTTCTGTTACCTGACCGGAGTTTGAGAGGAGAGTGAGCAACTCGTCCTTATTAGTATAAAGGCTTGTTGTCGTTATTAAGAATAATTGTTTCCGTGCCCATTTAATCTATCAGTGGTTGCAGATACAGTAATTTGTTTAGAACTCCTATTTAAGATTATCATGTCACAAGTTTCAAATGCAGGACATTATTTTTAAATTAACAGAAACAAATTTAAAATATTATTTCAAACTTCAGAACTACGCACCCCCCCCCCCTCCCCCCCCCCCCCCTCCACGTTACATACATATGAATCAGCATAATGTTGTTATGGAGTTCTCCGCAGATTGCAAAAAAATAAAAGAAACTGGAAATGAGAAGTACCTGTAGTAAGTTATTTTACATGGGCCACTGTATGCTGCTCTGTGTTAGCACAAGGAAACAAATAATAGTACATAAACTACGTGCACCTATAAACAACCTATTACAGTGGACGTAATGTGTAGCGACCACTATGTTGGTACATGATGGCACGGTCAGCGCACAATCATCAGCTTCCTCCTGTAATGACTGCCCAACATTTTAATGAGCCACACGGCAGTTTGGATTTTCTTTTAAAAATAACTTCCAGTGAATATTGACAGCTAAAACTTTGCACGTGGCAAAATTGAGAATTAGGCTACTTTACATGAGACAAGTAGTTCCACGAAGAACTAAATAGCCTATTTTCATATATCCTACTTATATTTATAGCCTCTATCAACATACACATTTTCAGTTTGATGGCTGTAATAGATTCGTAGATCTTGAGAACCGTCTAAATATTTTGGATGGTCACCATGTTGGATTCTTATATACCAGGTGAGTCAGCCGCCCATTATTTTTTTTAGTTTTCGGCCACACTTCCAACGTCTGATGCCAACATGGTCGACAGTTCCCCGTCATTAGCCAAGCCACAATGACCCTAAACGACTTAACAAGATTTATGACGACATGGAAGCAAGACCTTTACAAAAACATGTGTGCGACAAGTGATAATTCAAAGCATCTAACTGTCATACGGGCATGTAAAAGAACATGCCAATGATACGGAAAAATGAGAGAAGAGCCAATTAAGGCGGAAAAGGAGAGACTCCCTAGGCCTCGAATACCCTAATACCGTCGGGGTCGGAAGAGAACAAGAGTTGACCAAGTCGGGAGAGACTACCAGTGTAGTGTGTTGGTGTGAGTGCTTAAGCTATTGGGGGCGTCTCTGCAGGATGCAATTACCTACCAGGGGATGAACGTCTAAGTGCAGGCTGCTAATCTAGCCTGCCAATTGAGTAGAGTGAGCAATTCAGCGAATGTGCAGAGTTGGTGACTCGACACTCTGCAGTCGAGTCGCGTGCTCGAGTACAACAGAACCTGACGATGCAGTTACTGGCCTCTACGGTCAGGGGCAATTATGACTAAGGTCAGGTTGGGTATAAGGATGTAAAATGGATTGTGATTAGTAATGAACGTGTATGTTTACTGACCATGTGTTTATTGGCCAGTAGATGTGATGTGATGTCCCTCTTGGGGAGTTTAAACAAATATGAAATGTAGTACAATTTGTAAAGTGTACAGTTGTTCAGGGTAGGTGCTTACAAAGATAAAGGACTCTGAGCACAGCTAGATCTCACCTGGTGAAGCGCTGGAACGGACCTCGTCGGGCAGGGCCACTGGCCAAGAACAGAACAGATGATGGGGTTCCTCCGGGCCTAGGCTTTAAGGCCTTCCCCCACTGCCTGGTCAGCATTTCCTAATAGCTGTCGCTCCATTTCCCGTGTTTATGTTTATATTTCGTAAGCGTGGCCGTCAGCAGTATGCCGGGCCCGCTTGTGTCTGAAGAAATGCATGAGGCTTATGGTCTGCCTATGCGGGTAGTTTTGGTAAAAGATGGCGGGGTGGGTCTCAGGGGGTACTGCCCCCGGGCTGTACAAGTCCCCTTCGTCGTTTGTTCGCGTCCTCGCGAACGGGAAATAGAGTGGGCGTGTCGCTGTAATGATTTTTCCTTGTTTTCTTCTTCTTCTTCTTCTTCTTCTTCAGTGTCGGTGTCGTGTGGGTGTATCGATGTCGTGTTATCCTGGTGGTGATGTGAGTTTAGCGTGTGCTCAGAGGGGGTGGGTTATGGGTATATACATAGTTCATTGTTCATCTAAAATTAATCGTTATAAAAGTTGACATTGAAAATAAAAATACAGACAAATACATGTTCTTGATGTTCTTGAGGAAGAAAAAACATAGATATATGTGTATTAGTGCTATGCAGGAAGGTTAAAAAAACATGGTTGGACGGGTGGTTGTGTCGTCCGACGCTGTGTGGGAAAAAAATTGCTCCCTGCACGTACCTTGTGTCTATAAAGTATAAAAGATGGAAGAAAATAGAAAAACAGGTGCCCCAGGATATAAGATAAAGGTATATCCGAATGGTTTATTGTTGTTGGGATGAAACGGGACACCTTCACAAATTTTATCGTTAGTAGAATAGAAAGGAAAGAGACAAAAGTGTGTATAAACGTGTTTGGTGTCTATGTGTGGCAATAGTAAATTCATGTTCACATTTTATCATGATGCTTAGTAGTGCTAACAATATTAATAATAACAATAACAATAGTGACAATAATCATTGTTCTAATAATAAACCTTATCATTTACGAGCTCGGTACCTTTCTCTGTTGCTTTCATCTGGCCTTTCTCATACTTTCTCCTATTATCCGCCGATTCGTACGTACCTTTCAACCTTCATTTCTTTCACCTGTGCCTGCGGTTTAGTGGTTAAACCGCTCAACTGTTATACGCTCCTGAGTTTTTCCCCGTGGGTAGGAGAAATTCACCATGATGGCTAGGACAGACGCTCACAAGTCTGCGTCTCTCCTGGCTATCGTTTTCCGCTCATCATTTAAGCGTTCTTTGTGTGTGATTGCGTCAGCATCGCTCGGTGCTCCACGGTCACTTGACGTTGCTGACTGCGGCGCCGTCGCCTTAAGGGCGCGACTGAAATAGTTTAGGAGCAGTGTATTTGTGTGTGGCATAATTAGTGTAGGGTATGTGTGTTTGGGGGCTATATTTACAAGGGGTGAATGCATATATGTCTGCCTTCTCTGAAAAATGAAATGTATTAGTGCTGTTTCATGCGCCATCGTGCGCACCCGTGTTGGCTCTTGGTGAATCTGCAAAGGTGGATTTACATGACATTTATCAAAATACCCTTTATCTCTGGTATTGTTCATAGATCTTAATATATGGCGCCACTAAATCTAACTTAGTCTAAGGTGGCCGTATTCTATCATGCTACTAGTTTCTACTCTTTGTGTATGTGTGTATTTGTGTGTCTCCCCAGTGTGTACTCATTGTGTGAAGTGTGTATGTGACGTCGGAGGTCCACCTTACCTTTACCATGGTCATTTGTGCTCCCACGATGATGCAGTGGTGGAGCTCTTTGCTGAAAGAAAAGGCATGTAAATTAAGCACATGTGGTCGGTAAGCTTCGGTTGCTGTACCGGCGATATCGCTTCGGACGTTTCGCGTATATATGTCGCGTTCACATTAATGTGCCGTTGAATGTTGTTCGGACTTACCCTATAAGGTGCCGAACGCCATATGTCACGTTTGCGTCGCATACGCGTGTTTCCGCAACGTGTTGTCGGTCTTACCCTGGTAACGGTTTTAGTTGCCAGGTGCCGAACGCTCTGTGTCGCGTTCGCGTCGCATACGCGTGTGTTCGCAATGTTTTGTCGGTCTTACCCTGGTAACGGTTTTAGTTGCCAGGTGCCGAACGCTCTATCTTAATTAAAAAGTGTTTACCCTAAGTTATATTAATTAATACTTAAATGAAAAAAAAAAAATTGTATTTACAAGCCGAAATGGTCCTTAGTCTAGTGCCAAAATGTGCTGTAGCTGCTGTTTTACAACAGTGCTTATTAAATTTGCTTAAATCTAAGTTGCCTTTTTAAATGGAACTGTATCTTATATACTAGAATTTTGATCGGTGGCTCCCCCGGTCGGTCTCCCTCCCGAGGTGCCCTTGTGACATCCTACCGGGACCGGAACCCAGCAGGAGCCCGTAGTCCCCTCCTATTAAACTAATTGTTGACTTCCCCCTCTTAGTAATTAATATAGGCTTGTGCACTTGCGTTGCTAAGAAGCAAACGCCTCGCGCGAATATCCATTCCGTTGATCTTATACATGCCTGTGTTGGAATTCTGGTTGATAAATGTACATGGTTATACTGGCATTATTCGCCATTTCATATTTATCAATCGGTGGCCCAGGCCGCTGTGAGGTGCCCGCCGCATTCCTCATTTACATCTCTGGCCGCTCGCTGCGTTACCATTTAAGCTCTGGAGACTCGCTGTCATCCATTTATGTGGGCACGGGACATCGTTCGGGATAAAATCATCCGATAAAATAATATCATCCGGGAATTTAGCGTCCGGGAATCCTCTTCGCCCCATATCCGGATGAGGTCTTGCGTGGCCAGGGGTTGTCCTGCTGGACCCTTGGCACACTATCTTCACTTCCTCGAAATGGAAGACTCGCTCTCCGCCATAGGAACGCTACTTATATTACAACTAGCTAAGAGTTTAGTCCTAATGTGGTCGTCTCTAGGTTCGTCTCCTGAGTCTAGTGTGGAGCTGGCTAATTCTCCTACTAGCCGTCAAAAGTCTCCCCTGCAGGTCTGGCTTCGATGACCGTAGCGCATAATGGGTATAACCTTCTCCGACACGGGGGCAGGCTAGGCACACCCGAGATCTCGACGTTTGCCCGCACTAAGTCATCGTTGCTTCGACCTTTCGTTATTCCGTCTTTAGTCTGGGTCAGGATCTGTTGGCGTTTGGCCCCGTCCCTGCCCTTCCGTGGAGCTTCTGCTCCCTCCTTTTACCTTCTCATCACCATCTAGTGTGATGTCAGATTCCTTTTAAAGATAAGTGTGCTTTGCAAATATGTTTGTATGTAACATGTAATTATGTAAAAAAATAGTGTTCTGGGGTTGTAGAATCTTCGAAATGCAGTGGCTACTTTAGGCTTGTCATTGCCGTGTCGGATTTCCAGCGTTGATGCCTTGGTATTTTCCTAGAGGTGTTAGTAGGTTTGTAGGGTGTTTGGTCCCTTGTTATTAGGATCCGGGGGTGTTATTTGCTGAATGTGGTTAAAGAGTGGTGGGAGGGGGTCGTGCATCGTTGGTCTCCATGTTTATGGTGGCCGGGAGCCGATGATGCTGTTAGGAGGTATTTTACTGTGAGTGGATGGGGTGGGTTTTTCCCAGGTGTGCAAAATTTAAAAATGTCATGCGGGAGTAATAATAATACAATCCCTGGTGTGTGGATAGGATATTTCATGCATTTGGATGGATGTGAGGCGTGTCCGCTCTCACTTGAGGAGAAGGCCTGTGCTGGGATACGATAAGTTTATGTCCCTTGCATGCGGGATTATTTAATAAAATACTTGTTAGTATAAGTGTGGCCTCATCTCTCTACACAGAGATGTGCATTGCCGCTTGATATCAGTTTCCGACTCACCACTAATACTCAGGTGTAGGCGTTTGGGGCCAGGGTGTAGCAAACATTAATTTATTAGAAGCATGAAGTCTATCAACCCCGATGTATATTTTGAAATGTAGTGTAGCTGTTTTTATGTATCTGTATATCTGTGTTGGATAGTGTTGTAGGTGACAGGGTATGTGGGAGGAAGGGTGCTGGGATGGTAGCCCGTAGTTGGTACCATGGCCATCCTGATGGCATTATCCATCTCTACTCCTGTTGTGGTGTGTCATCCTCTCTTAGTCATTATGTGTTCTCTACCCGCTCCTTGGGATGTACGCTGGCTAAGTTGAGATGCCATAAAGCACCTACTGTCTTCTAAAATACCAGTCGGTGGAGTGCCTGTGGGTCTGTGATACCTACGTTGTGTGAGAATCTTTGTGTCTGTGGGCACCGCCCTCGGGCTGCCCTTAGGATGTTTAAGTGCGGTGACGCTGTGACGTCACGGCCTACCTGTTCTCGTGTTCATGACGTTGGGGTAGCATGTGATTGTAAGTATAAATTGGCATAGCCTGATCGCCTGTAATGATTTTTAGAGATAAAAAAACAAGAAAAAAATTATTGGGGGGGGGGGGGTTCCCTCCTGGAATCTGTCTGTATCCGCCCCTGAGTGTTGGGCGCGTGTAGGAAGGAAGTGGCCGTGGCTGTAATTAGCGCGGCTGTGTGTGTGAGGTCGCCTATCGCTGACGTCTGCTGGCGCGTGGGATGTTATCGGAGAAGGCTTTATCTCGTGTCGCGTGGCTAATTGTCAGGTGCCGCGTGTTGCGTGTTATCACCCTTGTAGACATGTTCCTAGTGTCGGTAATGGTAGGCGTATGGTAGCCTGTATTCCCGAGATTAATCCGGCCCACAGTATTTGTGTACTATTGGATGCAGAGCCTATTGTAATGGCGCTCTCCTTTCTGTATCAACATCCGCGTCACTGTATGTCGTTATTGGTATTGTTTTTGTGCCAGTGTCATCATGTCTGCATGTCATTGTCACGTCTTGTTATTATAAGAATGCCTACCGGCAACAGTGTGTCGCAACGCGCTGGAATTCGCTTATTTGCAACGCAGTGTTTTTTTTGTTTGTATTTGTTTTGAGTCCTTGTGTACAGAAAGTCTTTAATGTTATGTGTGGAGGCTAACGAAACGTGACTTCCGCCACCGTCTGTATGTTGACATGTGTTTTCATTCTTGTAAGACCAAGGTGCTACCTTGTGACCTTTTTTTCCGCTTACAAGCTTGTTTGGGAATTTGTTTTCGCGATTCGTTCCCCACTGTGTCTTGCCCTATCATTTTATGTCCGGGGTAATCCAAATTGCCATGATTTTTGGCCGTAGAAATGTGGTGTTACCTACTTTGCGTGGGCGTTTGTCTGTGCCCGTGGCGTCCCCCGTATTCAGGTGTCGGGCGCTATGATTTTAAAAAAGTGTCTTGTGGTCTCCGTAGAGGCCTGGCGTTCCCGGTACGTCCCATATTGGCAGTCCCGGGGTCGCTAATGCCCTAAGTAGGCTATTATGGCGAGTACCTTAGAACGAACCTACGCCCCTGTATGTATGTCCCATGTTTGTTGCATGTATGAATTTTGGTCGACCCTGGATTTAATTTGTGGGCGTAATGTGTCTTTGACTCCTCTAGTGAATGATTGTGTATATTACTGCCCGAGTGAGATCGTTCTTAGCCTGTCTTGTACTTGCGAAGGTCGCATGTTCATTTATGTCTTATCGCTGACTGGCGATAGTGTCAAGTTTCAATGGTGTGTGAAGTGCCTGCTCCTAGTTTAGCGGTCTGCTTATCGCATGTGTTGAGCCAATGTGCGTGGGTTTGCTGACACGCTTTTCTATTGTCTGCATACATGGTGTGCCTTTGGCTCCTCGGCATGTAAAAAACCCTACCTCTGTTGATATATAGTGTCCCCAAATTTTGTGTTATTGTTGGTCTGGTGCGAATATATTCCTGTTCTTGATATGTCTCTGTGAGTAGGTGATGTATTTATGTACGTGTATCTCCGGGCTTCTAGTCGCGTGTCTGGTTACTAGATGTCGGAGGCGGTTTCATTATTTTATGCGTATTAATCCCTGTTAGCGTGACTGTCTCTTATTGCTGTATCCTCCAATCGGATAGTTACCCGACCTTGCGTTCCTGGTATTCAGAAGGTCGCGGGTTTGAGACCGTCTTTATTCAGGATGATCATTCCTGTTGCCTTTTGGGCCTGTGTCTCTGTGACAGTTTTGTTAGTGTTATTGACTCTTTTTATGGTAACTATGTTTACTGTGTGACCTCAAAATATATTATAGTATTTTCCCCTGACCTGTGAGTGTTATCCCATGGTATTTATGCTTAGTTTGAGCGCTGTTATGGGGGACAAGAAAAATTCCTGCTATGGGCAGTGTAAGAAATAACGTACACTTATGGATTAAATATATATATACGCATGCAAATTGTACAGTTTTGTGCATGTTTTCTTGTGTGTGTTTACCCTCTACAGGGGTAGAACCTGTCTTTTTGTGTTAATTGTGTGTATGCGCCCCCGTGAGGGTGTTGGGAACGTTTCGGCATTTTATGTGGAAAATTCTGTGTGTTTTGTCCTGGGAACATTTATCCATGGGCTTGTGCGGTCAGTGAATTTCACTATTGTGCGCGCGCCCTCGCCAGTCGGGGTGAATTACTGCGCCCTGTTATGAGGGCATAGGCATCAGGTTCCCATTGAGGTGCTTCTTTACTATCTTTCAGGGGTGTTTTAAGTAAAGCAGGCCTAAGCCTACGTTCCCCGTAGTGCCTGTTAATAGGCGTAGGTATGCTGGCGCCTGAAGGGCTGTGTTGGCTCCGCGCTATTCTGTTATGCCCTCCTGTCTGCCTGGCCTCGTGGGGTGGGCGGTAAAATTTCCCTTAAACCCCGTGTACTTTGTTTCAGAGGCAGGATAGTGTGTGCAGGCGTGTGTGTTACATGCTGATGAGCTGCCGGCAATCCCCCTGTATGTCTTTGCACTGGGGGTGCACATGTTGGTGTCCGCTTCCATTCTGGCGAAATCACCCTCTGAACTGGCGGTAGGGGTCGTGTAATTGTCTGTGAGCGCTCTTGCAATGTATTGGAGGGTAATCTGACCGATTTCTGGCCTATGGCCACGGTAGACTCCTTCCCATGTGTAGCGGTACGGGTATATTTATGGACCTGTTCGCAAATTGCTGTGTTGACGTGTTTGCGTCCTATACAGTTCTGTAGCCGCCAACTGGAGAAACGCCTGTTCGCGAATAAGCTCCCTGTATTGGGCATATAAAATTGTGTAGTGCACCCTTATCCTCTCTAGGGTTGTGTTATCCATTGTAGGGCCATGTGTAGTGATTAATCGGTTGTATATCCTGTTCCTTCGGACATGGCTCCTGTTGAGGTGTTCGTGTATGTTACTTAAGTGTCTGTGTGCGCATCTCAATTGCGCTGTCCTACCCTCTGACGGGGTGCATGGCTGCTTGCCCTGTATTGCTCCAACCTTTGTCTGGAGTGCCCGTATTTGTGCCTACCGCCTTTGTATATACCTCTGGCACCTTAGTAATAATGTGAATAATATTGGTGTACCCCTATTGCCTCTATGGCTTACAATCCCGGTTGCTTCTGCATGTGGTGCCATTCTGAGCTAAGTGTGGGTATAAAAAGAAATGCGTGCGGCTTCTAATGTATAAGATTTCTGATTCTTTCCAGGGGGGGGGGGGTGACTAAAATTTCCCTTGTGTTCCTAGAGTGAAGGGAAAAATATAATGCTGTCACCCAAAAACAATATTTCAACTTTTGCTTGGCTGCTTGCTGTACGGATCGCTCTACCACGAGGGCTCGTTGTTTGAGTCCCTTACACTTATTTTGCGTGGTAGCCGCGCCTCCACCAAATATGTTTTATCCCTTGGTTGGGAGTGGGATAAACAGGCTAGTGTAGGTGTGCTAATTTTGAGGACTGCTTCCGAATGAGGGTAGTTTCCCGTAGTCGGGAGAGACTACCAGTGTAGTGTGTTGGTGTGAGTGCTTAAGCTATTGGGGGCGTCTCTGCAGAATGCAATTACCTGCCAGGGGATGAACGTCTAAGTGCAGGCTGCTAATCTAGCCTGCCAATTGAGTAGAGTGAGCAATTCAGCGAATGTGCAGAGTTGGTGACTCGACACTCTGCAGTCGAGTCGCGTGCTCGAGTACAACAGAACCTGACGATGCAGTTACTGGCCTCTACGGTCAGGGGCAATTATGACTAAGGTCAGGTTGGGTATAAGGATGTAAAATGGAGTGTGATTAGTAAAGCACGTGTATATTTACTGGCCATGTGTTTATTGGCCAGTAGATGTGATGTGATGTCCCTCTTGGGGAGTTTAAACAAATATGAAATGTAGTACAATTTGTAAAGTGTACAGTTGTTCAGGGTAGGTGTTTGCAAAGATAAAGGACTCTGAGCACAGCTAGATCTCACCTGGTGAAGCGCTGGAACGGACCTCGTCGGGCAGGGCCGCTGGCCAAGAACAGAACAGAACAGATGATGGGGTTCCTCCGGGCCTAGGCTTTAAGGCCTTCCCCCACTGCCTGGTCAGCATTTCCTCATAGCTGTCGCTCCATTTCCCGTGTTTATGTTTATATTTCGTAAGCGTGGCCGTCAGCAGTATGCCGGGCCCGCTTGTGTCTGAAGAAATGCATGAGGCTTATGGTCTGCCTATGCGGGTAGTTTTGGTAAAAGATGGAGGGGTGGGTCTCAGGGGGTACTGCTCCCGGGCTGTACACTATCGTATAGTATAGGCCTACGTCATATATGAAATAATATGAATCAATAAACGTTACGTAAGATATTTCCATATACATTTAATATCAAGCTCAATGTACAAAGGATCAAAACAAGTATAATATTACATTTTAGTTGTTATTTAATCATGTTGTTTACACTTATCATAACACTGTATTTGAAAAATACTCTAATTTATTTAAATTTAAAATCATCTATAAGTGTGTACCTACTTCGCTTAATGAGAACACTGTGGGCGGGCACAATCGTTCAACAATTCATCAAAATTAATCTGAATTGAAGTGATTGTAACCTTTAGCAGATCTCGAAGATTGTTGTCTGTTGCGGTGGGTTGATTTTAAAAATTTCATTGTTGAAAAGGTGCACTCTCAAACATTGAAACTATTTTCCTACCGAAGTCACGTAGTTTGAGATATTTCTCCTCAGGCAATAGACTCCAAAATGCAGTATCAGTTTCCGACCTTGTCTGAAAAAATGGGTCACTTTGCAAGTCACAGAGCTCTAATTGAATGTTGTCATCTTGCTGTGAAATATCACAAGACATGGGGTTGTTAAATAAGAAAAGATGCGGCCGCATTTCATTAAAATCCAAAAACCGTTCATTGAACGACTCCAGAAGCTTATCTAAAATAGGTATGCAAAAACTGAAATCACTGGTTGGGATTTCTTCCATGAATTCTATGCATGATGAAAAATGTTCGAGATTGGCTCTTTTAAAGCAGGATTGGAAAATCTTAAGTCGGCTTACAGATCCGTCAAAGTGCCCAACTAACTGAGGTATGGTTTGATTTGGACACTGTAATTTCAAGTTTAGTTCATTCATGTGGTGACGTATGTCTGTTATAAAGGCCATACTGCACAAAAATGTGAATCGAGAAGCTTTTTTTTTTTTCATTTCCAAGGAGCTAGGTGTTTTGACATGTACATTGAGGAACTCAGTTGCCTCTTTTCTCAAATTAAAGAATCGTTTTAAGCAGTTTCCCTTGCGTAACCAGCGCACTTCCGTGAATATTGTCAAATCACCATACTCTGTCTCTAGTTCTGACAACAACAACAACAAAAAAACGATGAAAAATGGGTCAACGACCGATTTCCCCCTCTAATCATATTTACACATTTCATAACAGTTTTCATAGTATTTTCCATTTCCAGAATTTTTCCGCACAGGGCTTCCTGGTGTATAATACAATGCAATGCTGGACAGTTGATTCCAGCCTTTCTCAGTAAGCCAACTAGGCCTACCTGACAGCCAACCATAGCTTTGGCGCCATCTATTACAATAGCCGACAGGTTATTTGTTCCCCCACGGCTGTTCAGTACTTTCATTACTACAACAAAAATGTCTTGACCTCTGGTAGTACCATGCAGAGACTCTAATGCCAACAACTCATCATTGATTGTAAAACTTGTCGACAGTTATGATAAAAATTAGGCTAACAACTGAGCAGTATCTGTTAGATCAGTGGATTCATCCAAGGCCAGAGAAAAGTAAGCAGCCTCTGAAATAATACTACTTAATTTATTTGATACATGGTTACTTATTTCTTCAACCCTCCTAGTGACAGTGTTTCGAAAGTGAAGTTTTTGAAGTCATTAGAGAGTTTTTCACCACCAAAGGCTCGAGCCATTTCTACACAGCATTTCTTAACAAACTCACCATCAGATTTCTTTAGCCTTAGCTACCTGTACAGTATATTCTCTGCACTCACAATATACGAAGCTAAGAGTGAGCCTTTTTGCAAAGATGTTGATTTATTAAAAAAGCTTTTTTGAGCACTAACATTTTTCTTCAAATCAGATAGTCTACAATAGTACGCCGAACTTCTCCAGCATGGTGCTGAGTATAATGACGATGAGGTTATATTCTTTTTGCACAGACAGTACAAGCAAACACACTAAAACACTGAGGTTTATTGTCCTTGTTATTTACAAAAAGGTACTCCGTTTCCCACTTGTCCTGAAACATTCTGTTTTCTTCTGACACTTTCCGTCTTTGACTCATTGTACAATAAACTGAATCAGTTCCAAACAAAATGCAGCGATAAGGCACTGACAGGTTAACGTTGACAGAACGGCGTCTGTAACTCGACTGAACAGGGATGTGCAAAGCAAGCTGTGCAGATGGCGCATCGAGTTGGCACCTTTGCCTGTCCACTTACTGGGGATAAGAGCCGTGTTCAACCTATATCCTATATACCAACCTATATTTTTATGTTTTACATTTATTAATAAATCAATAATCTAATGTTTTTAAGTTTTTAAAATTCGTCTGGGGCCGCATAAAAACAGGTCGTGGGCCGCAAGTGGCTCCCGGGCCGCTAGTTGGCCATCCCTGGTCTAAATATTTCAGATGGTCGCCATGTTGGATTTTAATATACAGTAATTATGTAGGCCATAGAGTTACGTACTATTAGATGAGCATTATTGTGTACGTTCATTATTAAAACGTTGATTACGATCGCATAAATAAATCACAAGAAATAAAAACTTAATTTATAATTTCGCACAGCCACCATCTTGAGGTTATGTAAACAATTGAACTAAATTAGATGTCAGTGCATTGCAATTTGTATAGTCATTTGCTGCACCAAGTTTCACTGCGTTCGGATGGTTAAATCGCGAGAAAAGTCTATTTAATTGTTTCAACTTCGCTTGGAATGTTCGTTTTGTAGTTAACAGGTTTTTGAAAATTACATAGGTGAACGTCTAGTAGTGCCCTTTATCACCGTACAAAATTTCAGGGTGATATGAGTAATAGTTTCGGAGATATAGAATGCCGGTGGAATATTTCGTACAGCCGCCATGTTGGATTGGTGAGACGTGAAGGTCACGGTCAGGGTTGACCGAATAGTACTATGACCTTACCGAGTATCATTGAAATCGCTACAGCCGTTAAGAAGTTATTAGGGACACACACACACATACACACCCACACACACGGACAAAAGGTGATCTCATAAGCCTATTTTTTTAATAAATGAAAATAGGCTAAAAATGAGGAAGAATTATTTCAACAAGGTAATCAACACTTCCCTTGTCAGTAGACGCATAGGCCCTTGAGTGTGTGGTTCTTTAGAGTTACTACTCCTATGTCGGTTCGAAAGAAAAATAAAGTTTAGTCTAGTACAATCCAATGTACTGTTCGAGTCCTAGCTCTATGAACTTGCGGGGTGAGGAGAAAGAGCAGGGAAGGGTCGGGCGTGAAGAGAAGGATCTGTCAACAGCCCACCGTGATATATGGTATTACTTTCTATTCCAATACTGCTAACATTCGGCCGTTGCTCAAACCACTGTGGTGTTAGTAATGACTGAGTGAGTCACCGACCAATGTATTTGGTTCTGTACTATGCACGGACCGAGAAACCTCATCACTTGTCAACACCACTACTAATAGTCCGCGATGCACATTCCTCTCAGGTTCACGCAAGTAGGGGGGTAATGCCGATTCTAACCCACCCATTTTATTTGTACCAGACTGTACAAGTTAAAATAATTAATATCTCTCAAACGCATGGTCCGATTTTGACGAATGAGGTGTCGTTGGACTCGGGCTGACGCCCTCTTTCCAATGGACTATTCATTTCAACCCATAAATAAAACCTACCCCTACTAGGGGGTGAAATTGTAATTTTTTAGTGAAAGTCTCTTTCCAAATGTGACATGTATAAGCTGCGCTGCTAAAATGAAATTAAACGTGGTTGCTCATATAGTGCATGCGTTTTTCTGGCTGCCGCTATGGATGAACATTCTTGTTTTTGTTTTTTACGCATGCGCACTTGGGATTTTTGTAAGAGGTCGAGCTCTTTGAAAAAAATGATTGATAAGAAGGGGTTTTGGTGGTGAGGAGAGAACCAGATAGTCGCCTACTTTCCTACGAAGTTTGCCGATATCTCTCGAACGCAAGGTCGGATTTGGACGTGTGACGTGTCAAATCGCTTGTCTCGAAGCCCTTTATATGTTATTAATAGGTTAGAGTTTTGAGAATGAGGGAAACAGGCTTTTTTGGTGGTAAAACCATGATTTTAGACTTTTTCTGATATTTCACGAATGCCTGGTCGGATTTGGTCCTATGACGTGTCAAATGGCTTGTCTCGAAACCCTCTTTATTTTTGTAATAGGTTAAAGTTTTTGAGAATGAGGGAAACAGAATTTTTTGTTGTAAAACCGTGATTTTAGACTTTCTGTTATATCTCACAAACCAATAACGCCAGAGACGTATACGAGGGGTCGTAGGACTCGGGGTGACGCCCCTTTCCTCCCCCCCCCCTTTCGAATATAGTATTTATGTTTTAAAAAATGCTAAAGGGCCTAACGACACTTATGTTGAAAACATTTCAGTTTTTAAAACTTTTCTTAAATCTGTCTAAAATGTTCATGACGAGTGGTTGTAGATAGAAAGAGACGATACCACTGGACACGTGTTTCAACGAAGCTATTACTGGCCACGGCGGTGATATACCAATACAGTATTCGCTATTTCGATGAGACGGCGGGTCGAGGGTTCGTTTTCTGATTTTTCCTATGATGGAATTCCTAATTCCTAAACCCCCTGAAGGGGGTCTTTAACGTGTAAACGATTATGAGTGACATGCCAAATGATAATTCCTTGATCCGATGAAGTTGGCTTTAGATAGAACAAACAGAACTTGGTTATATGTTGCTTGAAGTGAGTATAGAAAACAAACTTGCTGGGGCAGACTGACAGGATGTGAATGTTATTTGAGCTTATTGGAATGCATTGACTTGACTTGACAACAGGGCAATGAAAAAAGCACAGAGATGCTGAGGACACTTGAAGGTCAAACGATATGGCAACCATTGTGGGAGGGGGAAGCTAGGATGATGTCGCTGATCATGTTCAATGTTCAAAGGATGAATTTATATTTTGCGAAGCATTGTTCGGAGAGGGTCATGTGACGACTTGTTTTAAGGGTATTTATTTTTTCGATGTTTCCTATGGTGGACTCATTGATTAAAATAATCCAAAACTTCTAGGGCATGGCCTTGAGATTTTATAAACCGATAATGGGATTTTGACATACAAGATCCATTCAGAACTTGACATGATGTCATTCTTTTTATGGCTTATGAATTTCCCCAAAAAAGACCCAAAACCACAAGATCATGGACTTTTGCTTTTCTTAATATATTGCAAACCCATAATGTAAGATGTTTACTGTGAGTGACGAAATCTAGCTAGGTAAAGAAAGAATTATTGTAGGATATATGTATGGTGACTGCCACGTCTTTGACCATTGGAATTTGTTTTCCGATTTGACTGTAGTACATAGGGAGTATAGGTTGTAGGCATGGATTGACAAACAGTGCACACAAAATTCAATTTATCGATTCAAGAATTAAGAGTAGACTATCATTAATTAATTGGTTAAAGAGTGTAGCTAAAAATTAAAAAAATGGTGACTACATTAAACTAAACTGAACCAAGTCGAATCAAACCCAACTGAACCAAACCAAGCCTAAAGCAAACCAAACCTAATCAAGAAAAAGCCAAGGGCTTAAGTGTAAAACTTGTGGGGGAATGCAGTCATTGGCAATGTCCAAAGGAAGGGATAACGCTCTACCTCTAGAGGGTAAGGTAAAGCTAGCGCATGGTGCTAATGCATATTCCCAAGTACATGAACCACACACACACAACTATCCTATGCTGTTTTTATGAGTTAACTGTTAAAACTTACTCAGTGGTTACTGAACAAGTTGGTCGCTACACACAACAAGCTTTAAATACCGTACTTGAGGCTAATAATCTATACACACACACGCATGTTCTAAACTAAACTGTCTTGCTGGTAGTGCTCACACAGTAGGCAAATGACAGAAATGCTTGGCTAACAGAAATACAATCATTTTCGTTTGTCTAATGTTACCAGCTAACCATTACATGCTATAGTGGTGAGCACATGTGCCTCTTGCACTGGAGATCGTAACTTGATTTCTAGCTCTAAGGCCTAGAATGAATCAAACTAAGAAAGAAGGGTATGGTGACGCAGTGGTTAAACTGTTAGCCTTTCACTAAGGTAGACTAGGGTTTGATTTTAGGTTAATATACATGTCATAAACAAACAAACAAACAAACAAACAAACAAACAAAAAAGCAGAGATAATGTTTAAAACTGATTACACTTGTCTCTTTTCAAATTATTACTTAGATTGCAAATACAAAGTGGACAGGGTTTGATATACAGTTAATGCCGCCTATCGCATACTAGCCTGTAAGAAAGCCAAACAAGCAAAAGGCGTAGGTAGAGCAGTGGTAAAATCGCTATGTGTAGAGAACTACCTAACGGTTTTATGAACTGGCAATGGTATGTCGCATAAACAGTGCAGGATACAATCCAGCAACCATAATTTTTATCTTGTGGAGCAGAGAAAACATATATATAGAGAGAGAGATAGAAAGCTTGTGTATGTATGGGTAGCATTGATTGTTTGACCAGAGAAAATACGATGAGGTAGGGTGGGGAGAGGGAGAATTAACACTTATATATGAATGAATGGTAAATAGTATTTTTTTTCAATAGTTTTGTTTTTCAAATGCAGTGGTAGATAGCCGTTATTTTGTAAAACATTCTTACTTGCAGTAGTAATAAGACTCTATGGTTCCGCTAACACATAGATAGACTGTATTATTGCCATGGTCAAGCACTCATATTAAGATCATTTACAAAATCATAAAATGAAAAATAAAAAATCTTGTTTTGGAAATATCGTTTTTCAACATACACAAAATAAATATATAAAAAATTTGTAAACAGCAAAATGGAAAATCCATGGTCAAGCACTCACATTAAGATCATTTACAAAACCATAAAATGAAAAATAAAAAATCTTGTTTTGGAAATATCGATTTTTTTTTTCAAAATACACAAAATAAATATATAAAAAATTTGTAAACAGCAAAATGGAAAATCCATGTTTCCATATAGACAAAATTTAAAAACCTTAAACGGACATTTAAGAAAATATATGCAAATGGGAAATTGACAAATGTGTAAATATGAAAATGGAAAAATCCATGTTTCCATATCATGAAATTGACAAACATCAAACTGTCATTAAAAAAAATGCAAATGGAAAATTGACAAATTGCAATGTGTGAAATGTGAAATTGAACAAATGGCTATCATTATTTAAAAAAAAAAAAAAAGAACATGGTGCTCTATGGTTGAGGTGTGAATCAAACCCTCTCTACTTATTTGGACCACCCGAGACTGAGTAGACTAGTTTTAGTTGTCATACCGCTTTTAAAAGTTTGTGTTAAATCTAGGAATTGAACCCAAGAGCTTGTAGGGGAGATCCAAGGTTATAATATGTTTAACAGATAGCCTTGAATGTAGGGTGTGGTAGCTATATAGAGATGAGACGTTTCGCTCGGGGGAGGGAGGCATGGAGATCTGCAACAAACCAGTCAAAAGACTAACGACTCAAACAACAACATGTAGAGCTCACCAAAATAATGTTGTGTAACGGTAAATGTTAGTCAACGAACAGTAATGCATTACTAAAACCCATGACACGATACCTAAGAGCTTTTCTAAAATTATTTTAAAATGTCTTTAACCCTATATTAAACACCCAGTTCACAAGACTCATAACTGCAATGTTACGGTCAAACAAAACAAAATCTATATTTCAAAACAAACAAGTGGTTTAGTCAATGTATACTGGATTTTTTTTTATAAACACTCAAGTCCACAAAAATAATTAAATTAGTAACTGTCAGGTTGACCGAGTGGTTATGGTGTTTGAATTAAGTTCAAATTTTCTGTACAAGAAAGCAAGGGTTCGAATCCCTTACCTGATATAACTATTGCCTCAACATGGCTTGACCACACTGTATTATTGTGTACTCGGTACACAAACCATAGATAGAGTGTATTGTTTAAGGTCACTCTCTTTGCGAACATAGTCAGAGACTGTTGATGGTTAACAATTGCATTAATAGTGGGACATAGGGATAGCAATTAAGAAAAACAGACAATACCCATACACTATTTTTATTTATTTAATGTAAGTACTTGTACAATAGTTATATACAAACTACAACTCTCTTTTGTCTATTACTATCTAGTCCTTTTCGATCCACTTGCATATCAAGGGCAGATGACTTTGTAGTTCAGCCCCTTCAAACAACAACAACACTACTTCTTGCATAGTCTGTGATGTTGATGACTCTTGATGCGTGGAAGATGGATACAACATAACTTTCACAACAGGGGTTAAACGTTGCTCAACAAACAATGCACTATTTTGAGTAGCAACATCTTTCTCTTGTACTAACTTTTTAGCATTCTGATGATTTTTTTGTCAACACCATCAGTGTTTTGTCTGGAGCACTACATTGATGATCACTCACACTTAAAACCACACCATTTCTACTTTTCATATTGCCTCGACATTTTGTTGACCTCTGTTTTGAGCATTGCCAGAATATTATTCCTTTTACATTTTGTCGTCTATAGTTATAAGAGTAGCCTTTATAGAGTACACATTGTTTACCTCGGTTAGTTGTAGTAAGTTCCAAAGTAGTAACTAACCAGTTAGTATGATTTGCACACTACAAAGGTTATCTCTGTTCTGGTAATAGAATTATTTAGCGTTGGCTTTTATATTTAATATGTACAGTTTAAAGTGATAGAAAAGTGGTAGGAACGTGGTAGCAAAGTGGTAGACAATTGGTAACATAGTGGTAGAAAAGTGGTAGCAAAGTGGTAGAAAAGTGGTAGAAAAGTGGCAGAAAAGTAGTAGAAAAGTGGTAGCAAACTAGAAAAGTGGTAGAAAAGTGGCAGAAAAGTAGTAGAAAAGTGGTAGCAAAGTGGTAGAAAAGTGGTAGCAAACTAGAAAAGTGGTAGCAAAGTGGTAGAAAATATTACATGTATTGTTAAGAAATAGTTTAAGCGGTTACATGGATTCATTACACTATAATTTTAGCATCACGAAGCTCATTTTCTATATCCAAAAGTTCTTCCTCATATTTAGTATGACCAGCTTGTTTACAGGTATGCAAGTACTGAAGCCGCTGGATTAGCTTACTGGGATTGTTCCAGTAAACAAATTTAACAAATGATTTTTTTTGGTGTAAACCATTATCATCATCATCATCATCATCATCATTATCATCATAATCATCATCATCATCATGGTTATCATCATCAATATAATTATCATCAATATAATCATCATCACTATTACTATCTAATCCTTTTTGTTCATCTTGCAATGCAAAAACCTTTGGCATAGTTTGTGTTGTCTTTGATAGTGTTAGAGGTTTCTTAGACGTTAACGACTGTCCTAACATGTCTTTTTCAGGAGATAATAAATGGTCTTTAACAAACAAAGCACTATCTTGAGCCACACTATTTTTTTCTTGGTCTTGCTTTTTTACCTTGGTTAGAGTATTTTGTCCATTTAAATGAGTATTATTTTGAGATTTACAATGATGATCGATTGAAATAAGTATGTTGGAGCCTTTTGTCTTAATCATTCCTCGACACTTTTTAGATCGTTGTTTCGAACAGCACCAAATAACAGTTCCATTTTTATTAGTTCTTTTTACAATATATGCATATCCTTTATAGTAAGCACATGGCTTACCGTAGCTAGTCGTTGATACTTCCATGTCAACTGTTAAGCATAAACTAATCTCTAGTAAAGTTAACTCGATAATAAAAATGATTGTTTGTAGTATGTGCAGTTTAAAGTAAGAGCAAAAGTGAGAGTCAAATGGTATAAAAGTGTTAGAAAATTGGTGGAAGAGTGGTAGCAGTTTATAGTAGTCATGATCTTTTTTACTAGAATGTGATTTGAGTAAATGTAATTTCTAATCCTTAGCAGTGAGTAGTCAGTTAGTCTTGGTTCAGACAAGCGTAAACAGTTCTCCAATGAATCAGAGATTAAGATTTTCATTATGAAACAGTTGTGTAACCAATTAGGTATCGGTACTTGATAGCTTCACACATGAACAAAAATTCCAACATATCTGACTTGAATTACATGGTTTGAAAGTTGACAAAGAATATCCAATCAACCATTGTAGTTACAATGTCAAACACACAAAGACAAAATCAGCATGAACTTTTAAGTTACAGGAAAATTCTATGAAATAGACTATGCAGGAAATTTGGAAATACACATCAGAAGTTTGCAACACCATCCTTCTAGCCTATATAAATTATTGACATGGAAAGTGTGCACTGCCCCTAACATTACACCAATTTATCAATAACACAAGTCAACAATCAAAACATTTTGTGTTGAGTCTATCATTTAATGCATATATTCTGTCTACATTGAACAGTAACAAAAAACGCCATTCATAATTAATTAAGTTTGTTTTAATTCTTTATGTAATGATATATACATATTTAAAGTTTGGGCTGACTGTTAAGGGTGAATCGGCTTTGAACACATAAGAGAGGGAATATTTTAAGACTTAACCTCAGCTCACCTAACATAACCTAAATTTACCTAACCTAACCTTGTCATATAGGTAAGAAACGGGTCAAGCTATGCTTTCGACTACCGAGTTTCAGCTACTTTTCAAGGTTACTCTCTCGAACATTGCCGGAGACTGCTGATAAACACTTATATTCCCACGGTGGCGGCGCGCAATGGCTTACATGACGCGCTTCCCCCTTTTCATTGATCCCTGTTGATTTGTCCCTTTGGACTGGTCCCTGTTGACTAGCCCCTTTTGGACGGGCCCTTTTTGAATGGAGTCATTTTTGACGGGTCCCTGTGGACAGGTCCTTTTGGCTGATCCCTTTGGACCGGACCCTTTGACATAATTTGGATAATTGCATGGCCATTGGATAATTGGATAACCTATGGACTGGCCCATGCAATTATCCAAATTATGTCAAAAGGTCCGGTCCAAAGGGATCAGCCAAAAGGACCTGTCCACAGGGACCCGTCAAAAATGACTCCATTCAAAAAGGGCCCGTCCAAAAGGGGCTAGTCAACAGGGACCAGTCCAAAGGGACAAATCAACAGGGATCAATGAAAAGGGGGAAGCGCGTCATGTAAGCCATTGCGCGCCGCCACCGTGGGAATATAAGTGTTTATCAGCAGTCTCCGGCAATGTTCGAGAGAGTAACCTTGAAAAGTAGCTGAAACTCGGTAGTCGAAAGCATAGCTTGACCCGTTTCTTACCTATATGACAAGGTTAGGTTAGGTAAATTTAGGTTATGTTAGGTGAGCTGAGGTTAAGTCTTAAAATATTCCCTCTCTTATGTGTTCAAAGCCGATTCACCCTTAACAGTCAGCCCAAACTTTAAATATGTATATATCATTACATAAAGAATTAAAACAAACTTAATTAATTATGAATGGCGTTTTTTGTTACTGTTCAATGTAGACAGAATATATGCATTAAATGATAGACTCAACACAAAATGTTTTGATTGTTGACTTGTGTTATTGATAAATTGGTGTAATGTTAGGGGCAGTGCACACTTTCCATGTCAATAATTTATATAGGCTAGAAGGATGGTGTTGCAAACTTCTGATGTGTATTTCCAAATTTCCTGCATAGTCTATTTCATAGAATTTTCCTGTAACTTAAAAGTTCATGCTGATTTTGCCTTTGTGTGTTTGACATTGTAACTACAATGGTTGATTGGATATTCTTTGTCAACTTTCATACCATGTAATTCAAGTCAGATATGTTGGAATTTTTGTTCATGTGTGAAGCTATCAAGTACCGATACCTAATTGGTTACACAACTGTTTCATAATGAAAATCTTAATCTCTGATTCATTGGAGAACTGTTTACGCTTGTCTGAACCAAGACTAACTGACTACTCACTGCTAAGGATTAGAAATTACATTTACTCAAATCACATTCTAGTAAAAAAGATCATGACTACTATAAACTGCTACCACTCTTCCACCAATTTTCTAACACTTTTATACCATTTGACTCTCACTTTTGCTCTTACTTTAAACTGCACATACTACAAACAATCATTTTTATTATCGAGTTAACTTTACTAGAGATTAGTTTATGCTTAACAGTTGACATGGAAGTATCAACGACT
The DNA here is from genome assembly GCA_946902985.2 of Meconema thalassinum. NCBI lineage: Eukaryota > Metazoa > Arthropoda > Insecta > Orthoptera > Tettigoniidae > Meconema > Meconema thalassinum. Next base: position 1,335,239,066 of record OX336388.2, read on the forward strand.
AGCTACGGTAAGCCATGTGCTTACTATAAAGGATATGCATATATTGTAAAAAGAACTAATAAAAATGGAACTGTTATTTGGTGCTGTTCGAAACAACGATCTAAAAAGTGTCGAGGAATGATTAAGACAAAAGGCTCCAACATACTTATTTCAATCGATCATCATTGTAAATCTCAAAATAATACTCATTTAAATGGACAAAATACTCTAACCAAGGTAAAAAAGCAAGACCAAGAAAAAAATAGTGTGGCTCAAGATAGTGCTTTGTTTGTTAAAGACCATTTATTATCTCCTGAAAAAGACATGTTAGGACAGTCGTTAACGTCTAAGAAACCTCTAACACTATCAAAGACAACACAAACTATGCCAAAGGTTTTTGCATTGCAAGATGAACAAAAAGGATTAGATAGTAATAGTGATGATGATTATATTGATGATAATTATATTGATGATGATAACCATGATGATGATGATGATTATGATGATAATGATGATGATGATGATGATGATGATAATGGTTTACACCAAAAAAAATCATTTGTTAAATTTGTTTACTGGAACAATCCCAGTAAGCTAATCCAGCGGCTTCAGTACTTGCATACCTGTAAACAAGCTGGTCATACTAAATATGAGGAAGAACTTTTGGATATAGAAAATGAGCTTCGTGATGCTAAAATTATAGTGTAATGAATCCATGTAACCGCTTAAACTATTTCTTAACAATACATGTAATATTTTCTACCACTTTGCTACCACTTTTCTAGTTTGCTACCACTTTTCTACCACTTTTCTACTACTTTTCTGCCACTTTTCTACCACTTTTCTAGTTTGCTACCACTTTTCTACTACTTTTCTGCCACTTTTCTACCACTTTTCTACCACTTTGCTACCACTTTTCTACCACTATGTTACCAATTGTCTACCACTTTGCTACCACGTTCCTACCACTTTTCTATCACTTTAAACTGTACATATTAAATATAAAAGCCAACGCTAAATAATTCTATTACCAGAACAGAGATAACCTTTGTAGTGTGCAAATCATACTAACTGGTTAGTTACTACTTTGGAACTTACTACAACTAACCGAGGTAAACAATGTGTACTCTATAAAGGCTACTCTTATAACTATAGACGACAAAATGTAAAAGGAATAATATTCTGGCAATGCTCAAAACAGAGGTCAACAAAATGTCGAGGCAATATGAAAAGTAGAAATGGTGTGGTTTTACGTGTGAGTGATCATCAATGTAGTGCTCCAGACAAAACACTGATGGTGTTGACAAAAAAATCATCAGAATGCTAAAAAGTTAGTACAAGAGAAAGATGTTGCTACTCAAAATAGTGCATTGTTTGTTGAGCAACGTTTAACCCCTGTTGTGAAAGTTATGTTGTATCCATCTTCCACGCATCAAGAGTCATCAACATCACAGACTATGCAAGAAGTAGTGTTGTTGTTGTTTGAAGGGGCTGAACTACAAAGTCATCTGCCCTTGATATGCAAGTGGATCGAAAAGGACTAGATAGTAATAGACAAAAGAGAGTTGTAGTTTGTATATAACTATTGTACAAGTACTTACATTAAATAAATAAAAATAGTGTATGGGTATTGTCTGTTTTTCTTAATTGCTATCCCTATGTCCCACTATTAATGCAATTGTTAACCATCAACAGTCTCTGACTATGTTCGCAAAGAGAGTGACCTTAAACAATACACTCTATCTATGGTTTGTGTACCGAGTACACAATAATACAGTGTGGTCAAGCCATGTTGAGGCAATAGTTATATCAGGTAAGGGATTCGAACCCTTGCTTTCTTGTACAGAAAATTTGAACTTAAGTCAAACACCATAACCACTCGGTCAACCTGACAGTTACTAATTTAATTATTTTTGTGGACTTGAGTGTTTATAAATTTTTTTCCAGTATACATTGACTAAACCACTTGTTTGTTTTGAAATATAGATTTTGTTTTGTTTGACCATAACATTGCAGTTATGAGTCTTGTGAACTGGGTGTTTAATATAGGGTTAAAGACATTTTAAAATAATTTTAGAAAAGCTCTTAGGTATCGTGTCATGGGTTTTAGTAATGCATTACTGTTCGTTGACTAACATTTACCGTTACACAACATTATTTTGGTGAGCTCTACATGTTGTTGTTTGAGTCGTCAGTCTTTTGACTGGTTTGTTGCAGATCTCCATGCCTCCCTCCCCCGAGCGAAACGACTCATCTCTATATAGCTACCACACCCTACATTCAAGGCTATCTGTTAAACATATTATAACCTTGGATCTCCCCTACAAGCTCTTGGGTTCAATTCCTAGATTTAACACAAACTTTTAAAAGCGGTATGACAACTAAAACTAGTCTACTCAGTCTCGGGTGGTCCAAATAATTAGAGAGGGTTTGATTCACACCTCAACCATAGAGCACCATGTTCTTTTTTTTTTTAAATAATGATAGCCATTTGTTCAATTTCACATTTCACACATTGCAATTTGTCAATTTTCCATTTGCATTTTTTTTAATGACAGTTTGATGTTTGTCAATTTCATGATATGGAAACATGGATTTTTCCATTTTCATATTTACACATTTGTCAATTTCCCATTTGCATATATTTTCTTAAATGTCCGTTTAAGGTTTTTAAATTTTGTCTATATGGAAACATGGATTTTCCATTTTGCTGTTTACAAATTTTTTATATATTTATTTTGTGTATTTTGAAAAAAAATCGATATTTCCAAAACAAGATTTTTTATTTTTCATTTTATGGTTTTGTAAATGATCTTAATGTGAGTGCTTGACCATGGATTTTCCATTTTGCTGTTTACAAATTTTTTATATATTTATTTTGTGTATGTTGAAAAACGATATTTCCAAAACAAGATTTTTTATTTTTCATTTTATGATTTTGTAAATGATCTTAATGTGAGTGCTTGACCATGGCAATAATACAGTCTATCTATGTGTTAGCGGAACCATAGAGTCTTATTACTACTGCAAGTAAGAATGTTTTACAAAATAACGGCTATCTACCACTGCATTTGAAAAACAAAACTATTGAAAAAAAATACTATTTACCATTCATTCATATATAAGTTTAATACTTGGATTTTCCGCCAAATCCAAGTATTAAATTGTAAATACGGTCAATACGGAACCTGAAATGAATGCTGTACCTAATAATTCATATATAAGTGTTAATTCTCCCTCTCCCCACCCTACCTCATCGTATTTTCTCTGGTCAAACAATCAATGCTACCCATACATATACAAGCTTTCTATCTCTCTCTCTATATATATGTTTTCTCTGCTCCACAAGATAAAAATTATGGTTGCTGGATTGTATCCTGCACTGTTTATGCGACATACCATTGCCAGTTCATAAAACCGTTAGGTAGTTCTCTACACATAGCGATTTTACCACTGCTCTACCTACGCCTTTTGCTTGTTTGGCTTTCTTACAGGCTAGTATGCGATAGGCGGCATTAACTGTATATCAAACCCAGTCCACCTTTGTATTTGCAATCTAAGTAATAATTTGAAAAGAGACAAGTGTAATCAGTTTTAAACATTATCTCTGCTTTTTTGTTTGTTTGTTTGTTTGTTTGTTTGTTTGTTTATGACATGTATATTAACCTAAAATCAAACCCTAGTCTACCTTAGTGAAAGGCTAACAGTTTAACCACTGCGTCACCATACCCTTCTTTCTTAGTTTGATTCATTCTAGGCCTTAGAGCTAGAAATCAAGTTACGATCTCCAGTGCAAGAGGCACATGTGCTCACCACTATAGCATGTAATGGTTAGCTGGTAACATTAGACAAACGAAAATGATTGTATTTCTGTTAGCCAAGCATTTCTGTCATTTGCCTACTGTGTGAGCACTACCAGCAAGACAGTTTAGTTTAGAACATGCGTGTGTGTGTATAGATTATTAGCCTCAAGTACGGTATTTAAAGCTTGTTGTGTGTAGCGACCAACTTGTTCAGTAACCACTGAGTAAGTTTTAACAGTTAACTCATAAAAACAGCATAGGATAGTTGTGTGTGTGTGGTTCATGTACTTGGGAATATGCATTAGCACCATGCGCTAGCTTTACCTTACCCTCTAGAGGTAGAGCGTTATCCCTTCCTTTGGACATTGCCAATGACTGCATTCCCCCACAAGTTTTACACTTAAGCCCTTGGCTTGTTCTTGATTAGGTTTGGTTTGCTTTAGGCTTGGTTTGGTTTGCTTTAGGCTTGGTTTGGTTCAGTTGGGTTTGATTCGACTTGGTTCAGTTTAGTTTAATGTAGTCACCATTTTTTTAATTTTTAGCTACACTCTTTAACCAATTAATTAATGATAGTCTACTCTTAATTCTTGAATCGATAAATTGAATTTTGTGTGCACTGTTTGTCAATCCATGCCTACAACCTATACTCCCTATGTACTACAGTCAAATCGGAAAACAAGTTCCAATGGTCAAAGACGTGTCAGTCACCATACATATATCCTACAATAATTCTTTCTTTACCTAGCTAGATTTCGTCACTCACAGTAAACATCTTACATTATGGGTTTGCAATATATTAAGAAAAGCAAAAGTCCATGATCTTGTGGTTTTGGGTCTTTTTTGGGGAAATTCATAAGCCATAAAAAGAATGACATCATGTCAAGTTCTGAGTGGATCTTGTATGTCAAAATCCCATTATCGGTTTATAAAATCTCAAGGCCATGCCCTAGAAGTTTTGGATTATTTTAATCAATGAGTCCACCATAGGAAACATCGAAAAAATAAATACCCTTAAAACAAGTCGTCACATGACCCTCTCCGAACAATGCTTCGCAAAATATAAATTCATCCTTTGAACATTGAACATGATCAGCGACATCATCCTAGCTTCCCCCTCCCACAATGGTTGCCATATCGTTTGACCTTCAAGTGTCCTCAGCATCTCTGTGCTTTTTTCATTGCCCTGTTGTCAAGTCAAGTCAATGCATTCCAATAAGCTCAAATAACATTCACATCCTGTCAGTCTGCCCCAGCAAGTTTGTTTTCTATACTCACTTCAAGCAACATATAACCAAGTTCTGTTTGTTCTATCTAAAGCCAACTTCATCGGATCAAGGAATTATCATTTGGCATGTCACTCATAATCGTTTACACGTTAAAGACCCCCTTCAGGGGGTTTAGGAATTAGGAATTCCATCATAGGAAAAATCAGAAAACGAACCCTCGACCCGCCGTCTCATCGAAATAGCGAATACTGTATTGGTATATCACCGCCGTGGCCAGTAATAGCTTCGTTGAAACACGTGTCCAGTGGTATCGTCTCTTTCTATCTACAACCACTCGTCATGAACATTTTAGAAAGATTTAAGAAAAGTTTTAAAAACTGAAATGTTTTCAACATAAGTGTCGTTAGGCCCTTTAGCATTTTTTAAAACATAAATACTATATTCGAAAGGGGGGAGGAAAGGGGCGTCACCCCGAGTCCTACGACCCCTCGTATACGTCTCTGGCGTTATTGGTTTGTGAGATATAACAGAAAGTCTAAAATCACGGTTTTACAACAAAAAATTCTGTTTCCCTCATTCTCAAAAACTTTAACCTATTACAAAAATAAAGAGGGTTTCGAGACAAGCCATTTGACACGTCATAGGACCAAATCCGACCAGGCATTCGTGAAATATCAGAAAAAGTCTAAAATCATGGTTTTACCACCAAAAAAGCCTGTTTCCCTCATTCTCAAAACTCTAACCTATTAATAACATATAAAGGGCTTCGAGACAAGCGATTTGACACGTCACACGTCCAAATCCGACCTTGCGTTCGAGAGATATCGGCAAACTTCGTAGGAAAGTAGGCGACTATCTGGTTCTCTCCTCACCACCAAAACCCCTTCTTATCAATCATTTTTTTCAAAGAGCTCGACCTCTTACAAAAATCCCAAGTGCGCATGCGTAAAAAACAAAAACAAGAATGTTCATCCATAGCGGCAGCCAGAAAAACGCATGCACTATATGAGCAACCACGTTTAATTTCATTTTAGCAGCGCAGCTTATACATGTCACATTTGGAAAGAGACTTTCACTAAAAAATTACAATTTCACCCCCTAGTAGGGGTAGGTTTTATTTATGGGTTAAAATGAATGATCCATTGGAAAGAGGGCGTCAGCCCGAGTCCAACGACACCTCATTCGTCAAAATCGGACCATGCGTTTGAGAGATATTAATTATTTTAACTTTTACAGTCTGGTACAAATAAAATGGGTGGGTTAGAATCGGCATTACCCCCCTACTCACGCAGCTTAGACTCGAGCAGTAATCATCAGCTTACTCATCACGTTCCTGCCAGGTCTTCAGGGTTGGCGTTCGAACAGTAGGTGTGCTTGATTATTCTTCCATACTTGTGAACTATTTTCTGACAACTAATATTACAGAACGTCATGAAGGAAAGAAGATAATGTAATCTGTACCGTGAGTATGATATACGGTCCCTATAACTTGAACTCAACCCCAACTCCGTGGCACCATGGCCCTGGCCCACCAAGTGACTACTGCCCGGCCTTTCAGCCTACGGATTGTGGGGGTGACGCGTGGTCAGCGCGTCGGGTCCCCTAGGCCGTTGGTTTCCGTGACCCACTATCAGACAGCTACTCACGAGGCTGAGTGCACCCCAGTCCAGCCCTCACATCAGTTTCTAAAATCCCTGAATGAGTCGGTAATTGAACCCAGGGTCTCCATATGAGAGGCAGGATTGCTACTCCAACACCACGGATAACCTGCATAGTCAAGTTTATCGATCATGAACTGCCTCGGTCAACCGGTCTAAACACAAGCCACTAAAGTCTAGTACTGCAGGGGTACTGCTGCCCTTCTGACAGGTACGTTCGAATGGTCACCGCTCTTTTAATATAGTCGGACGTCTAGCTTTATTATTCTGTGGGAACAAAATTGTTGGCTGGGATAATGCTACCAACACACCGGAACCAACTTTCTTCAGCGTAGTAAAATAATGCTGCAATAACATAACAGTGTGTCAATTGTAGAAGATTTAATCCTGTGCCGATCATATACAACAATACGCAGTAGATGAATATGAAATCTTTGTGAAGTAAAAATGAATCAATGTTCTTCAATTAGCACTGTTGCATGTTATGCGATATCTGGCTAACGATGTGAAGATTTGTGACATTCAATGACGTCATACTAGACAGAAATACGGCCAACGAGAAATACTGGCCCTGGTGCGGATTTGAGACGTCAGAATTGTAGATCTGTTACACCACTTCCGTTAGAGTTATAAATGAATACCAAATTTAAGTCAAATAGATGTATAAATACGAGAATATTCATATAAACCCTATTGCCTACCACATACTGAAAATATCTGAATTAAAACATCGCGATTCACCTATATTATAGCATACTAAGGTAAGTGATGGGAATATGGCCATGCTAAGGTTTGCGAAATTTTTGTAGCGCCGTTTTGTACAAAAGTCATAAACTCTTTGTGGGACAAAATACTTAGGACTGTTTATAATAAGGAAAAAAAATCAGGCATTTCATTTAATTAGAACAGGCTGTTCCAAATCCATGAATTTGAGTATGAGTACACGCGAGTACTCAGCAGTAAATCTCGGAGCACGGTTGGAGAGGGACTGAGGGTGATAGCCAATACGTCACTGGGCGAAAGTCATAACACAAGACAATGCGCTTCCAGCCAGTCTTGATATATCCACCGCGCAGTGATGGCAGCCCCCCACAGCATAGCTGTATTGCATGTTGCAGGTTTACTCACGGAAGGCGGCGAGTACTCCACAGCTCACGAGCGAGCTGCTCGGCTGGAACAGCCTGAACTAGAACCACAGGATAGAAACTCATTTCCACACATCTATCTTTGTGCCATATTAAAAACACATGAAGTTAATATGGCCACAAAACTAATGCTAAATATATATTTGGTGGAAATCATTGTAAATGTTAATTTATATTTTTATTGATGTGTAACATCTTTCCGCTCGGTTGCTGGATAGTTTTGTGGGAGTGATTTTGAAAATTGGGGACGGAAGTGGATCGGAACGATCGAGCTGGCAGTGGTGGATCAAACGGAAGTATGCACTGCCCGCTCGATCGATCAAACGGAAGTGTACTAGCTGGCAGTGGTGGACAACGGAAGTATGCACTGCCCGCTCGATCGATCAAACGGAAGTGTACTAGCTGGCAGTGGTAGACAACGGGAGTATGCACTGCCCGCTCGATCGATCGAATGGAAGTGTGCCCTAGCTGGCAGTGGTGGATCGAACGGAAGTATAAGACGCACTGCCAACTCGATCGATCGATCCAGTTGGCACTGGTAAGAGAAACAATCAGCGCGCTGTGTCGAAAATTGATACCATGACGCACTCTCGGTAATGTGGAATGTATATGACATACTGAACGGAAAACGCTCATGCGAACTCTGGTGTTAAGTGATTTAAACAAATGACATGGTACCGTACATGTTCGAAGTCTTCGTATCAGTATTTAAATGGTAAAATGCCTTAATATCAAACATTGTAAGTAGTCGGCATTGCATTGACATAAGGCATTTTAAACTCAATGTCACTCAGGAACATTATCGAAACAAGCAAAATATAAATGAAACTTAATTCCGTAATGCAGTATTATTGGAACGTGGAAATAAGTCACCATCTTGTGCACAATATTTGCGTAGTCGACATAGCCGTGGGGTTATTGCGTATGACTGTGAATCTAGAGATCTTGGGTTCGAATCCTGGTCGGGGTAGATATTTTTGCTACCAGATTATCATTTTAAACGATATTTATCATATCAATATGACTCATTTTAACAGAATCCATATGAAATTACGTGTTGGTCTGTGAATCAAGAGGACCTGTTTATAAGGAATTTAAGGTTATGAGCGGTGTCGCGTCTATTAATCTAGTTGATCCATATCGTATTCTTTATTTAGGCTAGTGCTGGTGGAAGCTACAAATCATCTAATAAAATGACTTCCGTATTATAAACTACAATATCTGTAAAACACTCCCTTTTACACTAGATTAATATTTGTGCCAGTAATACTATAACATTCCGGTGTATCAACAATTTCACGTGAGGTTTCTTCTATGTCAGATATTACACATCATATGCGACTACTGTAAGGCTCGTAATTTTTTATTTATCATTAAACCACTACATTGGCCTAACTCATTCTTAACCCCTACACGACTATTTTTTTTAATTACTTGATTAAATTTATAGGAATTAAAATTTTTTTAAATACAAAATAAAAATTTCTTTGTCTCTTTCCGCTAAACAAACAAACAAACAAATCTTTCTCTTCCTTAGTAAGTCCAACACACAATTTATGAACATAATTTGCATAAAAAAGTACAAAGTCTCATATCTTGCACTTCATCTTCACAGCAAACAGCACTGTACCAGCTCTCAGTCTGTTTTGTTGAAGCTTTCTTTGGGATAGCTTTCCCCATAGCTTGCGTACAGTCTTGATGTTTGTCGTTTTTCTTGGTCTCTTTATTAGCTTCAAATAAACTTTTATTCAATACGACTGTTGATAGAAGTTTTCATAACCCGGGTAGTCCTTCGTTTTTTTTTTTTTTTTTGGCGAAGACAGCATTTCTTCAAAAGAACTGTGATGGGATGTACTTTCCACTCCTTTTTAGGTTCGCAACTCACCGAATTCACCTAGATCAGTCACCTAAAGCAAATGAAAGCTGTTGCAAGACTTCAGACGTATCTGAATGGGATAGACAACTGCATTTTGCCCCAAAATGCAGCTAATATGGCCAACTGCTGTTATTATGGCCAAGTCTGGCCATATTACAAGGTAGATTTTTTAATGTGTGTATGTAGTCAATTTACCCTCTAGGTTGGTGGTGCCCACGGACTCAGCGAGGGAACTCACCACTACCGCCTCTATGGGCAGTGTCCTGGAGACTGTAACATCTGGTCGGGATGTATACAACTGGGGAGGTGTGATCAGCACTTTGCCCAGGCGGTCTCACCTGCAGAGCGAACAGGGGCCGCATGAGGGATGGGAAGGGATGGAAGATTGGGATGGATAGGCGAGGAAGAGGGAAGGAGGCGGCCGTGGCCTTACAGTAGGTACTGTCCCCGTAAATCCGGATAGTAGGCTGTCAGATATCCGCCCCCTCAACCGGATTGCCAATAATCAAACGCACCGGCACAGCTACATCAATGAAAATGGCACTGACAGATACTACCGAGATTAGAGCACAGCAGTTAACAAGAAAATTATTGTGGAACACACCAAAATATACGGGGGGTCATACTTACCTTTACTTACCTCTTCAAATTAATCTCGGGAATGGGTTGCCAACTGGATCACTTAAAGTATGCCCACACAATAACCTCCACCATGATATTTAAAATGAACCAAGACGAAGACAAGAAACTTTAAACTGTACAATGATTTATTTCACATAAAGGGAATGACTTTAACAAAAACTCAACAAAATACACGTGGCTGGCAATCAGAAGCCATTGTCAATATGATCATGTCCTCCTGTAGGACTGGTAGACGTTACATACAAAATTTTATCTTTCACTTGCTTATAAAGAACGTAATAATAGTTATACACTTGGAATGGATGAGGGAATTGGGACAAGACACGTAGCAATTATTTTCCTCTTTCATAAACATCACACTTTATTTATAACTGCAGGCCTGTTATGTAATTGACCTTGGCCTCTAACATGCAGTTGTTAGAACCTGCGATCCACCCTTCAACAAGTCGGATGCCCACGTCGTCAAACGGGCCCACCTGTGCGGCTAGTGCTAGCATATGCTCGTAACCTTCGAGCTTAGCTCCTTTTCAAACGCTTTAAATGTCCTCAACTCAACTCAAATATTAACACGCGAATCTTTTAAATGCTTCAATCACATGTTACTGGATTATTCTAATAATCCCAAAACTTGTTTAATTACATAATCCACTTGTATAATTAGCGTTCTTTAGAGTATATTAACAAAACTCTTAATGTTTATAACAAATGCTCATTAATTGTTTATAACAATTACAAATTGTTTATAATATTGTCAAATGACAATTCAAAAATCTATACACGCCTCTCTTAATTCCTTTCATTTCCAATTATTATTAAAGATAATTACATAATTTATTTACAATATTTATATTTATTTATTTTAGAAATGCATTAAACCACACGTTTATCCGGTTGATAATTACTCAAATCAGGTTAATATAATCGACCAATGAAGGTTAGTTATATTTAAGTGTTATAATTCCAGATTTAATAAGTTTTAATAATTATTATTATTATTAGTGACGGTAACCTCCATTCAAAATTGTTATCTCAAATTATTTAACACTCTTGTTAATTTTAACAGTAATTTTCACATTATTAATTTTCAAAGGACCTGGACAATAAACTCAGCGGAAAAATACTTCGCTTCAAATGCACAAATTGCATAAAATAGGCCCAGAATTCATCATATATTTCAATATATATGGCATAAAAATCTTCCATAATCCATACACAAAACCTCCACGTATAATCTCATCAACATCATTAATATTACTGTGGGAACCTCCTTCAATTATTCAAGGGCATTATTCATCAGCGACTTTTACATGTCCACTGGACTAACGATTATACATCCATAGTTCCACTTTAAAAATTCTTATATTCATTAATTGTTTCAAAACTGTTATTATTTTAACCTTCGTGGGTTTCATTCATGAATCGATATGAAGTAAAAATTTGCCAATCACAAATAAATTTAATAGCAAATACGATTATACACGCCTTTCTGGTCTATCAAAATTGAGATTAATATCTCCTAAGTATCGTAGTATAAAAATACTATCTTCAAACAAAGTTCATCTAAACTGCATAAATAGTCGAATAGAATACAATTAGACTTTGGAATGCAAACATTATTGTTCCAATCTAGTATTGAGAAAAATTCCTATCAAATGTTCATTACTATAGTGTATTCAATAAATCGTAATCGATGTTCATATTTCATAAAATTGTCTATAATGCAATGGTAATTTCAGAACTGACGATAAATGTCTATGTTGCAATCATGTTCATAAAACGACTAGTATTTCCAAGATCGTCGATACAGAAATAGATTTTAACGCTCTAAAATCTTTTAATTATTCTTCTTTCTTGAGAATGACAGAAAATTGGTCAAAGTAATTTACTGAAAATAATTACTTTAATAAAATGACACGCTGTCTGAATTCAAATCTGCCATAGAAAATCATTAACTTTACAGTCAAATCGTGACTACAAAAATATGCAAATTACTGAAAGAAAATATTATCAGTCTCAACTGATCCAAAATTATTTAAATCTGCCAATGACATAGCAATGTCTTAATAAATCGTAGAAAAAGGCATAAATCATCGAAGTGTACTGAGTACAGAAATCTCAAGCAAGAAAATGGGGCAAATATATATGGGACAAAAATATGGGGAAAATGGTTGCTCAGACATCGCTAAATGGCTCAAATAAAACAAGAAACGTTCACGACTACCTTATCTGTTGATTGAAGTTCCAGAGGAAAATCTTCCAAAGAAGACTGGTGATGGTTCCATTTCACCAAAAAGATGTGCTCCATCCTCGAACCTGGAATCAGAGCCCTCGGAGAATCGAACTGCTTCCTCCTCCGGAAATTGCACTGCTCCGTGTATACGATAGACATCCTTCTGGCAAAACTCTTCTGTGTGAGCCGGGTCCACCCTGGCCTCTCTTGATAGTTCCTGAAGTTCTGGTAGTAATTCGCCATGAAGTTTATTGCAGTCATTTCCGTAGAAATATTCATATTTGTGGAGTATGAATATGTTTCCACTGCCATTTGATATAATTCAGCGTTGGACCACGATGCATGAGTGTAGTTGGATGTTCACTACATGCTCGCTTTTGTAGAAAGACGATTAGCGAAGTTCCATGCTGTTAATTCACTCCATCGATATATGTCCCAATTGCATTAAAGTCCTTAGTCTTCCATCTCCACTTCCGTTATAATAGTCGAAAGAACTGCGATATTATATTGTTCCATGTTAGAATGCAGCGTTATACTATCAAAAGCAATATGTAGTAGCACTGTTGCAATACCAGTGTCAGCCGTAGCGTAAAATGTGATATATTTTAAAAGTGCTTCTCAGGTGGCGAGAAAATCACTTTTGTCTGCCGTCTTAAAATGCCTATATCTTTCGAATTATAATGTTGAGAATGTTCAACCTTTCTACACACTTTAATATAGTACTGCACAATAGAAGTAGCTTAAAGGCATTAGTCAACTCTTGATATGTTAACTTGTAGACTTGAAAATGAGTGCGTTTCAACTTCGCCTAGTTTCCAAACACCGTAAAATGGAACTGCGGCATGCTCGAAGCTCGTTCGATGCGGTTGGCTTTACCACACGCTAAAGACGACTTGTTTCACTTATTCACTCGAAAACGACTATAACATCAGCAATATATATATGCGGTATCAGACATATGAGATATGAGACACATGAGCTATCAGAGCTCCTCTCTGCTGTGCAAGACCTTTTATCAACTTCTTAAGGGGCGTATCCATCCCTTCCATAGCTCGTTTCTCCGTCATAGCTAGAAGTTCTAACTTTGGCAATACTTGACGGATTTTCAAATTTCAAAAACTCAAAAATAATTTCTTCAAAATTCCAAATCAATGCCATAACTGAAAATAGTTTTCCACAATTCTGCATTCCAAAAGTAATTAAATATGATAGTTTCAGTAATCTCCGTCTCCCTCCTAACTATCGTTCATTGGTTCGAGTCTCTCCTCCAATCGCGTAACTTCTTCCTCAGCACAATTCCACGTTTCCCTGCGACTGCGTCGTAAATCTCAGATCTTTCTCGAACAAAATCATGACGTCACCAAGAATCTCAGCTCAAGCAGCCTACTTGCATGAAGTCTGCGTCATCCGTGCCTACGTCATGAATATCCACGTCACAACTATGACAGCCATAACTTTCTTCATATTTTCCAATACAGCCACCGTGGTCTCAATATAATTCAAATTACGGGGACATTCTCCCTTCACCACGTTTTAAAAACAGTTGCAAATTGTTTTTAAACTCTGTGTTATAAGTATCAGAATTCACTTGAACACGAAATTGAATTATCATTGGCTTACTCTTGGATAGTATTTCTTCAAGTTTCCAGCATTGAACTTGCCATAAACGACATTATTCTCATCATCGTAGAGTTCATAACAGTTGTTGCCATAAGCATTCGTAATTCTGAACGGACCCATGAATACTATTCCAAACTTGGGATAGATTTTCTTACTCACATCAGCCTTGACAGGTCTGCGTAGTAATACTAGATTTCCAATTTCTAAGGGAGCACCAAAACGTTTTCCAGCTACTCTTTTCAATCGTTTTTCTGCTGCTTTCTGGAGTTGTTCCTTCGCTCTGTCAATTCTCTGCTGCCTTCCTAGGTCGGGATCTCTAGGTATGTGGTTAAAAAGATTATCCCACGGCCTTTCTGGGTTTCTTCCTAGATGAAGTCTCATTGGCACTTCTCCTGTGCTCTCCTGCACTGTAGAATTCAGACATTCCTCAATAAGGGGTACAAATCTCACCCAACCAGAATGATCATTCGGACAGAAAATTCGACAAAATTTCGAAAATTCAGCCATATATCTTTCTGAAGAATTCGATTCTGGATAGCGCACGCTTGAAAATAAGTGCTTAATACCAAGCCTTTCCATATCTGCAGCAAATTCTAAGGATGTAAACTGAGCTCCATGGTCCGACAGTAGATATTCTGGTTACCAGCTATTGGAAATACAGCATGTTCCAGTCTGCTTACAACATTCCTCGTGTTAGCTTTTTGCATGGGACTCATTGTTACAAATTTCGAGAAGACATCCACGGTAACCAACAGATACTGATTACCCTGATATCCCTTCGGACAGAGACCAAATATGTCTGTCGCCATGAGTTCATTGGGTTTAGAAGGAATCATAGCCTTAGGTTTTCCTTTTAATAGAGCGGAAGCATACTTTGCTCTTTGACATTTATCACATGAACGAATGATATTAGCAATGCTGGAACGCATGTTAGTCCAAATAAACCTCTCTTTAAGAGTGTCAAGAGTTTTATCTAAACCTGCATGTCCAGTTGCGTGATGAGCTACCCACACTAAATTGACAACAAGTTTAGGTGGCACGACTATTCGGAGCTTTGTATGCGCAGAGTCAGCATACTTACATACGATGTCTCCACTCAAGACGAAGTGTCGTGATTCTCTCTGTGTAGCTGCATAGTCAACATCAGTATTGTCCATATAACCCTTAAGGAACCTGTACATTTTCCTGATTGGAGCGTGTCTCTTCTGTGACACACCGATTCGGGTTAACCTCCTAACGGTCTCTTGATCTTGCTGCTCCAATTGTACATGGTGTATCTGCACATTTTTGATAGGGTTACGTGATAAAGCATCAGCCAGTAAGTTATCTTTCCCAGGCTGATGGACGATCGTGGCATTGAACTGTTGGGTGAACAAAGCCCAACGTGTCAATCTATCACTAGACATGTCAGTTTGCAGCATAAACTGAAGTGCTTTGTGATCTGTAATAATGATAACCTTGTGTCCCAGCAACATTTTTTTCCAGGCTTGCAAAGCTGTTACAAAAGCTAACGCTTCTAGTTCTGTCGTAAAGTAGTTTTCCTCGTGTTTCTTTAACTTTCGACTAGTGAACGCAATGTAGTGCTTGTTGCCTGCCTCGTCTTTTTGGTATAAGACTGCACTAATGCCTATTCTTGATGCATCAGACTCTATATAGAAAATCTTCTCAAAGTCTGGGTACTCCAGTTTAACGTTGTTTCTGAGCATCTCCTTTGCTTTCTCAAAAGCCTCGTCTGCTGCGGTACTCCATTTCCATCTGTTATTCTTCTTGAGTAAGTCATACAGAGGAGCCATAATTTCAGAGTATCTCGTACAGTGGCTGCTGATAAATTGGCATGCGCCTACAAATTCTCTGACTTGTTTCACCTTAGTTGGCTTTGGGAATCTTGTGATCGCATCTACTTTCTGCATGTTTGGATGATATCCATCTTTATCAATCGTATGCCCCAAGTAGTTGATTTCCTTCTTCAAGAATTGGCATTTTCCAAAATTGACCTTGATATTGGCCTCCCTTAAATTTTCAAACAACTTTCTCAAATGCACTAAATGTTCTGCGGCATTGGGTGAAGATACAATTAAATCGTCAATGTAGCAGATTACATTTTCCTTTACTTCGTCAGTGAGCTTACTATCAAGTGCTCGAATAAGTGCTGGTCCACTGTTGACCATTCCAAAAGGCATTCTCACAAAGACCCATGACGTCTGGTCAAATAAAAATCCAGTGTACTGCATACTTTCTTCTTCCAATTGAACTTGATAAAACGAAGATGTCAAGTCAAGAACACTAAAACATGCTCTCCCTTTGAACTTTCGAAGCAGATCTCTGATCTTAGGTGGTCGGTCATTTTCTGGAAGAATCTTCAAGTTGATGGTCCGAGCATCGAGACAAAGACGAATCTGACCATTACTTTTCTTTACTACAGTGATGGGGTTTATATAAGACGACGCCTGTTTTTTAATAATGCCGTCTACCTCCATTTTTCTGATCAACCCTCGTACTTCTTGATAGTATTTCTCAGGTATGGGGTATATTCTCTTTTGGTAAGGGGTTTCATCGGTCAGCCTTATCTTGTACTTATAGTCTTTAATCAATCCAGGCTTCTCATCAAAAATATCTTGGAATTCCTTTATCAAATCCTCAAATTCCCCCTGAATTTCTTCAAATCCTTCAGTTTTTCTACTGGGTATTTCTGTTAGATTTTCCACTTCATTGATAATGGTATTTAAAATTTCTTCCCTAAGGTCTATCTCCAGACTGTTTTTCACGTCCTGTTCTTCGATCTCTTCTGTGATCATGTACCCATCATTAAAGCTAATAATCCTATTCTTCATGTCAATAATGGCTCCAACTTTCGATATAAAATCGATTCCTAGCACAATATCGAAATGGATCTTGTTCACCACAATGAAGATCTGTTCATAAGTCCTTCCATTAATTTCAAAGTTCAACAACACTTGGATCTTGCATTTCACTGCCTTGTCTTGGAAAATTCCTCTCACTTTGACGGTAGAAACAGGTAAAACTATCATGTTTTCTCCTTTTAACAGACTTTGATAGCATTCATCAGAAATGATAGAAATAATTGCGCCGGTATCCATAAGAGCTTTGTACTGTTGGCCATTTATCAGTACAGAAATAATAGGTAAGGCACATGGTCTTTCCTCTTTGACGATTCCCCTCTCTTCTAATAAATCCTCATCAGTTACTTCATAAATTTCGTTAATGGTAATTAGGTGTGGTGTGGCAATGTATTTATGGTTTCTCACTGTCGTTGAGAAATCGGCGTTTTTTTTGTGTTACCAATCTCGAAGTTCTGCTGGCTTGTAGAAGGACCAGGATCGATCACTACATCCTGTCTTTTCTTTTGGTTTTCAGCTTCCTTCTCCCGTAACTCCTTAAGATACTGCTGACTTTCTTTCTCTCTTTCCTGATATTTGTCGGGTGTCATAACCTGACCTTGAGAATTCTGATTTTGATTCTGGTAATTTCTATTGTAATTCCTATTGTAGCCCTGGTTATTGTAGTATCTACCTCTTCCGTTGTTGTAGTTTCCTCTATTATTATTCCAGCCTCTTCTTTGCTGATATGGACGGTAACCTTGCGATCTGTGGTTGCGAAAGTGATGGTTCCTGTGAGGACCTACATTTTCAGTTTTTTCTTCATCAGGCTTGTCAGTTTGCTGAACTTGATCCATATAGACAGTATTGATGTCTTTGAATTCGTGCCTCTGACCTTTTTGTACCACATTTGGCATTGGACTCGTGTAGTCAAGCCTCCTCAACAATTCGTCCATACTGGTCAAATCCCTGATGTTTGACTATATGATGAGTCTTCTCACCTCCACAGGCAGCATACGAGAAATCGCATCTATCAACTGCTCTGTTGACAATGGGGGTTGCAAAAATCTCAAGCGTGATAATTGGCTCGTGAAGAAATCAGCGTACCGTGTTGGAAGAGTACCTGAATACTTCCTTGAGTATACCTCCGCTCTTAATGAATTCTGCGCTTCGATGGACCAGAATCGTTTTATCAGTGCCTCTGCAAATTCGTCAAAATTACTGAACGTATAGCGAAATGCTCTGAACCATTCAAGGGGTCCTCCAGCTAGAAATCTCTCCACTATCCTCATCTCTCTTTCTCTGGGAATGTGAGCTTCAATGAAATAGTCTTTCAGGTTCCTGATATATTCTATCGGTGTTAGACTATCAGTATTGCTAAATTTTTGAGGTTTGTCCTCGAAGTTCCGGATGACTGTCACATTTCTCGGATATGAATCCATGTAATTCTTCCCACTATCACGATATTTCCATTCAGGTTCAATATTCCTATCCTCATCTTCTTCTCGGAATCTGGATATACGTTCCTCAGGACTAATATCTCTTTCTTCTGCAGCGAGGTTACATCGTCTGACGTAATTCCTATCATCTTCACCAGTCAAGCCTTCTGGATCCTTATCCGTGATTTCCGTGATGACTTTCCTGATTAACTCTTCTTTATAGGTTTCCATCATGCTGGCTTCTCCTAGTTTCAAATGCTGAAGTTTGCTCGTAGTTTCATTAACATCAGAGACAACCTTATGAATCTGTTCCTCTAACGCGGATTTTAATGCTTGCACGTCCTGACCTATTTGCGTTCTATCCTCTACCTGTTTTTCGGATAGCGAGTCCATCCTTATACTCAAATCTTTCCTAATTTGCACTACCTCATTATTAATGTCTACTTGTGTACTGGAAAGTTTTCTTTCAATTCGTTCCTGAATCTGAGTTACATGTTCCCCACTTGACCTGTTCCATTCATCTTTCCACACCGTTACATTTGCAGTTAACATTTCCGCAATATCTACTTCGATGTCTTCCTTAAGTAAACGATTATGATCTAATACTTGGGTTCTCATGACCTCTACATCATACTTTAAACCTGCTAAAGAAGCTGTTGTCCTAACAGACTCGTCAACTAACCTAGTTGTTAATGCACTAATGTTACGAGTACAAAGTGTTTTTGAAGTTTCAATTTCTTCTCTAACTTTATTGACATCAGTTTGAACTTTAGCAATGTCTACAAAAACAGTGTTAACTTCTACTTGTATCTTAGTTATATCGCTTTGTATCTCATTTACATCGGAATGAATGTTATTAATGTCTACTTGAACATTTGACACATCGGTTCGGACATTTATAATCTCTCTTTGAACCTCTTCAACTTTATCTTGTACAGTAGCAACATCGTTCCTAACAACAATTACTTCTGCTCTAGCACATGAAATATCACCCCGGACATTAGCAACATCAAGATTCAACATAGTAAGATCTTTCTGTACCTTAGAAACATCAGTCTTAACATCAGAAACATCTTTATGAATGTCACTTACAGCATTCTCGATTCCCTGGGTACTGATCTGTAAACGCGATATATAATTTTCTAAGTTTGCAGAACTGGTCTGAATAACTTTCAAATTTTCATCCATCCTAGTAGACAAATTAGCATACAAATTACTAGCATTCTCCTTCATCATCTCCTGCATTCGACTAGTATTCCTAACTTCCATCTCCTTCATACTGTTATCCATGCTAGCTTTCAAATTAGCAGACATGTTACTAGCATTCTCCTCCATTCTAATAGACATATTACTAGAATTCTCCTCCATCATCTGCTTCATACTGCTATTCATGCTAGCTTTCAACTCCTCTAGCATCATCCTCATACTCTCATCTGCCATTTCAATATTATTCAAAAATAGACTGCTTTAGGGACATACATCAAACAGAGCAAAATAACAACATCTGAGCAACATATTTCACCATATATAAATTTGAGCAATTTTCTGTCTTAAATCTAACTTATAATTACCTTATAATTAACCTTCGTAGACATCTTATGTTGAAATAAACTCAAGCACATGTTCAAATTTCTTTGGTTCATTTTAAAATATCCTAACACAAATAATTTACATTTACAATCCAAATAACTTAATTTTATCTTTAATATGACGAAACACGTCATAAGCCGGTCAAATAAAATAAGATTCCAGATCATAGGCGATTTTTCTAAGTTTCCAGCCTATTTAACCTCTCTCAAGTTGTATAAGATCTGATCTTTTCTGAGTGTAATTTTCCTAATACAACACAACATTTAATCCCTATATAATCACACTCTCAAATTCTACAATTGGCCAAGACATCTAACAAAGAATCAACCTCTTTATTTGAGTCTTCACTATCCCATTGACATCGATAACTTGGTAATCCAATGTTATTCGAACACTCCACAAAATTGCGGTGCCAATTTTACTGCAATAACTTGGTAATCCAATGTTTTGCTGAACGTGTCAATCGAGCTGATCGTGCCCCACGAAATTGCGGCGCCAATCCTACTGGCGTTCAACCTGGTAATCCAGTTTTGTCGAACCTGCCCCACGTTATAGGGTCGCCAATCCTACTGTCCCTGTAAATCCGGATAGTAGGCTGTCAGATATCCGCCCCCTCAATCGGATTGCCAATAATCAAACGCACCGGCACAGCTACATCAATGAAAATGGCACTGACAGATACTACCGAGATTAGAGCACAGCAGTTAACAAGAAAATTATTGTGGAACACACCAAAATATACGGGGGGTCATACTTACCTTTACTTACCTCTTCAAATTAATCTCGGGAATGGGTTGCCAACTGGATCACTTAAAGTATGCCCACACAATAACCTCCACCATGATATTTAAAATGAACCAAGACGAAGACAAGAAACTTTAAACTGTACAATAATTTATTTCACATAAAGGGAATGACTTTAACAAAAACTCACCAAAATACACGTGGCTGGCAATCAGAAGCCATTGTCAATATGATCATGTCCTCCTGTAGGACTGGTAGACGTTACATACACAATTTTATCTTTCACTTGCTTATAAAGAACGTAATAATAGTAATACACTTGGAATGGATGAGGGAATTGGGACAAGACACGTAGCAATTGTTTTCCTCTTTCATAAACATCACACTTTATTTATAACTGCAGGCCTGTTATGTAATTGACCTTGGCCTCTAACATGCAGTTGTCAGGCCAGCTGCAATCCACCCTTCAACAAGTCGGATGCCCACGTCGTCAAACGGGCCCACCTGTGCGGCTAGTGCTAGCATATGCTCGTAACCTTCGAGCTTAGCTCCATTTCAAACGCTTTAAATGTCCTCAACTCAACTCAAATATTAACACGCGAATCTTTTAAATGCTTCAATCACATGTTACTGGATTACTCTAATAATCCCAAAACTTGTTTAATTACATAATCCACTTGTGTAATTAGCGTTCTTTAGAGTATATTAACAAAACTCTTAATGTTTATAACAAATGCTCATTAATTGTTTATAACAATTACAAATTGTTTATAATATTGTCAAATGACAATTCAAAAATCTATACACGCCTCTCTTAATTCCTTTCATTTCCAATTATTATTAAAGATAATTACATACTTTATTTACAATATTTATATTTATTTATTTATTTTAGAAATACATTAAACCACACGTTTATCCGGTTGATAATTACTCAAATCAGGTTAATATAATCGACCAATGAAGGTTAGTTATATTTAAGTGTTATAAATCCAGGTTTAATAAGTTTTAATAATTATTATTATTATTATTAGTGACGGTAACCTCCATTCAAAATCGTTATCTCAAATTATTTAACACTCTTGTTAATTTTAACAGTAATTTTCACATGATTAATTTTCAAAGGACCTGGACAATAAACTCAGCGGAAAAATACTTCGCTTCAAATGCACAAATTGCATAAAATAGGCCCAGAATTCATCATATATTTCAATATATATGGCATAAAAATCTTCCATAATCCATACACAAAACCTCCACGTATAATCTCATCAACATCATTAATATTACTGTGGGAACCTCCTTCAATTATTCAAGGGCATTATTCATCAGCGACTTTTACATGTCCACTGGACTAACGATTATACATCCATAGTTCCACTTTAAAAATTCTTATATTCATTAATTGTTTCAAAACTGTTATTATTTTAACCTTCGTGGGTGTCATTCATGAATCGATATGAAGTAAAAATTTGCCAATCACAAATACATTTAATAGCAAATACGATTATACACGCCTTTCTGGTCTATCAAAATTGAGATTAATATCTCCTAAGTATCGTAGTATAAAAATACTATCTTCAAAAAAAGTTCATCTAAACTGCATAAATAGTCGAATAGAATACAATTAGACTTTGGAATGCAAACATTATTGTTCCAATCTAGTATTGAGAAAAATTCCTATCAAATGTTCATTACTATAGTGTATTCAATAAATCGTAATCGATGTTCATATTTCATAAAATTGTCTATAATGCAATGGTAATTTCAGAACTGACGATAAATGTCTATGTTGCAATCATGTTCATAAAACGACTAGTATTTCCAAGATCGTCGATACAGAAATAGATTTTAACGCTCTAAAATCTTTTAATTATTCTTCTTTCTTGAGGATGACAGAAAATTGGTCAAAGTAATTTACTGAAAATAATTACTTTAATAAAATGACACGCTGTCTGAATTCAAATCTGCCATAGAAAATCATTAACTTTACAGTCAAATCGTGACTACAAAAATATGCAAATTACTGAAAGAAAATATTATCAGTCTCAACTGATCCAAAATTATTTAAATCTGCCAATGACATAGCAATGTCTTAATAAATCGTAGAAAAAGGCATAAATCATCGAAGTGTACTGAGTACAGAAATCTCAAGCAAGAAAATGGGGCAAATATATATGGGACAAAAATATGGGGAAAATGGTTGCTCAGACATCGCTAAATGGCTCAAATAAAACAAGAAACGTTCACGACTACCTTATCTGTTGATTGAAGTTCCAGAGGAAAATCTTCCGAAGAAGACTGGTGATGGTTCCATTTCACCAAAAAGATGTGCTCCATCCTCGAACCTGGAATCAGCGCCCTCGGAGAATCGAACTGCTTCCTCCTCCGGAAATTGCACTGCTCCGTGTATACGATAGACATCCTTCTGGCAAAACTCTTCTGTGTGAGCCGGGTCCACCCTGGCCTCTCTTGATAGTTCCTGAAGTTCTGGTAGTAATTCGCCATGAAGTTTATTGCAGTTATTTCCGTAGAAATATTCATATTTGTGGAGTATGAATATGTTTCCACTGCCATTTGATATAATTCAGCGTTGGACCACGATGCATGAGTGTAGTTGGATGTTCACTACATGCTCGCTTTTGTAGAAAGACGATTAGCGAAGTTCCATGCTGTTAATTCACTCCATCGATATATGTCCCAATTGCATTAAAGTCCTTAGTCTTCCATCTCCACTTCCGTTATAATAGTCGAAAGAACTGCGATATTATATTGTTCCATGTTAGAATGCAGCGTTATACTATCAAAAGCAATATGTAGTAGCACTGTTGCAATACCAGTGTCAGCCGTAGCGTAAAATGTGATATATTTTAAAAGTGCTTCTCAGGTGGCGAGAAAATCACTTTCGTCTGCCGTCTTAAAATGCCTATATCTTTCGAATTATAATGTTGAGAATGTTCAACCTTTCTACACACTTTAATATAGTACTGCACAATAGAAGTAGCTTAAAGGCATTAGTCAACTCTTGATATGTTAACTTGTAGACTTGAAAATGAGTGCGTTTCAACTTCGCCTAGTTTCCAAACACCGTAAAATGGAACTGCGGCATGCTCGAAGCTCGTTCGATGCGGTTGGTTTTACCACACGCTAAAGACGACTTGTTTCACTTATTCACTCGAAAACGACTATAACATCAGCAATATACACACATCAAAAAACGTTTTGCATCACCTCGGTTCCCAGATCTCCGGCATATAGACGTTGACTGTGTATATTGTATCCAAGATACAGTCCCTTTGACTGTTCATAGATGTCACTAAAACTGCTCAAAGATGTAAACAACCATGCATGAGCAGGGCCTATTAGACGGAGGGGGTACGACAGCCGATCAGTTCCAGTCATTCCACCAGGACGAAGGTACGCTGCTCATGTTGTCTGTAGTTCTACCATGCCTAGAAGGTCAATACCGCAGTTCGATCGCGTCCGCATTGTTACTTTGTGTCAAGAAGGGCTCTCAACAAGGGAAGTTTCCAGGCGTCTCAGAGTGAACCAAAGCGATGTTGTTCGGACATGGAGGAGGTACAGAGATACAGGAACTGTCGATGACAGGCCTCGCTCAGGCCGCCCAAGGGCTACTACTGTAGTGGATGACCGCTACTTACGGATTGCCGCTCGGAGGAACCCTGACAGCAATGCCACCATGTTGAATAATGCGTTTCGTTCAGCCACAGGACGTCGTGTTTCAACTCAAACTGTGCGCAATAGGCTGCATGATGCGCAACTTCACTCCCGACGTCCATGGCGAGGTCCAGCTTTGCAACCCCGACACCATGCAGCGCGGTACAGATGGGCCCAACAACATGCTGAATGGACCCCACGGAATTGGCATCACGTTCTCTTCACCGATGAGTGTCGCATATGCCTTCAACCAGACAATCGTCGGAGACGTGTTTGGAGGCACCCTGGTCAGGCTGAACGTCTTAGACACACTGTCCAGCGAGTGCAGCAAGGTGGTGGTTCCCTGATGTTTTGGGGTGGCATTATGTGGGGCCGACGTACGCCACTGGTGGTCATGGAAGGCTCCGAAACGGCTTTACGATACCTGAATGACATCCTCCGACCCATAGTGCAACCATATCGGCAGAATATTGGAGAGGCATTTGTCTTCATGGACGACAATTCTCGACCTCATCGTGCACATCTTGTGAATGCGTTCCTTCAAGATAACGACATCGCTCGACTACAGTGGCCAGCATGTTCGCCAGACATGAACCCTATCGAACATGCCTGGGATATGTTGAAAAGGGCTGTTTATGGACGTCTTGACCCACCAACCACTCTGAGAGATTTACGCCGAATTGTCGTTGAGGAGTGGGACAATTTGGACCAACAGTGTCTTGATGAACTTGTGGATAGTATGCCACGGCGAATACAGGCATGCATCAATGCAAGAGGACGTGCTACTGGGTATTAGAGGTAGTGGTGTGTACTGCAATCTGGACCACAAATGCTGAAAGTCTAGCTGTATGATGGTACAACATGCAATGTGTGGGTCTCATGAGCAATAAAACGAGCTGAAATGTTGTTTGTGTTAATCTCTATTCCCTTTGTATTTAACGGTTCCGGAACTCTTGGAACCGAAGTGATGCAAAACTTTTTTTGATGTGTATATATGCGGTATCAGACATATGAGATATGAGACACATGAGCTATCAGAGCTCCTCTCTGCTGTGCAAGACCTTTTATCAACTTCTTAAGGGGCGTATCCATCCCTTCCATAGCTCGTTTCTCCGTCATAGCTAGAAGTTCTAACTTTGGCAATACTTGACGGATTTTCAAATTTCAAAAACTCAAAAATAATTTCTTCAAAATTCCAAATCAATGCCATAACTGAAAATAGTTTTCCACAATTCTGCATTCCAAAAGTAATTAAATATGATAGTTTCAGTAATCTCCGTCTCCCTCCTAACTATCGTTCATTGGTTCGAGTCTCTCCTCCAATCGCGTAACTTCTTCCTCAGCACAATTCCACGTTTCCCTGCGACTGCGTCGTAAATCTCAGATCTTTCTCGAACAAAATCATGACGTCACCAAGAATCTCAGCTCAAGCAGCCTACTTGCATGAAGTCTGCGTCATCCGTGCCTACGTCATGAATATCCACGTCACAACTATGACAGCCATAACTTTCTTCATATTTTCCAATACAGCCACCGTGGTCTCAATATAATTCAAATTACGGGGGCAGTACCATCCCGGCATTTGCTCGAAGATGAAGTGGGAAACCACGGAAAACCACTTCGAGGATGGCTGAGGCGGGAATCGAACCCCCTCTACTCATTTGGACCACCCGAGGCTGAGTAGACCCCGTTAAAGTCCTCATACCAGTTTTCAAATTTCGTGGCAGAGCCAGGAATCGAACCCAGGACCTCCGGGGCGGCAGCTAACCATGCTGACCGCTACGCTACGGAGGCGACACAGATTTTTTAAACAGTCCTAAATATTTAACTACTGATTAAAGAAAAGTAAATTTCTATATCTCTACTCGAATCAGCGTATAAAACTGCACACCAGACAAACCAACAATTAAAATTAACTGTCGATAGGATATGAGAACAAAGGCGTACTTACCAGAGTGAGATAAGAAGTGCGTTGTCCAAGCGGCATCCACTACAGATAATGGCAGATCTGCACCCCACTCAACACATCCTTCACCAGAAGCGATTGCACATAGCCACGTCTTGAAGACCATGCAAGTGCCATCTTGCGTTGAGCCTGCGAATTACACCCTACGCTACGTGTTGGCCATATTATTACCAAACCTGGCCATATTCCCATCGATCACCTTAGTAGTAGCACCAGGATTCGCCCGGAGGATTTATTTATGGATGATAATGAATACTACTACTGAACTGACACAGACTAATAGAAAATAATATTGTAAAAATAACAGTTGAGGAAGGCTTTTTGTGGTGGCGATAAGTGCCTGTGGGGTTTTAGTACGTGTGTAATAAAGTTAGAACGAACCGTACTATAGGGCACGTAGAAGCTCCTCCTGTCATCTTCGGGTGTTCCTATGAACACATGTGACGTACAGCGGATAAATGGACTGATCGCATGGTTCGTCATCTGTTGTGGACGGGCTGACAGTTCATAGGGCGTGTGTCTTCTCAGCTCCGTGCGATATTAATCTGATAGCACTATTTACGAGCTAAGACCCCGCAGTCTGGTGATAAATAGTAAAATGGACGTAACGTCCAGGTCATTTCCCCGTAATTATATTGATAGTATAAAAATGAACATGTAGTTTAGTAACGAATTGTAAAAATTGATTAGAAAAAGGAGTAAGTGAAATAAATGACACTACCTATGTCTCATTGACTCTAAGGAAATTAGAGAACAATCGTCTTTTGCCGCATAGCGCTGTAGGAAAATCGGAACACATATGAAATTTTCGGCTGAAATAGTGTCATTTTTCGCCACATAGCGCTGTTCGATATTCTTTTCGTGTGCCAAACGGTCTAAATCTAGGGAATGGGGAGGGCTGTCCAAATAATTAATCAGCGTAAGATGTAACTATATTCGCAATTCCGCACCGGAACGCTGGTAGGGGTGGCGTGATGCAGCCCACTCTGCCAGTCAAAAATTGACTTATTTAAATATTCTTACAGTTAAACCTTAAATCCCAGCATCTCTGGACCCCAAGTACAACACCGAAAATCATTCGACACGATTGGTTCTAGGGCCTTAAATCATGGTTTTTGGGTCCCTTTGTCTGTTATTTATACAAATCTACTCCGTTTCACCAAACTGAACCAAAGTTTACGTCCCGAGTTTTGTTTCGTCCTTTGCGAGGCATAAAATGAGCTTAGATTGGTCCTTCTATGACAAATTCCATATTTAGTCTACGTGCCAAACGGCCTAAATCTAGGAAATGGAGAGGGCGGTCCAATTTCAAGTAGACAGTGTTACCTGCAGGGATTCTAATAGTAAGTACGTAACATTTGGTTCAGATCGGTGAACTGGTGTAGATTTGTGGTAAAGGGCCTAAACCTGGAGAAAGGAAAGGACTGTCCAAACTTCCAAATGGACAGTGTTACCCGCAAGGTTCCAAATGTTTTAAAAAAATCGATTTTACCCTCCAGGTTGGTGTTTCCCACGGACTCAGCGAGGGAACTCGCCACTACCGCCTCTACGGGCAGAGTCCTAGAGCTAGGAACATCTGGTCGGAGTGGATACAACTGAGGAGGTGTGATC
The DNA here is from genome assembly GCA_946902985.2 of Meconema thalassinum. Lineage (NCBI taxonomy): Eukaryota > Metazoa > Arthropoda > Insecta > Orthoptera > Tettigoniidae > Meconema > Meconema thalassinum. The sequence goes on from OX336388.2 coordinate 1,335,267,110, forward strand.
AGCACCTCGCCTAGGTGGCCTCACCTGCAAAGCGAACAGGGACCTCATGAGGGATGGGAAGGTAGGGAAAGATTGGGATGGATAGGCAAGGAAGTGAGAAGGAGGCGGCCTTGGCCTTACAGTAGGTACTGTGCCCGTATTTACCTACCTGTTGCATCCCACGAAGACAGCCGGATCGTAGAACCTGAAAATCCCCGGCTAGAAAAAAAAACAAGGTCCTATCAGCAAGTGAATGGGATAAATGGGCACAATCATACCTAACAAGGTGGCATTAAGAAAGAACATGGTCAAAATAGCAAAACAGCTCATAGAACAAGAGATTTCTACAAGTGGAGCACCTCGGGAGCGTAGAATACTCCGAAACACCCAGCGATGGCCTTCTTAATACAACCTTCCATCAGCTCTATAAAGCATCACGCAATAAAGATTTAAAAGAGAAAATAAATTTATTCATAAAAGAACGATATACAGACAATAAAAATCCTAGCCTTCTGGTGAAAATAAATCAAACTTACCCCTCAGATAGGGTAGCAATCGAAAACACCAGTGCAAGAACAACTGGAATTGACTAGTGTCCAACTTGACATATTAAAAAGAACATATTTGTACAAAACTAAACATATCTGCTATATACAATCATCAGATGAATTAATTTTGGTCGTCGCTTACCCTAATAAATTCTAGATCGAATTTTCATGATCATTATAGTTATATTATCCTTTCGAATTATTACAAGTAAATTACTAAGTGAATTATTTACATATTATACATTTCATTAAAATACCCCTCATGTGTATTCTTCGCTTAATTTGTAACTTGGTTGTTCCAATCTTTCTATTCGTAATTTCATTTTCATAAACTGGTTAAATTTATCTCAATCATATTCAAATCTAACGAGCGTTTAAGCTGATTAGAAGTTTAATTGTCCACTCAATGTAAAATATTTAGTAATAGGGCCTAATGAATTAATGAATTCTGCTGGCATTAATTTAAAAACTTCATCAAGAATAATCTATCCATTTATCATGATTATATTTCAGTATTATGCTCAGATTAACAGTAGTAGTGATGTAGAGTGATATGCTATTATCAAACAGCTGAGGGCGTGGTGGCCCAGCGGTCAAGCTGTATGCCTCTCACCAAGGCGGATCGGGTTCGATTCCCGGTCAATGCATGTGAGATTTTCGATGTGAAATGCCATGTCCTGTGGTTCGGATTCCACGTTAAACGGAGGTCCCGTGGCTTATGATCGCGAGATTAACGGTCACGTTAAACTACAAGCTTCCTTTTTCTAAATCCACACATGGATTAACTTCAATTAATCTTCGACGGAGATATTCACAATAATCTCACATAATTGGCTCTCACTGGCTCAATTCCACAAATATAAATTTCACTTAACAGTGCAATCATTAACAACAATATTTATTTATAGCACTATCCACTGATATGCTCGAAGATTTTGTACACCTCTTATAGGTGACCTTTTACCATAAAAATCATCTATCATAATTTAATACCGCACAAGAAATAGTGCTCACTCATTGTGGTTAAATCTGTAGCAATTATACTGTGTTGAATCGTTATTTAAACGGAAGAAAAATACCCTAATAAGTTTAAAGCTTTGCCTTACAATATTTCATTACATCATGTCTTAATATAAATACCTCTAGACTTTTTCAAAGTCTGACTTAGGAAATGCGTATAAAAGAACGTTGATGTTCACTAGAAATACCTCAAATCTATAGTGAAGTCGATTATTATGACTGCATACATACCGTATTTACTCGAATACGACCCGCCCCCGAATAAGACCTGCACCCTGATTTTGAAGAACAAAATTAAAAAAAAAAAAAAATTACTCAAAATTATGTACAATCGTAACTAAATAAACAGAATAGCATTTATCCAAAATAGTTTCCAACAGTTTTGAAGTCGTCCTAAAATAACACACATCAAACGATTAAAAATACAAATAAAAGTACACAAACACTTCATTCATCGTCATCAGAAGTACCAACTTCGGAACTTTTATCACCATCCCACTAAATGTCGTCATCACTGACATCCATAGCATTCGAAATACTACATTTCTTGAAGCTCTTCCGTATGAGATCTCCCGAGATACGATTCCATGCCGTCAAAATGCACGAACATAGCAGCTGAACTTCCGGGCGCTGAATACGACCAGTTGGAGTCAGTGTGTGCTTATCGGCCGCCATCTGCTCCGTATACAGCTGTTTCAAGGCTGCTTTGAACGGGCGGTTCACGCAGACATCCAGTGGTTGTAGCATAGACGTCATCCCGCTCAATCACGAATACATGACTCGTCAATATCATACAGTGCACTCTCGTTAATTCGCGGTAATTAATGCACGAACTTCCGCGAATTATCCGCAGTTATTTTTGTTAAGCCTAGGAAAAACAAAACTATTGGTTAAAATATTGAAATAGGCTTGAACACGCGAAATAATAATTTTAACTCCTGATTGTAGTGTCTTATACGACATGCTAGGCTACTGGTAGGCCTATGTGGATTATGCCTACATTAATATATTTAAAAAAAGCCGTCATTACTTTTTGTTTCTTAGATCGTTTATTCTATTTTTCGATTGCACATTTCCAAAGAAAATATTATATGAAAATGAAAATTCATCTCGTTTTTGTATATAAAAGATAAGTGTGACTAGAGACACTAGCTTGACTGTGGGAAAATTTCGGGATTTCCGTTGCATCACTCCCGCACTCAAAATCTACTGGATTTCCGTTTTCCTCACCAACATGCTATTTCTTCTTTGCTTTTCTGTAGTAAATCATAATCGTCTTTATCGACGTCTAACTTGCCCGTTCGAAATATCGTCGTTACAAAAGTCGGCAAGCGCTTGCTTTTGTACGAGCGGAGTAGCGGTACTTTCCTCCCGACTAGTTGACTGCATGAAGAGCATCGAACAAACACGCTCTCGATGTCGTGCGCGTTTGCGCCATTACGCAATAATCGCTGTTTACAATACGCTGTCCGCACATCCACCCTTCACAACTCACAGATCAGCGACCTTGGAGCGTGGCTGTTGGGAAAGGGAGGGTAGGTTCCGAGTGAAAGTGCATTCCTCTTGTATTGTTTGGGGTTCAAAGACAAAGGAAATCTGTGCTATACCACTCGCGGCAACATGCGCGTAAGTTTCGAAGATTGCGCAATTAGGCCTACTGTTGCATCGCAGATAAATGCAGTTCAGTCTTCCCTAGGTCAATGATTTCGTCTTTACGCATTGCGTCGCATCAAAATTCTTTTAAACGACAGAGATTGCTTAACTTAGCGTGATGATTAGTTGCTGTGAGAATTCCCAATTTAAAAAATACTCATGGAGACCCGCGAATTAACCGCAAAACGAATTATCCACACGCGAATTATCGGGAGTGCACTGTATTTCCTGCCGGGCACGATTTCCAATAACTTCAGCTTCCCTCACAACTTTCAGCTTCTCACTCACATTAAACGACCGCAAACTCTTCGTACAACTCATGTTTACACTCGGAAAACGTGCGCGACACGTGCACGAGGAAGTATGACGCCGCCTGCTTACGGTAAAACAAAGTGATAGCCGGAAGAAGGCTAGCACCATCTAGCGGATACTCGCAACACCCGATATCGCACGTGGCGGGCAATTTAAATCTTTAAAATCAGGATGACTCAAATAAGACCCGCACCCCAAATTTTCACGTCCGATTTTGTTTAAAAATGTGCGGGTGGTATTCGAGTATATACGGTAATTCTTCAAATATCTGAAGTTACGTAAAATACGTGGCCTCGATCAAAATGGAAATTTATCAATTCAATGTTAGAGATCTACACCCATTCAGACGAACTCGATAATGCTAAACAATGCCTCCAACACCATGGATCTAGCTAACAGAAGTATGTTAGGGAACTAATTGATCCATTAGGACACACTGCTAACACCTGTCGCCATTAAAAAGTGAAGTCTCATAACAGAATAATTAACCAAAGTCTTCTCCAAGATCTAACTTCTGAAACATCCTATGTCCAAACGACATATATAAATCACATTACTATTATTCTCATTCAGAAATTTAATTACATCAACGTGTACGCAAACTTGAGTGTATAAAAGACACTCTATTCACCTATGAAAATCTTCAAAATATGTGCAAGCTGTACCAAAAAAATGTGCAATCAGCACCAAATAGTTCCTAGTCTTATTGAAAATACGTAATTCTTCTCCTAATATGTGTCTTCTCGACAATGAAAATATGCATATCATTAAAATGGATTTACTATATTACTCAATCATAATTACCAAAATACTACACAAATGGATGAGTTTGTTAATAAAACCAAAATCCGGATGACCAGAAAGTCAGACACGACAAAGTATCGAGCCTAGGCCTCTGTTCAACCATGCTACAGTTCTAAGAAAGAATGGCAATTATGGTTACTCCAAAATACCCACTAAGCCACTACTTATTAAACGGTGTTTCTTCTACCTTCTGCCAAGCCTCGTAGCGATGTCAAAAAGGATATATATATATATATGCCATGGTAATTATCTCCCAACTCCACCAAGGCATGGTCTGCATCCACCAGCAATCCAGGTCCCGAACCAAGGAACTCCATTCTCACCAAGCTCCCCAACTCCGCCTGTGCGATCGTCCCTGCCACGGAATGGCGTTTCGACACACGTCCATGAACTGGCATTTCCCGTATGAAGTGTAACAGTTTATAACAGCTTATAGGCATTCGCTTGTAACCACATGTTATGCTCATCTCCATCAGAGATGCGTGAAACATTTCTTTATAATTTTGAGCTGACTGAGACGTGAATACAGCGCTCTCCAGGGTCGGATTTACCCAAAGTTACGCTATAGGCACCTCTCTATTGAGCGCCCCTCCTCACTTGAGCCCCTCCCCCGATATTTATGATAAGGCATAGCCACTCGCATGAGGTAAGGTTCGGAAAACAAAGGAATACACAGATGTATGGCTGACAGCATGAGTTTATGCTCGAATTTTTACGCAGGGAAAACATAGTCAATTCAATAAAAGAGAAACAGCTTGGAGTAAAAGTACTTGAAAAAGTTTAACTTTTATGCAACCAAAACACTTTATGAATACCCTTTCCAAAAATAATGTCTAGTCTTAATTATTCATACAACAAAAAAGAAGAGTAGCTTCAAAAATTAAAACATTATTTACTGCTGTAACTGAATGAACTGCGGTAGCACGAAATATAGTTTAAAAAAATAGTAGAACACACACTAATTTTAAAACGCATGAAGAGCAATGGTACGAACGACATTTTAAATTGAACAAAGTGCCTCTAAAATACAAATAAGGTCAACTGCATATCTTCCTGCAATATATTTTGGAGAAATCAAGTGCAGATTAAAAACATGAATGAAGACATAACGGGGCCTGCCTCAAGAACAACGTGAACTACTTCAAAAGTTTCCTTCTTGCCTTCTTTTCATTAATTATGGCATCGCAGTTCAAGTTTTTCGTCATATCTTTTTCAATTGCTAGGAGTGCCATAGAGTTTAACATTTCTTCTTTAGTGACTGACCGCAAATAGTTCTTGACGCGATTCAGTACCGAAAATGATCTTTCTCCAGAACAATTGGTCACTGGAATGGTGAGAAGTATCCGTAAATCAATGTTTACGTTCGGGTACATATCGTGTAAATCTTTTTCATGAAGGAAAGTGCTAAGCTCAGAGGCTGACTTACCTTTAAAATCTGCAATTTTTAAATGTTCCTTTAAATGCAAACACTCGTCAGCCAGTGCACTTTCTAAGTCATCCACATACATTTCTGAGAGATCGTCAGCGATTTTTTTTATCATTGGTCCATCGAGGTCCAACAGGTTTTCTAGAAAATAAAATCTCTTATGGAGGACTTTGTAAGCCTCACTTCGCCTCTTAAGCTCAGCACTTAGTACATCCATAGTTACATAAAATACATTGACGCGAACATTTTCTGAGCCCGCTTTCTCATCATTCCTAGTCTTTCGTTCCGGTCTTCTCTTTAGGCCGTAGGAATATTGAGCAATACCGCTTAATTCTTTGGCTTCTTTCTCATAGACATCGAAATTATCTCAAACTTTGCACAAATTCCGCTAACGAAGCGTAACATTCTACACAGTGCTCAAATTAGTGGTAACTTTTTGGAGCTTCTGGATGGTATTAAATCTTTTTAGAATGATACTCCAGGAAACAACTAGGAAAGCAGTTCCTAATTGTAGGATATTGGTTAAGATGCCTTTGGCTTCACTTCGAGTGTTTGCCTTTTGATTTCTGTCTTCGTGTATACTCTCAAGAGCTGCCACGATGCCACACCAGCCTTCCCTCAGAGCTTGACAAGCGTCATATCGTGCCGACCACCGAGTCACTGCCAGGCTTTTTAGTACGCGCGCAATAAAGTTCTTTAAAATTTCCCTTCGGTAGGTCGAAGCAGTAAAAAAGGTTGTACAGTTCTTGAGCTGTTAAAAATACCTTACATATTCTGAACAAGATTCAGGGGCATGAGTTCCAACCAAATTGAGTGAATGGGGTGAGCAAGTGCATAGAGAGCTAAGGGATTCAAGGCCGCTATTCGAGCTTGCAACCGGGAATATTCGCCGGACATATTACTTGCGTTATCGTAAGATTGGCCTCGAATATCCTCCACTTTCAAATCCAGATCTTCCAACTTGGCCTTTATTGCATCAAAAGGCTGCTCTGACTTGTGCCCGATGCTCGCCATAAAACCTAGAAACCTTTCTTTTGGTTCACCATTGGCCGTAACATATCTAATGATAAAAGTCAACTGATCGGTGTGGGAGAAATCGGGCGTCGAGTCAACACTTATTTCAAAATACTTAGCCTGCTTTATTTCTCCAACAATAGCCCTTTGAATTTCGGCCCCCATGACTGTGATAATTTCTTCAAACGTTGTTTTCGACAAGTAAGATATACTTCCACTTCTCTTCTCACTATACTTTTCCATGTGTGCGGCTAAAAACTGGTCAAACAGTTCAAGTGTAGCTAAAACATTGCCATTGGAATCGCTGCCAAAATGTTTGTCGTCTCCTCGAAATTCAAGCCCTCTTATTGCCAATGATTTGATAACCTCACAGATATGACGTAAGACCTCCCTTCAATAGAAAGTTTCAGACTCGAGCTGTCTAACTAATGCCATATCTACACGACTCGATGCGATTTTCCTGGTCTTAAAACTTGCAACGCAGTCCTTATGTGAGACCGAGTTTTCATGAGCCTCTAAGCGACAGTTAGCATTTTTCCAATCATTAAATCCTCGAGTTAATGATGACTCCTTCGACGAGGAATATAGTATGCAAGCCATGCAAAACACACAGCCTGTACTTTGTGAGTAAACAAGCCACCACCGACCTTGAGTCTCTCCATTTTTCATTGTACGAACAAACATGTTTTTTGTCAGATACCTAGTTTTGTCGCTAAAAACTCTCTTAGAAGCACTAAAACCATTGTTGATGTTCTGCTGAACTCCGTGAGTTGCTACATGATCACGCATTTCTTCACTGATCGTCCACGTCGCAGGATCGGAGGAGTGCAAGTGCACAAGGAGACCGTCAGCTGATATTTTGTTGGGCGACACTGGTCGTACCTCAGATATTGGACACTGCAACAAAATAATGTTTCGAATACATCAATATTTTTCTTTATCCCAGGAGTCTACCGTACTACATTTACATTCTTTTAAAAATCGTAATAAATGAATGTTTTTTTTTTTTTTGTAGTTCGGGTGCCATTGAGAAGGTTACGAGGCCACGAGGCCATGATTGCAGTGGCCTGCATGTTTGGTTATTTGTAACTGTATTTTTATAGTACCATTATTTGTTATCTATTTATGTCATTACGATAGGTTTGCTAGAGCTTTTGTCTGCGTTAGGAAGGATTGGAAGAAAAATAGTGATTACCAAATTTAGTTTCTTTAATAATCAAAGAAACAAAAAGTGTTCACCAATATTTAAACCAACTTATGCGAGAAACATTTTGGTCCGGAACCTCCGAGCCCACATCACAAAGAAGCGCTACTGCATCACAGTTACTGTATTGTTTTGTATAATATATTTTGTTCAAAAGTTGGCAACATAAACGCGCCACAACAGTGCAAAAAAAATCAAAAAATGGTGCACAGGCTTAGGAGTTGCGCTGTTGCCCTCCCTACCATTGTTGAGTGTTGAAAATATCGAACTCACCTCTACTTCATCGTTGTCACCGTCACCGGTTCCTTCAACCATGTCATCACTATGTGAGGGTGCTTGCTGAGTGTTGTTTGTCCGCTGAGGCAAATTTAAATTTTCGTTGCTTTCTCCTCATAAGGTGTCATTTGAATTAAATGTAGAATTTTCATTCTCTTTTTCATCAATTTTGGCTTGTTGGAGCTGAAAGGAAAAATCCCGTATTAATTAGAGCACTTCAAACATAGTAAATTTAAAAAGAACAACTTTTAATATACTCTGCAGGCACGGTACGGTTTCGAGGCCAGTCTGAGTTTTTACGTACCGTATGTCACTTTGTGCAATAGTGTATTAAGGAATCGCCTATTGGGAAAGGCCTACCTTGCGTAAAGGAATTCGTGTACGGTAGCTTACCTCAAGTTGCTGAACACCATCGCAGTCAATGTCGTGAACCGCAGAGCAAGAATTGTTATTGTTATCCGAATTTGTCGTTGGAGGTGTAGGATTCACACGCGCACTAAACATCTCATTTATTTTCCGACATTTTGATAGTGTAACCTCGGCTTTCTCATCCTCTTCAGCTTTGCGGACACGGTTTTGGTAACCAGACAACTTTTTGCTGCTCATAGTTTAAAACATTTACTTGCAGATCACATCACAACACAACGCAAGCTTGAACTCGCACACAGGACAGGCAAGGGGGGTGGGGCGCGGGGCACTTCGATGCTACTGCAATGCAAGCAAACCCAGCTACCGCAACAACAGCGCGCGCAGCACAGCTCCGCCCGCCCGCCTCCACACACCTCTCACACATGTCGGGACGAAAGGGCGTCGAACGGCATAACGAAGAGCGAAGTGGAAGGGCATGGGTGGGCATGCGACAAAGACACGATATTATTTCTAAATGTCTCTGCTCATTTCTCAATATTTATTTTAGTATGTATACTGCTATAATCCTAACTAAGCACATTTAAAGCCCTAGCAAAGAGGGCGCCTCCAGTAAAGATCATTGCCGGTTGCCTAACCGAAGTGGCGCCTTGCGGCACCCCTTCGACTGCGGCGCCCCTAGGCACGTGCCTATTTTGCCTTACGGTAAATCCGGCCCTGGCGCTCTCAGAACACATGTTAAATTATGGTCACTTGAAAAGAAGTCTCTGCTACTGCGTGTAAGTAGTGCCTATGTCGTCATTTAACCCAACATGACTAACATGACTATATAATCTTCACGTATTCCCCTTGACGTCTGATCACAAAACATGACGTTCAGGAAATATAAAGTTCTTGCATATATACAGTACATGAAATACAGCCTGTTCTGTGGTTAAAGATACAGGTGTATGGCGAGTTGAATCACGCACAAAATAACTGTTCGTAATGGCGTCTGCCACACACGTGTATTCACTGCGGCGAATGTATCAATGCGAGCTGCATTATAATGGAAACTGTTCCTGCTCACTCGTTGGAGCCTCGAGCGCGATACTGAAATGTTCATAAACCATGTTTGTTCAAACAGTGTTACACGGTATGCTAATTTTCGAAGTCCGTAATCTTCACTATACGTATATGAGCTTTCTCGGAACACGTCACAACTTTTCCGTACACTCCCGTGTTTGAATAGTTCCTAAGCGGAATCACATTATGATCTGATCCATCTCCTCGTGCATCGCTCTGCATGAAGCTTCCTTACCCCCTCCCTGGGATGTCTCAGTTCGATGTTTATCGCTCCGAATGCGATATAAGTATCTCTTTACATTTCCCAGCTTCTTATAAGCAAACAAACACTTGTATATACATTCTAATATAGTGTTTGATCTCTATCGTACAGCGTAAATCACTCTAATTAGCAGTTATATACTATAATCATTTCTCAAGTGAATGAGTCGAGTGTTGTGACGTCACGAAGAATGCAGTCTACAGCTTCGTAACTCATTTCCCTTCTTCCTGCAGCCTCGTACAAGTTCGCGAAGTATCGGCTACTCTCGGTTCCCATCATGACACAGATCAGAGATGTGGCGGTCGCCCACCATATGTTCCTCCACAGAGTGCCGTTCGAAACTCGTAACCCAGTGGCGCGCGGGCCATAAAATAATGGTACAGTACCATCCCGGCATTTGCCCGAAGACGAAGTGGGAAACCACGGAAAACCACTTTGAGGATGGCTCGACTCATTTGGGCCACCCGAGGCTGAGTAGACCCTGTTCCAGTCCTCATACCACTTTTAAAATTTCGTGGCAGAGCCGGGAATCGAACCCAGGACCTCCAGGGTGACCGATACGTTACGGAGGCGACGGGTTCCAAATGGTAAATACTTAAAACTTGGTTCAGATCGGTGAAGCGGTGTAGATTTGTGCCAAAGGACTTAAATGAAGGCAATGGAGAGGGCTGTCCGAAATTTCAAGTAGACAGTGTTACTCGTTGGTTCCAAAGGATAAGTAATTAACATTTGATTCAGATCGGTGAAACGGTGTTGATTTATCCCAAAGGGCCTAAATGAAGGGAATGGAGAGGACTATCTAAAATTATTGTTACCGAAAACCTTCCTCTGGGTGTGCACTCCAACCCTACAACTTTTCAATTCAATCGGTTAAACGGTGTCGGAGTCCATTAACTTCGGACAAATACACATTTCCATTTTTAGCCTACTTTCAATTTTTGCAAAAACTGAAAGTAGACTTATGAGATCTACACAGGACCGAAAATTGTGAGTCTGTCTGTGTGTGTATGTGATTTGGTATGTCTGTTCCCCTGTGGAAATCAGTTACTAGACATCCCATACAGCAGTAGTGTATGCGGGACACTTATAGGTAGATTGTACGGGGCAAATGAGCCACCTGATATAAAGCTATTAATGGCACCGGACAAAGTATGCATTTACAACCCAATATAATTGTAAGATATGCACAAATATTTCGTTGAATGCCATTGAACGTTTTTATAATAATATGCACAAACATATTCCACGGTGTCCTTTCTGCTGCTTGAGGAAACTTTGGTCGTCATCTTGTCGTTATCACTAGACTACATAATTGCACTGTACCACTACATCTGGCACGTTATTTAGCGAGGTATGAACACGAATTATCTTCACAGAAGGTAATGATATGAGATTTGTTCGTAAGCTTGTGATTTAGCTGTTAGTCGAAGGTGGGTGTATTCCGCAGATCTCTTCTCTCTTCTTTGATCCAATTACAGTATACTCATTCGCACATACGGTAATTTAACTCACAACGAAACTCTACAACTTACTGAACTGGTTGCAGCACTTAAATGCACGTAGTGAACCTTTGATCCCCAGCTTGCGTGGATTTTTACAATGAGTAACTTCAAGAGATAAGAATACCTATAAATTGGCGTATTTTTGTAAACCTATGTAATGTAGTGTGTTTCAAAACACACGGAACAAGGCAACAGGCGTCTAAACTGCTTCTCTTTCACGAATATTGATATAAAATATCGCAATTTTGCTGCTCATAAATTGCTCTTGACTTTCACGTAAAAACACTATCCATTGCCTACGTCACAAAAGCATGTTGTTCCATGACAAAAGGATTTGCTTTAGGAGCCATGATCTTTGTTTCTTGTTGAATGCGAGACAGACAACAACCAACTCATACTGCCAACCTTCAGTTTAAGTGTCTGTAAACAAGGTGACTTTGAAACACGAGTGGCAACCTTATTAAACCCAACAGCAAGAAAATTATTGTAAATTACCATGTTTGTAATGATGGGATATAAACGGTGATATTTCATCCTTAATAACTTATTTAAGGTTACTTACGACTATACAGGGTGATTCTTATTAACGTTTAAAACTATCTGTAGTGACGTAGATGGCATTGAGACAAGTAATTTGATATAGGACACTTAGGGTCGCAAGTGTCCGGAAATACCTTAAAAGTGAACCACAACTGTTAAACATATGACGTCATCACGTGACGGATCAGCTCGAGCGGTCAGGCCGTGCACTCTTACGCACACCAACGCATCCAAAGGAAACGTTGAATGTCATATCACTCTGGCTCCGAGTCTGCGTGTGCGACTTGGGCGCGTGGGGTTCGAGGTTCGAATCCGGGGCCTATCGCCCGAGTCGCACACGCAAACACGGAGCCAGAGTGATATGACATTCAACGTTTGCTTTGGTGTGCGTAAGAGTGCACAGGCATAACCGCTCGAGCTGAGCCGTCACCTGATGACATCATATATTTAACAGTTGTGGTTCACTTTTAAGGTATTTCCGGACACTTGCGACCCTAGTGTCTTACATCAAATTACTTGTCTCAATGCCATCTACGTCGCTATAGAGAGTTTTAAACGTTAATAAGAATCACCCTGTATAAAAGTGTGAGTGGGGGAGGGTCGCTTTAACGCTATTACTGTGTACTAAAGTAAACCGACCAGTGAGCTAAGGTGCGAGGCCTTGGGGTCAGACTGTTCTGGACTAGGCAGGCGAGTGAGCTCGAACCACACTGTCAGTCATCCGTGAAATGGTATTCTATTGTTTCTTATTTTCAACTCCAAGCAAATGCCAGAACGGTATCTTCTAATAAGCCGCTGGTGCTTCCTTCCAACTCCTTGCCCTGTTTCATTCATTTTGTGCTGATCTAACCTATTCAATAATAATTGAAAAGTGGCGGAGAGGAAGCAAAGTTGCCGACATGGAACTCACCCGGGGATTCCTACGGTACCGTATATGGCCAGAATCACTCGTGGATTCGCACGGTATGTAGTCAGAGGTGCAAAGTCTTAAAAAATAATAATACTATTTATTGCAGTCAATGGTCATAGTACATACTGACTACATTTCAATCTACTCAGCCGGATCCACAAAGTCTTGAATTATACTCCTTGTAAAAGACTCATATTTGAGTTACAGCCGGTTATCAGACAGATTTTACACAGACTCAAAGTAGCCTACATGGGGCTACATGACCGCGTGGTCGCATTCCCTAAACTGAGGAACCAACCAACCAACAGTTTTTAAACCTTCAAAATGATGTGAGTAGTTGGTATTTTTAAGTTACAATTGTACAATGGGGGAGTAAGATATATTCCAAATAGTGTGATGAATTTTTACTTACCTTAAAAAAGTGCTTTTGAGCTCCATATGTTTTGGTTTGCATGGTGTACCCCCATTCAAAATTTTTCATCATGTGCCTGATAGCCAGGGTAGGGTAAGTTACTCTTCAAAATTAGTTGTTTCTTATTTGAAGGGCTTGGACATCGTTGTCATTTAGCCCCGTGCACTTGGGGGTGTGTTTATGTATAGAATTTGCCTGATAACCTGTGGTGTCTGTAATAATGTGTGCATTTGTAATTAAGGCGAGGATTGGGAAGGAGGCAACCGTGGCCTTATGTTAGGAACCATCCCTTCATTTGCCTATATTGGAGGTGGGAAACCACTTCTAGGATGGTTGAGACGGGAATCGAACCCACCTCTTCTCAGTTTTGCTTCACTAGACTGAGTGAACCAAGTTCCAGACCTCTGGCCAGAATTACATTTCTTGGCAGAGTCGGACCTCCGGGGTGACAGGCAAGAACGCTAGCCGCTACACCAGAAGGTGAACACTTTTCAAAAATAACTTCGTTGCAATTACCGTTACTTTCCATAAATAATAACGAAGTTACCGTTACACTTAGGCTGCTTGTCAAAAATATTAACAGCATTAGGCTACAGTTACAAAAAGTAACGAATCGTTACTTCTGTATAAAAAATATAGTTGCTTAACATTTTCCCCGCTGCTATATGTTACTTGATTTGAACAGAATTGTGGATTACAATAATATGGAATAATAAAATGAACTATTACAAAACAAAACTATCACTACAACAACCTAGCGCTCGTCGTGTGGTAGCACACCACATGCCTTAAAAATAATTAAGTTCATGTTTCACAGAATTGACTACAAAAACATGTCCGAAATATAGCTGCTGCCTAAGCTATTCGGCACGTTTTATACCGAGAATGGTTCATAAACCCTGATTGAGGGTCGGGCCTAATTCCTCGCCGACCTTCTACAGTACATAGGCCGGGTGTGCATCACAGAAGATTGTGGGAAGTTTTCTATTCTCGGGTCTCCATATAAGTGGTCCACACCAGGGGTGAAGACATAGTTTATGCTTAAGTTTCAATGTATGTTTCACCTAGATACCGTAAAACCTAGTTAATAAGATCTTCGTTGTAATTTACAAAGAAAGGAGATAAAACTAAAAGAAAAATCTCTGAATTCTTCTTGACGTGATGTTTCTTTTATTGGGCATTGCTTAATTAATCCCACCTTAAAAACAGGTAATGATTCTACTTTCTCCATTCGTTTCTTGGAATTACAGTTGCAGACTTCCCTGGAGAGGGAAAGACCTGCTGCATTCCATGGGGGATTATATAGGCACAGTTATCTTGGGACATCCACATGAAATGGCTAATTTTCAGTCGGTCAACACAAAATAATTTCCATGACTGGAATATGTGAAAAAATAATCTGAAATAAATTACACGTAATTAAGATATATATATATATATTTATATATATTGTTATGGACAGCTCTACAAAACCTGTAGTGACACCCACAGACAGTATTTGCCCTCCAAAAAACAAAATCGTCAGAAAACTTAGTAAATGTGGTAACTATTACTGATAAATATAAAGGCATTACGCACCCGGAAAAAGAACTACCGTATTTATTTTAATGTCGCAAAACTTAAATGACAATCGCATCATCAAAACAGTCTTCCTCCCCCAACTAATCTATGAAGGTGTAGCTACTATTGCTGTTATACATTTAACCAACAAGCCCTAAACTACTGTAGAATTGATAACTAATATGGGGAAGAGAACTACAAGTACTCTGCTGTTTGTAGAAAGTGAAACATCCAGAAGAAATGGTCGGAGCCACTCCCAGAACAGGGGTAGTGTAGGCCTGTGGTACCATACTAAGTGATTGGAATCGCAGAGAGATGGCGTGAACATTGGCCCACCAGTGCCCTCTGTCGTGGGACTGGACAGGTCAGTGTTCCGCACAGCTCCGTCGGCGTGGGGCCATCATACCAAGTGGAAACGTGTAAGCAAGTGCAACGATGCCTCGCCGACATCACAGGGTGGACTATCAGCATGTGAGAGCGGTTGAACGGGGCAGAATGCTTGGGCTCCGGGAGGCGGGTCTGTCGTTCCGGGACATTGCGGATCGTACAGGGCACGCTGCGTCAACAGTAAGGCGTATGTGGATCCAGTGGAGAGAGGAGGGCCGTACACAGCGACGAAAAGGTACAGGACGACGCAATGTGACCACAGCGTGAGACGACCGCCATCTTCTCCGCTTGGCCGTATCGGAGAGAACAGCGTCGTCCTCGGTGTTGGCTCGACGTTGGAGCACTGCAACGGGGGTGGACATGTCTGCGTCGACGGTGCGGCGCCGTCTATTGAAGGCTGGATTGGTAGCACGCATGTCACTGCGTCGGCTTCCATTGAATGGGAACCACCGATGCCTCCGACTATAATGGGCACGTGCACGCCGACACTGGCAGGCTGAGTGGCGAAATGTAGTGTTTTCGGACGAGTCCCGGTTAAACCTGTCCTACAGTGATGGCCGCATACGCGTTCGACGCCGCCGTGGAGAACGCAATCAGGCAGACAGTATTGGTAAGCGGCATAGCGGACAAACATCAGGTGTAATGGTTTGGGGCGCAATTGCCTATAACAGGCGATCGCGCCTCGTACGTCTTGCGGGCAATCTGAACAATGACCACTACATCAGGGAAGTTTTACAGCTCGCGGCACTGCCCCTCTTGCAGGCCGTTCCACAGGCCATAATTCAGCAGGACAATAGCCGACCGCATGTGGCGAGGAATGTGCAAGCCTTCTTCGCAGAACGACGGATACCTCTGATTCCCTGGCCTGCCCGTTCGCCTGACATGTCGTCCATCGAACATGTCTGGCAGTGGCGTTTTCTCCAATACTACGGGGTAAGCACCGCTTACCTAGTATATTCTCATTAAAATAAAATTTATGTTGTGACTTTCTGACGCGCGAGCAACAGCAAATTCGCCGCTTTGAATGAAGTTCCTCGTTCTCTCCCCCAGTTCTTCACGATCGGCCACCACTACTTTGTAGAGAAAGAGGAAATAGCGCTGCCGGTTGCTATGACAACGGCTTGTGTACCTCCAGGAGCCTTCTGGCTCAGAACACTGCTATGGCCGAAGGAGTAGTACACCTAGAACGCCAGGTCGTCCTTGATTGGCTAAGACAGGGGGTGTGGCGTTCCATAGCCACATGGCTGTCGTCGAGACAAGTCAAAGCTGGTAGCACGGTCTGCTTCGATTCGGACGGCTAACCCTAGTGAGCATGGAACACCAGCAGCCAGCACTGCTTAAATTTATTTGGCGCGCTTCCCCAGTCCCCACCCCCTCCTTGCCCACCCTCCATCACGGTTGTTCACCCCAAGAGAAAGTTCGACTCTCAGACCTGACCCTTGCTGGGCGCGGTAGTTGCAAATCTGCTTCGTCCGGTTAACTCACAACTGTATGTTTTTGAGTGCAATTAGCAAAATTTAGTTTACCGTAACTACTGTAGATATTGTGTTGTAGTGTAGTTGGAATCTTCAGAGTGGTCCATCAACCCGAAAATTTGCTGTGATTATCATTCAAATTATATTCAAAGAGTAGGTGTAAAGGATACATAATTTTAAATGCAAGTACATCCGTATAATTTGAATAATATTTTAAAGACTTATCACATTGTTCTAATTAAAAAGTATTTGGTTATTGCGGTATCAAGTACATTCTCTTCTCATTTGTACAAAATTAATTAATGTCACTATTTACTATACCTTGGCGGTTCACTTGTAGCGAAGTTCAATTCTTCTCTCCCTCTTAGCGAATTCATCAATTACGTGGTCGTGAAAATCAGTGTTCCCCTGCAGGCTGCACAATAACTCCTTTTCATGGAAAGAAGCGCGAGATGTGAAAGTCTTTCTTGATGCATTGAGTTTCGGGTGAACTATTTTATACACTTCATGGTAGTAAACGTTCTTTACACTGATGCACTAGACGCCGGAATTTCTAGTACTAGTTTGCATAGGTTTAAGACTTTCCCATACGCCCCAACTAAGTCATTCAAACTAATGAAGCCGCGAAAGCCTACATCAGTACAATTTGAGTGATATTTGCAAAGAAATATTAACTGAACATGCAATACAATGCCATAAGATTATTTATTGGTAGCGTATTTATTATTTTAATGTTCACTTAGGTCTCATAATAGAAAATAATAATGTTATTGGTTTTACGTCCCTGGTAACTACTGGGGCTTTTAGAGACGTCAGGGTGCCGGAATTTTGACCCGAAGGGGATCTTTAACGTGCCAGAAAATCTACTGACACGGCTCCCTCGGATTTATGCACCCTCAAATGCCAACTGACTGCGACGGGTCTCGATCCCGCTATTTTAAGCTCAACAAGCGAGAACGTTACCGTTGAGCCACGCAGCCAGTCATAATAGAAAATTTACGGGTAATAACCTAAATGTTTACCTCCTTAGACCAAGAAATGCGAACAACAAAAACACAAATTGCCACACTGTTCAATCGTCAAATGATACACGATACGAAAAGGTCGCCAACCCTTTGGTTGAATTATTTACTCCGCACTTTATGTACCGGTACATGGATTGGCATGCCTGAATTGAAGTGGGAAAAATGAGCTGTGCTGTATTATATTTTTTTCTATATTTTTAAATGTGAAAGACTCATAATTATGTGTGTAGAGTAATTGTTGCTACTTCAGACATCAACCTCTACATTGACTAGGGCGTAGCTGGAACCGGGTGCTGAAGTTGCTTTATGGTGTAAGCCTATACTTTGAGTCTTCTTAACAGCTTACCCTCGAAAAAATTCCACGCCACGCCACTGATGTCTGGGATATGGTCGGTCGGAAACTTGTTCGTTCAGGTCCACCTGCCGCCACTGTTGATGCTTTGTGGACGCGCCAACAAACCGCGTGGGACGGTATTCCCCAGCAGCGTATTTAAGCGCTGTATGATTCCATGCCACGACGTCTAGCGGCTCTGAGTGCAACACGTGGTGGCGCGACGCCGTACTGAAGATCGACCGTTAATGTGCATGTACTGGACTGTCCTTCTAATCAGTAATGTATTGTCAAGTCCCTAATCTGTGGTATAAAGTACAATGTGGACACATCTCTTGGTGTTTCACTTTCTACGAACAGTAGTGTACAGCCTACAGCTACATCAAACGAAATAGTGTTTGTCTACTGTTCAAGTGTTGAATACTTATCCGAAATTATGGAATGTCTACAGTCTACTCAGACAACCACTTTTTGATGTAATAAACTATTACTCTGAATTCTTTGAATTTGAGTAGCTTTTATATAAGCAGTTATCTCTTGAGAAGTTTTTCGATTATGTAAGAATGAAATACCGTATTCAATAGCCCAGAACAATAACAATCAATCACATGTAATTTATTTCAGGTTATTTTTTCACATATTCCAGTAATTAGAATTATTTTGTATTGACCCCAGTTACAATATCAATTGCCAACAACAAGGCAACACTGAAAAATTGCTTCAAAGCTATCTTTACAGTTTACACTCGGAAAGTGCTTTGGGAGGTTCATTTTGTTTTTCTACTTTACTGTAAGCTGAAGTTCTTACGAACTACCGTACTTGATTTTAAGTCATTTTAATAATTTATTTGTGGACGAAAATGTACTTATCCAAACGTAGAAAAATGGATAGCGAGTGCCGTGTTTTTAAAGATAAATGGACAGCGAGTGCCGTGTTTTTTTAAGAAATATGGACTGATGACTATTTCATTTTATGAAAAAAAAAACTAGCAGAAGTACCCATTCTTCGAACTGTCTTCGGTATTAATAACCAGACGTTATCAATTGAGCTACTGTTGCAATGGTTAGGGGCTTGGAACCTGTTTGTCGACAAAGAAAAATGATTAGTTAAAATGTGCTCTCAAACTAAATTTACCTAACGTGTTCTTCCTGACGTGAAAATAAAATTGAAAACCTCGTAGACGAATCGCAATACACGTCACATACAAACTGACCCTAACCGTTGTGTCAAGTGCCCAAGCACAGGAAGACCCCTTTTATAAATTATAAAGGCTTGTAGAGCATGAAAATTCAGGTATTTTAGCCTCCAATGGCTCAAATTCCTAAAAGCAGCAAAAAATAGTCAATTTCAAATCAGGAATTTTTGAAAATAATGTTACTGTTTTGAGATATAATAGACCTTCTGTACGACATATCGCACGTGTAAGTCGTGTGAAAAAATCTAGGGTACTCCTTGAACCCCTTAATGATAGAACGTACAAGGCACTGCCGGCAGGACGTTGCGTCCTCATTTGAGTACGTAATTCAATTGCTTATATGAGGACGAAGCGTCCTGCTGGAAAGACCATTCTTTTTTCCATTATCAAGAGGGAAATGTAACGAATCAGCGCATGCAAGTCTGAAGTTGGTAGCTCTGACCGTTCAGTAATGGCGGCGATTATACGTAAGGGTGACCATGTTTATGTTTTTGCTACCTATTTCGATGCTCCAAACAACGGAAATGCATGGAGTCGCTCGTTATTTGCTAGTAATTATGATACCACTAAATGTCATGGTACTTACGTAGATGTGTACTGAAATGATTCCAGTCGAAAAGCAAGAAATCGAACATTTATTCATTATATATTTTAGATATTACTTCTTTGAAATGGCTCAAGTTGTAGGGAAATAAATCCCATTTTAAATACCCTATTTTAGATCTTAAAATTTTTACAACTTTTTTATACTTCTCATACATTTATATAGTCTCTGTACTGTAAGAAAACACGTTTATACTTTATACATTTCATAGACAATAAGAGATTACGAGACAGTTATTGTATTAGTCAATATGTCATATTACACCGATTTAGAATATTTACAGACTTTTATTGTTTGCCCAGTACCAGATATTCAGTATTATTACGCTTCGATAACCCAAAGTACTGCCGGAAGGACGCGACCAGCTGGAAGGCCAGTTCAAACATTTGCCACAAGGGTCCAAAGTCCTGCTGGAAGGACGCGCCGCTGTGTACAAAAGTACTTCCGGAAGGTCCTTCTAGCACAGTGGTTCTGAACCCGTAGAAGTCTGCGGACGACTCAAGCGTGAAATTGAATCTTGTACGGACCACCCCTCCCCCCCCCCCCCTCGCCCCAATACACCTTATCAGTTGTAAACCTTCCTCAATAACACTTATTATAAAGATATTTCAATTCAAAACCTGATAGCCATCGCCGCGAATACATTCGGACAATTCTCGTTCAACACACATCGTTTTCGAAATCCCCATTTATTAGCCACTTTCTTATACGTGCTGGTGGACCCTTCTCTCCCGCGGACCACTCCCGAAGCATTCGCGGACCACCGGTTAAGAACCACTGTTCTAGCAGGACGAGTGACTGTACGCTCTATCATTAAGCGCATTGATGAATTTTAGTTTTAGTTGGTTCCATGGTAACCTTATAGCCATTTGCAAACTTTCACAGAAATGTAATAAATGGAGTGGCATTACTTCTTGCAGAAATAGATGGTAAGTTGGATGTCACCTCTTGAGATACTGTTGTCATAGTTACAGGCTTGAATTCCTTCATTAGTTTATTAAATGAAATTATTTTTCAGGGAATATCTAAGAAACTGTTGGTTTTAGAGACTTAACATGTAGTTTTCGGGGACCCTTTACGGCTCTTCAGGGGCCCCGAGTTTTGTTTCTGATACCAAGGGGTTGAAAATGAGCTTTGTCTCGTCGTTGTACGCCATAATAATGATAATTATAATAATATAACAATATAGGGATAGGGATATAATAGACCTTCTGTACCATACCCGCACGTGTTAATCGCGTGAAAAAATTCTAGAGTACCCCTTGACCCCTTAGCGCATTATACTGTATGTATTGATGAATATTTCAGCTTAATTTGGATCCGTTATAACCTTATAGCCGTTTGCAAACCTTGACAGTAATGTAATAAATGGAATTGCATTGCGTCTTACAGAAATAGATGGACCTCTGAGATGGTGTTGCCATAGTTACCGGCTTGCATTCTTTCATGAATTTAGTTTCCTGGGAATATCTCAAAAACTGTTGGTTTTAGGGCCTTGAAATGTGGTTTTCAGGGCCCCCAAGTTTCGTTTCTCACATTGAGGGGCTGAAAATGAGCTTTGTCTCACCCTTCGTCTATTTCAGCATGTATTTTAAGGGGGTAGGCCCCCTTTTATGAGAGGTACGGAGAAGAGTTACATCAATGATTACTATAGTTTTTTTTATTATTATGGATACTCGAGTTTAGGCCTTAATTACAACCAAACCAACAGACCTATTGAAAAACGAGTTATACCAATATTTTCCTTGTTTAATTCTGCGTTAGACTATATAAGCCAATTATTGTCAAGTTTATTAATTATCCATTTATTTGTAGTTGTATGAAAAATTGTCCGTGTTTTTGACGTCTTTGCTAGGAACCGCTCAATTAAAACTATATACATGGAAAACTACTTGGCTGAGGGTAATGCAATTTTTATATGTTATAGGCACAAGTATTGGTAGTGCAAATCTCAAGTTTCATTTTTTTCAAACTACCCAATAAAAAGTTCTTATACTTTTTCTGACGTAACGTTTTCTCAGCCCAGGATAAACGTACAGCAGGAAACTTGGCCTCATTTTGAAGCTCTCATTCGTGATTATCGGAAACTACGACCACTGTAAACGTACAGTGAGATGACGAATTTATGAAGAGTAATATTAATGGTAGGTTTTGTGCGTCCTGGCCTGTGCGATTAAAAGCGGGCGAGCCGGTGAATTCGAGTGCAGCATTGCCGGGCAGTTGTGTAATGCAATGCGAGTGACCTGGCTATGTTCACATGCTATTTTCAGTCTTCCTGTTTACTACTTACAGGCCACATCACATCACATCCAAATGCCTCAGAGACCACCATTGTCTGAGGGCGAACTTGCGCTAACATATTACAAAATGGTAGAAGTATGAAGCAATGAATGTTTTATGCCGAGAACCCTTGCGTACCGTTGCTCCTGAACTCTGGAAACAATGTATTAAACACGCTAAAAGAATTGAAGACCACTACTGGGAGATAGATGGCCTGTCTGAAAATGTCCCTCATTTCGAGCCGGTCATAATTAACATGGATGACAGCAGTTCTGATTCATCGGAACAGAGCCATTCTTCAGACGAAGAATACTGACTGAATTAAATATTGTAAAGATATTATGTAAATAGCCCAAGTAAAAATTGAGTAGTCTGACATTTCCAAATTAGGAAGACAAACCATTTTTAAACCTGCCATTGAAGGTCCAAAGCCCTTATGAGAAATAGGTGATGGAAAATGAAATTTTTACGAGGAAAGAAAATAAATGGTTGAAAGGAAACTTAAAGCAGTCTTCGTTCGTTGCGAGCCGCAACGACTGCAATTTAACGCGGCAACGCTGCACCGGATTTCACAAGCCCGCTCGCTTTCAATCGCACAGGCCAGGACGCACAAATCCTCCCAATAATATTACTCTTCATAAATTCGTAATCACACTGTACGTTTACAGTGGTCGTAGTTTCCAATAATCACGAATGAGAGTAGTGGAAAATGATCTTTGTCTCGTCCTTCTACGCCTATTTCAGCATGTATTTTAAGGAGGTAGGCCCCCTTTTATGAGAGATACGGAGAAGAGTTACATCAATGATTAGTGTCGTGCCTCTGATGGATATCTGTATCAAATTTTACGTTGATCCACCCAGCCGTTCTCGAGTTATAAGGACACAAAAAAATATCCACAGACAAACAAAAATTTTATTTTTGCGCCTATCCGTCATAAAACAGTCTAAAACGCGCAAATATCGCAAATTTCCGTGGAAATTCAGAAAGAAAAAAAAACAGACAAACTTTCATTTATATATATAGGCTTATGAAAACACCTTTTGTCCGTGTGTCCCCCCCCCCCCTACCCTCTAATAACTTCTGAGCGGCTGGAGCGATTTCAATGAAACTAGGTGAGGTCATAGCACCATTCCGGCCGACCACAACCTTGCCCTTCTAATTTTATTACGTCTCACCAATCCCACATGACGGCCGTGCGAAATATTTCACCAGCATTCAATATCTCCGAAACTATTACTGATATCACCCTGAAATTTTGTACGCTGATAAAGGGCACTACTAGAAGTTCACCTACGAGACTTTCAAAATCCGGGTAACTATATATCAACATGGCGGCCAAGCGAAGTTGAGACTTAAATAGACTTTTCTCGCGATTTAACCATCCAAATGCAATGAAACTTGGTACAGCAAATGTCTATACATATTGTGATGCACTAGGATCTAATTTAGTTCAATTGATTACATAACCTCAAGATGGCGGCTGTGAGAAATATTTCACCGGCATTCTATATCTCCGAAACTATTACTGATATCACCCTGAAATTTTGTACGGTAAAAAATGGCACTACTAAAAGATTATCTATGTAACTTTCAGAAAACTGTAAAGTACAAAACGAACATGGCGGCCAAGCGAATTTGAAATATAGACTTTTCTCGCGATTTAACCATCTGAGCGCAATGAAATAAGGTACAGTAATGTTTATACATATTTTAATGCACTGGCATCTAATTTAGTTCAATTGTTTACATGACTTCAAGATGGCGGCTGTGCGAAATTTTTAAAATATATTAAGTTTTCATTTCTTGTGTCGTAATCATGTGATCTAAGTAAAAGTTTGAACTATGAACCTACGCAATAATTTTCCTTTAATGATACATAACTCTATGGCCTACATACATAACAATCCAACATGTCAACCATCTGAAATATTTAGTCGGTTCTCAATATATACGAATTTTTTACGGCGATCAAGCTGACATTTTGTATGTTCATAGAGGCTATCAACAGTTCATCTATAGGACTTTCAATAACCTGGTGAGCACAAATCCAACATGGCGGCGACACGAAGTATAAACTTTTAAATGGACGCTTCTCGCGATTTAACCATCCGAGTGCAGCGAAACTTGGTATGGTAAATACTTATACAAATGTTAATTCACTGGCCTCTAATTTATTTCAATCGTTTTCATAAGCACAAGATGACAGCTGTGCCAAATTTTAAAATCTCGTTTTTACTTCTTGTGTCCTAATCATGTGATTGAAGTTTGAATACTACACGTACACAATAATCTTCATGTAATAGTACATAACTCTAAGACCTACATATATAAAAATTGAACATGGTGACCAACCGAAATATTAGACGGTTCTCAATATCTACGAATTTATTACAGCAAACAAACTGAAATTTTGTATGTTGATAGAGGCAATTAACATAAGTAGGATATATGAAAATAGGCTTTTGTTCTTCACGGAACTACTTGTTTTGTATTGAGAACAGTGGAAAAGTAATGTGTCAGATGTGCAAGAAACTTAGTTTTGAAAGAAAACATCAGGAGGCATTATGATTCAACAGCTCTGTAGATAATAAATATGATGGAGTATTACGGAAGGAAAACATTTCAAATTTAATGAAATATCTCCCCGCTCAAAAATAAATGTTCACGATACAGATCAAGGAAAAAATAGCTATATAAGAGTTGCACATTTATTAGCCGCAAAAGGGAAACCCTTTACTGAAGGGGTGTTTAATTGTATAATTTCTGTAATGTATCCTGAAAACAACCAGCTTATAAATTTGGTCACCTCATCGCGGAGCACAATGACGAGAACAGAAGAACTAGGGGCTAATATTGTCCTCACAAGTGCACAAAAAAATCAAAATCATTTGTGTGCTTTTAGTTGGCTTTGGATGAAAGTAATGGTACATGATATAACGTACAACTTTTATTTTATATTCATGGCATTGACAAAGCGTAGGAAATAACTGAGGAGTGGCATCTTTAAGAAGCATCCATGGAACTACAACAGACAAGTATTTGGTTCTCCAACTGAGTGAAACAGTGAAGTATCTCGATTATGGATGGGATGGATTGGCAGCTATAACAACAGATGGAACAAGAAATATGAGTGGTACAAAAACTGGATTAATTGGAATAAGAAATGAATTTACTAGCAGAAATGCAGATTTGCCTCTTGAATTACACTACATTATTCACAAACAACTTCTATATGGAAAAGTATTACATTTATAGCATATTGCGATGAACAGTGCCATCTACAATTAATTATATTTGATCACATGGACTCAATCAACAGCAGTTCCAGTCATTTCTGGCCGACATTAATTGCCATTACGATGATGTAATTTATCATAGTGAGGTATGCGGGCTTAGTCGTGGCAATATTATGAAACACTTCTTTCATCTTCATGAAAAAATAAGCACATTTATGAACATGAAACAGAAAGAAGTTGTAGAATTTTGGGATTTAACGCAACATTTAAACATTTTGAATTAGGGATTACAAGCAAAAGGTGTGTTTAAATGAAGTGTATAATTATGTGTCAGCGTTCCAAAATAAATTGAAATTATTTCGACAGCAATTAGAGAAGGTCATATTAGTTACCACACTTTTCATGTTGTAATGACCTTCAAAAAGCAAACAGTTCAGTGCCACATGATCGGTTTATTAAGTTGATTGAATTATTGAAGAACATGTTTGAAAACAGAGTTTACGCTAAGACCTTTCTGTGAGTGCAGAGAAAATTCATTTGCTCGAAAATCCATTTGCAGTTGACGTCGGTGTTGCATTAGTGCAACTACGGATCAAATTAATTGAACTTCAGCGCTGCTCTCCATTTAAGGGACAAGTTTGCGGAAGGAAATCTTATTAAAATTTATATGGTGCTTAGTGATGAAACTTTTCTGGCTTCTAAACACTTGCTATAAAATACTTTTACATCAGAGATTGAATCCTTCGTACTGACACACAAAAATATGCAGCAAAGTTGTGCATGTAACTGCAAGAGGAGCTGAAAGTTCCGAGATGCAAGGTGTTGAAAGCGGTCATCTTGAATATGGTTTTTCTGCACTCCCTGTTGGCGAATTCTGAGATGGTACCTTATTTTAAATCCCAGAGCACCTAACTCAATTCTAGATCCTAATAATTACGGTTACACAAACTATTAGTTACCACAGAAACACAGGTTACTATTATATTCAATACTCTCCCAAGTACTGTAGATGACCAAGGTTTCTCAAGCCCCTAAAATGAATAACAGCAGCAGCAACTGATACAAAGAAAATTGACAATAATAAGATTTTAATTAAAAAAACGATGGCAGCTCATCGAAAGTATCTCCGATATAGTACACGAGTTGAGCAACCTTTACCCTAATAGACACATCTATCATCCTGTTTCAGTTGTCTTCAGAACAGTCAGAGTTCTTTGCAGAAACCTTTGGCTCAGCCCATACAGTACTGGCTTGACTAGTCATGTTTCTTTCAGAAATATGCTAGTGAATTTAAATTTGTTTTGTGTGAAATGTTCATATTTTTGCCTCGGAGCTTACCAAAAGGAATAAAGTTGAGGTAATATGTACAGTTTAACTCTGAAGATTGTGAAGGACCATTTTGTTCTTCCTGTTACGTTGGTTTCATTATATTTCCCTTTTTGAACGACAATAAATACTATACTGTTAGAATCTATTCATTGAGCATTTAGAGCCAATTTTGAGCATCTGTAACTCATTTTTTAACATAACATTTCAAAATCTAGTGAGAAGAAAGTAGGAATTGGTCAGGACAGGAAGAACGATAGAAACAAATTACAGATTAGCAACATGTTTATGCATTAAATCACATACATCAGAATTAGTACTTTCTTATTATAATAATGTGGCAGGGTCTAAAAATGCTTGTCTCAACACATTATTATAATATATATATATATATTAACATATGCTGTCCCACATAGGTTTCTCTTTTAACCAGTCCTATTTTATTCAAATGGCAGAACATAAATAAAAGTACTAGATGGTGCTTAAAAACAAACTCATCTGTTGCAATGTCCTGCAGTGGCCTAGTTGGTGCAGCAGTCAAATCTTCAACCCAACCAGAAAATGAATAGTAGGAAGTAAAATAACAATTACATACCATACACTCGAATACAAAAAACTAACTCAACCATTACTCTTCAAATTAGCCGATACTATAGGCTATGGGGTATTTCTGCCATATAGAAGATTATAAATTGCATAAATAACTTTGATATGTTGAAAGAAACTAAAGGTTCTTGTCATTCTTATTTATGTTATTTAAGAAGGAACAAACTACACATTAAATTTCAGAGAGTTTTTTTTAGCTAGGTATCAAATATGCAACTTTAGACAAATTCAGTTTTGTATGTCATAACTACATAATTGGCATCCTAGTGTAAAAGGAGAAGACTTTTGACAATGAGATCAGGAAATATGTGCAATTAGTTGTAACTAACAAGTCAAATAATAGACTCCTCATAGTACCTACAATGCTACTGTTGGCTATATTTCCCTGCTATTAAAATTTGGTCCAAAATACTACACAACTTCAATCCTAGTCTCTAATCTCCCGTTTGTCTGTTTAAATACCTTACCGTGTTTGTGCCACCAAGAACTGTATTGTGTCAATTTTCTGCATCTCAGATTGTACAGTAAAATATTGTAGTTATTTTACTCCTCACTAAACACCATTATCTTTTTAAATTTACAACACAACCACAATGTCATTTTGCAAATACGACCAATAAAACATATTGAATACAGAAAGTTGGAACTAAATATGAAATGAAATATATAGTCTACTGCAGTCAAACAACCACTGCCAATACCCGTACTGTTAGCATTACTGCAACAATTACAACAGATTTTGCTTGTTTCAAATGAGTTCACATTATAATCCAGATATCTGGAAATTTCTTATTTTGTTTTATTTTACCCAGATACTATGTGTCTGTACACTTAAGGGTTGCCAATGAACAGCATGGCAGGGGAGAGAGACTTCAGAGACCATGAGTGATATTAATATTTCTGAGATATTGTCTGCTTGTTTCTGAAATAATTGCAATTTAAGGCAACTTCTCACTACATAAAATGAAGACCATTGTAAAATTGGTACAATAATTCAAGCAGTTAAAAACAGTCTGTCTGATTCAAGTTAACATGTAAACTAGACAAGAACCTATAAATAATTTAGGCACTTGGTCATTCATTGTAACATTTCACTATACTGAACTGGGCAGTCCTAGGAGCAATAAAACTCAGTCAATGGTGGAGTTTGTAATTGAAAAGGTCAATTGCTCACAGTTCAATGTTGGTTTATTCAGTCATGACTAGTGGCACCATACGAGGGGTTTGCCAGAGCAACTGCACCTGTGGGTACGGAGGTAGATCATAATCATAGGGGCAGATGACCTTATGGAATACAGAAAGTTGAAACTAAATATGAAATGAAAAATATAGCCTACTTAAAACAATAACTATAACTCAGAATCACCTTTCGGGCAGATTTACCATTCAGAAATATGAGCAGAATGGGAGGTAGAGTGTATTATTATGATCTCTTCCACCAGTGGCTCATGAGACTACTGGATGGTGCAATAAACAAAGGCAGACTACTGCTCTTGGTTCATCATAACCATGCAGAATACTACCCTTGGTTGGGGTCAAAGATGCTACTGTAAACTCTATAATTTTGTAGCAACCCAAAAGGATTGCCAACTGTATCACCAGAGGTTTGATACTATAATTGCACAACCAATAGCTTTAATTTTGACCATTCCAAGTCTGTTAGGCTTAGCTGTTCCTTCAAATGAACAGGTACGAGAAATGCTCATTAGGAAAAGTCAAACGGGGTTATGTCATACTTATATGTAATCATGCCTGTTTAAAACATACAACAATACTGAAATTATAAAACAAATTTTAC
The DNA here is from genome assembly GCA_946902985.2 of Meconema thalassinum. Classification (NCBI taxonomy): domain Eukaryota; kingdom Metazoa; phylum Arthropoda; class Insecta; order Orthoptera; family Tettigoniidae; genus Meconema; species Meconema thalassinum. The sequence continues at coordinate 1,335,296,227 of OX336388.2, forward strand.
TGAAAAATAAAACTACTTTCATGTACCTTTAATAATAGTATACAGTGATGATAAAATTAATGTTATAAATTCATGTTTCTAGTATATAACAGTTTATTTAATACCAGAAAGTTTTAGCTGCTTGAATAAAGATGATCGCAAATGGTCTTAACATTTAGTTAATTTAAAATTATTTTGTTTAGCTTTAAGAAATACCTACATTCTTACATCAATAACAAATACAAGTAGACTACAGTATTCTTCGACTGGATTTTCAGCTCACAAGCTATGACAGAATAATGCTGTGCAACATTATGGTAACGAACTTAAGACTAACAAACTTAGGTTTGATATTTTTCTTTGTCAACTCCCAATTTCAGAGAGATTATTCTTAACTTGATGAAAATGACTCACTGAAACAGAGATGAATGAGAAAACTTGTTCTCCCTTTAGAATATATTTTACATAAACTAACCAAGATCTGAGCTAGTATGGAACAAGAAACTCTTGACATCTGATCAATTAATGAGAGGACTGAGAGATCAAATATTTGTTAACTGCAGCCAGAACAGTAACAGCAATACACTCATTATTAAAATTTATTTTTGGGCATTCTTGCCATGTGTATTTCAACTGATAAACAGACATTTCACCCTCTGCTGTGGAGGGCATTTTCAATGTAGATTGGAAAATAGCTGAAATAAAGCAAATACGAGAGTTTAATGATCATTTTATGATGAAATTTCTTATAAAAACATGTTTCAAGTATACTACATTATATAACAGATAATTTTAATTTCTTTAACATAATTTTATGATTGAACTAGCATTAGTTTCTGCATTATCCAAGCTATTTACAGCCATCAACTTGTGTAATCAACCTTGAAAAGTTCTCTTACAGTAGAGGGAGAATCATTAGATAATTTAAATACAAACAGCAAGATTGCCCAAAAATTATTTTATAATGACAATGGGTATGAAAGTCAAAACTACGGTATCAACAATACATTCATTCATTAGCCACATACTACTAAGATTCCATTATCTACTCAATCTATTGTTATTGAACTCCAGAGCTAGATTCCCTCAGTGCTCACCATTATCTTGAAATAAAGAGAGGAAAGCCTCAGCAGCATTTCAAAGCATGAAAGAGTTCAATGACTAAAATAGTGGAGTCTCATTAGGAGTCATCCATAAAATACGTTTGCAAAAATGCCTTAAAAATTAACCCCCCTGCCCCCATTGTAACAGTTCTTTGTATCCCCCACCAAGTAAACGTCCAAAAGAAGTTGTCCCCTCTCCTCCTTGTTCAATGTATTTTGGAACTCATGAGAATACTACACAGAATTAATTTTTCCTTCCATAAATCAACCTACAAAAGAAGTTGATTTATTCAAAACGTACATGGAAAGTGACAAAAAGAAAGTTCATTTTGATTTTGCATTCCAGGTAATAATGAAAAATTGACTAACATACATATTTTCGTATAGACCCCTAAATCATTGTATACTTTTGACACATTCTTATAAGATCCCTTCCTCTGTTCAAGCGAACATATTTTATGAGTGACTCCTTACCTGTTTCGACAAGTCAATTTAAAAAGTCAGCTGTTCAAGTTCGAAGAATGGAATAAGCCGAAAAACTCTTTGGTAGGTAATAACTTAAAAGGTAGTCAAACTTCATAAAATAAATTAGGCAATAAATCTGGATTACTTCTTTTGGTAGAACTCAATAGTTATTAGCTGTTTTTAAATAGAGCAATTACATTTGTAACTTGAAATCACAATTCAAAGTACTGTTAAAACTTACCGATTTAAAATTATTATTTTTTGTCCCTGGTTATTTAATGTCACAAATGATTTTAACTTCATATACATTATATTTTGGTGCTCCGATGTGGCAAAGTCACCAAAACCTCATCACATAGAAAATTGTATACATACAGTACATACAATACAATGTGAAATAACACACAGAATTATTACTGGTATCACATTTTACTATTATTATAATTATTATTCTTTTGGCTAATATCCTTCTATATGCAATTGCTCTAAGTCATTTCTTCAACATTAGCAAACAGAACTAACCTCTGACACTTAAAGAGACAGATGTGAAAATACTAGATATAATAATGATGCTGATGTGTAACCACCACCTGCTGTGGGTCTTGCAAGCATTGCTGAAATGAGGGATATAACTGTTTGGAATAAGTTAGCACAGAGTTATATTTTTTTTTATTTTCTTTGATGATTTCTGTGTTCCAGACTGAATAATAATAATAGAGAAAGCTAGACTACCGTATTTCCTCCAGAGCCTCCCCACACTCTGAGGTCTGTTTCCATAAGAGGAGTGCGTATCTGATGTGACTATATCAATTTACATTTTATTTTAACCAATGTCATTCTGGTTGCAATCTCGAAAAGTCAAAACAACATAACGAAGAAGAGAATCTTGGTTTAGTGTACAGCATGCCATTACTGAAATGTGGTCAAGGTAGACGATTTGTTGAGCAATAGTGATCAGCCAGCAGCATAGCTATCTTAGTGAATGTGTGCAAGAGACCAGGAATCCCAAGCTGTACCATCCCTAAAAGTAGTCAAACTTGGACTGAAGGGATCTAATTGCCATACTATGTCACCATTTACCATCATAATCAGTTTATTGCTCCAGCAAATCGGTACAATTTGTGAACCACTTCCACTTTTGTCTATCCAAAACTATCGTCTTTGAAGATGGTCTAGTCATCGCCCCTCCTCCCAATATCTTCTTTTATTACATCAAACAACCTTCTTCTTGGTCTTCGAGTAACTTCTACCTCCATCCACTTTTTTGCCACTCTTTCATCCTCCATTCTCATAACATGTTCAAACCATTTCATCCTTGATCAGGCAATTTTTCCGCATAAGGGTTCTTCTATTTCAGCCTGCATTCGTATTATTTCATTTCTTAATTTCTCTCTTTTCGTCATCCTTACCATACTGCGGAAAAACTTTATTCGTATAAAATAGCCATTATAGAGGGTTTTTAATTTTTGTTTTAGAAAATTGGCACTTTTGCAACCCATAACAAGTTTTGCTCTTGAATAAAAAGGTGATCCTTTTAAAATTCTGTTTATAAATTCCGAATGAATACCGGCATCCCATTATGATACACTTCCAAGATATTGAAACTGCTCCACATTCTCCAGTTGGATTCCATTAATGCCTTCTTCTTTTCTTTACTAACCACCATCACTACAGTCTTACTCTTGTTGAAATTTAGACCAAGGTTCTTAAACACTTTATTCCATTTTTCCAGTTTCTCTTCTATCTGGTTTTCCCCAATTTACATTATCATCTGAAAAAGCGAACACTGTAAAGATCATTTATATGATTGATATTTCGTTAGTTGTACGTTAAACTTTGTCTCTTAACGGCAGTCTTGCAATCAAGGTGGCTATAAATAAACAGGAGGTATAGATTTAAAATGTGCATCAGTTTTATTGACTTGTTTTCATTTCCAGGAATTGATGATGTGGAGACTTAGTCTTGGAACAGTAGAAGTCATCTCTGAGGCTGCTTGCATCATAAAAGTTAACTTATCTTCAGATTGACATAAATGAAACAAGAGTCGAGACATGTTGCAAAAATTGTGTTTTGGTCAATTTCATCAAATGCTTCATACAGGAAGTCATTGATAATTCTAAGTGGCTGGGACAGAAAAATACGACCTCAAAGAAAAAGTAAAATAAAGTAAATATCCAGTTATTGATTTTACGTTTTGAAATTGAAGTTACATTAAATGTCTCACACAACTTCCGCATCATCTTTAATTATGAAGAGACTGGTGGATGACTTCAACTATAACCTCAACATTGTGTAAAATAATTCTCTCACAAATTCAACAAAGAGACAACAATGGAGAACATGAAATACAGTTAACGCCACACTTTTTGGGTGGTTATTCCCGGTTGCGCAGCCATACAGAGGACAGTCGGTATACGTGAGTTGTCAGTTGTGTAGAAAGCAACTCACGTATCAATTGCACATGCCTAAGGCTCGCCGACTGTCCTCTGCACGGCTGCGCAACCCAGGCTGACCGGCCAAAAACTGCTTTAGAGAAAAGCACATGTGTACATTTATCGTACTCAAATACAACATGAAATTGATGGTTGATGCCATATATACCAATATAAGCATAACCTCACCCTTGCCGTAAAAAAAATAATCTGAAAACATTGATTTTATTTAGACAACCAAAAGAAACTATGGTATAATTTCCTCAGAAACATTTTCTTCCACCCATAATAGAGAGCATAGTCAAGAAAGCATGCACGCATGTAAAATAAACAGTAATTTATGAAACCAAATTAAACGAATCAATTGTTTTAACAACTAATCCAAATATTCGATAGTCCAGAACAATCCATCATTTGATATTTTAAAATTGATTGTGCTTATCACTTAGAAGTTCAGCAAATGATGAAGCATGGTATGAATATAAAGTGCAAAATCATACAAGAAAATTGTCTTGTAAAACCAGGGAGTGCAACTTGCACAATGGCATCGAGAACTTGAGAAAATTATTAAAATTTAACTGTAATGGTGCTATGTTGTAATGCAATGGTTCTGTAGTTTAACTTCTTGTTTAACACATGTGATGTGTTCCAAAAGTAGAATGATGACGATAATAAAAATACTGTTATTTACTCACAAACCAGCTAAAAATCAAATCAGCAACACAAAATAGCAGATGGGGGGGGGGAAGAGAAATCAACTTCATTTACAAGGAGTATTAATATCTTCATCACACAGAGATATCGCTGCTCTTCGAGTTCAGCTTGTAACAGTCAAACATTATCAAGCTCAAATTCCAGTACAAGTGCCATCAAATTAGTATTGTGAAATATTGGTAGGCAAATTCAAAGTGAATTAATTTTTTCTCAATATACTAGTTTTTCTTCTGTAATGCAGTAAATATGGCAGAAACATCATGTTAGCCTGGCTAATTTGCCAAGACGAGTGAAAAAGCATGCTAGTTGTGAACCGTAACATCACAGTTAGACCAGTATAAAAAAACAACCAACAAATAAACAATTAATACACAGGCAAAGGAGGATAGAAACACACAAAAAAAGAGACAAACACAAGGATAGGCAGGTGTGGGCAAAAGGAGAGGACTAGTGGAATAACAAGGACAAATAAAAAGAACAAGGATACTCTCCATGGCCAGACACATCATCATCTTCAAAGCTGGGCATTCATATCATCATCCAAGCAATAGATCATCTATGCTCGAGCCCAGTAAAGAAATATAACACAATATTTTAGCATTGTAACCTACCAGGTTACATTGAACCGAACCATATATCGTGCATATAGAAAATAATTTAATTGGAAGATATTCTCATCAATCAGCTGTTTATCTCTCATAATAATTCAATCATTATTGATAAAAACGTTTATTAACCCGCCAGAGGTCCTGAAATGAAAGTTATGCGAATGGTTGCACGTTGAGCAAAATGCTCACACTACAATATGACTTCTTTGTGTAATACACAGCAACTTATTTTATGTGTAAATATATTTGCAGATTAAATGAACATTTCTGAAACAGTAAGAAAGCATCTCACAAAATTTAAACACTTAGAACTAAGGTTTATCGAAAATATGTAAGCGCAAATATGTTCTAGTTTTCTTTTAAGTCAAATACATTTAAAACTGTCTCATTGTTATTGCTACCCGGGAGTAATCTGGAATAATCGTAGCAGTAAAACACTTGGATATTTATGTTCATTGTAACACTTTGATAGTCAGTGTCACTCGCCATCGATCTAACCATGAGGAGTTTCACCAAACCAAACTGCCATGACTTAAATTCATTGTCACACAATAATTGCACGTAACTTTGATATAATAAGTTTAGAAGAATGTTACAACCATGAAACAACATAAGGTAGCAATACCGTGTATAGAAAAACTATAATATTCCGAAATGAGTGCCAACATGACTGGTGCACATGAAGCAAAATGCTCACTGCCGAGGGAAGGTCATACATTCTCCCTCCCTGTATCTTCACAAGGTCATCAAAGTGCATGGCAATTCATCCATCGACCCCTCAAAGCTGCTGTGGGAAGGTATACCAACGTTCAAGGCAATAACCACATAATGTTTAAAATGCAAGCTTATTTTCAACAACAGTGAGCATTTTGCTCATATAGCGATCACTGGCGGGTTAATTAATTGTAAGTTTCAAATTTTTAAATTGTACATATAGAAGGCGAGGTTTGCCGACTTCCTTTATAGCAATATTTCAATTCAAAGGTTAGAAGAGTGATGAATGCATGTCTGGGGCAGTTTAAAGATAGTATTGTGTGTTGCAACCATAGCTCGGTAGTCCAGACAAGGAAACTCTGACACTGATTGCAAAAGTGGAATTATACAATTATGTTGTTGAGCTGGTTCAAACTTAAAATTTCTAATACAGTGCCTTCATGGCAATTTTCAGCAAGGTGATTTTACACAGGAAAAAAGAATTTGTATGCATATTTAAAATTGAATGGTTAAAAATGTTTCCAGAAACAAATATTTTACTACCTGTATTTAGAAGCCGATATCACAATTTTCTAAACTGCGTTAATATTTGCTAGTCTTTCATTAAAAGGTAGTTGGGACATTGGTTGGTTCCTCAGTTTAGGGGCTGCGACAACGCCATCATGTAGCCCTGTGTACTCTTTGGGTGAGTGTAGAATCTGTCTGATAGCCGGTGTTAATTGTGATGGCTGAATTAGTGTATGTTATCTGTAATTCAGGTAAGGACTGCAGACGCAAGTATTTCCTACTTTTGCTACCAAATGCTACTGCCAACGACTCCTAGCTGTGAACTTGGCTACTAGATGCCACCACAACTGGCGGCAAACTTTGGAACTGAGAGCGTTAATCAAATCTAACCTACAAATTTAGCTGTACACAATTGTCGTTAGTGGTAGGTTCTTTTACATGCCACGGGCCTACCGGCTTTACTTCCCCTCTGAAGGAAGGCATACTGAGGGATTTTTAAAGCTCTTAAAAAATCCGACGACTTTGAACCCACGATCTTGGGCATAGAAGCTCAGCATGCTACCAACTACGCCACCGAAGCCGCCAGAGTTGGGACATAATGCCTAAAGATAGTGATAAAAACCAAATGGTAACTGAATGTCTAATGTTTTCTTTAGCCACCTGTCCCCTTGATTTCAATGAATTGTGGCGAGATTTTCTAACTAGTCTTGCATATTATTGCACTGGAAAATTTTCACATTAATGGCTTCTGAGTCTGTAAGGAGGAGGTATGCAAGTCTACATCACTGCAGAACAAGGACTTCTACACAAGGAGGCTTGTATTATACAATTAAAAGGCAAATACAGTACTGTTTATCCAGGACAGTGATTTAAAGCTAGATCTCGCATATCAAATCCAACCATGGTCATTTTCTTTCTTCACTTCATATTAATTATACATGGCATCATGCACTGAAAAGCTGATCAGAAGACAACAGCACTAAACAGTTATGAATGAACTGTCCACATAGAAGTCACAACTAATCTGTCAGAATAAATGATAACGTAAGTCTCAGAAATACCAATTGATACCTACAAAATGAAGTAATCCAGATCATACAACAGCTGACACACTAGATTACAGTGGTTACTAATATAGCTCTTTCAGAGCTAAATTTTGTCATTTTCGATGCTGAAGCAGATTCACAATGTTTTTCTTAAATGCAAACACAGCTTAGCATTAGCATATATTTATTCTATTTCAGTGGTCTTGGATTCATAAATGTCTCTCAGGAAGGCTCTGTGGCAACCCTGAAGCTTACTGGTTTATACTGGGTTTCATATTTCTGGTCCCACATAGTTACATTTCAGTATCTCTCTTACAACTTTTTATGCTTTTGCACTAAAACAGGGTAATAAAAATAAACCTGTCAGTTTTTAACTGCAATTAATGAATCATTTATTGAAAACAGTGATTCAACCAAGAGTTCAATAATACACATATACAGACAATCCAACCCAATAAGAGGAAGCTGTAGTTATACAATCCTGTCTCTTTAGTTTTCAATAAGTCTTGTAATGAGATTCACATAAATGACCCTCAAATATTTTTATTTTTAACAAGAGTCAAAAATTATTCATATTGAAATATAAAGCAAATAAGCCTTAATATAAAGACTGCAGCATGTATGTGATATGGTCACAACTTTGTGACTTGGTATTATTTTAACAACTCAAACTGGAAGAAACTCCTGCAGAGTGAAAAACTGACAGCACAAACAAGTTAGAAAATCATCCCTAATAATATGATGGAGCAGTTTCAGCACTTGTTTGGAAGTTATTGCTAGTTATATTCTTTGCTAATGCAAAGTTCTTAGTTGTCAAAATGAACATGTGAAAGTTTGTAACTTACAAATCATATACTGTAAAAACACACAATTTTCACTGTCTAAAGATATTTATTACCAAAAAATGTACCATCTGTAACCTAAATGTTCTATTATCAAATACTATTTCAGCCATTGGTATTAGGCTGAAAATCATTTTGAATATATTTGTGATATGCATGATATAATCCTTTTCAGATGAAAACAATAAGAATGTTTTTAGTTTAAAATATCTGTATTTCCCAGGTAACACTAATCTGTCCAGACAAATTAAATGATGGCACAGTTAATTTTTTTTAATGATCAACAAAGCCAGTTTGCTTGGATTATTTGAAAACGTATGTTCACAAACTGAGGCAAACACATTTTTCAACTGCAAAGCTACAGATTTTCACATAATTCAAATAAGATGGTATTTACACCCAACTCTTGTAATCTCCAGTGGACACTACGTCAAAACCACTGTCACACAATGCCAAGTTTTTCTCCTTTATGTAATTATATCATTAATGAATCTGTACTGGACAGAGACTGTTCATGAAAATAACAGCAAGATGGAACATAAGTATTGTTTCAGCAATTTATGAACATAAATGCACATTTGTCAATATACCGTATTATCTATCATAATTTCCCACCTTTTTGGTCTTCAAAATCTTGATTAAAGTGATAATTTCCACTTTGATAAAAAATGAAATTAAAGAAAATGGTGCGAGTATAAAAATATATTATGATAGGTGTTGATTTGGAGATAAGCAATATTAATTATAGTCATTTCATCCATACTACAGAATGAAAGAGTGAGAGTTTATGGAAATATACAAAGTATAGTTACAAAATAATATACCTTCTGTAATCTAAATGTTCTTTTATCAAATATTATTCCAATACACAGATAATCAATGACAAACACTCTGCAAACAAACGTTCTACGGACCACCGGTTTAGAACCAGTGGTCTATGGTATGCAATCAAAGATAATAACATAAGCGTTGCTAACATAACAATAATATTCAAATGCCAACTGCTGGTTCTAAACCCGTAGAAGTCTGCGGACCACTCAGCCTGAAATTGAATCATGTACGGTCCACCCCTCCCTGCCAATTACACCTTATCAGTTGTAACCCTTCCTCAATAACACTTATTTTAAAGATTTTTCAATTCATAACCTGATAGTCATCATCGCGAAGACATTCGGACGATTCTCGTTCAACGCATATCATTTTCAAAATTCCTATTTATTGGCCACTTTTTTTATACGTGCTGGTGGACCCTTTTCTCCCGCGAACCACTCCCGAGGCACTCGCGGACCACCGGTTAAGAACCAGTGGTCTATGGTATGCAATCAAAGATAATAACATAAGCGTTGCTAACATAACAATAATATTCAAATGCCAACTGCTGGTTCTGAACCCGTAGAAGTCTGCGGACCACTCAGCCTGAAATTGAATCATGTACGGACCACCCCTCCCTGCCAATTACACCTTATCAGTTGTAACCCTTCCTCAATAACACTTATTTTAAAGATATTTCAATTTATAACCTGATAGTCATCGTCACGAAGACATTCGGACAATTCTCGTTCAACGCACATCATTTTCAAAATTCCCATTTATTGGCCACTTTTTTTATACGTGCTAGTGGACCATTTTCTCCCGCGAACCACTCCCGAGGCACTCGCGGACCACCGGTTAAGAACCAGTGGTCTATGGTATGCAATCAAAGATAATAACATTAGCGTTGTTAACATAACAGGAATATTCAAATGCCAACTGCTGTGCACAATTAATATGATTATGGAGCAACTGCAGACATTTAATAAATATGTCGGTAGAGGTCAAAATATCACGTAATTCAGAGTGGCCTGAAAAGTAGAAGAGGGGAAATGACTTGAAAAAATGTACCTCACAAAACGGGGAGGGAAACCTGTGATGGGGGAAATTAATCAAGCTAATACGGTATTAATCTTCAATGTGAGTTTATAAACAAGGTGAGCGTTGTTTTCTTGGAGTTTCATCAATGAGTAATCAATGCACGAGATACACCAACTAATTTCAATTTAATCAATACACTTATAATTCATTTTCTTACAAAGATTCAGTCACAAACATACATTCCATCCTTATCTTATTGACGAAGCATCAGTAATTTTTCAACATCAGGCACACATTTGTAACACAAGCCTTTTGATTGAGTGATAAATGTCGTTGATTAAGAAAAGTTGACAGAGCCCATCCAGAAATTTCTAATCCAGTCAGGAATGGCATTTATCACTTTCACAGACCTGAAACGATTAGCTTAAAATTCAGCTTCTAAGTATAATAACTTGCAAAGCGTTGTTCTAGATGAGAACTGATAGTGATGGAATTATAACTTAACCTGTGTAGGTTATAGGCAGGTAATATAGCTTTAGGTTACAAGAATCTTAGATCTAGGCTGTCATTATCAGATTTGTACATTATCTTTACATGGATTGTTCGTTGTCAATTTATCATGAAGGTTGAACCACATGTTTTGCTAAATACACAAGATGGAAATAATCAGAATTAACATATAGTAAGATGCCTATCGTGGACTATAAGGCAACATGAAAGTTATCAATCAAAGGTCATTGGTTTGTAACAACAAACTGGTTTAGCTTGTACTACACAGAATAAGGCATCTTTAATGTGCACAATCCTCCTGACATCAAAATACAATCAAGATTGCAGTATGTAAGTATCACAGAAGAACACAATAAATGCAACTCTATGTGTAAGTCAGACACTGTCCTCGGGAGATATAGGACATAAATGATTAAACAAAAATATTCATTACATGAGAAACAATGACCAAGCTAATGCCTATAACCTTGATGTTTAACTGATGAAGTCATGATACAAAAATAAATGTATGTGACTGCAGAGCAGCTGTTTAGTTAGCGGAAGAACTTCCAAGCATCTGCTGGACACATGAACAGTTACATAAAATAATAAAAATACTGGATCAAAATATGAAGAAAACTAAGCCGTGACTTACTCTCATTATATAAGGCCAATGACCATCGATAAGAGCTATATTCAGTTCTATGAACTAAAAATACTGGCAGCATTAAAAGTGTTAAGTAACACATTCAATTTGTTAGTGGGCTGAATGGCAGGCAACTGTTGCCATGTTCTATTGGCATTGTGCGCATTCGTACTGCTCTATTATTGTTTGTTCTGATGAGGGACCGCGATACGCTCGAGAGGGATAGTTCCTCTTTCCTAAGACATTTCCAAGGTAAAAGTTAAAGCCCCTTAGCTGCCTTCTCCTCTGGTCTAAAAACACATTAATAGCTAAGACACATTTCTAGTGATTACTACCTCATTCATCATCAGTTCCATATCCCTGCGAAAAGAAGGAGTTTTCACTACGATGCCTGCCTGCTGGAGTGGCAATCACTACACAGGCACATCACAGGCAGGGCTTAGTGAAAGTAATATGATAAAAGAAAAAATACAGCAAATATCCCACAACATATGATACATATGGATGGTACTACTAGAACTAGTTTGAAATGTTACCCCAGTAACAACAGTACCTGTTGTTCTTGTGTAGTGTAGTAGCTTCTAGCCTCCAGGGTCCTCATCAGGGCTAGACATTACTTTTTTTTTTTTAATGTATCCACTCATTAGACTTTTACACGGATTTGTTTTGAATGCCTCACATCTTCAGCATAGCATTTGGAAGGTTGCAGAAATCATCAGCAGCAAGTAGTGCTGGGCATTTAGGAAGAGTTCAAGTCCCACCCTTTGGGGCTGGCCCTTCCCTCAACTGCTTCTGTTGCTCCAGCAGCCGCTCCAGTGGAGAGGGGCCCGGTCCAGACCACAGAGACTGTAACAGGCAAATAAAATGCTCAGTTATTCAATTTGTTAGTTTATTGCTAGCAAAACTAAAATTCCATATAAACTAAATCTATAAAAGAAAGCACAACATGGTGGACGTACAGTACAATCAATGGACAGGTTTTCATGCTTCAATTTAAACAATCATTTATACAAAAGGAAGGAAGGAAGCTTGTTGTTTAACGTGACCGTTAATCTTAAGATCATGAGCCACGGGACCTCCTTTTTACGTGGAATCCGAACCACAGGACATGGCATTTCACTTCGAAAATCTCACATGCATTAACGGGGAATCGAACCCGGACTGCCTTGGTGAGAGGCATACAGCTAGACCACTGAGCTCCCCCCGCCAATCATTTATACAGAACAGTAAAACTTCACTTATACGGTTTCCAGGGGACCAAAGGAAAAACACATAAGTGTGAAAAATGCGTAAATGAAAGTCGGTAAATAGAAACTGCAAAATGTATGTGACAATATGGGTTATAGTTAAGAAGTGAACGACAAGAAATAATACGATTGTTTAACTATAATCGGCAATATGTAACAATACAAATACAAGAGAAATGAACCCAGATAAAGAAAGAAACAACTCTCGGTAACTTACAAAATTTTGTCCAAAGCCCTTTTGAACCGTGCCTATCTTCAACTGAATCCGCAGATTGGTGAATACCAAGGTGGGTTCCCGAAAGGCCGATCGAGTACAGAGCAAATTATCAATATGAAAAACTCAACGTCTTACTTCCGTAAAATGTCAAACAAAAATTATGTCATTACTTTTACTGACTTTGCAAAGGCTTGACAGCATTCACTGTGAATCCCTTGTTGCTGTACTCTCAGAATTTGGATTAGATCACAGAACAACCTCAATCATCTCAGATACTCTCTTGAATAAAAGTTCAAAGGTTAAATTTATGGGAGGACTGAGCGCAGAATTTTCAATTGATACAGGAGTGCGTCAAGGAGATGGATTATCTCCATTGTTGTTTAATTGTGCGCTCGAAAAAGTCGTCCGAGAATGGACACCAGCTGGTGCAGCATCCCATAGACTAGGGCCAAAACTCAAAGGGACAACAATCGACTGTTTGGCATTTGCGGATGACATGGCGTTAATTGCTCCAAACATTTCTGATGCACAGAAACAACTTAAATTACTCCAAGAACAAGCAGCAAAAATCGTCTTCTGGATTTCTTTTTACAAAACAAAATTTATGACGGATATCTCTGGTAATTGTAAGGTCTCCCGAGTGAAAGACTTCAAGTATTTAGGTGAATGGATCAATGAAACTGGCAATGAAAGAAAATGGAAACGGCTTTCCATTTGACAAAACAAGTTAATAAAAAAAATGCCTCTCTTGGAATTGTAATAGTACATTATGCAACGAGCCTATAATGGCTATAATTAAGACACGAGTATTTTTATAAAACGAGCGTATGCGAGTTTTATAATTTCCATACGAGTGTCTTAATTACCATTATAGGCGAGTTGCATACGACTGTTTATGTTCGACGATAATTATAACTTAATTAAATGTTTTAACATAAATATTCATAAATATCTGTTCAGTCACTAGAATGTTGTGATCGGGTGCTGCGGTGGGTAGTATATCTCTGTTTTCCAAGCTCTCTGGACAACCGATGCATGCGCTCTGTGTGCTTCAATGCCATATGTTCAGATTGTGCTCCAGTATTCAGTAAAACTGTCACCGAAGTCGTTTCAAAACCACGCGCTGTGTAGAAATTGATTTTGGGGATATTAAGGTACAGTGCCATTTCTTGTCTCATATTCACCAGTTTATTTACGCGAACATATGGACGGTGCAATTTCGGTAATTTATATAGACATGTTGGATTTTGAGCGCATGCGCGAAGGTATCCTTATCTACTTGGTCACACAACTGTTTCTTGAGCTCTGATTGGTGGGAGAAACGGTTTCAAAATGAAAAATAGTGTTATAATGAGCCTCATTATGATACAGTTTTCTGACACATAATAATTAGGGTCGAACATAAAATTCATTATAAAACAGTAGTCTTGCCTGCAGCCCTTTATGCAGCTGAGACACTTAATCTACAACATAAAACACTGAGAAATCAATTGGAGATTAAGGAACTCAAAATCATGTGAAAAATTTTGGGACCATGAATCAAAGATGGAATTCACCTTCCGAAACCTAATGCTGATGTCTATTTAAAAATACTAAAATCACAGACACAATCCATATGAGAAGGATCCAATTTTCATGGGACATTTGGACAGAATGGACCCAACTAGGTTAACAAATAAAATCTATACGTTTTTACAGAGAAAGGCAACAAGGTCCAATTGGTACAAACAGACGGAAATGGACTTGGCTGAATTAGGTTTTCCCAATCTCAAGGATCGAAAGGAAATGAGGAAAATTACTCATACACGGGGTTTTGAGGGAGAAGAGACACGTCTGGTCGCAGCAACGAAGACTCGCTCAAACATTGCGCATGAAGAGTTATTGGGAAAACATCAAGGCCAATAAGTGTTGATTCCGCGTGGTCCTAGGAGACCCATTCGCTCAGAAGAAGAAAACAAAGAAAATTACGTCACTTTACGAATTAGTCTGTTATCTTAGCTTGTATTTTGTTGGCCACGACCACGGCATGAACAGTATTTTCAAACTGATACAATTCGGCCATTATTTCCTCACAAACGTTATGGCGCGTCACAAAATGTTTAATAGTCCATAGAGCATTGACAGCATCATTAAAATCCACTGTATTATACTGCGGCTCTTCAGTATCATCGTCGTTATCGTCATTAATACGGTCCTCGCTCAGATCCCGTTGCGAGTCTTTAACTATCTTGGAGATAGTCATGGCTACTGCAGTGACGTGGTTGGCGTCAACATTTACGTTATCATCGAATGATGCCTCCTCTTCCAGTTTCCTCCGTTCGCAGTCATTATCAGGAACAAGATCATCAATAATATCACCAGTACAACTACCGGTAACTTCAAATCCAGCTTTTCGAAAACAGTTTCGAATTGTAAGCGCTGAGACACGGTGCCATGATGCTGCGATGTAATGCATTGCCTACCAGAAGAAAATAAAATAGTGTAAATTAATTTATGGATTTTCATTTGTCTGAAGACGCAAGCTTATTATAACACAGAATCAATCGCGTCATTTTAAGGGTTTGACGAGAAGTCTTGAATAAGAACACGAATAAAAATTATAAAAGAGGAAATAAATACAGAACTAGAAATCTTACCTGTAACTAGTTGATTTTCATTTCGTCATTTTTGCCGATGTCTACACATCTGATCGCGTATTGCACCAGTATCTTACGATAATGCAACTTAAAGTTGCGTATCACTCTAAGATCGAGCAGCTGCAGCTCGCTCGTGCAGTTCGCTGGTACAAATTCCACAGTCACGTTCCTCAAATCAGACGTAATCGGAGGATGAGCAGGGCATCGGTCCACGAATAATAAGATCTTACGACCTTTCGCTCCCATTTTGGCGTCTACACTTCGAAGCCAGGCTTCAAAAACTATCGTCATGACTAGGGCTCGGATGTTGATGACATGTCATCTTTTCACTGAGCTGTCTAAAACAATGCTGAAGTACATAGAAACTCCGGACAGACCATCCCGTCTTCAAATATGTCGTTTTTATTTTGCATCTTTTTGCATTTCTTGCTATATTTCCATTTTAAGAGCACTTTTTTTAAAAGTTTGGTAGTTTTTTTGTTGTCATATTTTAGAGAAATCGGCCTTTTAAGGTAATTTTTTTTTCAATTTAGTCATGTCACAGCTTTATATGAGGGAGTTACGTCTCTCAGAGTTAAGAACAAGCTAGTAGCTGATACAAGATAATTTAAAATATTGAAATTAAATATTTCAGTATTGCTATCAGTAGAAAAAATATATATGTTGGATGCAGAAGATCGGTACCGTAGGTACACAGAACGCAGCTTTTCGAGATATACAAACTTGTTGGCTGATAACAGCAGATACCGTAATTTACATTCCCCCCCTCCTTATGAGACTGCATTGATACATTGTGAGGTTCATTTTCATTACTTGTGATTGATTAGCTTGGGCTCTTTAAGTTGTGGGTTTAGCTTTCGCTCAGTAAGTTGTGATATCACCGAAGTGACAGTTTCGTGCGAGAACAAGTCTCAGGCAGACCCCTAAGGCATCGGACTCCTTGGCATCAC
This sequence comes from Meconema thalassinum, assembly GCA_946902985.2. Lineage (NCBI taxonomy): Eukaryota > Metazoa > Arthropoda > Insecta > Orthoptera > Tettigoniidae > Meconema > Meconema thalassinum. Next base: position 1,335,312,673 of record OX336388.2, read on the forward strand.
AATGACATTCGTAGTGCAGTGCAACTCCGACTAAAGTGAACATAAACCTTTTGTTAAGTGCTAGAAATCTATTTTGTTTGACTTTTCTTATTATAAGATCATTTTCTCCATTTTATAGGGCATTTTTTCGAATTTTTAGGTAATTTATTAGTCATTTTTGAAAATGTTAAGTGCATTTTTTAAACTTTTTTATGGCATTAACATCCGGGCCCTAGTCATGATCCACGATTTATTGTTATTGGTGTATTTTGTAGGTCACCAATTTAGATGGATTGGTCATGTCCATCAGATGGATGATGTGAGATTACCTCATCAAATGCTATATGGTGAGTTATGCTATGGCACCAGACCTCATGGTGGCCCTAAGAGGCGCTACGAGGACCAATTTAAGCAGACCCTGAATTTGACAGGTCTTGATTCACAAACCTGGGACAGGCTGGCTGCAGACCGCTCAACTTGGTGCCGTACCATCTCGGATACTGTAAAAACGTTTGAAGGGATCGACGCACACATGAAGAGGCCAAGCGTCAAGCTAGGAAACTTCGAGCAGCCCAACCACGTCCTCCTCCAGCAATACTATGTGACTTGTGTGGACGCTTGTTCTATGCCAGGATTGGACACTCTAGTCACCGTAAACACATCCACAAACTGGACTGAAGGAAGAAGATTTATACTCGGATTCGAATTAAAGCCGATGATGAGGGAACGTAGCAATGTTTTTAAAACAACGCGGCTTTGAAAATTTGCCGTTTGTCAGTGGAGGCAGCTTTTCAGATCCGTCACTGTTGATGCACAACAGTACTGTTACACGATTTTTGATTTGTTTCCCGCCGTGACAGTTTTCCCCTTTCATTGCCATTGTTCGATCAGGCATTAAATTAAAAAAGAGGCCTGTCTCGTCTGCGTTGAAAATGTCCTGAGGAGCGAATCGGGATGCCAGTTCTTTCAAACGTTGTTTTTCCAATCTTGTACAGTCTCCGCATCAACACTCCTGCTCTCCCCCCACACCACATTGTGACTACTGAAGCTGTGCCTAGCCTTAAATTTGTGTAGCCAGCCTGATGAAGCACTAAAATCTACACCAAGTCTGACTGCCAGTTCACTTGCCTTTTCGCAAAGCATTGGTCGGCTGATTGGAATGCCTTCTGCCCAATGTTGCCTGAACCACTGTAACAAATATCTTCCAAACATTTGTATTTTCCGCCCTGAATGCGAGATCGCTTTTTTGTAGAAACACCTAAAACACTGGCCCCTTCTTCAATTTCCGCTGCCTTAGCTACAATTGTGTTTAAGGTGGACGGCGCAACCCCAATTTCTTAGCGATTACAGTGCGTTTCATGTTGCCACTTTCCTTCACTACATTCAAAATGTGTAATTTTTCGACAATCGTAATGCACTTCCTCTTCCTTTCACCCATGTTCACTGCACTCTAGGTTAACCACAACTGAAGCACCGAACAAGGCAGAACAATGATTGAAGCAAGTGGTGTTGTATTTCACAACACGCAACTCCGGCTGAACATAGCTTCAAGGTCGCTCTCGCCACCACATAGCCCCGCGTGAGGGATGGTTTATGAGAATCGTACAGTCTGTGTCATAAGTTTCTGGCTCCAATATTTTTAGAGATTTTAAGTAGGGAAACCGTTGTAAACGTATGACGCATTTTGCTCTCGGGGACGTAAGATATGATCGTATAAGCATGAAAAACGAATAAATGTAAAACGTATATCGGAAATAAATTAACATGGAAAGTATAGGGATTTTGCCGGGACCAGGAAAAAAAAACGTAAGTGTAGAAAACGTATAATTGTGAAACGTATAAAAGAAGTTTTACTGTATTATACTGTAGTATACAATATATACCATATTTACTCTAAAGTAATGCACACTTATTTCATGTAAATTACATACAACTCGAAATTATGGTGCGTAATTCATTCAGCTTATAAATGCTGTTTTACTGAGCAGATTTGCTTTTGCGATTAAGTCGGGCCATACTCTGGTTACGACTTTAAGGTATTTAACCTTCATAAATTGTTACGAAAGGGCAGAACTTTAGATCAAGCCTAAACAAGGATTATGAAATTCATGACTTACAGTACCATAAAAGAACGTATACAGTATTGTAAATAAGCCATGGTTCTTTTAATGGCAAGAATGAAGCCAATTCTTTGAAAGCTGGTCGGCGCAGCATACACCAAAGGCATGACCGAAGCTCACCATTGGTGGAATTTCAATTTAGATACAACTTCGAAACTATCGGTACAGTAATTTAAATATCTAAACTCACTGTATATCTTGTAATTGAAAATTTATCTCCAGTTTAAACAATCGTCTTTGAAAAACAGGATATCGAACACCATATTATTCATTTTAGGTTATGTCAATGACGAATTTTGAACACAGAGTAGTCGGTAGCATGCTGAGCTTCTATGCCCAAGATAGCGGGTTCAAACCCGGCCGAAGCCGTCGGATTTTTTAAGAGCGTTAAAAATCCCTCAGTATGCCTTCCTTCGGAGGGGAAGTATAGCCGGCGGTCCCATGTCATAGATTTATGGCATGTTAAAGAACTTTCCACTAATTACACCTGTGTGAAACTAAATTGTATAGGTTAAGAATGTAAACAACGCTCTTAGGTTGCTACGTTCGTTGCCAAGAGCCGACTGCGGTGGCGTCTAGTAGCTAAGTTCTGAATTAGCCCTAGTAGTTGTTGACGGTGGCGTTTGGCGGCAAAAGTAGGAACTACTTGAAATTAAATGTCTGCAGTCCTCACTTGAATTAAAAACAGATACACACACTAATACAGTCATCACAATTAACACCGGTTATCAGACAGATTCTACACACATCCAAAGTACACGGGGCTACATGACCGCGTTGTCGCAGCCCCTAAACTAAGGAACCAACCAACCAACCAGAGTCCATAAGAGACATTATGGATTTACATTCAATTAGTCTTCATTGGAAATAACATGAAATAGTTAGAAACAGGCGCATTGGTCATAAAATATCACAATTTAGAGCAATTTTGGTGACCGAGAAATGCGTTTGCTTTTCTTATGAATTTGCATTGTGGAATGATGTCATAATATTGATTGTTACAAGGTTACGATATATCGCTACGTGGCAACGATATAGCACATTTAAGGCTTTGAGTCAAATCTAGATCCCCCAAATATTTACTTCGCAAATCAAACTTTCTTGTCTCATAAAATCTTATGCTGTAAGCTGTGCATCTGTGATCGATCTATGTCTGATACATAGTCATGTACACACAATATCTTGTGGCTTAATTTTCTTTGAAAGATAAAAGACTAATCGATTGCAGACGTTGAATGCGACGTAATTATTCTTTTGTCTAATTTAATAAACGGTGATCACAATTTCCCTGATTTTGTTGAAATGTATTGAATGCGCCATAATTTTTTGCGTACATTAATAAGCGGCGATGAAGTTTACATCAGTCGTGAAGTTATTTCAACAAGATAAAGAGGACCAATGCCAAGGATCACAGCGCCTCATTGACCTTCAAGCATTACTCAGTACAGTTATAAACTCGGAGACGTAGTGTCGGGCGGTGTGGTGACAGTCCTACGAACGCCGAAGGGAATTTATTTTGTCACACTGGTTGTCAGGCGACAGCAGAAGATTTTTCACCACATCAATGCACAATGTAAATAACATATATTTTTCTGCATGATTGCTACAGTTTATTCTTTTCCAGTCTTCCAGATATTGTGTAAGCGTGAAGTTTACGGCTTCATTTTATCAGTTTTGTTGTTCTTCCTTCTCTGCTGTGTCAACATTTTTTAAAATCGTTATTCATTTATTTGTGTAGGGACCGTCTATATATAACAGATGATCAGATAGCTCAAGTGCTGGCGGAAATCGAGAGAGATGACGGAGATGAAGAGGAAGCGGAAGAAGCACTCATCGATGCTGAGGTTGATAATGACCCGGACTATGATCCCGAACCCATCGAAGTGAGTGACCATGACAGTGACTCAGACATTGACTTAGCTGACGGAGAATGTGATGACAAGGACCAAGAAGAAGGCGACTTACGTTTCTACATAGGTAAGGACGGCAAAACAATGTGGGCAAGTAATACCGTTGCTTTGCCTTCAAAAGCAAAATCTAAAAATATCATCAAAACTCTACCTGGTCCCAGAGGGCAAGCCCGCCATTGCAAGACTAAGCTACAATGTTTTTTACAGATCATCACTCCTGAAATGATAGATAATATTGTTAAGTACAAGAATATTTTTTATAGAAAGAAAAAAATTGGAATGGCAAATGCTAGCAGAAGAAAGTGGGGAGTTTGAGGTACGAGAAAGATTACAAGCCAACAAAAAGTGCAGAGATTTCAGCACTTTTTGGAGCACTGTTTTTGATTGGAGTAAAAAGAGGAAACCGGGCGAATTTTGAGAAATACTGGAAAAGTAATGGAACGGGACTAATGATATAGCGAGCCAATTTCAGCCTAGTCAGAGTGAAATTTCTACTAAGGGCTTTGAGGTTTGACGATTTGAATACGAGAGGAGAACGTCGGGTAAATGACAAATTAGCTCCTATTCCAGAGGTTATGACATGTTTTATCACCAACAGCCAAAATTCGTTCAGTTTGGGGGAATATGTCACAATTGACGAAATGTTAGTATCTTTTAGAGGACGATGTTCCTTTATTCAATGTATGGCCTCGAAACCTGCAAAATACGGGCTGAAAATCTATGCTCTGTGTGATGCACGTATTTTCTACACTTATAATTTGGAAGTCTACAGCGGAAAGCAACAACTGCTCTCCAATAAACCCTACGACCTAGTGTTGAGATTGGTTCAATGTATAGAAAGAACAAATCGAAACTTAACAACTGATAATTATTTTTCAAGTTACGAGTTGGCCGAATACCTGCTCAGCAGAGACCTCACTTTTTGGGGTACCATGATATCGAATAGAAAACACCTTCCCCCTGAGTTCGTGACTGTACAAAAAAATGCAACGGCATGGGACTACTTGTTTGGATGTCAACCTGACAAAACATTGGTATCTATGGTCACAAAAAAAAAAAGAAAGAAGCAGTCGTCGTACTTTCCACGATACAGAAGAAAGTGATGAAACCACTAAAAAACCATGTCAGGTCATGGACTATAATTTTTCCAAGGGTGCAGTTGACACTGCCAATCTCATGTGTTCGAGGATTTCTACCTCAAGAAGAACACAAAGAAGGCCAGTAACTGTATTTTTCCGGCTACTCGACGTCGCAGGTATAAATGCTTTGAGAATTTTTCAATTCAACACCGGTGGAAACATTTAGAGAAGAATATACTTATGTGAATTAGCTTTCGATTTGATGAATGAAAACTTGAGAGAGCGAGCAAAGGTAAAGTTTCTCCCAAAAGATATGCAGTTGTTCTTAGGACAGTACAGAGAAGAGGAAGCAGCTCCTAGTCAGCCACAGCTCGCAACCAAGAGAGGAATCGCCTATTTGCGTGGAACGAAGAAACACATAAAAACTAGGCGGGAATGTGGAGGCTGTAGAAAGAACATATGCCTAAGGCACTCAACCACAACAGTAAGGTGCAATAATTCCCAGGTCTCGGAGAACGAGGATATGGAAATAGACTGAATAATCATGGAGGACTAAAGTATGTATTTTGTATTTTTTTTCGTTGCCTATTTTTGTACCAAGTTACCTACTTTATTTGTGTTCTTTGTGCTACCTACTCGTAAGTTGGTAATATTATAGTTTCAAGTTACAAGTGTCAAGTTATGCACATTATTAATAAGGCTTTTATGAAGCTCATGCTACAAATTTACTTCTTCAAGTGTCAGAGTTACCTCTTCATGTGCCAATTATACTTATGTATTTTCTAGTTTAATTGGAAAAATAATACTTTGGAGAGATAATGGTTGACGAATTTTTTTTTGAAGCTAAAATCTACATTGGTATGATGTCTAACTATATATTGTTTAAATAAAGAATTTTGATCATAAATGTGTTTGCCGAGTTGTATCAGAGTTCCATTGTTTTCATTGCATTCAATCATTCATGAAAAGTACAAGAAACATTAGGATAATCGTGAAGAAACGTGGGCGGTCAACTGACAGCCCGCGTGAACGCCGGTGTGACTCAAATTGGCGCGAACGCATGAAGGTTAAGGCTGAGGATAATGCGGAATAAATGCTGCAGGTAAGACTACTGTTTTATAATGTTGAATTTTACAATTCCAAGAGAGACATTTTTTGTTTTTGTTATAAACCTGTTTTGTCAAATGCAAAGCAGTTTCCATTTTCTGTGGTCTTGCTTCTATAGATTTTCTTTCGTTGCCAGTTTCATTGATCCATTCACCTAAATACTTTAAGGGCCGATTGTATAAAGATCGCTTGACAGGGGATCAAATTAACTGGAGTTCAAAATCTGAACCAAGTTCAGTCGCCGTCCATTTTGTATAAAACTATTCGCGGATTCCGAGATCCTAGTTCAATTTGATCTCAAGTTCAAGGATTTCAATATGGCAACAGCGCAAAATAGTAAGGATATTCACGTATAGAGTGCACTAAACTCATCTCGCCTAGCGATCTTCAACTTTTTGTTTGTTTATTTTTTGTGTATGTTAACCTCAAAAGAAAGCGTATTGACATGTGCTAGGGATGAAAACCTAGAACATAACCTAAGTGCACACCATGTTTGTCTGAGCGGGAATGTTAAGACAAAAAATGTAACATAAAAGTCCATTTCAGTACCGGTAACCGGAAAAAGAATGTTCCATAGACTTCAAATTCGCGGCCGAAATTTCGCAAAGGACTTGCAACCGAATCCATAAAGGTAGGTGAAGTCAATTGATATAATTATTTACAGCTTTTAAATGTACCCTAGATGCGATTACGTTGCTGAAAGATATATAACACGTTTCAAACCATTTTTTAAATTTCTTTCAGGTTGAAATTTGATTATAGCAGGCTGATCCAATCTGGAAGTGGGATCACATGTGAATTGTGGTCTCGTACACCTTTTGATATTCATACAAATCACTATGCTTCCTTCTGCATGAAATCCATGAAGGTAAGTTCCTTGCATGTATTTATTTATGTTATTCATTTATTTATTTATCTATTTATTTATTTAAATATTTATTTATTTATTTATTTTTATCTATGTATTTATTTATCCAGAGTAAACTCTGGTTTACTAAGGCAACACTGAAAATATGGCTTCAAACACCACAATGTATTTATTTATATATATACACAGCGGACAGGCCAACAAGGACCGCGCAGTTATCACTTCTTTATAGGTCTAGTTTCCTTCTTTCTCTTCCAGAAGTCTTTCATCCTGGTCGACGGCGCAGCTCTTCTTTCGGCAGTCCATTCTCCTCTGTTGAGATTCTTCTCCCCGACAATTACTTCGATGAAATGTTTACGACAGATTTATCCTTTAGGCGTGGTAAGTTATTACCAACAGACCATGGTATGGATGGACCCATGAAATGTACGTAGCCTCCAATAGCCCATAAGAGCTCAGTGGATAGCTAAAAATTAGTCACTGCTCGTTTTGTCCAGCACAGATCTCACATGGAGTGACCGGGATTTGAACCACGGACCCAGCGGTGAGAGGCCGGCGTGCTGCCGCCTAAGCCACGGAGGCTTTTTACAGTTTTTATTATAATGGTCAAATACAAGAAATGAGGGCCGGCGCGATATAAACCTATATAAGCATAACCTTATTGCTCTAATTTAAAAAAAAATCGCCACAAACGATTGGAATATTCCTTTTATTAGCACAACCAAATGAAACTACGAAATGATTTCTCCAAAAACATTGTTTTACTGGCGATAAACAGTGGATATTATGCGGCAATAACAGCAGCAATTTTCTAATTGATTTTTTACCGTAATCGATTGTCTTCACGACAAAAATCGATGTTTGTACATATCGATTATTACTTGTAAATGTCGATTATTTAGCTGATGTTTTCATTGCTGAGAACTCGCAAATTTCATGGTTGCGGCGCTAAAATGTAATAAAACATAATATTCAACATTAATCGGTAAATTCGTCACTTTTCGCATTTGAAGTAATTTCAGCACCTTGTAAACATACTTAGTGCATTAAACCGTGAAAAGTAAAAATGCAACTTTGGAAAACTGACATCAAATCTAATAATTTGCCCACCTCTGTAAAGACAGATATCGCCTCCACCACTACAGTTAGAATAGTAAGTAAATAAAGCACCGAAGAATGAATGAAGCCCCCATCTAGCGGCGAGGATATGAAATAATTAATGCAAGAAATAGAAATTAGGAATGGAACATTATTTTATACATATACATATAACTATTTTATGAGGTGAATGGAATATATTGATCATGTTGATACCTGATATTAGGACCTTGAAAGTCTCCATAAATATAATTTTACATCAATTACACTGTTATAAAATATATGCTTAAGACAAGTAGGCTAGGTCATTCCTCAAGGTAAGTAGGCTACTGGTAGTGAACACTGAATCAATAGCCTCGATATTGTAGACTATTGATTGCTTAGTTTATTTGTGTAGCCTTCCTTGAGACTCTTGTCATTGTATCACAAAGGACAACAGGCTATCCTTTTTATTGGCAACCAAGGCCCCTAAATCTTAGTCCAACAAGAAATAATATACTAGCATGCATTGCTAGGTAATGCTATAGGTTCGGAACAGTATGGTATCCAAAGGTTTATTTAAATCAAAACTTTAATTTTATTTTGCAAATTAATGCCATATGGCAATGGCAATATCATAGCCTACAGTACATCATGTTTGGAAACTTATTGCTTTTCTTTCTCGTAAGCTGCAATTGATTACTATAACGTTTGCAACATTGTTGGTATGAAACTTCTGAAATATAAGTAGGTAGAAAAATGTGCAGTAGCCTATATTACTTAGAAAAAAGAAGTACTGGTATGGAAATAAATATACTGTATCATAACCAAGGGTCTTACACTCCAACTATTTTCTACAACACATGAATCAAGCCTCCTTGGTCATATATGCAGTCATGAAAATCCAACTGAAATATACTGTAGGCTACCTCTTATTCTTTTTGCACCCTTTGCATTGATCTGTTATGCCTATTTTCTAACACAGCTTAACATGAAAATAAATGATCATGTTACTGTCTTGTATAAAAATTTTTTTTTTTCTCGGGTCGAAGGCTACTCCATTTACAGGGGCAGTGAATTACAGTGAATTCTTTATCATGTATGCCAGGGCTGGATTCTTGCTCACAATTCAATGTACCCAGGCATTTCTATTCAATTACACTGTAGCCACTGCTGAGCTCTCCACTTCAGTGGTGTGGAGCCAGCTCATGAGAAACCAAGAGCCTGAATTTTTTGCAGGCTTTGCTGGCAATGGCTACAATAGCTTACTGATGAACAGGTCATGTTAAAGCAACTTGATACCAATCTTTGATAGGGTTTTTAAGCAGTCTTGTTTTTGTTTTCTGCTTCATTTTGGGGATTAGGACATGGTCAACAACTCCTTGCACTGGGGTGTATATGGAAGTGTTGACTTTATTTGAGATACACACTCCGATTGGCTGCCGTCACAGTCTCCAATAGCCTGCCTTCATCATTAAGAAGCCTGCCATGATCACCTGTATAAATACCCGAACGTTACCTACGTTCTACATCATTCGTCTTCATTAGTCTCCAGCCGTCTTCACGCTACGTGTGAACTTCGAGCAGCGCTTGACCATGCTGGTTAAGGAACAATTCAGCATTCTTCACTTTCTTCAACATGTTTAAAATTCTTCAAAACTTCAACAAAAAGACATGCATACTGTCACTCTACAAGTTTACGAGTGTACCCCTTTTCCTAGTGCTGTTAAATTGCATCTAACTTCCAAGTTCATTTTAAACCATCGCTAGGAAGTTTTAATCAATAGATATAATATTGATAATACTACAATCAGCTATTTGGCCGTCACCTGGCTCGTGTGATATACAATCTAATTCAGTGCTGGACACCAAATTTTTAAACATTTCTTCATTGAATTCGTTTCTAAAGAAGGAATGCAACGATAAAAGTGATCAAAAGTGTTAACACTATTTCGACAATGTGCAAATTCATCGAAACCATCAAAAAGCAAGTTGAGTGTCAATCTAAACTAAAATATTTAACACTATTACTCTTATTTCACAGTGTCTTTTCCTGCTTATTTCTTGTTATGATATTTAACAATATTAAGCTATGCCTAACCTAACCTGTTTCTTTCTATTAATGAATTTTTTGAAGCAAGTATTCTGCTTTCTAACTGTATGTTGAAACAAATGTTCTCTCTCTCGCATTGTAAGACATACTTTCTTGTTGTCGTTGCTTACGTCATTGGAATGGACACCAGTGGGTATTTATGACAAAGCGAAACTGAGATTTCTCTCTTGTTCTTTAATCTTTCAATATGTTTTGGGAAAACTCCCATACCAAACAAAAGCAATCTTGCTTTACATTGATTATGCGATTTGCGGGATGTACTCCAAGTATGCTTGTCAATGTTTTGTTTGTCTTTCTAAGGAACATTTCTAGTCAAACTTATTAATGCGAAATGCAGGTATCATTCGCTGTTAAATTACGCCCTGCATTTATATTTGGTCTTTTTCATTTCTGAAGTTGTGTTAGGATTAGGTTACCTGGCCACATTCAACCATGAAGAAGTTGTTTTGTTCTTATATGCCTATTGTTGATTTATATTCAGTTGGTATTGGCATTTAATTGCATCTTGTTCACTTATTGTTTGTTAACAACATATGCAGTGTTCTAGTTTCTATAGTTTATTGTTGTTATTGTTATTTAGAAATAAATACCACGGTTACCGGCAAATTGTTTCTATTTAAACACAAATAGTGCTAAATGTTCCGGCATAACTCAACAAAATGACAGCGTTTCGCGGTCACTGTGTACTTGACAGTGTCTTGGTGAGGTGTGCTTTAACCAACTGAAGAGCCCAATAGCACAACGGGGCCAAAGGCTGTCATTTTGTTGAGTTATGCCGGAACATTTAGCACTATTTGTGTTTAAATATATAATGGCTCAACGGGCAATACATAATTTTCTTTTGAAAATTGTAAATTGTTTCTATTAATAACAAATTGTTTCCTACCTAGTCAAGCTCATTTATTAATTAATCTAGAGGCTTCAATTCTAGTTCTCTCTGAAAAATTAGGTCTCACATTGACCGATCCTAACCAGTCTCCATTCTCGGACGACTTTTTTGAGCGCACAATTAAACAACAATGTAAATAATCCATTTCCTTGATGCACTCCTTCATCAATTGCAAATTCTGCGCTCAGTCCTCCCATAAATTTAACCTTTCAACTTGTATTTAAGAGGGTATCTTTGATGATTGATGTCGTCTTGCGACCTAAGCCAAATTCTAAGAGTACAGCAACAAGGGATTTATGGTCAATGCTGTCGTAAGCCTTTGCAAAGTCAACAAAAGTAGTGACATAATTTTTGTTTGACATTTTACGGAATTAAGGCATTGATTTTTTCAAATTGATAATTTGCTCTGTACACGATTGGCCTTTCCGGAACCCACCTTGGTATTCATCAATCTGCGGATCCAGTTGAAGATATGCACGATTCAAAAGGGCTTTGGACAAAATTTTGTAAGTTACCGAGAGTAATGAGATCTTTCAGTAATTGTTTGGATTCGTTTTGCTACCTTTCTTGTATTGAGTTTGATGATAAGGTTTACATAAAGAAAAACTGGTGACTAATGCTACATATTTGACAGATTTCTACCTCTCAGCTTTAAAACTTTATGAAACAGATTTCCGACAATATGTTACGACAATTTACAAAATTGTCGCGACATATTTGTCGTTTTGTCATGCTTTCAGAAACGGTAACTTGTCGTACAATCGAATTGTTGGACATTTTATGTCATCTGACATGCCGACTTGTTGAGTTTTATGTTGAAATAGGGCCCAGTTTAGTGCAATGCGAATAAAAAAACAAATAAAACAAGCCGCCATTTGCATCAAAGAATATGTTGCCGAGTGTCAGTAAAGATAATATAAGCGAGACAGTTATTAACAACCAACATCTGCATAACTTAACTCGTCAAGAGTAATTCGCTCTTGGTGGAAGTTCCGGTCACTGCTTGCAGCACTTTGCCCACTCCCTGGGCGCCTACCTGCTGAAGCTGAATGATAAAGGCCACCGGAGTTCCATAGTACGCGGCATGTCCAGTGCTTTGGAGTTTAACTGAGACTTGTTCTCAAACAAAACGGTCTCTACGGTGACAGCCACCAATATCGATATCTGTTAAGACGATCGCCACTTTTTATTGGAAAAAGTAGCACTCCCATGCGGCCTCACATGATGATGAATAACACATAGCTTTGTCCCGCACCTGCATTCAATACGCCGTACAATTAGTTTCCGTTGTGGTAGCGATAAGCCCCATGGCACGACTTGGTGACATTTAAGGGCATTTTGTTCACTCTGTTATATCAAGTAATTATTATTATTACAGTATTGGGGAGCGTGATGGCGTAGTGGCTTCGCTGCTTGTCTTTCACCCGGACGGCTGGGGATCGAATCCCGGTGACAGCTGGGCAAAATTTTCACCTGAAATATCACGTGGCGTCAGGAAGGGCATCCGGTCTTAAATCCCCGGCCAAAACCAAAATGAGCCAGGTTGGCTCCGGCGACCCTAATTAATTGGGATAAGCCATAGAGAATGATGCTGATGATGATTATTATTACAGTATTATTTAAAATCGCTCACTTCTCTATGTTTGCTGGTCTACTAGGTGTAAATTGCAGGAAATTTAAAATTTCAGTAACGAAAAAGCAGGGACCAGATTGCATCGAAAACATAGGAAAATTGATGGGACTGAGGAAAAATGTTGTAAATGGCGGGAAAACGTTAATTGCGGGAACGTAAAAACGGGGTTATACTGTATGTGAACAATGAAAATGAAAGATTAATGTTTAATTTAAAAAAAATAACTTTTTGTTAAGAAATTTTGTGTAGAGAAATTGACACTTTAGAAACATTTTTTCCCAGGAATGTTCATATAAGTGTGTGTCCTTTTTCTTTCTTTCTTTCTTTCTTTGTAAATTCAATTTCACTGATTTTGCAGGTTCATGACTTTGAAATTTATAATGGTGGCAGCTCTGATGTAGTGAAAATGATTGCTGGTATAAGCAGATAGACACATAGGGAGGATTTTCGCAAGTTAGGAAGCAGTACATGGGATGAGGCAACTGGTGTGGTCTTTTGGCGTTAATGAACCCAATTGTAGAAGGTAAAAGAAGTAAAGGTTGATCTAGGAGACAAAGTAGAGATATCTACAAGCAGAATAGGTTGTAAGACTAACTTCAAATGGAGAATCCTGGAAGCATTTCTTAGCTCACAGTGGCTCGTGAAGCACACTAAATGCTCAAAGGAAAATCAGTCTGTAAGGAAATGAACGATTAATCAATGAATTTTTTAGATCTCAGCACAGATGTCTTCTATAAGAGAAGGTGAGTTGCATCGAAACAACAGATGCAGAAGCACCTTTACTTTTATCTCTTGCATTAAGATAAAATGTAATGGTAGTCCTTGAAATTGGATGCCAACGTGTCAGCAGCAAAGCTAGTGACAGATAAACAAGGCAAATGTAAGCAGGCAAAAGAAATTGAAGAAATGTAAAGAAACTTTGTGTTAAGAGATTTAACAATTTGGAAACATTTGTGATTTTTTGAACTGGAATGTTTTTATTGGTGTCTCTTTTTCCTTTCTTTGTAAATTCATTTTTGTGGATTTTCACCGATTTATCAGGTACTTTACTAGAACCCCTTAGGTCCAGGTTCGATTCCTGGTTCTGCCAAGAAATTTAATTCTTGCCTGAGAGTTGGAATGGGGTACACACAGCCTTGTGAAGGAAAATTGAGAAGAGGTGGGTTTGAGTCCCACCTCATCCATCAGAGAAGTGGTTTTCTATGGTTTCCCCACATCCACTCTAAGCAAATGCCAGGGTAGTTCCACATCTTTTCCAACCCTAGCTCCAATTACAAATACACTACTACTACTACTGAAACAACAACATACCTGTTGGCCTATAGCAAGGGAATTACTTCCAGCCATGCCTACAACACCACCCATTCCATTCCTAGCACCATTTCCATCTGCTTCGAGGCCACACGCTGGATTAGCTCCACTCCAACTTGGTGTGCTAAACAGAGAGTAGGTATTGCCAGTTCCAAGTCCTCCCAGTGGAGAGAAAGACGAGCGCCCACCATTTGTAGAGAAGATGGTTGAATTCTCCATGTTAGATCCAGGAGCTAGGTCAGCCTTACAGTTGGTGTCTGGAGTGGTCTAAAAATACAAGTATTCTCTTGTAAAGCTACTGTACACTAATAACAGCAGCCACAAGTTCCTTAATTACCTACTGCAATATCTGCACACAATAATTCACAGATTTTTAAAATGATTCAAGATTTCTGCATTTAGTGGTATCTCTTTTATTCAAAAAAATAATATACAAAGTCAGAAATAAACATGCACTTGCAGATAGTATTACTGATGCAGTTCGTACTTGGACTGCATTTTTCAATCCAAGCTGAACACCAGCTCACAATAGGAATGGTAAATTTTTAACAGAACCTAAATGTAGACAGTCATAAAAATGCACAGTAACAATTCCGGTCGGAAAGGGATTGGGTCGAGGTAGGTAGGTCGCATGCATATCGCACGGGAATGGGACGTTCTATTGAAAGACATTAAATATCATCTCCTTACCAATGTGTTAACATCTGCATCTTGGTTGCCATTTGCTGTGAATACAGACAGGTGATTGATGTGCTGTGGTGCCTGGTACATGCCCGAATAGTGGGCAGGCCGTTGGCCCACGAGCTGGTGGTGCAGGTTCAGATTGAGGTGCTGAGAGCCCCAAGCACTGCCTGTGGTGAACAGGTCTCCAGACACCACGTCTGTACTTCGCTGAATCAAATTATTGAAGTAGCCCAGGGACCCCACCTGCTGGGACCGACTCTGTTCGGCAGACGGACTCCGATCTCCACCCCACCACGATGACGGAGGCAAGGGTGGGCCCTCCTCTCGCCAGGGAGCATATGGGGGTTGACGGACTTTCATACCAAACTGCTGTTGCTGTTGTTGTTGAACAGGATACCCACCCCCATGAGCTGGAGAGTGAAATACCGGAACATGTGGTGATGGCTGAGCACCAAAGCTGTTAAATGCTCCTGGCAATGGACTGTGATTACTGAATGAGCCTGGCCTATGCTGATGTGTTGCAGTACCGTTATGCTGAGGTGTTGGCTGATAAGGGAATGGCTGCTGTTGCTGTTGTTGAGGTAGTACTGGTTGCTGCTTCTGCTGAGGCTGTTGCCAAGCAGATAACTTTGCAGGCTTAGGAATAGGAACCTCTTCAACTGCAGGGGAACAACTGGGCGAAGGCGTCTTGAATGTTACCTGATAAAGAGAATCATTATTAGTACAACATTAAAAGGACACTATCTGACTCACGAATGGTATTGTTAAATAGAGAAAGATCATATGCAAACAATATGCAATTATAAAATAGAATATCTCCAACCAGAAGACACAACCATATTTCTAGCAACTACAGTACTTGACTCTTCACTCCTGAATTCCAGCACTGATGTATTTTATTAATATAATCCAGGTTTACGATCAAAGATTTTGGCTAAAATCACAAAAGACTCCAGTCCATTCAGCTTATATGTTTTGAATGCACTATGGTAACTAATCAGAAAATGAAACAAATCCAGATATAAATTATTTTGAACAAAAAGCATTATTTCCTTGAATATATAAAATTTGTATTTTACTGTTCCATGTAGGGGCTTGGCACATTGTGGCCACATGCTCTATGTGCTTGAGTGCGCATTGATTTTGATAATCTGTGTTACTGTAATGACAGTAGTTATGTGTGCATGTATTTATTAACATCTAGTATTTATTTGTATTCCATTGGAAGAATAAATCTTATTATGTTCCTTTATTAAATTCCTGCACAATTTCCCCACTTATTTTTAATTTCATTATTTCCTTCTCTACTCTTGAAAGCAATGAGCATAAAATCTTTTATTTCTAACACAAACAAGTACAAATTCCAGAAGAATTTTACTGTTGCATCTGCAATGCTTAAGATTTATGGATATTTCAAAAACATTCTAGTTTGATACATTGAGGCATTAATGTGTGCAACAATAGGAGTGACAGGTGAATTTCATACGACAAGGAAAATAATTTTACTACACTTCATAAGATTAAAGTTGTGAAAATTGTTGAGTACATTAGAATAGTGTTCAGCATGCTGGACGAAAGTATTCAAAATTTTTAATGGCTTCCAAGAACATGAATTGAAAACTTGACTGTCCCTAAGGATTGAAACCTGGTGAGCAGGTGCCATTCCCAAAGTAAAATTATTACTATGCACTTTGAATCGTGTAATAGAGGAATTCACACAGGAAAATACAAGTCACAGACCTGTTTGGCCTCAATAGCCCGGGACAAATCTTGTTGCTCGCCCGTGTTGACGGATTTTCTCATGATGGCTTGCATGGCCACGTTCTGACGGCCACGCTTCATCACAGTGTGCGGCCCACCATTCCAAACAGTATCAGTACTCTCCTTCTCTCTGGCTTTCTCTAATGAACCTTGAGGTTTCAGGATGCCAGCTCGCCGCTCTGAAAGAAACACGTTCAGATGAAGCAGAGCAGATAGAACTCACAAGATAAACATATTAGTGTTTTTATCTCAACAACACAACACTCAAAACACTGTTGTGACAAATCAGTACAAAAAGAAAAGAAAGGGATTTTTTTTGTTGTTCCTGGCATTTCTCTCTCTCTCTCAACACTGTCCTTATCAATAACCAGGGGAACATTACTACTGTAATGTCTCTCCATAAGCCTCTCCAACAGAGACATATTGGTCAAGCAATTTGGGAACAGTAGCAAATCTACTCTGGCTCCCACCGACAATCAGGCGCCAAACTCCCACCAACGGACATTTCCCAGGGAGTTAGCAGATTTAACTGAAGAAACGAAAAAACCTGAATTGAGCACCAAAATTATTATCTTCAAAAAACATACCACTGATGACTTTGTAAACCATTTAAACATTTGTAATTCGGATTAACACAATGCGGACGGGACCCGAGTTGACTCGTGTTTGGCTAGCCGAACGTTGGTGGCGGGACCAGAGTGAACTCGTGTTCACAGAATACGTACATTCTATGACATCTAACGGAACGTTCTGGAACTAATTATTGGTCAAGGTTGTTTGAACTTCCGTGCTGGATGGCTTGGGTATTCTATGCTGCCATTTCCCGCTATTTTGCGGTTCATTTGTTTCGTTTTCCAACCTCTTGTTTACATGGTATAATGAACCATGTGGTGGGTAAGATGGCACTTCCCAGACTGGCCGTGAGTTTAGATGCAGACGAGATTTTTAACGAATTGTATACAGATAAGTATTCAGATGGCCCCAGTGACGTTGAAGATCGCGAGTTCGATTTTAAAAGCTCTTCAGACGAAAGTGTCTCGGGTGACGATGATGATATACGCCCTCCAAAACAACGTGAAGTAGTGGTGGTCGAGAGCGAGGCTGAAAGTGATATAGTGAGTGTAAATGGAAGTGATATTTCTATTTCTACTAATGAATGGGTTGAAAATAGTAGTGCACCGACTTTAGAAGATTTCCCTGGAGTTCCTGGCATAACTGTAAGACCAGATAATCCTCAAAACATTGACGAAGTAGTAGGCCTAATTTTTGGAGATGATTTTTTTGAACTTGTTGCCGAGCAGACGAACTTGTATCACCAGCAAACAGCTTCATCACACAAATTGTCCCCTGAAAGCTTGAAGTGAACTGATGTAACCAGTAGTGAAATGCGCAAATTTTTTGCTTTGTTTATATTGATGGCACAGGTAAGCAAGTTATGTTGGAAAGACTACTGGTCAACTGATCCTCTAATTGAAACCCCCATACTCCAAAACAATGAGCAGAAATAGATTTGATTCCTTCATTTCAGTGGCAACAGTCAGGCCACGCATGATACAAATAGGCTTCACAAAGTGCAGCCCCTTTTAGATTATTTCCTGCCAAAATTTCAGACATTATACAAACCCAAGCAACAACTGTCATTGGATGAAGGAATGATCCCATGGAGAGGGTGCCTCAAATTTAGGACATATAACCCAGGAAAGTTCATCAAGTATGGTATTTTGGTGAGAATGGTTTGTGAGAGTGACACAGGTTATATCTGCAATATGGAAATATATACAGGAGAGGGAAAGAAACTGGAAGAGACAATTTTATCAGTCATGAGGCCTTTCCTTCGTATGTGGCATCAAACATACCAAGATAATTATTATAATAGTGTGTCCACATCTCAAACCCTTCTTGAACATAAAACACGAGTTTGTGGAACAATTAGGGATAATCGTGGTTTGCTAGGTGAAGTGAAATTTAGATCTAAGGAACTGGAAAAAGGGGAGATGACTTTTATATGGAAAGGGGAGGTCCTGCTCGTAGTTTGGAAGGACAAAAAATTGCTAGAATGGTATCTACTATCCATGATGCCACTATGGAATGTACTGGCAAACGGGACAGAAAGACTGGGCAGGTTATTATGAAACCGAAGTGCATAATTTAGTACAATATGTATATGAAGGGGGTTGATCGAGCAGACCAGTTCTTGGCTTATTTTACTCTCTTGCATAAGACAATCAAGTGGAGCAAGAAAGTAGGGTTCTATTTAGTGAACTGTGCATTATTTAATGCATTTAGGCTGTATTGTACCTTGAACAGTCAGAAAAAGTTGAGGTACAAGCAATTTCTGATGGGAGTGGCCAGGGCCTGGATGACTGAAAATCGAGGTGTTTCTGATCCTCAACCATCCACTTCGTCGAACCTGTCTAAGAGGGCCCCAAGTAAGGACCCTCCTGGTAGGCTTTCAGGGCAGATAAAGGACCACATTCTAGTTGAAATTCCAGCTACAGGAGTGAAAAAAAATCCAACAAGAGTGTGCAGAGTGTGTTCCAGCAAGGGCAAACGAAGTGAAACAAGGTACACTTGCAAAAGTTGCTGTGTGCCCCTTCACAGAGATAATTGCTACACAGCCTACCACACAAGGGAACTTATTAGGACTATTGCAGGAGACTTCCAGCAAATTTCACCACAATCAGTACAAGGTTAGTAAAGCCAGGCCCATTTGTTTATGTGCATGCGCTGTAGCACTAAGTTACTCAGAAAATGGCCGGCCACAGGGGTTGAGCAGTGTGATGAGCACCCGGTCAGCAATGTGTTAAGTTAATTAAATAAGTACCAGAAGGTGGCACCCTCAAAGTAAACTATTAAATAAACAACTGTATCGCATTGGCCGTTAAACTCAAGTGAGTGACAAAAACTAAATGAGTGAAACTACATTGGCAATACTGTTTCTTTTTCCTGTCTGCACTAAAACATTTGTCGTGAACCAGACTGACTCTACTTCATTCTTTTGATAGCCGAGGGACAGTAAAGAGCTAAAACTTACCGGGGTCTCAGGCGCTGGGAATTTGAAAACTGTAACATGCTGGAAGGCAATCTTGACTTGGACACAATTGTCAAAGCACAAACTCAAGGAAAACTTTTTTCAGGGAGTTGGTCAAGTGTGTGTGTTTGGAACGCTAACGAACGTTCCATTCTAATTAGGGAAACAGGTTTACTCGCCACCATGTTTTTGTTTAACCCCTTGATGACAACCTCCATACCATGTATAGACCCCTTCTGCATCACATATCCCCTGAATAACAAAATAATGTAACAAGAAATATATTTATATCATAAAACAGGATGAATTTGAGTTATAATTTGAAAAAACAAAAGTGATATACAAGCAAAAGGGAGAAATTTCTATTCGTTACACTAAAAGTTCGAAATTTGTTAAAACAAAACGTTTTAACACACAGTAAATAGGGAAGAGGGAAGGGGCCAAACTATAATTTCGCTATTCTGAAAATTTTGTTATACCGGTTTTCATTACAGTGAAATTTTCCTGTATCTGTTCTTAGCATACCTTTTGTATCCCATCCAATATCTCTTTTAATGTTTTGTTCGTAAAATAGTGTTAACATGTCAATTGATGGTTTAAGAGACTGAGAGGAAGTTGGAAAACTGAAGTCAAAGCATGCAGGAATTTCATAAAA
Source organism: Meconema thalassinum (assembly GCA_946902985.2). Lineage (NCBI taxonomy): Eukaryota > Metazoa > Arthropoda > Insecta > Orthoptera > Tettigoniidae > Meconema > Meconema thalassinum. The sequence goes on from OX336388.2 coordinate 1,335,332,890, forward strand.
TCAGCATAAGTAGGCTGGCTTGTAGGTTGCCCGGTCAGAACTGTAGTCATCATCTGGTAAACCAGAGCCTATTGTGACTTCAGATGCATGATATTTCTGAAGCACCTGATACTTCCCTGATCAAGCTCTGGAAGACAATTATCTTCACTTGAATACGGTATATAAAGCTCAGAATTGGGAAAATTTTTGGTCCGTATTGGAAATTGCAATTTGTGTTTATTCAAATTAGCAGGTTCCGCCAATCAATACCTTAATGCTTTTACATAAACCCTAGGTGCAGTACATGTTTCGAACCATTATCGGTCCTTCATCAGCTGACCTAATGTCTTGTCAAGAGCATAACACATAAAAACTTTGAGCATTGACACAAAGATACGCATACACATTAAAATATTCGCAATCATTCATTAAAATTCATTAAAAGATATTCAAGCTTTAAAAAAGTTGAAAAAACACTGCAAGTTCAATTGTTCCTGTTAAATGATGCTAATTCTCTCGATTAGAATCTTGACAGTCCATTTAGTATTCATGTTTTCTTCACACGTGAGTGATGAAGTCATACAAATTGTTGGGTTGAATTTTGCCATGTATAGGGAGCGAAAAATGGATGAAACTTGTCCCAATTGCGCCTCTCGAAGCAAATGAAAAAATTCTAATTAATTGATTGATCCAGGTAGCAAAGTAATCCTCTGTTAAACAAGAAAAGAAAAAAAGGTATTGAGACTTTCATTAAGTGGAGAAACGAGAGAGAAAACTCAGCAAATGTGATAGTCTACGAGAAGCCGATACTGAAAACGAAAGTGACAACTCTTACCTCGTATGCGAGCAGTGTACGCGCGCCGGCTGAGCTGACAGCAGCAACTGAGGTGCTATTCTGAGCGAGGTCAGGTCTGTGAAAGGGAAAAGGGGGAGGGGAGCGGGTGTGACAAGCGGAGTGGGGAAATGAAGGAGAGGGGGGGAGGGGCAGTGAAACCTGGTATGTTCTCTATGGGGGCTTTGTACGTACCCCTATCAGAGGAAAACTGGAACAATGAGCTTTCCATCATATATCAAATCGCTAGAGCCAATGGTTTCAGCAAGCCCTACGTTGACTCCCTTTTAAGTGAAATCAAGAATAGACCGGTAACTAAATTACAACCAATAGAAAAGAATAAGCCCTTCGCAATCTTCACATGCTCAAACCAACTCACCCACAATATTACAAATGTTTTTAAAAAACAAGATGTAAAAATAGCTTACAAAACAACCAATACCACTAAGAAACATTTATTTAATTCTAAGTCTGTTAACATGCAAGATACATTTCAAAAATCAGGAATCTACAGGATAAGGTGCCAAAATTGTGATGCGGATTACATAGGGCAAACCGGACGCAGTTTCAAAATTAGATATAATGAGCATGTTAACGCGATAAGATACAGAAAATTCTCGGCCATTGGTAATCATATGAAGGAGTTCAATCATAATTTTTTGAAAATCGAAGATGATCTGGAAATTCTACACTACTGTAACAAAGGGTGTATGCTCAACATTTTGGAACAAATAGAAATAGAACAGGCCCTAAGAAATAATCCCTCGCACAACCTAAATGATATCAATTATGACACCAACATTCTGTACGAAACACTGGCGACTTACGTCACTAATAGGAAACGTACAAAGCCCCCATAGAGAACATACCAGGTTTCACTGCCCCCCTCCCGAATTCCTTCTCACTCATCTCCTTCCTACTCCCCCCCTCTCCTTCATTTCCCCACCCCGCTTGTCACACCCGCTCCCCTCCCCCTTTTCCCTTTCACAGACCTGACCTCGCTCAGAATAGCACCACAGTTGCTGCTGTCAGCTCAGCCGGTGAGTACACTGCACGCATACGAGGTAAGAGTTGTCAGTTTCACTTTCAGTAGCAGCTTCTCGTAGACTATCACATTTGCTGAGTTTTCTCCCTTGTTTCTCCACTTAATGCAAGTCTCAATACCTTTTTTCTTTTCTTGTTTAACAGAGGATTACTTTGCTGCCTGGATCAATCAATTAATTAGAACTAGCGGACCCGTGCGAGATCTCTCGCATAATGGATTGTGTGCGTCCCCATGTGTACAGACTACCCGCTTGGTTTAGTGCTCTGCGGGCTGTAGGCAACAGAGTTCTCGCAGGGGCTATTGTCTTGTTTATTTGTTTAAAAGCACTTTATAAACAAATAAATCATTTCCGTTGACATTTCAAGAAATGCAAGATTTTTCCTGTACTATTGATACGATTTGAAAGATTTTGGTAAAAAACCACACCTTCTAACTCCTTCTGGTTTAGGAGCTTGAGTTTTGTGATACATACACCTTAGTCTTAGCGTAATATATATAATAAGATTTTTTCATTTGCTTCGAGCCGCGCAATTGGGACAAGTTTCATCCATTTTTCGCTCCCTATACATGGAAAAATTCAACCCAACAATTTTTATGACTTCGCCGCTCAGGTGTGAAGAAAACAGGAATACTAAATGGACTGACAAGATGCTAATCGAGAGAATTAGCATCATTTAACAGGAACAATTGAACTTGCAGGGTTTTTTAAACTTTTTTAAAGCTTGAATATCTCTTAATGAATTTTAATGAATGATTGGGAATATTTTAACGTGTATGCATATCTTTGTGTCAATGCTCAGTGTTTTTATGTGTTATGCTGTTGACAAGACATTAAGTCAGCTGATGAAGGAGCAATAATGGTTCGAAACATGTACTGCACCTAGGATTTATGTAAAAGCATTAAGGTATTGATTGGCGGAACCTGCTAATTTGAATGAACACAAATATAAAGCTCAATGTTTTGTTTGTCTGTTATTTATACAAATCTACACTGATTCACCGATCTGAACCAAAATTTGTATACTTACCCTTTGGAACCCTGCGGGTAACCCTGTCTACTTGAAATTTCGGATAGACCACTCCATTCCCTGCATTTAGGCCCTTTAGCAAACATCTATACTGGTTCACCCATCTCAACCAAATTTTACATACTTACCCTTTGGAACCCGACGAGTTACACTGTCTGCTTGAAACTTCGGACAGACCACTACATTCTCTGCATTTAGGCCCTTTGGCAAAAATCTCCTTACCCTTTGGAACCCCCGCCTCAGTGCCAAAAAACCACCTTTAATGCGGTTCACTTCGGTGAAACTGTGTGGGACCAGAAAATCACGTTTTAAGGCCCTTGAACCAAACGTGTCAGAAGTTAAGTATCACCGCAGTCTTCCCCGCCTGTGATTCTTAAAATATGTTTTTTTAAATTATTTTGTAAGTTTGATCTACCCGTTCAGTAGTAGTAGTCGTCTTCATTATCATCTTCAAATTATATATGTAACACAAGAGGGCGAGGGACTTAACATGAAGTTTTAAATACCACAGCAACCCAATTGCACAATGCCAGTTGTGATGATGATGATGATGATGATCATGATGATATTTGTTGTTTTAAGGGGCCTAACATCGAGGTTTGGGGTATCGTGAATATGAAGCTACAACTAAATCTAACTACAAAACTTACGGGCTAGAAGAAGATAAGGACAAAAGGAAGTAATAAGGGAAATAAAAGACAGGAGGAAAAGAAATGCCCTCAACCCTGGATAAATGAGAATTGAGGGACTTGGAAGGAAGGAGAGTCACGAAAGGCAGATATGACGGGAAAAGAGGAGAGGGTCTGCCCCAAAGGCAATGGAAAAGGGTAAAACCGGACCCAGCTCAGGAATCCCTCGGGGTTGGCAGCTCCTGAACTCACCAGCCATGAGCCCTTGAGGGTATAGATAGCACTATCCAGGGTGCACCAGAAGTGGTGGGGCTGCACACACCCTGCCTCCTTGAGGGCCTTGAGCAGAAGACAGGAGATATCATGAAAAGAAAAAGAAGGCTGATCCCTTGAAGAATGAGGGTATCAGAAAAGATGAGACAAGGGTCCATTAATGCGGGAAAGTGAAAGACTCCCTAGGCCTCGGATACCCTAATACTATCGGAGTCGGAAGAGAACATGAGTTGACCAAGGAAAGAGAACTGAAAGGAGCCCGGCACCAGGAAGTAGAAGCAATGCCGGACTCAGCTGGGATCCCGTGGTCGCCAACCCACGTCCCACAAGTTGTGAGACCCTGGGAGGGCAGTTGTGAGAATAGCTTGCTGATTCATCGCGAGGAGACATGAGGTGTCCAGAGCCCGCCGTGTTATCTGCTGTCTATGCTGAGCTAGCACAGGGCCGTTGCTCAAGCCACTGTGGTTTTGCGAAAGAGTTAGCGAGTCCCCGGTCAATGTAAATAGGACGGGAATCCACAAAAGTCTGTCATCATATATCGTCATCATCTGCGATCCTCTCAGGTTCATGCAGCTTGAACCCGAGCAGTACGCCATAAGCTCTTTCACTAGACGCACTGATTATAGGCCTAAGCCAGAAAATAAGGTTGAGACTTTGGAAGACATCGATGGAAGAAATCTGAATTATCTATATCAGTTTTAAAATTACACCATGTTCGTTTAGTAGCCATTTGTTCATTAACTTATTATTATCATAACGGCAAATGACCTAGATGTTACTCGCATTATACCACTAATCACCACCGCATAAAGTCTTTCTCAACTGTGATTTTTAAAATATTAATTACAGTACATTGTGTACATTGTAAGTTTGAAGTGTCAATTCAATAGTATATTTCATTATCATCCTAAGGGCAAATGACCTAGATGTTACACCCAGTATACCACTAATCACCACCACATAAGTCTTCCTCGACTGTGATTTTTAAACTTTTCCTTTCTATTAGGGTAGTTTGTAAGTTTGATGTGTCAATTCAATAGTAGTTTTCATTATCATCCCTATCATAAGGGCAAATAACCTAGATGTTACGCCCATTATACCACCAATCACCACACATAATAAGTCTTCCTCGCCTGTGAATTTTGAAATATTTATTTCTATTATGGTAGTTTGTAAGTTTGAAGTGTCAATTCAATAGTAGTTTTCACTATCATACTTATCATAAGGGCAAATAACCTAGATGTTACGCCCATTATACCACTAATTACCACCACATAAAGTCTTCCTCGACTGTGATTTTTGAACCTTTCCTTTCTATTATGGTAGTTTGTAAGTTTGACGTGTCAATTCAAAAGTAGATTTCATTATCATCCTTATCATAAAGGGCAAATGTCCTAGATGTTACGCCCATTACTATAGTTATAATTGCCAACACGTAGTCATGCACGAACTATGATTCTTAAAAATGACTTCGTCTATTAATTTCTAAGTTTTATATGTTCAATGCAATAGTCATTAGGGGCCAATGACCCATATGTTCCGTTCATACTACTTTTAAACAACACGTCATAAAATCTTCCTTGATCACAATTTACAGATACATGGTACGCCCTTTGGTATAGCAACAATCACCAACAGCTTTCCACTTCGAATTGTGTGTTTTTTTAAACTATTTCAAAATGCCTCTCAAAAAGTGACAATCTACAGTAAAACTACTTTTATACGAGTACACGAGACGAAGTGGGAAGGAAAGAGACCGAGAGACAGGTGGCTGAAGGGGGTGGAAGAAAGCGTGAAGAAGAGAGGAGAAGACTGGACGAGGGTGGAGGCTGAGAGATGGTGGGAAGACAGAAGACGTTGGAGAGGCTTGTGATCCAAACAGACCCGGCCAGTGGCTGGAAACTGTGCAAGATGATGATGATGATACGATTCACAATTATAAGTTTTCTACACTTACGTTTTTTTTTTCCTGGTCCCGGCAAAATCCCTATACTTGCCATGTTAATTTATTTCCGATATACGTTTTACATTTATTCGTTTTTCACGCTTATACGATCATATTTTACGTCCCTGAGAGAAAAATGCATCATTTATATGTTTACAACGGTTTCCCTACTTAAAATCTCTAAAAATATTGGAGCCAGAAACTTATGACATGCACTGTACGTTTCTCGGAAACCATCCCTCGCGCGGGGCTATGTAGTGGATAGAGCGACCTTGGAGCTATGTTCAGCCGGAGTTGCATGTGTTGTGAAATACAACACCACTTGCTTCAGTCATTGTTCTGCCTTGTTTGGTGCTTCAGTTGTGGTTAACCTTGATTGCAGTGAACATGGGTGAAAGGAAGAGGAAGTGCATTACGATTGCTGAAAAATTACGCATTTTGAATGTAGTGAAGGAAAGTGGCAACATGAAACGCACTGAAATCGCTAAGAAATTGGGGATTGCTCCGTCCACCTTAAACACAATTGTAGCTAAGGCAGCCGATATTGACATATTGCCGATTATAGTTAAACAATCATATTATTATTTCTTGTTGTTCACTTCTTAACAGGGACCATCGCTCGCCCGCGCTGCAAGTCTGTCTCCTGCCAGGCACTTTGCTGTAATGCGTAGCTTGCTCGGCACTGAGTCATTTAGTAGCCTATAATTCACAGATGGTGCTGAAAATGTTCGCCATTCACTGCTAAACATCGCTGGCACCTCTTTATGAAATTGTCATTTACATTCTGAAGTTCCTCAGTACCGATTGACTGTATTTCACCTGTAATATAGTCTTTAAGCTCATTTTCGAGAAAGATTTCCTGTACTCTATGAAGGTATTTACACACGTTCACGTAATGAAAATCGCATTGGAACATCACACTGAGCACTAAACACGTGAACAATTGACTAAACTGAACCCCACACTGTTAAAGCTCTCAGCAGACTGCAAAGGAGGGAAACTTGTGGCGCCAAGAAGCGCATTACGGTAAAGTGCTTGACGGGTGACTGGCTCGCGGCAAGGGCAAGCGAGGGTCCCCGTGGCATATAAAACGAAGTCCATGTATAACCCATATTGTTACATACATTTTGCAGTTTTTATTTACCGACTTTCATTTAAGTGTTTTTCACACTTATGAGTTTTTTTCCTTTGGTCCACTGGAAATCATATAAGTGAAGTTTTACTGTATTGGGAAAATCAGTCAACAAACCAAGAAAGTTAGATTATTAAGGGCTGCTGAAACACCTGAGCAGTGCCAATATCGGCTTGAACAGGACGAAAGAAGGCACGCTGAGCTAAGAGCTGCTGAAACACATCAGCAGCATCAAGTCCGGCTAGAACAGGCTGTTCCAGCCGAGCAGCTCGCCCGTGAGCAGCGGAGTACTCGCCGCCTTGCGTGAGTAAACCTGCAACATGCAATACAGCTCTGCTGTGGGGGGGCTGCCGTCACTTCGCGGTGGATACATAAAGACTGGTAGGAAGAGCATGGACTTGTGCTATGACCTTCGCCCAGTGACGTAATGGCTCTAACCCACAGTCCCTCTCTAACAGTGCTCCGTGCATTACTGCGGATTACTCGCGTGTACGCATACTCAAACTCGTGGATTTGGAACAGCCTGGGCTAGAAGATCAGCAAATAAGGCAGTCTCAGACAAGGGCTGCTGAACCATCTGAGCAGCATCAATATCGGCTTGATCAGGATGAAAAAAGGCACGCTGAGCTCAGGGCTGCTGAAACACCTCAGCAGCGTCAAGACCGGCTTGAACAGGACGAAAGAAGGCACACTGAGCTCAGGGCTGCCGAGACACATCAGCAGTATCAATACCAGGTTGAACAAGACGAAAGAAGGCACGCTGAGTTCAGGGCTGCTGAAACACCTCGCAGCGTCAAGACCGGCTTGAACAGGACGAAAGAAGGCACGCTGAGCTCAGGGCTGCAGAGACACCTCAGCAGCGTGAAGACCAGCTTGAAATCGAACGTACGCGACTTTTCCAATCTAGGCAAACATTTAGGCAGTCTGATTTGAAATTAGAGGCATTTCAGTACTATCACATTTACGATTATGGAATACACCCCAAAGTAACAATTGGAAAAATGGATGTTGTATGCCATCACTGTCAAGCCAAAAAATTCAGATCGGAGTCGCCTGGAATATGTTGCTCTAGCGGGAAAATTAAGCTAGCTGCTCTAAATCCTCCTCCCGAACCACTTCTTTAGTACACGTCAGGAACGACTCAAGATACTAAACACTTCCTGAAAAACATTAGGAAGTACAATCATGCTTCCAAATGACTTCTTTTGGTACAACGGCAATAATAATAAAAAAAGGTCAACCCCTGGCACTATCCAGCCCATGACGGGCTAAGGCCGACCAAGCGACCGCTGCCCAGCCATTTGGCCTGCAGATATTGGGGTGACGCGTGATCAGCGCGTCGGGTCCCCTCGGCCGTTAATCTTGGTTTTCATGATCGGGGCGCTGTCTCACTGTCAGAGAGCTACTCAATTGTCCTCACGAGGCTGAATGCACCCTGTTCCAACCCTCACGTCAGTTTTAAAATCCCTGATGGAGCCAGGGATCCAACCCGGGGTCTCCGGGTGAGAGGCAGGCGCGCTGCCCCAACACCACAGGGCCGGCTTGGTACAACGGCAATAGTAAAAGAAACAGGTTTCATGTCAACTTCCAAAGTGCAAGGTCAAATTTATCACCAACTTGGATCAATTCTTTACTAATGAGAATCCAAAATTCTTACAAATCTATTTCATGGGAGACGAACGACAACAAGCCGATCAACATTGTAAAAATATTCCCAGTACCAGGAGGGACATTGTTATAGCTCTTCAGAGGTTGTTGCAAGAGCATAATAACTTAGTAAATATGTTTAAGACCGCCCTGGATCAAATGCCAATGGATGAATACAAGGTTGTCATATCAGCAGATAAGAGACCAGTAGTCGAACATGAAAGTAGTTTTAATGCTCCAACCATTGACGAAGTGGCCATTGTAATGACAGGACAAGAATTCGAGAAACGTGACATAATCATGATGTTTTGCAACGAATTTCAGAAACACACAGATCGTACGATGCCCTTCAGTACCCATTAATATTTTGGGAGGGTGAGGATGGGTACCACTTTAATCTGACAAGGGAAGTCTCTGAACCGGGGAATCGCGGATCCTGCTGGAACTTTGCAGATACGTTGCGTGAGCCCAACTAGTCAGAACCGTGAAGAAAAATATTTCGGAAATTAACTTCCCCTTCTACTAGATGAAAAATTAAGATTTACACGTTTAAATTGGCGCGCCAGTGGCGTGAGCTTCATTGGCTGCGTCAGAGGTTGCTTCCCGGCCTACGGTGTACAGTCACCGAATGAGAGGCGACAGACCCGGCATACGCTTATATCCGTATACGGAGAGTGTCCCATGCACTGCGTAATGAATGTTAACATTGGAAAAGTTATAGGAAAAATATTGAAAATGTATGGAAAGGCCTCTCATCATTCAAGAACCGGACCTGTTGGACAGTTTTGTGCCTATCTGGCTTTCGTCTCTTGTAACAAGTGTGTTAGCAAATAGCTTATAAAGATAATAGCGGAAACTCGGCCGTAAAAGCATGCGCTCGTTTGGGGACAGCGATCACAGTGCCATCTCTTGGTGCGAGTTGACAGCATTACTCTTCTTGCCACCCACAGCTAGCATTTTTGAGTGCGCACCGACCGAAATTGCATTGTAAAGTTAACATATGTCTCGGCTTGATACTTAGGCAGCAAATACTTTAAAGATTAGTGTTAAAAGAAACAAAAGATACTTGGTTCTGTACAATATTTATATAGAATTCTAAAAAATACTGTACTGCTTCTGCATATGGTTTGCTTTGCCATAGGCAGTAGAACTGAAGGCACTGCACCAGGCCAAATACTGAAAATTAGAAGGAAATATTAGCATATTGGTTTTAATCCATCCTTTTTGACATACTGGTATTTAAAAACGAGTTGAACACGCTTAATTACATTAAAAAACAGTTACTTTCTTATATATTTCCTAATAAAGTCAATAAAATTAAAATTTGTGTTTCTGAACTTGGTAGATTACACCAACCTCCTTAGCTTTAATAGTGCAATACGTACACTTTAGAGGCAGATGACCTCACTGTTCCGCCCCTTATAACAACAATAAATAACTACGTACACTTTCAATCGGAAATATTGAAGCATGTTGTTAAATGTTAGGCCTACTGTACCGTAGTCACCACGTTTTATAAAGGCTGTTATTTAAATATTAACATTAGGCCTACTATCAACAACCTACAAAAATCTTACCCTTGACTTAACAAGTTTTTGTTCCTGAAATCTTTCTCCACAAAGTGGTCTGAGCATACAACATGAGTTCTGTTTAAATATTCTGGGCCATTCCTTTTCAATACGTCATCTAAGTCAGCTCTTCGGCTTCGAATAACCCACAGCGTGCATCTATAAATACATAAAGACCAGGCTAAAATATGCTAAATTATATTGTAAAAGCATTCTGTATTAAAAGAAAACCGAACTATCAGTGTAATGGTAGGCTACTTGTTTACAATAATTTCTTGGGAACCTGAAGAAAGATTTTGGGTCACTTTGTTGTTTATACTTATTACAGGCATATATGGCACAAATACTCCCCGTACCAACCATTACAATTGGATAATTAGATCATCCACAGGTCAATAATTTCTTATATTGTTTGGTTGGATCTCACGGTTGTAAATCAGCTGGTCTTACGTTGCCAACTCGGACCGCTAGGCGGTGCTGGGTAGCGCTGTCTCCTGTTTTGGTGAGGAGTTTCCGCTATTATCTTTATAAGCTATTTGGTGTTAGGTATGAAATACAAACAAAATGCTGTTGTGTATTGGAAAAGCGGTAAGAGGTGTCCACTTTCCCTTTCTTCTGTAAACGAAAGTAAGAAAGATTTATAAGATTTATATTTGTGGGCAGAACAAATGATAAGGGGGCGGCACCCACCGCGACAAATTGAGGAGAATAACATGTGACTTAAAAGCCCAATTTTACATTGCCCATCAGAATAATGATGTAATATAGGCTATGCCAGGACATTTCAGCAATGGGCTATGCCAACTGCGCAGGACGTAAAATGTACGAGGTTTACAGCCAGCCATTCCTGGGTGCAGCACTTTAAGAATCGCTATAATATCATTTCGCGAAAAATAGCAACTGTGGAGATATCAAAGAATGCCCATCGAGAAATGGATATTATGTCAGCAGCAGAAATATTCGTAGAAGAGGTTACATCGGTTCTAGATTCTCTCGGCCCTGGAAACGTATGTACTGTAATAGTGATCAAAGTGGGTTCAATTTGGAGATGTGTTCGGGTAGGACACTGGCTATAAAAGGGTCGAAAACGGTTTGCTCCAAAGTGCAATGAGTGGGGGCCACAACGCACAGTTATACAATAATGCCAACAGTAACACCAGCGGGCAGGCTGCTTGGACTTCTCTTAATAACTTTGAAAGAACCAAAAGGTGTGTTTGGCAAAAGGGTGAAAGAAACTATGCTTGCACATGACAATATTTACGTTGTTCCCATAAATTCTGGCAAAATGGGATCCGCACAATTGGAGAATTGGTTTCATAATGTTTTCAAACAGCATGTACCGTCTGGCAATGTGGCACTCCTTTCGTATTCCTTTTCTGGACATAAATCGTTAGAAAAGTGAAGAGAGCATACGACTGATAATCATCCCTCCTGGGGCCACAGCCTATTGTCAACCGTTTGGGTCTGGAAAAGCTTTGTCCGTAGATTTTGGAACACCGTTCGATTATTGAATTTTGACATCAATTTGGCCCAGAGAATTACAATCTTAAAAATGCAGTCTCTGACCATCAATTGTCGTCCTCTAGTTTTACTTCAATGTGACAATACGCACGGTACCGAAGTCAGTATCTGTCCGACAATCCCAAACGGTTTGAACACCCTGTGCCATATTGTTTCGATATCAGTGCAATAAAATGTAGTACTTGCACTCGCCCGTGTCTTATACGGTGAGGAGGGTGTAAAAGCAGTTTGTTTTTCCAACATTATTACCATGAACATCACTGTTGTCAGAACTATGCGAAATAGCTTGGTCTCTTACTCACTTGTGTGGCCATTGGTTCAGTTTACTCTGTGTTGTGTTGTAATTATATGTATCGGTGATACCTTACGACGTGCAATATATTGTAATGATGCAACATTAATGTCCCATGCCGCAGCGCAGCTTATGAGCGCGAGTACGGGAGGGCAGTCGTTTGTAACGTGATCTTTTGAGCCACCAATCAGGAGTGAGGCACACTCCCGCTTGACCAGCGCGCACAGTTCAAAATTGTTGTACTTACTGCCATCTACGGTGGGTAGGAGTTAATTTCCGAAAGATTTTTCTTCACGGTTCTGCCTAGTTGGGCTCACGCAACGCATCTGCTAAGTTCCAGCTTGATCCGTGATTCCCCGGTTCGGAGACTTCCCTTGTGAGACAAACTGATCCAATTACTGGTACAGCCACGAATAAAAAGATATCAGCTATGAATTTTTATGCCTACAGAATAATGATTAGACCAGGATCATCAAACCATATTCTGAAAAGCGTACAACTCTTCCATCAATTTATTGTTGATATGTATGCCAAGATTGAAAGTGAACGCCTGCTCTACATCCGATTAAACCAAAATAAACTTAGAGTTGATGATTACATTCATTTGCGTGATGCTGTAGCCAATGATGGCAATGTTGTGGACATTGGAAAAATGGTTATTTTATCGGCAACATTTACGAGAAGTCCAAGACATATGCACGAATATGCCCAGGATGCCATGTGCTATGTTCGGATATACGGATATCTAGATTTATTTATTACAGTTACATGTAATCCTACCTGGACTGACATTAAGGAAGAACTTTTCTGTGGCCTACTGATCGCCATGATTTGACAGCGAGAATTTTTAAACAAAAATTAGCAAAGTTCATGGATATAATAACTAAGAGCCATATTTATGGAAAAACTCGCTGTTGGATGTACTCAATTGAGTAGCAAAAAAGAGGCCTTCCACATGCTCACATATTATTATGGCTCAAGAGCAAGATACGTTCAACTCAAGTGGACAGTGTTATTTCCGCGGAGATTCCCAGTAAAGAACAAGACCCCATGCTCTTTGAGATAATTACAAAGAATATGATTCATGGACCATGTGGAGCTATCAACCCCTTAGGGAAGGAAGGAAAATGTAGCAAAAAGTACCCCCGAGAATCTACCCAGGAAACCCAAACCGGAGATATGGCTACCCTCTGTACAGAAGACGAAAACAAGGAAATGGAGGCTATACTATGAATATTAATCTTAAGGTAAACAACCAGTACAGACAAACTGAGGTAGACAACAGATGGGTGGTTCCATATTCTCCTCTACTTTCTAAAATGTTCCAAGCACACATCAATGTTGAACACTGCAATTCAGTAAAATCCATTAAATACATCTGTATATACGTCAACAAGGGTAGCGATATGGCAGTATTTCAACTTGAAGGACAAACCAGGACTATCGATGAGCCTACACAATTTCAGTTGGGAAGATATATCAGCAGCAATGAAGCAGTTTGGCATATCCTTAATTTCCCAATTCATGAACGTTATCCACCTGTTGTTCATCTCAGTGTTCACCTAGAAAACGGACGAGTTTATTGTACAGCTGATAACGCCCAAGAAAGAGCTGTACAACCTTCTAACACGACACTAACAGTCTTCTTTCATGTCAACAACATCCATTTGCTAGAACACTGATGTATGCAGAAGTTCCAAGATATTATACATGGAATAAATCTACCAAAGTGTTCTGCAAGAGAAAACAAGGTGCTTTAGCTCCAGAACATGATGTGCGTGCAAGTGATGCCTTAGGCCGGGTATATACAGTTCATCCCAACAACGCCGAATGCTATTACCTTCGATTACTACTTCACACAATTCGAGAGCCAACATCATTAAAATATCTGAAAACTGTGAACGGAGTAGAATGCCAAACATTCCGAGAAGCATGCCAACAGCGTGGCCTACTTGAAAATGACCAACATTGGGACATAACAATGTCCGAAGCATCCCTCACATCCTTTGCATCTCAAGTAAGAAGTCTCTTTGCAATTATAATAACAACTTGCTCCCCATCAAACCCTCAGGCTCTTCGGGACAAAAAGAAAGCCTTAGTGAGGATGTACTTAGAGAGCAACGAAGAGCTAATCCAGCTTTGGATTTGAATTTTTCTCCCCATGTACTTACTGAAGCCCTCATAATGATTGAGGATAAATTCAATGGCAAAACTCTCATACAGCTTGGTTTGCCAGCCCCATTACGCACTAATACTGACGTACTTGATAGGGACATATTGAGAGAAAGAAGCTTCAACACTGATGAGTTAAAAAGGTTCGTTGAAGACAAAAAGCCTCTCTTAGTTGATGACCAAAGATTGGCATATAGTGCCATAATGGACTTAATCAATAACGGAAATGGTGGAATTGTTTTTCTTGTTGCACCAGGAGGAAGAGGAAAAACTTTTCACATTAATTTGCTACTTGCAGAAATTCGGGCACAGAACGAAATTGCATTTGCAATGGCATCATCAGGAATTGCATCCACACTACTCACTGGAGGTTGAACAGCACACTCAGCTCTGAATCTGCCATTAAATCTTGCGCAGTCAGAAACTCCAGTATGTAAAATCAAGAAGGGCTCCGGAAAAGCTGGAATACTAAAAACATGCAAAGTCATTGTTTGGGAGGAGTGCACTATGGCGCTTGATCGAACACTGAAAGACATACGAGGAAACAGTCAACTAATGGGAGGAGCCGTTATAGTTCTGGCGGGTGACTTCGCCAAACATTACCAGTAATACCACGATCAACTCCCGCTGATGAACTCAATGCTTGCCTCAAAGCATCGTATCTTTGGAGACATGTTTACAAAATGACACTGACGACCAATATGAGTGTCCATTTACTAGGAGATGTGACTGCACAGAATTTTGCGCAACAACTCCTGCATCTCGGTGATGGTGATTTCATGCTTGATGCGACAACCGATCTCATTTCTTTCCCGTTAGACTTTTGCGAACTGATGCCTTCAGTTCAGGAATTGATGAACGAAGTATTCCCAAATATTCCTGGAAATTATAAAGACCATCAGTGGCTTAACGAGCGAGCAATTCTAGTGCCTAAAAACGAAAGTGTACACAAAATAAATATTCAGATCCAAGATCATCTTCCTGGCCCCAGTACGACGTACGAATCTATCGATACTGTTCTGGAGGCCGAACAGGCTGTATTTTACCCTACGGAGTTCTTGAATTCTTTGGAACCACCTGGATTTCCACCACATAAATTAATACTAAAAGCTGGATCATCAATACTGCTATTGCGTAATATCGATCCACCAAAATTGTGTAATGGAACGAGACTGTGTGAAAAATCTCATGCCAAATGTAATAGAAGCGACAGTATTGACAGGCCATGCCAAAGGAGAAGATATCTTCATTCCCCAGATTCCTATGATCCCTACTGATATGCCTTTTGATTTCAAGCGACTGCAATTCCCTGTAAGTCTTGCATTTGCAATGACCATAAACAAGGCCCAAGGACAGTCACTCAAGGTAGCAGGCCTTAATCTGGAAAGTCCATGCTTCTCTCATGGTCAGTTATACGTAGCTTGCTCAAGAGTGGGCACACCTGAACATTTATTCATTTATACACCAGATAGTGCAGGAATATTAGACAGAATTTGGGCAAAGTGAGGAAAATTAGTTTATCAAGCTAAAAATTGGTGGAGGGGTTCCTTGAATAGCCTGGATCAAAATACTAAAAGTCCCAAAAAATCCCTCGTGGCCGCCATCATGGATTTAGTATCCAGCATCGCATTGAACGTCATAACTCGGTACCTAAGGGTGATAGGGACATGCGGATTGGTCAGGATAACTTACCAGAATGCAGGCTATCATTTTGACACTACGTAACCTAGATAACAATCGAAATAGTTATTATAAATTACTTAAACAAACTCTCATAGGCTAGCGTTAAAAGCCATCTTGAGGTTCAATGTCAATTTTTCACCTTTTACAGTCATGGGATTGAAAAAGGTACCGAAATAAATGTTGTTAAGCACATCAAAACGCACAAAAATATGTAATCAGCACTTTCGTAAACCAAACATTACGGGTGTGAGAAGTTGTCAAACATGCGCATGCAACTCGAGGAGCGGCGCACCGAGGAGGAGGGCATCACAAAGCCGGTGCAACTGGTGATGTAAACATATTCTGTACGCGCAACTATGCCCCTTTTTAATGATAAGTACAATTTTGACACTTTTATATAGCCTGGATCAAAATACTAAAAGTCCCAAAAAATCCCTCGTGGCCGCCATCATGGATTTTGTATCCAGCATCGCATTGAACGTCATAACTCGGTACCTAAGGGTGATAGGGACATGCGGACCAGGATAATGCACAAATTATGGCTAAATATTTTAAGACACTATTAAACTGTGAAGAACCCATAGAATTTCTCCAATTGGATGTTGACACTCCAATAACAACACCACCGGAGAACATTAACCCGCCCACATTAGAAGACGTTTACATAGCACTGAATGAGATGAAGAATTTCAAAGCCCCTGGAGAAGACCAGACTTTTGCAGAGATTTGGAAGTATGCAGGAAATTCGGCAAAAATCGCTCTTCACCAACAACTAGTCAACATCTGGATTACAGGAAAATTCCCTGAACATTGGAGATCAGCTATCATCCATCCACTACATAAAAAAGGGGATAAGACAGACTCTAACAATTACCGAGGGATTTCACTCCTGGATGTTACCTATAAATTTTTTTCTCGAATTCTTCTCAATAGAATTAAAGTACAACTTGAAAATGAATTAGGAGAATATCAAGGAGGTTTCAGGCCCTGGAGAAGTTGCCCAGATCAAATTATGAGCCTAAAATTGATAATGGATTATAATAGGAAAAGGAATAGAGATATGGTGATAACATTTATCGACTTTAAAAAAGCATATGATTGTATTCATAGAGAATCTTTATTAAAAATTCTAAGACACATGGGATTACATCCCAAATTAACAAATCTAATAAAACTAACTCTTACAGGCACCAAATCAAAAGTTAAATTCAGAGGTGAATTCTCTGACCCATTTGAGGTCACAACCGGTTTACGACAGGGTGATGGCTTATCACCATTACTATTTAATTGTGCATTGGAAATGGTAATGCGAGAATGGTCTAAGAAATGCCCTCCAAATATAAAAATAGGGAGAAAAATTCAAACAAACTGTCTTGGTTTTGCAGACGACATGGCATTATTGGCGAAAGATTTAGAGGAAGCCAAAACACAGATATCAGAGCTTCAGACAATTGCAAATAAAATTGGCCTTAAGATATCATTCGAAAAAACAGAAATCATGCCACAAAAACCAACACCATGAAAGGAAATACAAATTAAT
Source organism: Meconema thalassinum (assembly GCA_946902985.2). Classification (NCBI taxonomy): domain Eukaryota; kingdom Metazoa; phylum Arthropoda; class Insecta; order Orthoptera; family Tettigoniidae; genus Meconema; species Meconema thalassinum. The sequence goes on from OX336388.2 coordinate 1,335,350,176, forward strand.
GATACAAAAATTAAAAATGTAACACGATTCAAATATCTAGGAGAGCTAATAACAAACAATTTAAATGAGAAAGCGTCAATTCAAATAAGAACCAACAAGTTATCTAGGGCACAAAAATTAACATGGGAAACTTACAAAAAGAAATGCTTATCAATTAATGCAAAAATTAAACATTACAATACAGTCATAAAACCGGAAGCCACATATGCAGCAGAAACATTATTCCATCTAAATGAACATTCTAAAACCGACAGATTACAGAAGATCGAAAGGCGAATTGGAAGAACTTGTATCAATAAAGGATATAAAAAAGATGGGCAATGGCGAATAATACCTAACAATATGGTCTATAACAACCTAGAACCCATTACTGATACCATGCGAAAGAAAAGACTAGGATTCTTTGGGCACATCATGAGAATGCCAGATTCACGTCTTCTAAAACAACTAGTGCAGTACAATCTTGCTTCAAAAAACACAACAACTGGATGCCGATGGTTAAAAGAAATCAGAGAGGACTTAAAAGAAATTGGCCTAACAACAGAAGATGCTGCAAATAAGAAAAGTTTAACTACAGCACTCACAAAGAAGAAAATTCCTACAAGAATATTTTCCGCCGAAGAACGGGCAAGACGATCAATACGCATGAAGAAGTACTGGGAGGACCGCAAGGCTCGTACAGTTCCTACAAGTCGACGAAGTAATGGTTGGGTAAAGTGATCCTTTGTGGTCTCAAAAGTAGTAGTAGAAGAAGAAGAAGAAGAAGAAGAAGAAGAAGGATAGCATCTTATAACCAAATAAATAATAATAAAAAAAACAATAACTGCATTTGCATTGTGTTCAGAAGATGCTGCCTTTCCTGCACGCTGGTGGGCATATGAACTATGCGAAGTCTGCCCATGTCTATCTCCAGCAAATGGCGAACCTGGAGATGACCATGGCAACCAGAGATTTCGAGAAATTTGTGAAAAAGGATTTTTTAACGAGCGTCGTTCATCAAAATTCTGGAGTGGGATTTGGTCTGATATGACCATCGAACAAGTCCTGATGAAGAATTTTAAGACAACAGGAAGGTTGACTCGAGGGCATGGTATATCCGATGCTATGCTTGCATGCTGGATACATGCAATGAAGATGGTGGAAGCTTTGGAATCCTTTGCTGGTGTGAACACGAGCACGTCCCAGCAACACGTGGAACTCGGGCAAGCTTGCCCAAGGCGAGACTTCAAGCATCTCGAAAATTTCACAGAATGGCTACGTATACATTCTCCTTTCAACAAACCTCAAGATATTTTGGTGTCTATATCAACCGGTGTTATAGGTGATGAAACAGTGACCTGCGACTCAGCTTGGGAGATAGGAACCACGACTTTGAAGAAACTGGAAGGGAACTCGTTCGCCGAAGTTAAACTCCAACGAAAGGACAAAGTTATCACTCTTGCAGCAATGTCGTTGTTGTACGAGGTGAGACCGTACCTGTAAATCCAAACCAGCTGTTTCATCGGATTTCGTGTGTCGCTCACAATGAAGAGGACCTTGAATCTTGCTTTGAATACGAGTTGGCTTTATTGCCGCCAGCGCTGTTCGATGCTTCAACTATCAGAAAAGGAACAAAATCAACTTTAGGGGCAGTGATAGAGAAGTACGGCCTGAAAATCAGTATAGAGAAAAGCAAGACCATGGTGATGACAAGAGGGGAAAGACAAGGAAAGGGCACTGTGAAAATTGGAAGTCAGAGTTTGGAAATTGTGGACACGTTCAAATACCTAGGAAGTGAATTGATGCAAACTGGTAGGTTGGACATGGAGATTGGCAGGAGGGTACAGCAGAGCAATGCATTCTATCAAAGTGTAAGAAAGCTTGTTTGGGATAAGGAAGTACCAAGGAAAAGCAAGGACGTAATGTATAAAGTGTACTATGTTCCCATATTAACTTATGCAGCTGAGACTTGGACCCTGACAAGCAGGCAAGAGAGTAGAATCCAAGCCAGTGAAATGAAATTCCTAAGAAGTATGATAGGAAAGATAAGGAAAGACAGAGTGAGGAATGAAGATGTTAGGAAGGAAGTTGGGATGGGAAAACTAAATGAGAGAATTGAGAAGAATAAACTAAGGTGGTTTGGACATGTAAAGAGGATGGAGGAAAATAGAATACCAAGACAGATGCTGGAGGCGAAGTGCAAGGGTAAGCGAGCAAGAGGAAGACCAAGAACAAGGTGGATTGATTCAGTGAAGAACAGCGTAAGAAAAAGAAATCTGGACTGGGACAAGATCGTGGAAGAAGAATGGTGGAAGGAGAGAGGAAAGTGGAGAAGTGCCATAAATACCCCGACCCGGCAGGAGCTGGATAAGGGAAAATGATGATGATGATGATGATGATAGAGAAGTTGTGTGCACCAATGACCTGTCTTCCCGAAGACGTTACCTACGTGTTTGATGGTGGAGATCTCCTGCACCGGGTGGTATGGCCGAAATCGGGAACCTTCGATGATGTTTGTAAGAACTACATTTCGTACATCAAGGCGAACTATCAACGGAAAGCTATTCCAACAGAATCTCCTCCCGTACCAGACTTCCTCCTAAACCTCATCAGCTGTGAGTGCAAGACAGGATGTGGCAGCAGATCCTGCGGTTGCCGAAGACAAGGTCTCTCCTGTTCAGCAATGTGCAGCAATTGCACTGGTGATGGTTGTTCTAACAAGCCAGAGCCCGATACTCATGACGATATGGCGAGTGAAGACCAGGAGGACAACCCCGAAGAATTGCCATGCAGATCCTCGCCGCAGAGTCGACTCTTCTGAAAGTTCAACCTTACCAAAGAAAAAGCGTCAAGATTAAGGCAAGTGTCACATTTTTTTACCAACAAATGACCAATAATAAACGCGTATGATATAATTAATAGTTGGCCTTATTCCTTGACAGGCACACCGCACTACAGCGTCCCGTGGCAGCAGAATCTCCTCTTTTCCGTGTTTGTCCAAAAGAAATTGTAATGTGCTTAAACGTTAGTATGTTTATGGTGTGGTATAAGATAGCAAATAGCTGCTTAATTTATTTTCTAATAGTAACGTTTATCTTTCCTTTTCTATATAAATATAATATACGTAGCTAAGAAGGAGAGTTTTAAAGTGCAAAGTTACTGTATTAACAAATTAATTATTGCTTTTTATTATTTATTAGGTTATAAGATGCTATCCTTCTATATGAAAGTGTCAAATTTTTACTTATCATCAAAAAGGGGCATAGTTGTGCCTACAGAATATGTTTACATCACCAGTTGCACCAGCTTTGTGAAGCCCCCCTCTTCGGCGCGCCGCTCCTCGAGTTGCATGCGCATGTTTGACAACTTCCCACACCCGCAATGTTTGGTTTACGAAAGTGCTGATTCATATTTTTGTGCGTTTTGATGGGCTTAAAAACATTTATTTTGGTACTTTTTTCAATCCTATGACTGTAAAAGGTAAAAAATCGACATTGAACATCAAGATGGCTTTTAACGCTACCCTATGAGAGTTTGTTTAAGTGATTTATAATAACTATTTCGATTGTTATCTAGGTTACGTAGTGTCAAAATGATAGCCTGCATTCTGGTAAGTTATCCTGACCAAACCGCATGTCCCAATCACCCTTAGGTACCGAGTTATGACGTTCAATGCGATGCAGGATATGAAATCCAAGATGTCGGCCTTTTTTCCAAGATGGCGGCATGTTCCCCATGAGGGATTTTTGTGGACTTTTTGTATTTTGATCCAGGCTAATCAAGGAACCTCTCCACCATTTTTTTAGCTTGATAAACTAATTTTCCTCACTTTGCCCTATTCTTCTTACACTAAGAGGGAAAAACAAAGAATATCATTTATCCTAACGCACTCCAATAATCTCCATGTTAGCTACATACATGTTTGTATTTATTAAATAGCAACTGCAAAGTGAGATGAAAAACTTCTCTGAAGTTTAACCATTACAACGTATATTAGGCCGTGTTACATTGCGTGTCATCTGTCTAGGGTACTATTTAATCTACTGTCACTGTATTCATTTATGCCAATGATCTGGTTACTCTTCTTGTGAACCTGTACCGAAACATGTAAGCCAGTCACGTTGAAAAATCACAGCGAGTGTTATGATATATCGTACATCTCTTTTCTATTATATTCTTCTCATTCCTTTAACGTATCAATTTTTCCCATTCGTTGATAAGATACATGTGCCATGAGTCACTTCTATTTTCATCATCACTATGTAGAAAATGTTTTGCGTCAGAGGAAGCGACAACTAGATGCTCAGGAACATTAACGATATATTGACTGCGAAATCTGGAAACTTCTCTTGGAGGAATTGCTTCGGACATTTATCGTACAGGTGAAACCATAACAAGACGAAACTTTTAACTCTAAGTGGGATCTCTTTGGCCAAAAATAATCAAGTCTTTCCTGAAATATGATTCCTAAAAATAACTTTTTCGATTATTTTCTAAGAATCATTTTATGTCAGTTCTGTAGTAATTTTCAATGTCATCCTGGTCAGTAGGGCAAATTACCTAGAAGTTACGCCCGCATTGTCGTTGGGGGTAAATGACCTAGATTTTAAGTCCATTATATTTCTAAGGAGACTTTGAGACATTATCATCATTCCACCGGGCGAAGCCGGGTACTACTGCTAGTTTAATATATTTTAGGGTCAGAGATTCAACAATATCGGTGCAAGTGGAATGCTAAAAACTCAACAGATGGCAGTAAACTACACTTTTAGTTCTGGCCCAACAGGGAATCCCCAAATTAAGTGGTGTTATCTCCCTGCTAGCTTCTCACAAGCTGTGAGAGATTATCGCGTTCAGTCGAGATTGCATCGCGAGTTCCAAGAACGGCTTTTTGTGATTTATATAGTTATTTTACGACATTTGTAGTAAAAAGAGGGTCAGTGAGCAAGAGATTGCTTCAATTTTGGACTCCACGGATGTAGATGAAAGTGATTTTTCATTTGAAGAGTCCAAAGATGGATATTCAAGTAGTGTCTCTTATGCCCTTTATGCACGAAAAATGTCGATAATATCCTACGCACTTCTGAGACATCCAATAATCAAGGTAAGCCATTAATAGTACGTACATATGCATGTTTATAGCTAGTGTTCGATAACTCTGGATGAGTTTTAATTTGCCATATTTTCGGTCCACGTACAGACATAAAACGCATCCACCCGCGTAGGGTTAAGTGCTATCAAGTTTACATTGATAAATGGCATAAGAATGGCAAATCGCGATTTCAATGTGCAGCCTGATATGATTCGTTATTGGCGTAATCAGAAGGACCAACTAACATTAGTGAAAAAGGACTTTAAATCTTAACCTAGCAGGCGGAAAGGAAAGTAAAATGGGAAATGGTAGCAATAACAAAACTTACCGAAGAGTGCATCGTTCTGTAAGAGGGGAGGCGGTGGGCTCTGAGGACTAGACAACAGAGCGCTAGCAGCCAACACGTGGTCAGGGGTCGATGTACCTGTCACCGAGCTGCCCCAACTACTAGCCTCTGATGGCGCAGGTGATGGTAGCTTGGTGAGACTGAGCTCCTCCAACTCTCGGATCAAGTCGCTGGACGGTACCTGTTGGCCTCCTGTAGCCTCGAACACCACTGCACTTTCACTAGTCCTGTACATAAATAGGACCATAAATAAAACACCACCCACATCCCATACATGGACTACCATTAACATTCCTCTCAAATTTCTGATTTAGGGCAAGTTGTTCAACCTCCTTTTCAACTCCAGGTAAACTACTGTTTGGTAAATCCCCTGGTATTCCCCAGAATTTGTTGAATCATATCTTGGTATATTCTCGGGTCTGGCAAACTAATAGAACAAACAACTTGTGCTACAGAGAGATAAAGCAAAACCATATTTGCCATTTTGTTGGTCATATCCATTTATCTTGAAATTACAAGATGTCTGATCTTGATTGAACAGAATATTGGGCGAATTTTAGCTGCATCTCATAGTTATGATTGTATGTACATTCCTCCTTGGCATAGTTTACCTGTTTAATATCAAGCAAAACTTTTTATCTATCTGCCATCTATCAGAGTACACGTGAACTTGATTGTGGACTGCCTAATGTCAGCCCTGAGAGAGCGAATGTCTTTTGATTTGGCACTCCTGCCATGACATAATGCTTGGTGGCTGAATTAGGAAGCTCGAAGGGTCCGTGCGACAACTCGTGTGACGGAGTAAGCCACAAGGACTTGAAGAAGCTACACACATAATTGTGTGTCTATTCAGGGAATTCTTTCCCTGAGGGAGATATGGGCTGGTGAAAAGGAAGGAGATGGTGTAGTAAACATCGTACATTTTACCAACCATTAATTAAGAATTAATGAAGAACTGTGTCGTTAGAAGATTCCATATAGAAATAGACAGATAGGCTATATGAGTGCAAGTTTCTTTTGATGTTACCATATTTTAAAACTGTTCATGGGGATTTCTCATTGTAGGTTTTAGGTGTGATAAACCCCAATATCATATTACTGTAGTGCTGCTTTAATCATGTTTGGAAATTCAAGTGTTCCCATTTTTTAAAATATATACCGTATATACTCTGCTATAGTGATGCGTTACAATTTTAAGGTCTCTTTTGACGCTATGTCCATCTAGCGGTCACTAGTAGAATGCCTGAGCGATCGTATATATATCGGCTCATCTTGTCAAAAAGAAAGCGCCCCATAGTGAATGTCTTCTCGACTAATGGAACGGATAACAACAATATACGTCAGAGATTTGTTGGATTTGATGAGATGAAAATCGAGAACCATGATGTCAGGTTAAAAATCTGTAGGACCCAAAAATGTTTTGAAATGAAGTTCGGAAATTATATATAAATATGTGTACAACGTTCTCGCTCTCAATTCTATTCGTCATGCTTATTCAAATGGAGACCTGGTTGTAGCATGAAAATATATACATATGTATTTTGAAGCTGTCGACGAGAACTTCGGACCGTCTCTGGAAAAGCTAAGTCCTTAAATGTTTTGAAGTGTCAACATGCATAAATATGTGTAACGTGAAGTTAGGTTAACATAAATTGTCCATCAACCTTCAACTGATAACTTGTCCCCTTTCTAGATGGGAGGTCGTTTATATTATGTTTGGTTATTCTGTTGGTACTTGTTTCTCCCTTATATAGAAATGCGTGATGAGAAACCGTGCTGTTATTTTGGGTTTTATGTCTTAAGGGTTTTGTTGTTGTTTCTGTTCATTTGGGTTTTCCTTATTCTATTTGTGTCCTTTGCGTGTGTTTGTCATGAAATGTAATTCTAATCATGAGAAGTGTTTCTAACTAACTTCCAATTCCTTGGGAGTATGTGGGTGCTCTGGAGTGCTATTGGGGGTTAGTTATTTTAGTTTTAGTTAACGTGTCTCGACGGGGAAGGGTGTGTGGCCATCGCATTGGATGACCTTGTGTCTATTTATCTGTATTGTTGGGACACACATCTACTGTATTTGTTTGTTTCTTTAAGGGTTGTTTTATTTAGATGCCAGTCATTTGTGCACCTCAAGAATGCCTATTTTGTTTTTTTCTTTCCTTGAGGACTGGGCTTGCATCGCCTATGTTTGTGTCCGAAACACTGTTCATTTTATAATTACGGTTCTAGACGTGATATTAAGGGTGGGTTAATGTTATTCGTTTAAGTGGGGCTCGACTGAAAGCTAAGGGTCATGTCATTCCTGTTCTTGTTTTGCGCGGCATCAGTCGAGAAACAACACGTGAACTCATTACGCTTATTAAATGAGATGTATGGGTTACCCTTTCGAGATGGTGGAATGTGTGTTCATTGTACGTGTCCGGGACTTCAATCGATCCCCATTTTGTCTTCCGTAAGATAACCGAGTCTCGTGCTTTCTTCCGAAAAGGAGATTTATTCAGGAAGTATGTGAAGTCATTTTGTAATTTATGTTTCTTTGGGTGTGTCTGTAGTAAGCTTTCGTTTTAAGGGAATTGTATGTCATATATGTAGTCTTGTGATTAGTTATGCCTCGTTGGTTTGTTCGTAATTTGCGTGTGTTGGGTTTTACGTATTGTTTTTTGGTTATGTTTGTGGAGTGACATACTTGTTTGAGGGCGGGATTTTTCTATTCTTGGCTTACTCGACTTCATAAGCTTCCTAGAAGATTTCTCCTGACCACGCTACGTAATCAGCCCGAGGTGAGAAGAAAGTACTATTAACATTATTGTTAACTTGTTTCATTTCTGCCCCGTTTATTAATTTGAGTTTCTCTTTAAACGACCTCCAATTTACAACACGTTAGGCATCTCTCAGTTTTCTTATCTTTTATTACCTGATTAATTTTTATACTTATATTTACTTGTTTTGATATTATCTGTACCCTTTTTCAGCCCCATCATCCCTCATTTTACCATTTCATGCGCTATTCACGTCCCCTTTTTCTATGTCTTGTTTTTGATAATAAATTTCATCCAACCTCTACTACAAAAGTGTTGTGTTGTTGTTGTTTCCTATGGCTAGCCCGGATTCCAATCCATCAGCTTTCTTGCGTTCCAATAGAGTTGTGTGAGATTTCCAGAAGTTCTAGCAGTCGCATCAAGTTTGTTGCAATGTAGCAGGTGTCGCTTATCCATTTTACTTCCAGGTTCGTGACAAAGTGTGCATTCTTCAGATCTCAGGATGTTGATTCGTTTCAGATGAGCTGCAAGGCAGTCGTGGCCAGTGTTAAGTCTGAAGAAGGCTACAGCTTCTTTTCTTGGTGTTAATTTATATTGATCCCATTTAGCATCAATGTCTTTCCATAATTTGGTTTCTGCTGTTTTCTTTGCCATTTCTTCATACCTGTTTTTGATAGTATTTTTCAAGATCCTTTTTGCTGACATAAAATCAGTCTGACTGACAGGTTGTTGTAGTGTGGTACCTTATCCATTTTACTTCCAGGTTAGTGACACCTCTACTTCAAAAGTGTGGACATTCAGTAATTGGTTCTCCATCTAATTCCAAATGCGAATGGTACTCAACATAGGTTTTAAGATCCTTGGGCTGGTCCACATTCCGCGCATGCGGGGAGCCTTTTTGGTTCCTCAGTCTTGCCATCGACTGTGTGCGTGGTTTGGTGGTTACCACGCGTGTCAATAGAACCCCCTTTTTTTCTGAATTTTTAGTTCCGAAATTGAGGGGGTGTACTATAGACGCGAACTTCACAAAAATTCATTATCTTGGAAAAGGGAGAGAGTAAAAATAATCTATTTTATTTTGTTGCTACATAGTACGATATATATTCAATCAAAGAAATAAAGTTTACATCTTTAATCAGCCCATTATGAGACTGCCATAACCTCACTTACAGTGGCCCAAGATAGGATAACTGCACTAGTGTGTGTATTTGTAAATTGGTGGAAGCACAGCTGTTGGAGGGGACCCCACGCCCGGTCAGCTCGGCTCCGCTATGCGTGTACAGTCACATTATTTGACAAGTTGACCTACCACCATCCCTCCCAGCTAGTTTATTCCGTGGGGCCGTGACATTGATTTCACATTTGTAAAGTTCATTTATACAACGTACAAAAGAAGGTATTTGTGTGCATTATGTATCAGAATGGAGCCAAGGAGCCAGGCAATAATAGTAATAAGTTACAGGGCTCCCAGCAGTCCGTGCTTACAAAAATATGTGAATTATGGACCTGGAACTTCAAAAATATGGACCTTTTATGGATTACTAAGGGTATGAACTATGAGACCGATAAATAGTTATATTATGGGGGTTAGGCCAGTATTTACGGGTTCTTTGGCACGAAAATTTAATTTTAGCTCCAGAAGAACTGATTTTAGAATCCAGCAGTTTATTTTTAGCTTTAGACTAATAAGATGTAGGATCAAGTAACTCAACTTTTACAATTCATAAAAAAAAAGTGAAATTTATGACACAAAATTTTAACGTAAATTAATTTTTAAGCTAAAAATTAAATACTGGAGAAAAGGCAGAAGTTTTTTTTTTTTTTTTAACAAACGTATGTCAGAGAAAAATGAACAATTTATTTATAAAATATGAAACACTCTTGAATAGATATTTGAACATTTCACATACATAAATCTTGGTTACAAGTTATGACTAGCTTGAAAGTCTTGTATAGTACTTTATTTTAAGAAAAGTCAATTACATTAAATATATTTTGGAAATACTCTTGAAAAAATATTTGAACATTTCACATACAAAAATCTTGATTACAAGTTTTGATTAGTCTTGTTACTTATTTTTAAGAATTTTACTTACGGTAATTTACATTCAATAACATTATTCCAAGTAGAAAATTCACTTTTGTTAACATGACTTTAACAAAGTTATTTGGCTATTCCGCACTCATATTATCGATTAATTTGGATTTTCTGTTGTCGATAGATTTCTGCATTTGTCGCACTCAAGTATTTTCCGATCCGCTTCATTACGGAACGTATCAGAGCCCATCAGCATCCCATGGTCCATCTGTATTTCGTCCATGTCCTTTGCGTCTGTGGCTTTTCTCAGCCTTTCTTGAGCTTCTGAAACTATTTTTTCTGTTATCTTTCTCTTGCTCCGCTCTTCTGTCTTCAGTTTTGTAAGCAAATCTTCCTCGTCAGGTTTTCTTTTTTTGCCGTTCTTTCTTCGCGTTTCCGCTCTCTTTCTTTCTTCTCAAGCTCTTCTTCTGCCTTCTTCTTTGCAGCAGCTTCTATGGTAATTCTTTCTTCCTCTAAATGATTCGCGTAACTTCTGTACGCACTATGCGTCATCGAAAAAAGTGATCGGGTGATTGGGACTTTCGATACGTCTGATTGGTACAGTTTCAACACCGCTGAGACAGTCATGAGAGCGTTGAGGGTACGCTCTATCATCGATGCTCGATTTTCAGTCAAGGCATTGGCGGACTCGGTAAAGCCCCTTTCGACGTGAGCGTTTCCATGTAGGAGAGACAATGTGGCTTTGACGACCTTGCTCAACGAATCGTACTTTGGATCTTCAGAAGGATGTTTTAAGCATAACACGTTCACCCAGAACTTGTCTACCGGTGATGTCACAACGCTCTCTATATTTACCGTTTTGAACAGCAGCCACTCATCCAACAAAACATCTGACTTCACTTCGAAAGGCATTTATCTTCCAATACCCAAGATGTCGTTTAGTCTTTCAGGGAATGCCTTTCTCCTTGGATCCAGAACTCGACATTGCTCCATGAACTGAGCGCTGCTAGATAAAAGGGCAGTCTTGTCCACAATATGTTGTCCAGCAGCAGCGTAGTGGTCTCGCATGTTCAACATGAACAGAAGATTGTTCTTCTCCGACATCTGAAAGGCAAGAATAAACGTAATACCGTATATACCCGAATGCAAGACGAGGTTTTTTTCCACTTTTTGTGTTATAAAAATTTGGGGTCGTCTTATATTCAGGGTATAAAAAAAATTAAAAAAAAAATTATTATTATTTGCAAAGTAGTATGTGGTGTTGGCATCTTTTAACTCGCAACAAATCAATGTGTTAATGAAGATTAAAATATGGTTTGTTATGTTTAATTACCATGCATATACGAATAGCGTACATTTTGAGGTTAGGATTTACGCATACACGTCATTTTAAGCAGATAAATTATATGTTCGAAAGCATACGGAAATATGTTTTAAAACAATCTTTACAAGAACAACCAGTCAGTTTTACGAGCAGTAATTGAGTGATCAACGTATCTTAATTTAATAACGTCTCCCATTCTTGAACAAAGAAATTATTGAGTATGTCTTGGAAATGCGGGCAGAGGGATTTCCGAGAACATGAGACGTTATAAAAATGAAAGCACGACCTTAAGGGCATATATTGTGCAAGTTTTGAAAAAATCTGTAAGAGGCAGTTGATAACTAGGCCTCGTCTTATATTCGGGGTCGTCTTACATTCGGGTATATACGGTATTTAACTACAAAAAAGTAAAATCAATCAATATTAGATTTTTTATTTCAGAAATACCTTCTATAAAAATGTTATTACCAAGCATTGCAATGTTCCTAGTAAATTATGGAAGGGTGGTTGACAGATAATTTATAAAAATAAATAAAAAGATAAATAAAAAAAACAAAACAAACTAATATACTGACCTCTGCCAATCTCAATTCCCGGTTGACGTCATCCGAGCAGATGATACTGGTTGCTGCAAGCAAGTTATCTTTCTTGAAAGCTGATTTAATAATAAAGGAACTGCGCACAAATGTTCATTACATTTTCGAGTAATCCAATAAGGACGGTGTTCTCTTCGAGCATTTACTAAAATGGTATCGACCACACTGTTTAGCACATAATATGCATACACACTGTTCAGAAGGTTCATAAAAGCCACATCGCACGCACAGCTTATGATGGAAGCCGTGTACAGCAAGTCTATTCAGAGCACTCCTCATTTCATAGCTAGATTCAGTCGAATTTCTCCGAGACATGGCATCAGTCCCATAGAATTCTAGGTCAATTTCCGCTCGCTTTCTTTGTCTCATCCTTAGGAATTCCTGTTCCTGTCTTATAGAAGGCAATTGTAATCGAAATCTTAAGTCTTCAATACGAAAAGTTTCCCTGGCAAGTTCATAAACAAGTCGGGAGTGCGTGTATTTTGATACTCCTAGGGCAGCCTTTAAGTATCGCGCTTTGACTTTTTCAATTGATCTGAGATTGCTCAAGCTTAATTTATCCCTGACTATGTTTAAACCATATGTGAGGACCAGAACAATCTTGGCATCAAAGAGTGCTAAGGCGGATTTCAGTGAAAGTCGAGATATGTTTCTAATATCGAAAATAGCTTTAGTGGCCGATGCCACCCGCTGTTTTATGTGAATCCTGAAGGATTGCATAGTAGTTTGCAGAGTCAAGCCTAGATAGGTGAAGCTATTTACAATTTGAAGGGGAGTTTGTTTCAAAATTATACTGTCGTCCTTGGACGCTCGTCCGCCTTTCCTGAAGATCATATATTTAGTTTTCTCGACGTTAACCTGCAAATCGTTGGAAGACGCCCATACCTCCAGAGAGGTGACAGCCGATTGTAGCTCACTGATGTCATGGGAGCCCAGAACCATATCATCCGCATAAATGTACAGTTATATTTATAAATCGCTCGAACAACATCGTGGGTTGCGACGTTAAAAAAGGAAGGGACTCAGGGGGTCTCCCTGAAGTACGCCATTTGTTTGCAATATCTCTTTCGATACTGTTACATTGTCAGAAATTTGAACGTAGTTACTCCTTAATATATTATGGATCAGGTTTGTGAGTGGTTTGTTGTCCTTCACCAACTCATCTAGTTTCGAGGAAATTATGACCCGGTTTAAGTTGTCGAAAGCCTTTGTAAAATCAATGAATGCTGATTTAAGGCCGCATGTTTTGATTGAGTCTGGCTTGCATGATCTTCCAGCGAGGGACGTTATCAACGATCGTAGTTCTCCGTGCAGGAGATGAATTAACGGCTCATCCTTTTGGAAGCTACCAGTTATTCTGGTAAAGAGATGAGCGCTCGAGCAAACGAAATGAAGTTCCGCCTCGAGTTGTGGGGATTCTTCAGGTATGCCTTCATAACTTGGTAGGACTTAAGTCTTCGTCAGGTCAGAATCGTGTTTAGGAATATACTTGTCAATATGATCATTCATTAGGCACACCGAAAACGTCCTTCCCGCACGATCGGCAACACTGGTCTGGAAACATACACTTCAAAATATCCTTCATGTCCTCATATGACATGAAAGAAAAATTTGATTTTACACATTTCAAGACCCGAAGGAGTTCCATTACTGTAGCACTGTCTTTAACACTGTACAGTCCTACGACACTATTGTCAATTAAACTTAACTTGCAGTTTCTGCAGATGCTGGATTCGTAGAGGCTGAACGTTCCGCGCGTAATCTCGACTGGTTTGAGTCCAGCTGTAGCTTGCACTCGTCCACATGTTTCTCTCCACGACTCTGTTGCTCCACACAAGAATATCCACTGGTGATCGAAAAAGACTTTTTGCAAACGATGCAAAACATCTTGTAAATAGAGTCACTGTCCTTCCTCCCCCATTCTTTCACATAATATCCATTCCGGTTCTTCTTTGACTCACACGCCGATTGGTACTGACATTTACCCATAATGAATCACAATTAATGAAAACAAACGTGCACAATCGACGACAATAAAATAATTAACTAACCCGCTGACGATGACAAACTTGTTAACCTTCCAGTCACCTCGCGACCAAACCACCACTCCACACCCTGCTTTGTTGACCTACCGATCACTCTTTTCCTAGTGGCCATGTCAGAGTGTCTTAACTTGTCGCTGCACGCAACCTCCCTCCTCCCCGTCCCCAGCACGCCGCGCCGGCTCGCGCTGCGTGGAAATGAAACGAACATTTACGGACTTTACCGAAAGATGCGCTAAGCGAATCTTTCCGAACAGATCCCGGACTTAACCGAAGACCTCCCGCGCGTCCCACCGCCCCTATCTACACTTGTTCTTTTTCTCCTTGTGCATCTCTCTCGCTCTCGTTCGCTCGCTCTTCTAATCCCTTCTTGATAGAAAGCAAGCACAGAGCGGAATCACAAACGAAAAAAAAACCTGACGAGTGTGGTTTTGGCAAATAAAGGGCGATTGCGACAAAAATATGGACTTATGGACCAAATGGATAAAAGTATGGACTTTTTATGGACTTAGCTGAAAATATGGACCAAATACATAATTGTGGACCTGCTGGGAGTCCTGAAGTTAATAACAGTAAACAATATTTTAAGAAATACTTTGACTAAGCCGTGGGCTATTTGAAAAGGCTTTTGTTGTTTATTTTAGGGGCTGCGGCATCGTGGTCATATACCCCCTGTATTTCAGGTGTGTGTGGGAGTGATTTGTGTGATAACCTGTGTTATTGTGATATCTACACTAGTGTGTGTATTTGTAAATTGGCGGTAGGATTGGGAAGGAGGCAGCCGTGGCCTTAAGGTAAGAACCATCCCAGTATTTGCCTGTGTGTAACGTGTTTTTCGAGGGGTTTTATGCAACTGGCATAAGTCAGTAGGAAGCCATTCTATATTTATTTACGCGGCAAATTGTTCAGCCAAGAGAATTTTTCATGTTAATTTATTATTATTATTATTAATTTATTATAATTATTATTTAGGTATTTTCGGAGCATTTTATAAAAATTATTAGCATTCAGATAGGTTTTCTATGTCTTAGAAAACGCTATCCAGCAAATTATTACGAACGACGATATCATAGAAAATTATCTGATTACGGAATTTTACGGAGTTTTCGTCAGTTAGGGTATATCGAGAGACGTGACTCACTGGGATTTCAAGTACACGCTTAATCTTGTCGAGAAGCATGACGGAATCTTGGGTCGCAAGGTCTAGAAAAGACGAATTGTTGGAACGGAACCCTCCCGCCGAGTGTAATGACCCGGAGGAGGAGAAGATCGCGTGGTGGGGTACAGCCAATCAGCGGAGACGACGTAAGCTAGTTGGGACTGAAGAGTGGGGAGCCGGCGTGTGGTTATATCGTTCGACGCGCCGTGAAACTAGGACTATCTGTGTAGAACTTGCGGTGTACGGTCGCAAGTGCGTGTCGCTCCGATGTTCAGTGGAGTTAGCGACGAACTTTTGTAAAACGTAACCAGTGCGGTTTTACGCGAGTTTGGGTCCGAGGTACGGACCATAGAATTATATAATCTACCAGGATATCATCAAATTTCGACGGAGATGACGACGTCCAGGAGACTGTGGGAAGCACACAGCATCATCAAGAACGAGGGAGATGCTTTGGCAATTTCCAATGGTAAGCGCACATGACGCAGAAATACGCAATCTCTCATTTTCTTTGTTTTATATTTCATATTTCAGTAACTTCATAGCTTGGAAATAAGAGTAAAATCAATTTATCAGACTCCGTTTTCACGTAATTTTCTATCGGTAATATTCAAATCACAACGCTCCAATTTAAATTTTAAACTTATTATTATTATTAATTTTGCTATACTTGTTTTATATAATAAATTCATTTCTTTTACAATGCAATCTTTGCTTTCAGTAGGTAGCATTAGATATAGACCAATTCCTTCTCCTGATACAATTGTTTGTTGGGTTAATGATCAAATCATACCACGATCTGAGTGAATAGAGTCTTGAAGGTGTTCTGCCAGAGCTAGACGTTGTTAAATACAAATTTAGATTTCAACATTGCATTGAGGTCTTGGCGCCCATTAAAACAACATAGCTTAGGCAAAGGTAAACAGTTACATTTCTCACCCAACAGTGTGGGCTAGCGAAACCATTACATTTGTCGCCGACAACTTGGGGCTGAAAACCTAATAACATTTGTGGAAGGAGAAGGGTATATATTTCTGTGCCTGTATTTTGGGGGTTATTTGTCTTTATCAGTGTATATCATTATGGGGGATGAGAAAGAAAGACAGATGAGGTTACGTAGTGGTCATCAACTGGAGAATGATGATACGAGCAGTATGTCGAGTGATGGTAGTACCGGGGTAGCGGAGGTAAATCCCGATACTGAAACAGGGAGTGTAGGCGGCCAACCAGAATTAAAAACTTTACTTCTCGAGTTCATGTATCAGAACAAAGTTAGTAGTGATGCTTTAAATGCAAAATTAGAACAGAATAATGCAAAATTAGAACAACACAGTAGGGAAAATAAAGAAAGTACAGATGCTTTAAATGCAAAATTAGAACAGAATAATGCAAAATTAGAACAAAACAGTAGGGAAAATAAAGAAAGTACAGAAGCTTTAAATGCAAAATTAGAACAGAATAATGCAAAATTAGAACAGAATAATGCAAAATTAGAACAAAACAGTAGGGAAAATAGAGAGAGTAATGAAACTTTAAATGCTAAA
The DNA here is from genome assembly GCA_946902985.2 of Meconema thalassinum. Taxonomy (NCBI): domain Eukaryota; kingdom Metazoa; phylum Arthropoda; class Insecta; order Orthoptera; family Tettigoniidae; genus Meconema; species Meconema thalassinum. The sequence continues at coordinate 1,335,367,049 of OX336388.2, forward strand.
TTAGAACAAAACAGTAGGGAAATGAGTGACAAATTCGAACTGATTAGAGGTGAGATCAGGGGGGTGATGGAAGAAAAGGCTAAAGAGATTATTGCAGATGTAGACAGAAAATTAGGAAAAGTACAGGAGGAGTTGGAAATTAGAATCAGTACACAGGCTGAAAATTTAAAAGAACTAGTGCAACTGGGAACACAGCAGGTCAAAAAGCAATTGGGGGGAGAAATTGACAAAATTCAGGTAGCTACTAAAGAGGTTAAGGAACAGCTGGGGGGTAGAATTGAGAAAGTCCACTCACAAGTAGTTGCAGAAGTAAATGATTTAAGAGAGAGTAATAGGGAAAGCATTAGCAAGATTGAGGAGAAACAAGCAAAGCTATATGATAAAGTAGAAGAATCAGAAGGAAACATTAAATTAACAGTAAACAGTATTGAGAGGAAGGCTGAGGAGAAAATCGCAGAATTAGAATTAAAATTAAAAGCTAGGATCAGGCAAGAAAATAGTCAGAATAGGCCAGTTTTTGTGAATAGCACACACAGGGAGGTAGAACTGGGTAAGTTCAGCAATCGACAGGGGTGCCCAATGGAGTTCATGAACACTATAGAAAATAAATTCGGGGAGAGGTTGGAAAATGGTAGTATTGAGTGGTGCCAGGTAGTTGAAATTTTAGAACAAGTGTTTGTGGGGGAAACGAGGAATTGGTTTGCTGTCTACAGAGACAAGTTTACTGATATCAATGATTTTAAAATGAAATTCTGTGAAAAGTTCTGGAATGAGGTTATTCAGTCGCAGCATCGTGAGGGAGTAGTGTGTGGTAAATATAACCCTAAAGGAAGCTCCACCATGACCGAATACTTTTTAGGGCAGGTATTAGTGTGTAAATATCTGGATGGCTTGAAGGAGGAAAGTGATGTGGTAAGGTTGCTACTTAGGCACTTTCCCTATAGGATCAAGGAGGCTGCTTGTATCCAGAATGTAAAGACTATATCACAAGTAGAAAATTTGTTAAGCACATTTGATGCACTAGGGAGAGGGGGTTATGAGGACAATTTCAATAGGAACCAGGGTAATAATAATAATAGACCTAATGAAGCCAGGCATCAGGAAGTTCAAGGGAACGGTGGCGAAGGGGCCAATGCTCAAAATAGAAATAATAATAATCAGCTAAATCAGAACAGAGGAAATGGCTATGGTAATCAGTATCAAGGGAGGAACAATGATTACAGGGGAAATCAAGGGAGAAACAATGATTTCAGGGGAAATCAAGGGAGAAATTATAATGACAATAATTACAACCAGAATAGGGGTCAAGGAAGAGGACAGCCTAGTGGTAGTAATATACAGCCAAACAATGACAACACAACTCAGAACAACCAGACCAGTGCAGTAGTAACTAGTACTACGGCCAGCTGTAGCGGTTCTTTAAACGCGAACCAGGCTGCGAAGTAAGGTCAGAATCTCAGTCTGTAGCATGCCCTGTCCATACAATTATACAGGAACCCTATGACCTAAATGTGAGAAATGAATTATTACATGAACTAAATGATGAAGGTACTATTCAGGAAGTGGTTAGTAAGAGCCCCATAGTTAAATTTAACGTGTCCGAGGCGTACACAGATGTTTTAATTGATAGTGGTTGTATGAAGAGTTGCATAAGTAGTGCATTTTATGATAAAATGAAAGGAACTGGAGTAAATTTTGAGGAGATGCCAATTAAAAGCACTTTTGTTATCACAGCTGTTGGGAAGAGGTCTAAAGTAATTTCTAAGCAAGTTTTAGTAGACATTAAAATTAATAATCATGTAGAGAAGCAGATTTGCCTTGTAATTCCAAATTTAGTATTCAGTGTTATCTTGGGTTCAGAGTGGCTAAGTAGAGTGTCTGGTAACTTATGTTATGATGTAGGGAGTTTGAAATTTAAATGGGGAGATTCTGAAGTAGAAGTAGCGTTCAATGACCAAATTCAGAGAAGTAGTGTTGTAGGTGTGATTTGTACTTTAAATGAGATATCGCCAGCCGTAGAGCGGGGTTCTCCATGTTTTGTGGGCAGTGTGATTACGAACGGAAGTCTAGAGGACTCGTTACGTGAGGCTGCATTTCAGGGAAATATAGAGGATGAACAGTGTGTTCGGCTCTATGATGTGTTATGGTGTAATAGGAGAGTTTTTGAGGATCGCATTGGTATGACCAATTGCTATACACATTCATTGAACGTTATTGATAGGTCAGTATTCACAGGACATAGATATCCTGTACCTTTCGCTTATCAGAGTGCAGTTGAGGCACAAATTAATCAGATGCTTGAAGATGGGATTATTGAGCACTCGAACAGTCCATATGTTAATTCTTTGATCACGGTACCCAAGACCGACGGCACTGTTCGTATTTGTTTAGACGCTCGTTTGGTTAACAGTAGAATTAGTTCAGATCAGCTGAAATCTATGTCAATAGAGGAATTAATGCAAACATTTGAGGGGAAGAAGTATTTCACTTGTGTAGATTTGAGTTCCAGTTTTTGGCAAGTGCCACTTATGTACGAAGATAGACCATTTACAGCTTTTAGTCATAAATATAACCTTTATCAATTTTGTAGAACACCTTATGGGTTAAAGAGTAGTTCAGCTGCTTTAATTAGGGCTTTAAACATCGCATTAGGGGATGACACAGGAGAGTTTGTAACCATTTACATAGATGATATGGTAATTAGTTCACGCAGTTTTGAGGAGCATCTACATCATTTAAATATAGTTTTTCAGAAGTTAGATCAGGCAGGGTTCACTTTGAAGCTGTCTAAGTCGTCATTCTGTCAGTCAGAAGTGACATTTTTAGGTCATAGAGTGTCGAGTAGAGGTGTAACACCAGAAGAAAGTAGGGTTAATAAGATACTTAACGCAGAGGTGCCACAGAATGTTAAACAGTTAAAAACTTACCTGGGAATTTGCAACTTTTTCAGGAGGTTCGTTCTTAAATACTCAGGGTTGGTAGAACCATTCAGGGAATTGCTTAAAAGTGGGACTCGGTGGAGATGGGAGTCCAAGCATGATCAGGCTTTTAGAGCGCTGAAGGAAGGTTTTGAGAAAGCTGTAGTGCTGAAATATCCGTTAAAAGATAAGGAATATGTGGTTATGACAGATGCTTCACATATAGGCATTGCTGGAGTATTATGTCAGAAAGATGATGAGGGTAATCTGTGCATTGTATCTTTAGCCTCGCGAGGACTGACAGCAGCAGAGAAAAGATACACGATTACTGAGTTAGAGCTTTTAGGTATTGTTTTCAGTTTAGGGAAATTTAGAATGTATTTAGTAGGGGGGAAATTTGAGATCCACACAGATCACCATGCATTACTGTATATGAGGACTTGTAAACTCAGTTCTAACAGAGTTAGTAGGTGGATTCTTGCTCTGCAGGAATACGAATTCACAGTAAAATATATTAAAGGTAAAGATAACATTCTTGCAGACATGCTATCGAGGGACACTAATTTATGTAGGGATTATCCTGTGGTTAAAGCAGAGGATGGTATTTTAATATGTGCATGTGTGGACAGTAGCAACAGGGCATCGTTACAGACACTGAGAAATATGCTAGTGGAGCAACGTGATGACGTTAAGTTAAAGGAGCCACTGGCTAGGTTGGAAATAGGTGAAGAAGAGTATGTGAAAGTAGGACGGTTCACGTACAAGATGCAGGATGGGCTTCTTGCAAGGAAATGTAGGAATAATCGGTGGGCAATATGTGTTCCTGCCACTTTGCGGGAGGAGCTAATTTGGTTCATTCATAGGGAATTAGGACACTTTGGTGCTGCCAAGGTCTTCTATGAAATTGGTCGTGACTTCATTTGGAGTAAAATGGGAAGGGACGTTAGGAGGATTTTAGCTAAGTGTGACACCTGTCAAAGGAGTAAATATCCAGTTAAATATTTAGTGGGGGAGAGATCTGCAGTTCTCACCAGTAGTCCCGGCGAACTACTGTGTGTGGATTTATTTGGCCCGATCGTTAAAGGACAGTACGGCTACGAGTACATTTTTATAGTTATTGACGCTTTTAGTAAGTATGTCAAGCTATATCCGCTAAGGAAAGCCACGGGACTAGCGTGTAGCCGTCTGATCATTAATAAGTATGTACCTGAGTTTGGCATTCCTCTCAGGATACTATCTGACAGTGGACCACAGTTTACTGCAAAGAAATGGAGAACCAGTATGCAGGAAGCTGGTATAACACACGTTCATTCCTCTGTAAGGTACCCTCAGGGTAATTCTGCAGAGCGTCCATTAAGGGAAGTGGCTCGTCTTTTTCGGACTCTAGTGCATGACAAGCATGCGGCCTGGGTTGGACATCTTCCCAAGGTCGAGACTTGGCTGAATTCTGTCCAGCATGAGAGCACGAAATTGACGCCATACGAAGTTCACTTCGGAAAAAGACCACAAAATGAACTAGCGAGGGTGTTGGGATTAAATGAGGGTAAGCAACCGGGGATGGATTACACTGTCCAGTTGGCGAAACAGAATTTATCTAAGTCAGCACAAAAGAGAATTCGCCAACAAAAAGAAACTAAATTTGACCTATTCGAGCCGGGAGACAGAGTCTTACTTAGAGTGCCGAAACAGTCAAATAAGCTAGAGAAAGTCATGTCCAAGTTCTTTTATCTCTACGAGGGCCCATTTATAGTTTCCAAACGTATTGGGAAAACAGCATATGTGCTGGAGAATAGTGAGAGAAACAGATTATACGGAACGTATAATATACATAGTCTACGAAAATATGTGTCATAAAGTGAGTGTGTTTAGCTGGCGAGCCAGCCTATCAAATGAGTAAGTGTGGTGTCTGGTGCGTGGAAGATCTGGTCTTAAGGCAGGCGTATCAGAAGTCACACAGGGGGGTAGTATGTAAGTAAATGAGAGTTTTTAAGGTACAGGGAAATATGACGGGATTGTCGGATGCTGTTGAGCACTAAATTGTCTCGATGCACCAAGGCCATTTTGGCAGCGCTGATGGGTTCCCATTTATCTCCAAGAGATGGGGGAGCGCTTGAATAGGGCTTGTTAGCTTAAGGCGTCCACGAGATAAAAGATGGGCCATCAGAATGCGAGACAGTCCTTCATGAAACTCATACATATCAGCACACGTGATTTCTGTTTACGGCCTCGCCATGTAAGATTTGTAAGTGTGTAATTTAAGATAATTTGTACAATGGTATTATTTGTGTGAGGAGAAATGGTCTGTGTTGAGAACTAGTATTAAGTAGAATATGGTGTACGGGAACTTAACAAGACAGGGCGCTTACGGCACAGAAATATTTGGTGTTATATGTAATGCGCATTTACTGTTTTTTTTTTCAGAAGTCAATATTAATTTAATCTACTTTAAAGAGAGATTAAGTATTATGGTCACGAGGCGCTGCCACAATAGTGTGATCGTGTGCTGAGTGATAAGTGGAATTAAATGTCACCATAAGGAGGGGACCTCCAGTGAAATTAGGAAGTTCTATGGTGATATAAATATATCAGAACACCTTAAATGCGTGTGATATGACATCATAAATACATAGTGCTCACACATTAATTATGTCTATTTCTCCAACATAGAGAAATTTGAGAGGCGGAAATATCCGTGGAACAATATTCTATACGTAAAACATTGGACTGGTTGCAAAGTGCAATCCATAGTGACAACAAACTTTGACGCAAAGTGCGTGAAGAAAAATTATGAGTGTATATATCTGTAATTTAGGGTGATTTCATTTATGTAATATGTATTTTGGATGGGGTTTATTAACGTGTCTGGGATAATCGAATAATGGACCGTCGTCACGGTAAATCATCCGATGATCCGAGGCGAATATGTAACGTGTTTTTCGAGGGGTTTTATGCAACTGGCATAAGTCAGTAGGAAGCCATTCTATATTTATTTACGCGGCAAATTGTTCAGCCAAGAGAATTTTTCATGTTAATTTATTATTATTATTATTAATTTATTATAATTATTATTTAGGTATTTTCGGAGCATTTTATAAAAATTATTAGCATTCAGATAGGTTTTCTATGTCTTAGAAAACGCTATCCAGCAAATTATTACGAACGACGATATCATAGAAAATTATCTGATTACGGAATTTTACGGAGTTTTCGTCAGTTAGGGTATATCGAGAGACGTGACTCACTGGGATTTCAAGTACACGCTTAATCTTGTCGAGAAGCATGACGGAATCTTGGGTCGCAAGGTCTAGAAAAGACGAATTGTTGGAACGGAACCCTCCCGCCGAGTGTAATGACCCGGAGGAGGAGAAGATCGCGTGGTGGGGTACAGCCAATCAGCGGAGACGACGTAAGCTAGTTGGGACTGAAGAGTGGGGAGCCGGCGTGTGGTTATATCGTTCGACGCGCCGTGAAACTAGGACTATCTGTGTAGAACTTGCGGTGTACGGTCGCAAGTGCGTGTCGCTCCGATGTTCAGTGGAGTTAGCGACGAACTTTTGTAAAACGTAACCAGTGCGGTTTTACGCGAGTTTGGGTCCGAGGTACGGACCATAGAATTATATAATCTACCAGGATATCATCAAATTTCGACGGAGATGACGACGTCCAGGAGACTGTGGGAAGCACACAGCATCATCAAGAACGAGGGAGATGCTTTGGCAATTTCCAATGGTAAGCGCACATGACGCAGAAATACGCAATCTCTCATTTTCTTTGTTTTATATTTCATATTTCAGTAACTTCATAGCTTGGAAATAAGAGTAAAATCAATTTATCAGACTCCGTTTTCACGTAATTTTCTATCGGTAATATTCAAATCACAACGCTCCAATTTAAATTTTAAACTTATTATTATTATTAATTTTGCTATACTTGTTTTATATAATAAATTCATTTCTTTTACAATGCAATCTTTGCTTTCAGTAGGTAGCATTAGATATAGACCAATTCCTTCTCCTGATACAATTGTTTGTTGGGTTAATGATCAAATCATACCACGATCTGAGTGAATAGAGTCTTGAAGGTGTTCTGCCAGAGCTAGACGTTGTTAAATACAAATTTAGATTTCAACATTGCATTGAGGTCTTGGCGCCCATTAAAACAACATAGCTTAGGCAAAGGTAAACAGTTACATTTCTCACCCAACAGTGTGGGCTAGCGAAACCATTACATGTGGTAGAAGTGGGAATCCACGGAAAACCACTTCCAGGATGGCCGAGGTGGGAATTGAACCCAGACCTCCGGGGCGATAGCCAAGAACGCTAGCCGCTATACCACAAAGCTTTTATGATTAAACAATGAGCAATGTAAATGGGGAAAGAAGTACTAATTGCAAATATCACTACGTAGTTCACAACACATGTACTGTACACAAATGGGGCAGATGACCGCGTAGTTCCGCCCCTTAAAACAACAATAACTAACTAACTGTACACAAATAATGATTTATTCACATTATCACTGTATTATCCCCCAGGGGCTCACAACTATACAATTTTAGTATTATCACCACTACACAATTTAGCAAAAAAAACACGACGGAAACCATTATTTACAGTCCGTCCAAGGGCAACTCCTCCACTCCCGATAAATCACCATCTGAATCTCCACTCTCATCTTCTTCTTCTTCTTTTTTGCTACTGTCTTCACCTAACTTAATAATAAAGCTTTCCACGACTTCTTCAATTAGAGGCTGCTGCTTCAGGTACTCTGCTTCAAGCGTTTTGGCTTTCTCACACTTCTTCAACCAAGACAGTTCTGAGATTTCATAAAACTTCGGTGTTGCCAATGCTCGGACGTCCTCCATTTTGAATGTGGTGTTTGCAGCAATCCAACTTTTTAGTTCGGCCCAAACAAGCTCTATGGGTTGAGTTCTGGTTGATACGGTGGCAGGCGTAGAACCGTGTGACCATGTTGTTTCAGCAGAGAGTCTATCATATATTCTTTATGAAGTGGTTTATTTAGCCTTATTAACTCAAGTAACTGAACTTTCACCATGTTGTCGGTAAATTGGATGTTATTACACCTTAACCACTCCTGCAGGACAGTCTTTCTGGAGTTGCTTGAGGGACAATTTTTAGATTGAACGTTGTGATACGGGGCGTTATCTATCACAAGCCCACTGTTTTTAGGGAGATTAGGGATTAACTTCTCTTCGAGCCACTTGCTGTAATTATTATAATTCATCTCGTTCTGGTAATCTCCTGTCGTTTGTGACGATTGCCACATAGTCAAACAATTTTCAATGAATACCATCTCCCCTCCAGCATGTATTACGATGAGTCTTTCTCCTTTGGAAATGGGTGTAAATATGCCTTCAGTAGAGTCATTGACCACGATTTTGAAATAACGTGGGTAGAATGAATATACGTTCCATCCACATACACCACAGCCTTCCGATCTGAATCTTGTGACGTTATGCAGTTGAAAAGCGATGGGTTGCCTTTCTACGAGCATGTGCCTATTGTTTCGAGTTTTCTTCCATTTGTAGCCTGACTCGTTGAGAATTGTTCTCGGGCTTGTTTTTCCGCCAGGAAACCCTAAATCCTTCACCTCTCATGTAGTTTAGGTATTGACGGTACACATTTCTCCGTTAGATAAAAGTTATTGATCACTCTCCTTACAACACCTTTATCAAAACCATCCAGGCCTGTGACCAACTTGTTTTATTTTTTATTAGGAGTTTCGAACTGTGGTTCACCTTCATTTCTTTTCTTCTTGGCCTCACAACTCATCCTCGTTAAAGTCATTTTAGAACATCCAACCGCAGTTGACACTCATTCTCGCACCTTTCTCACATCTATCACAAATCCACCTCCTTCACTCTCCTTTTTCATGAATTCCATCACATTATTAATAACCTCACGAGTTTGACTCTTGATAACTTTGGGAGGTAATTTACTACAACTCATCATAACACAGCAAAACACAACAACAAATAATTCTTGTAAACAAATTAATTTCTTTCAAGTTCACTCAGAGACAGAGACAACTGTTACGAGCAATGCCCGTACCAACGTTTTTAAATATGTATCTTCCCTATATGTGACTTCATGACCTTTGAAACGACCGCCTGATGGCTTGGTTCCGATTATGAACACGAGATGGCAGCTTCTATCGGACTTCGGCGCTTCTAGCCGTGGTTCCTTCTTCACCGCTAGAGTGTGTTTGTGGTGCCTTCTAAACTCGTCCTAATCGAAGTCATATTTGAAGGCTATTATATTCTACGTCATGGAACAAAAGACTGTATATACTTGATACCGCCAAATTAATTACTTAATAATCACATTGTTACTTGAGGTGATTTTGCTGTTGAAGCGATGCGGACCTCTCAGAAAAGGTAAGTAGGCCCATCCACCCTGGCCACCACCGTGACATTTTGGTAGCAGACAGAGCTCGTGTTCGCTTCTGCAACTATCCCCTCCTCCTTTCCCGCAGGCTCGTTTTATGGACCCTTCCGGTGCTGATGGAGCGGTTGTTGGTGGGATCTGTCATGTCAGTGCACTCGATGTTGTTTTATGCTAATCCTTGTCGTTTGTTTGATTTCATGTTTGCCTCTGAATATCCATGTGGTGATATGTAAGTGACCTGTTCTAAACGAGGTGTCGGTGCTGAATTTTATCCTGTTTGTAATGCAACATCCCCACTGAAAAAGAAGCTCGGTGAGTGACTGGCATGTGTTCTTGGCATGGGAAATGTGGGTTGCTTGATTTTCTGATAGCCTACATGCTGCTAGTGAAGACCTTGAAGAGCCCTGTCTGAAGCTGTTCGCCATGTGGTTTGTGGCAATTTTTGTAATTTAGCTTCCTGTTCTCGAGCCAAGCTAGCGGTGACGTCTGCAGTTCTGGGCAGCAATGTGCATGATTTTGTATAGTATTGTGGCTGGGTTCGAGTGTCAACCTAATCTATGGTGTTGGTAATTGGTAGTTATGGTATTGTTGTGAAAGTGTAAACTGTCCTCGTAATTCCTAAAATTTGTTTCCTTCTGTATTGTCTGCCTGCATTCTGTGTTTTTCAAAATGGCCGACAATAATAGTGCTTTTGATTTAATTGACTTAAGAGATAACCTTGTGAATTTGGAGAGTTCTTCTGTGGTTGAACGTGAATCACCTCTGTTTAATAGGTCTGAGGTTTTGGGATCGATTACTGGTAGTGGTTTGCCTACCCCTCTATTGTCTGGTTCTGGCTCATCCAGACCACTTAACCCTGCATACGGTCATTCTTCTCATGTTAGGTCACCTAATGATTTCCTGGGTCCTGCCGACCCATTGCATCCCAGTTCTTTCCCTGGCAATGTAAATGTTTTGTCTCCTGTAGAGGGTATGCGAGCGAGCTACCCTGGTAACAATGTCTCTTTTCCTAATGCTACATACTTGCCTACCGTTAATTATGGGTCGATTCCTCATCCTATTTCTAGTTTCTTAACTAAGTTGAAGTGTTTCAACCTAGATGACGTTACCCAAGTGGTCCTATTTTTAAAGCAAGTGGTCGAATTGGGTAACCATGCCTCGATTTTTGGGATGTCGGAAAATCAGATTTTCCAACTGTTGTATCCTGTTGCATCCGGTATGCTGCGCGATAAGCTGATTGAAGCTATCCACCTCCGCATGTCCTTAGCCAAGTTCATTAGGGAAGTGTAGTGGTTTTTTGTCCCTGCGAGTGCCCTTAGTACTCTCGAGCAAAAGTTCTTGTATCGTGTCCAAAGGTTGGACGAGTCACTTAGCGACTATGTCAGTGACATTAAGGTATATGCCCAGGTATTTGCATCCCCTTTAACTGAACGACAGTTGGTGTCATCTATTGTAAATGGGTTTTCGCCTCAATATAGGTCATACATGACTATGTGTACCAGGCCTTCGTCATTTGTCGAGCTAAAACAGGTCATTATAGAGGCTATGGCTGTGAAACATGCAGATTCCCTACGTGTAGCTAATGTTCCTCCTCCTGCCTTGATGTCTTGTCCCCCTCATTCCTTGATGTCTCATCCCCCTCCTAAGGTTATGTTTCATCCTAGACCCAATGTTAAGTGCCACATGTGCGGTGGCGTGGGACATGTTAAGAAGGTGTGTCCGAATAACCAGGTTGTGTATCGCCAATGACGGGATGTTGTGGAGACCAATTCGGGTGTTACTTCTAAGGATATTTCTGTGCATGAGAATTTGGGAAAACCCTGAGAAGTTTCTGGTCGCCCGACTAATGAAAATCTTGGTAACTCTTTGAAAACTAATTCATCACGTGCTAATTCTGCTTATGCCGCTGACCTACCTAACCTGTCGGTGAGCAATGTCGTGGCAAGTCAGCCTAATTCTAAACATAATGTGAAACCTGTGGTGCGGGTGTCCTCGTCATCTAATTGTAATCGTTTTAGAGTGAATAATGATTTTGGAATTTCTCCTGTGGCTAAAGGAATATCCCCGTTTATTGAAATTTGTGTTAATGACGAGCCCGTTTCTGCATTGCTTGATTCTGGTAGTGTCGCATCCTTTATAAGCGAGGTCTGGTTTTTATCTATGAAGAGTGTTTGCAAATTACCTGAGTTAGAGCCTAACAATGAATCTTTTATTTCGGCAAATTGTTCAAACTTAAATATTTTGGGTAGTATGACAGTCAAAATCCATATTCTAAATTTTTCTTGGAAGTTTAAGTTTTTTGTTGCCAGAAATCTTTCCTGTTCTGTGGTCATTGGAGCTAATTTCATGTCACACGTTGGTATGCTTCTTGATTTTGGTGCTCGCAACTTATGGTTCAAGTTTAATCCGCAAAGTAAGTTATCATTTAACCCGGTTTTATCTTCTCCTGCTGTCAATTCAGTTAGTGAACCTGTGACTATTGAGGATCTCGATCTGGAAAATTTAACGAGTCTTCAAAAGGATGCCATAAAGAGGTTATGTAAGGAGTATAGTGATGTATTTACTGACAAGTTGGGTGTAACCCTTTTGATGGAATACAAGATTGAGCTAACCGATTCTGTGCCGGTGCGTTCCAGCCCGTATCGCCTTGCCCCACCCAGGATGGCTGAACTTCGGAAGATTATCGACAAGATGTTGGAAGAAGGTGTAATCCAACCCTCTATCTCTGCCTACTCATCCCCTGTATTCCTTGTGCCAAAACCTAACGGTGGTTTTTGGCCGGTGGTCGACTATAGGGCTCTTAATCAAAAGGTTGTTTTACAATCCATTCCTTTGCCGGACCTTCATACATGTTTTAGTTGGTTTCGCAACGCGAAGGTGTTCACGATCCTCGATTTAAATTCTTCTTACTTCCAAATTCCCCTCTCTCCGGAATCCAGGCATGTTACTGCTTTTTCCACTGACTGGAACCTGTTTGAGTATGCCCGTGTCCCGTTTGGCCTATCCACCGGAGCCGCTGTGTTGAGCAGACTTCTCGACAAGGTGTTTTCAGAAATTAAATTCAAGTTTGTGTACCACTACCTTGACGATGTGGTGATCTATTCTGAGTCCTTCGAGGAACACGTTGATCATCTGAAAGTTGTACTTGATCGGTTGCGTGACGCTGGCCTTACCGCCAAATTGTCCAAGGTTTCCTTTGCCAAGCCCAAAATTTCCTTCTTGGGTCATATTGTTTCCGAATCTGGTATCTCCGTGGACCAGTCTCGTACGCAGGCCATCAGAGATTTTAAACCACCCAAGAACGCCAAGGGTGTTGCTCGTTACATTGGAATGGTGAACTTCTTCCGTAAGTTCATCAGTAACTTTGCCGACCGTGATGCTCCTCTGAATCAATTACGCAAAAAGGCTGTGAAGTTTGAGTGGGGTCCCTCTCAGCAGGCAGCCTTCGAAGATCTTAAGCTTGTGCTCTCTAACGCCCCTGTATTAGCCATTCCGGATTTTGGGAAGCAGTTCATTGTGCAGACTGATGAGTCTGGTCGTGGTGTTGGTTGTGTCCTACTGCAAGAGTCTAATCTGGGTAGGCAACCCGTTGCATACGCTTCTCGTACCTTAACGGACGCAGAGAGGAAGTATTCCATATACGAACTTGAGGGTTTAGCTGTGTTGTTCGCCCTGGAAAAATTCCGTATGTATCTTGAGCACACTAAGTTTCTCCTTGAGACCGATAACCAAGCCTTGAGCTGGGTGTTAGGGAAACCCCGTAAAACTGGTAGGATTGCCAGATGGGCAACTAGGATTCTGTCATTCCAGTTCACCGTCCACCATATTCGTGGGTCTGAAAATGCGGTGGCTGATTCATTAAGCCGCATGTATGAGGAAACAGCCGAAGAGGATATTCAAGGATGTGAACCCGTAAACCTTGTATCACCTGTAAATTATGTCAATGTCGTTCTCAGCAATTCCCCTGTGCTTTTTGAAGATGTGAGGAGATTCCAGAAAGAAGATCCCTCCTTATCTAGCCTAATTGACCGAATCAATTCTGGGGAAGTGATCAAGCCCTACTCTCTAAAAGATGGTGTATTGTGTTGTTCGTCTCGTCATGACCGTCTTCCTAAAATTGTGCTCCCGTCGGTCCTCATTCCGGAAATCTTTCGTTACTATCACGAATCTCCTATTGGTGGCCACCTAGGAGTATTCAAGACCCGAGCTAAAATCAGACAGTTCTTCATTTGGCAAAGTATGGATGGCGACATTAGGAGGCTCATTAGAAATTGTGCTTCATGTAGTATTAGCAAACCTCCGGTTTCTACTAAGGTTGGCCTATTGTCATCTGAACCGGCATCTAGACCCATGGAGAGGCTTTTTATCGACCATGTTGGCCCGTTCCCTCGTTCTGGTCGGGGAAACCAATTTGCGCTTGTTTGCACTGACAGTTTCACCCGGTTTAGTTGGATATTCCCCACCAGACAGGCTACGACCAGTTCCGTCATAAAGTGTCTTAATTCCATCTTTTCATCTTTTGGGCCATGTCAGTTCCTGGTATCAGATAATGCCAAGTGCTTTGTATCTCATCAGTTCCGTCAATTCTTATTTGATTATGCTATTTCGCATGTAACCACCACTCCCTATTTTCCCAACCCGTCTCTCGCTGAGCGAGTCAATCATAATCTCCGTTCTGCTCTGATTGCTTTCCACCACGACGACCATTCCAAGTGGGATTCTAATTTGCATTGGCTCAATTTTGCTTTCAACACCGCCGTGCATGGGAGCACGCAAGCCACCCCTTTTTCGTTAATGTTTCCCTTTATGGCTAATTCTCCGTTGTCTAATCTGTGGAACCTGCACGATCTCCTACCAGACAGTTTCACGCCCGAGGATATGAGGGCGAAATTCGACAAGGCTAGAGAGAATATTAAGGTATCACATGACCAACTTGCCAAGCGACACAATGCCTGTCGCAAGCCGACTGATTTGGAAATTGGAGATGGTGTGTACGTCCGCAATTTCGAGCCCAAGGGCGTCAGTAATCTAGTTTCTAGCAAGTTGACCCCTCGTTTCAAAGGCCCATGTTATGTAGAGGCATTCTTGACTCCCGTTACTCTTCTTATTCGAAACCCTAAGGCCAACAAAATTTCCAGAGTGCATCTGTCGCACATAAAACGAGGTGGAGAGAATTGTAGTGAGGAAATGCTATCATAAATTTTGTAAACTGATTTTGTATAAAGTAGAGTATCCCTAACCTTCATTGAAGCCTGCAGGCATCTGTTTCTTCTGGAATTTTAAATTGGGTTTTAAAAACTCTACTGGGATACAACTTGTAACTGTTGGGTAATTCCCATTTTATGGTAAATTGTAAAACTGAAACTAATTTTGATGTTTTCGTAGAAGATGCTAGCATGTAAGTTGGACTCGGTGGGAGACCTAACTCATGGTGATCTTATATACCTGATTCCTTGGGAATTTGAGTGCTCATTCCTCTACCATAGTTCCTTCTAAATGTATGGTCATTCAACTCATGTACTATTAAAAAGTACTTCTAGTCTGTAAAAACGTGAACTTGGTAATGAACTTTACTTCGGTAAATCTTGTTATTTAATTAACTATTGTAAGCACGGATCTAGGGCATGGTCAGGATTTTCCTTCTTCATTTAAATTCAACTTTGTTTCTCTTTTATAAAATGTAGTAAGAATTAGTAATTTCTGTAAACTTTATTTTTGAAATAAGATTAACTTCTGTTTGGTAAATGGCTGCCCACGCGTCGCATGATATCTGGCACATTGCTTCCACCTACTTCGTCTAAAGCTAACAACATTGGACTTTTTGAAAATTTACCTAACGTGTCTCGGACTATGAAAGCACTGTTGGTGCTGGTGTTCTGCGTTTCTGAAGACTTATGGACACAGTGAAGCTGTTAACTAAGTGGTGTGCGAGGTGATCAATTATCCCTTCACTGATAATCTGACCCTGCACTCTTCCTAACCAAAACGATGCGGTTTTTGTCCATCAATTGGAGTTAACTGGTGAACATTATCTTCTGGAAACATGCTTGGTGAATCGACTAGTTTTGGAGTACTGCCTATGCCTAGGCATATTCGTGAACGGTGTTCACGCTTAAGGGAGGGAGACTGATACGTGCAATGCCCGTACCAACGTTTTTAAATATGTATCTTCCCTATATGTGACTTCACGACCTTTGAAACGACCGCCTGATGGCTTGGTTCCGATTATGAACACGAGATGGCAGCTTCTATCGAACTTCGGCGCTTCTAGCCGTGGTTCCTTCTTCACCGCTAGAGTGTGTTTGTGGTGCCTTCTAAACTCGTCCTAATCGAAGTCATATTTGAAGGCTATTAAATTCTACGTCATGGAACAAAAGACTGTATATACTTGATACCGCCAAATTAATTACTTAATAATCACATTGTTACTTGAGGTGATTTTGCTGTTGAAGCGATGCGGACCTCTCAGAAAAGGTAAGTAGGCCCATCCACCCTGGCCACCACCGTGTCAACAACGATAAAACACTTGGCTAAACAGAATGAGTAACTACTTTGCTGTGGAAATGAACTGTACCGTTAGCTGGTGGGGGAGTCACTTTGTGTGCGCATGTGCGAACAAGGCAGCTTGCTATCTTGAGGCCACTGTATGCACCCCTCTTCCCGGCTACCCCCCAATGAATTTCACTACTATCCCTTGCTAAGCAAGCCTCCGTGGCTTAGGCGGCAGCACGCCGGCCTCTCACCGCTGGGTCCGTGGTTCAAATCCCGGTCACTCCATGTGAGATCTGTGCTGGACAAAACGGAGGCAGACAGGTTTTTCTCCAGGCACTCCGGTTTTCCCCGTCAAAATTTCATTCCAGCAACACTCTCCACTATCATTTCATTTCACCCGTCATTCATTTAATCATTGCCCCAGAGGAGTGCGTCAGGCCTCGGCAGCCGGCACAGTTCATATCCTTGCCGCTAGATGGGGGCTTCATTCATTCCATTCCTGACCCGGTCGGAGACTGGAAGCAGGCTGTGGATTTTCATTTCATCCCTTGCTAAGCAAAAATCTTAGTATCAAAGAAATAGAATGGAATGGACAAAGTATCAGACATGGAAATGCAAACTATATTTTTATTTGAACATAGGAAGGGAGAATGCATCAATTAGGGAATGAGTGAAGATGATGAACGATCACATCTCACTAACATTTGTAAACAAAACAGGGTACGTATCACTCACATATTTCACATTAATACACCAATATCGTGTCACACAAACGCTGACGGTTCTTGCAGCAAATGAAATGTGTTTAAAATAAAACTGAGAAGAAGAGGCTGCCGCAAACACCACTTCGAAGGGCAATACAAAGAATAACAAAAGAATGCAGGCAAGATGTGAATCCATAACTTTCATTGGCGGATTTTAAACTTGGGAGCTTCTACTCGGCCAATAGTGTGACGTCTTCTATTGGATATTGGGTGAAGCCTATTGGCTACACAATTCGATATCCTGCCCAATCACGTACATGTCAAAAATAATAATGTAACAAGAAAAATATTTTTGTCATAAAAGAGGATAAATTTCAGTTATAATTTAAATTTTTTAAAGAATTCGTCAATTTCCAAGAATGTTGTATTTAGACTCTCAATAATTAAGGAGGGGTTACTATAGGTGAGGGAAACTTGCTGTTAAGAACATTGTAAGAGAAGAAAAAGAGAAGAAATGGAATGAGTTTGCAGACAAACTGGAAGAGGATAGCAGAGGAAATATAATAATAATAATATCGAATGGCCTCGGGTGCCTGGTGCAAGCTTTGTTAATTGACACCCAGAGGGTAGCTTGCATGTCGAATTTCGTCGTTCCTTAGAACGCTATGAAAGTCAGATGATGATGATGATGATAATTGTTGTTTTAAGGGGCCTAACTTCGAGGTTATCGGCCCCTAATGATCTGGGTGATAGCGAAAATGATAATGAAATGGAAACCACAACAAAATTATCTGAGACGGAAAATACATACAAAAAGGAACTCAGATGGAAACAACTCACAATATGGTCTTACAAAAGGGAATTTAGAACGAAAAGAGTCACAAAAAGAATACATGGAAAAGTACCCACAAAACGTAGGCTAGATTCAAAATACGTACAAAATGCAATGTAGCGTCGAAATACTTACAAAATGCAACTGAAATTCAAAATACTTACAAAATGCAAATGAGATCGAAAATACGTACAAAATGCAATTGAGTTTCAAAATACTTACAAAATGCAATTGAAATTGAAAATACACAATGCAATTCAGATTGAAATAGGCCCTATCCCAGTTCCAAACCAAATTATTCAAAAGTGCAATCGAAATTCAAAATACTTACAAAATGCAATTGAAATTGAAAATGCTTACAAAATGTACGGTGATTCTAACGACTCATGTGGATTGACAATACTTACAAAATGCAATTTAGATTGAAAATACTTGACAAAATGTAATTTAGATTCAAAATACCCACAAAATGCAATTGAGAATCAAAATGTGTGCAAAATGCCCACCAAACAAAATGCAATTTAGATTCAAAATTCGTGCGAAATGCGGCGTTGGTTGAAAATTTTTACAAAATGCAATTGAAATTCAAAAAACTCACTAAAAGGCCCGGGCACATGCATTAAAAGACTTACTAAAAAGCAATTTAGATTGTCAATCTTTACAAAATGCAATTGAGGTTGAAAACAATCGCGAGATGTAATTTAGATCGAAAAAACATACAAAAAGCAACATAGATTAAAAATGCCTTAAAAAATCACCAGAAGGGAATTTAGATACACGGTGAACCAAGTAACAACAAACAGTGCGGGAATCTTAAAGAGAAAAGTAAATATAAGGAAAAGAGGAGAGGAGTGGAGAGGATAGGAGAGGAGAGGAGAGGGGAGAGAGGAGAGAGGAGAAGGTCCGCCTCAAAGGGAAGGGACAAAAGGGAAAAACGGACCCAGCTCGGGAATCCCTCGGGGGCGCCAACTCCCGAACTCACCAGCCGTGAGCCCCTGAGGGTGTAGCATTATCGACGGTGCACCAGAAGTGGTGGGGCTACATACACCCTGCCTCCTTAAGGGCCTTGAGCACAAGGCAGGAGGTAAAAGGAAAAGAAAAAGAAGGCTGATCCCTCACAGAAGGAGGGTATCAGGAAAGATGAGAAAGGGCCAATTCAGGCGGGAAAGTGAAAGACTCCCTAGGCCTCGGATAACCTAATACCGTCGGGGTCGGAAGAGAACAAGAGTTGACCAAGGGAGGTCGACAGGAAAGAAGAAAGAGAGGAGCCCGGCTCAAGTAAGTGGAAGCAATGCCGGACTCAGCTGGGGCCCCGTGGTCGCCAACCCACGCCCACTAGATGTGAGCCCCTGGGGGTGCTATGAAAGTCAAGGAGGTTAGATATCTAAACTCCTTGACACTACAGCGCTTTCAAGTAGAGAATGGAGGAACTTTGTGTTGGCGGAAAATCCCGAGATTAATTTTGCCATTGAACACGGCCTACTGAATTCAAATGGGTTCTTTAACATGCCAACAACGTATGACATGAGTATCGTGATTTTTGTCGCCTTCAAAAATCACTTACCATGGCCAGGGGCGAACCTGCAATCTTGGGGTTGGTAGTCCGACACTATAACCACTCACCCACCATGGCAAGCAGAGGAAATATGAAACTGCTATACAGAGTAGTGAAAAACAAGAGAAGGGATCAAGAGACCATAAAAGCAATATAACGTGTTGATGGAACTCTGGCACCAGAAGAGGGAGAAATCAAACAAGAACTCAAGATCTTTTTTGAAAAGCTGCTGAATGGAGATAAAGAAAACATAACAAACAGAGAAGAGTCAAGTCGAACAACCACGACTGAACCACCAATCACATGGCTGGAGGTTGAAAAGGCGCTCAGGAGCATGAAGAAAAGAAAGGCAGTGGGCATAGACGAAATGAGTGCGGATTTGCTGAAAGCGGCAGGAATTCCAGCAATCCAATGGTTATACAGAATGCTCAACAGGATATGGAAGGAAAATACTATCCCCGAGGACTGGAAGATGGGCATCATTGTCCCTCTGTTCAAGAAAGGAAGCCGACGTAAATGCACCAACTATCGAGGTATTACACTACTGTCTCATGCTCTGAAAATATTGGAAAAAATAATAGAGAACAGAATCAGAGATATTGTTGAACCAATTTTGGAGGAAGAACAGTATGGTTTCAGACCAGGAAGGTCAACTAAAGACCTGATCTTTGCACTGAAGATGCTAATGGAAAAACACTGGGAGAAGAACAAACCTTATTTCTAATATATTTGGACCTTGAGAAAGCCTATGATAGTGTACCAAGGGACACACTTTGGCAATGCATGAAAGAACTTCAAGTGAGAGACAGCCTCATAGACAAAGTGAAAATGTTATACAATGGGAATAGAAGTTGTATTCAAGTAGGACATGGTTTGTCGGACTGGTTTGAAACAACGAGAGGAGTGCAGCACGGCAGCTCATTGTCACCGCTTCTATTCATCATTGTGATGGATGTGGTAATGAGATCTATTAAAAGGAAAGGACATGGAGATATTAGAGCCTTCACATTTGCAGATGATGTTGCGATCTGGAGTGAATCAGAGGAGGAACTAGGTGAGGAGCTGCAAAGCTGGAATGAGGAGTGTAAGAGATATGGTTTAAACATCAGCGAGACAAAGACGGTGGCGATGAAAGTGTATGAGGAAAGAGCAGAACCGATAGTCATGCTAAATGAAGCCAAATTGGACAGCGTTCCAGTTTTCAAGTACTTGGGTAGCATTCTATCAAGTGACAACCTAGCAAAACATTAGGTAAACAATCGAATTAATAAGGCAACACAATTTTACCACCAGACACCTGCTGTGGGATGAGCAAATGCCCATGAAAACAAATATCGACATTGTACAAGTCCTATTATACACCGATTCTTACATACAGTCTCAAAACCACAACACTAACCAACAGAGATAACTCTTAAACTCCAGGCATCCGAAATGAAATTTCTACGTACCATGATTCGGAAAACCAGGAAAGACAAGATCAGTAATGAGAAGATTAGTGAAGAAGTAGGAATAGATGATTCTCTCCTCAATAAGATCCAGATCTCAAGACTGAAGTGGTTTGGTCACATGAAGAGGATGCCACCAAACATAACTGCACGGAAGGAATTTGATTGAAAAGTAGAAGGAAGACGACCCGTGTGAAGGCCACGAAAGAAGTTTGATAGATACAGTCAAGAACGATGTACTGCAGAGAGGTCATGATTGGGACAAGTTGGTGGAGGAGGAGTGGTACAAGGACAGGATGAAATGGAGGGGGCTCATATACCACTCCCGGGCAACTGGAGTTGGTTCATGATGATGATGACTATAGGCGAGGGGGTCCTATAGCCGAGTCATCATCATCATCTTGAACAGTTTCCAGCCCCAGGCTGGGTCTGTTTGGAACATAAGCCTCGCCACTTAGTTCTTTCTTCCCACCACCTCTCCGCTGTCACTCTGGTCCAGTCCTCGCCTCTCTTCTTGACACATTCCTCCACTCCTTTCAGCCATCTATCTCTTGGTCTTCCCCTTGGTAGTTTCTTCTGTATCTGCATCTCATGTATCCTCTTGGGAATCTTCTTCTCATCCATTCTCTTTAAGTGTCCATACCACCTCAGTCTTGATGTCTCAATCCTACCTTGCAAGGGCTCCTCTTTCACCATTTCCCTGACCTTTTCATTCCTCACCCTGTCTCTTCTTGTTACTCCGATCCTACTTCGCAGGAACTTCATTTCACCTGCCTGTATTCTGCTTATGTCTCTTTTCTTCATTGTCCACGTTTCTGAAGCATAGGTCAGTATCGGGATATAGTAGCTTCTGTATAACACTTCCTTGCTTTTTTGTGGGACATCTTTATTCCACACTAAGCTCCTAATGCTTCTCAGAAATGCTTCTGCCTGTCTGCCACGTTCCGTAATCTCTTTGTCATTTTTCCCATTTTCCTCCACTATACTTCCCAAGTACTTGAGACTTTCCACCTTCTTCAGCTGTCCACCTCCAAGTGTTATCCCACTCATTGGTCTGTCCTTTTTCCTGGTCGTTAACAGGATCTCACATTTACTGATGTTGAACTTCCATCCGTACTCTCCCACTGTTTCTTCCCAAGCCTTCAGTTGCTCCTGAATTTCCTCCTCCTTGTTTCCCCAGACCATGAGATCATCTGCAAACACCATTGCTTTCATCTTATCTTCTCCTATCTTTCCTGCTATCAGTGTCATTATCTCGTCCATAACCACAATAAAGAGAAGGGGTGACAGTGCACTACCCTGTTTCAGGCCACTCATTTGTCTGAACCAGTCTGTTCTTTCCCCTCCAACTTTCACACAACTCACACTTCCACAATACATCTCCTTCACTCTGCCTACAGTCTCTTTTTCCACTCCCATGTTTTCCATTGCTTTCCGAACCTTCTCCCTACACACACTATCATAGGCCTTTTCGATGTCCAGGAAGGCCATCAACAGATCCTTTCCAAATTCGTAGTGGTGTTCCTGGAGCTGTCTCACTGAAAATATGAGATCCACTGTTGATCTCCCAGGTCTGAATCCATACTGCTCCTCTCTCAATTTTCTCTCCACTTTGGCTCGTATTCTACTTTCTAATATCTTTTCATATATCTTGGCACAGTGAGGTATGAGTGTGACTCCCCTGTAATTTATGCACTCCTTTCTGCTTCCTTTCTTAAATATTGGGACAATTACTCCTTTCTTCCAATCTTCTGGGGTCTTTTTCTCCTTCCATATCACCCTCATCACACGGTACAGCCACTGTTTCCCAACCTCCCCTGCTGCCTTCACCATTTCAACACTCACTTCATCCCCACCTGGTGCCCTTCCTCCTTTCATCTTGTCTATAGCCATTTCCAGTTCTCTCCAAGTCAGGTCCTTTTCCATTCCTGTGTTGTCTTCTCCATCTTCCAATACATTGTCTTCCTCCCTATGACCATTTGGATTCAGCAAATCCTCAAAGTACTCTTTCCACACTGTCTTGAGTGCCTCTTTGTTGTGTACCTCATTTCCGCTTTTGTCCTATAGCCGAGTAAATACGTAAAATCATGTAGCCTAACGATTTTAGGAGGCCTCGTCAACCATTAGAGTTGTGAGTTGGCCCCCGGACGTGTGAGGTTGAGATATTGGGAAGTTAGTTCTGGAGCTATTTTGAGCTCTTAAGTTTGGATTAACCCTTAGCACTCCATTATTAGTGAACAGTATTTCCTCTTCAGCTCCAATTAAATATATGCTTGTGGCAGGTCATCAGACCACATGTATGTTTGCGATGTGAAATTAATAGGTTAATGTAATATAATACAATACAATTAATTACTACAATGAACTATAACATAATACAACATATCAGGGACAATGTTCTGTATTTTACACTCAGGATGTACCTATAATTAGCTGTAATGAGCGGTAATTGCATAACCTTCTGAACTGGCGGCACTTATGAAGTTTAGGTAGTGCGGATATTTTTTTTTCGAAATGTGATCTTTTAACATCAATTATGGGTAATTCGAGGATGCTGATCACGATTATATTATTAGTTTTGCACTCACACCTAACACCCTTGAGGGACGAGGGTTCGATTCCCCTCCCAGGTACTAAGTCATAAATTCGAATTTGAGGCGTGTAACCCGGAAAGTTATGGTATTGTGTTCATAAAAATAGTATTGAGACGTTTCTTAAATTGGCTGTGCGAAATGTCACACCCAACGCTCTTGAGGGTCGAGGGTTCGATTCCCCTCATAGGTACCAAGTATTAAATTCGAATTTGCGATGAATGACCCGGAATGGTACGGTATTGCATTGATATAAATGATTTGAAAACGTTTCTTACTTCGGATATGCGAAAAGTTACCTGTATCGCCCTTGAGGGTCAAGAGTTCAATTCCCCTCCCAGGTACTAAGTCATAAATTTGAATTTGCTACATATAACCCCGATCTGTACGGCATTGCGTCGATATAAATTGTATGAAAACATTTCTTACTTCGGATATGCGAAAAGTCATCCGTAGCGCCCTTGAAAGTCGGAGTTCGGTTCCCCTCCCAAGTACTAAGTGGAATAATCGAATTCGCGATCTCTGGCCCGGATCGGAATGGTATTGTGTAGATAATCCAGGTCATTTATCGCAAATTCGAATTTATGACTTGGTACCTGTGAGAGGAATTGAACCCTCAACCCTCAAGGGCGTTAGGTGTGACTTTTCGCACAGCCAATGTAAGAAACGTCTCCATACTATTTTTATGAACACAATACCGTAACTTTCCGGGTTACATGCCGCAAATTCGAATGAATGCAGAGTACCCGGGAGGGGAATCGAACCCTCGTCCCTCAAGGGCATTAGGTGTGGGTGCAAAATTAATAGGATATTCATGATCAGCACCCTCGATTTACCCATCATTGATGTAGAAAAAATTACATTTCGAGAAAGAATTTCCGTACTACCTAAACTCCATAAGTGACCATCATTCGAGGTACCAGCACTGTCATTACGAAATGTTTCATCATAAACGAGCTCTTCGTCACTAAATTCACTTACACCATCTAATTCTGCATGATCTTCCGCACCACTTAATTCAGTATCAGTTCCACTATCGCTAATATCAACGTCACTTTCATCCAAATATCCCGCCAATTGATTCTCGCGATCTTCTAACGTAGCCATGTTGCTACGCAACAGTTCATTTCAAACTTGCATGGCCTTTAAAATACCTCTCCATACGGTTTGTTTCCAAAGAGAATATAGCGTAACTGCAGTGAATAGTATCGCCAGAAGATGGGAGAAGCGCAGTACTGCTGATATTTTGTTGGGTGTACCTCGACAGCGAAGTTATAGGTGGAACAAATCGATGTCGGGTATGACCCGACAAAGAACCTGTGCGAGATATTTTCGTTGTCGGGGCTCTCCCGCCACGTAAGTGCTAAGGGTTAATGACCTAATAGAAAAGTGTTGTGTGCTTTATTCTATTTCTGTAATTGGCTGAACTGAGGAAACTGTCCTTTGTTTGAATTTCCAAGGGCCATGGATGCATGTGTAACTTTTGGGTAACTTTTTTCTTGAAACTTGTGTGTTGCATTGTTTTAGGTAAATTTCAGGTTTGGTTTGTGCTTCATATGGGCAGCGCTGAGGGTTTTACCTTTTGTGTATGTACTGAACCCTTATTATCCATGATGTATAATAATGTTTCATATTAAATTTATTCTTCATATTTGGAATACATATTTGGTACAGTTGAGAAGGCTAGTGGGCCTGGCTATGTTGCAAGTCATTCGGAGCGAAGTAGCAGTTGAAGCAAGTGAGGTATTAATAGCCAGTTCCTGGAAGTAAGGTGCATGAACTTTGATGCATCGCTGGAGTCCTTTGTTAGGCCAGGTCAAGAGAGAGAAGGGCAACTCTGAATGATGAGAGATGGAGATACTCTGTGACGTCAAGAAGGCGTGGCGAGGGGGTTCTACTCAACGAGCGATGCTTGAAATCGGCGAATCACAGAGGAGACGCCAGGGGGTGGCGCAAATTGTGTGTCATGTGAGAAAGCGAGCGAACAGTGTTCTGATTAATTGACCGATCGAAATGAGATCTGCTGGGCAGGAATGTGACTTGCGCGAGAAATGATGAAGATTGCTACCTTACCCGAGCCGGTAGCTCATCTGCTTCGATAAAAAATATTTTTACTGTCCCCTCCACTGAATTCATGCGGGTTTTGTATAAATGTGTCCATGATGCTAATTTGAAACACATTTTTTCGAAGTCTCTGGGTAGACTAAGTGCTGCCCGATAACACACTTTTTCGAAGTCTCTGGGGAGACGAAGTGCTGCCCGATAACACACTTTATCGAAGTCTCTGGGGAGAAGAAGTGCTGCCCGACAAAACACCATTTCATTGTAATTAGAGACGAAGTACTGTCCGTTCGAGTCTCAGTAGAGGCCAAGTTATTAAGACTTGTGAACTTATAATATTTCAATTTGGACTGTGGGTCTAAACTGTATTAACTGTGTAATAATTTTCACTTACTGTAATTATGAAGTGTGCATGAGTAAATGTGAGTGAAGATAGGATTTTATGTAATTAGGGAAAGTCGACGGTATAAATTGTAAAAGGACTGTGAGTGAAGCTAGTAACTCATGTTACAATTTTAGCAGGTTATTTTAGCACAATTTTGTATTTGAACATTTCATCTTTTAAGAAGGCCAAGATGTCGACAACGTGGACCAGAATTGGGATGGTGACCATGGAATCTTCTGTCGAGTTGGTCATGGAGGAATAAAGAGGCCCTGTGGGACCATGTCGTGTGACGAAAGCCGAATCGAGTTGCAGAATGGCTAAGTACTAAATTGAATTATTTCAATCATGTAGTTAGATTTTGGACTGGGAAATGTAAATTTAATTTAGATTTTGCTCGTATTGTTTCGATTTTTCTGTTGATAGGGTTTGTTCCGCCACTCTTATTTAAACGTAGGATGTTGCGTGACTATAATTTTGTAAATATTCAGTGTAATGTTAATCCAAGTGCCGCGTGTACTTGAGTGTATAATTTGTTTTTGCGAACATGAGTTACGGGTCGTGTGATAAATGAGACATTTATAGTTTGAGTTAAGAATAGAATGGGAGGAACTTGATATTTTGTTGGTAGCCGTTTCGATTAAACAGGCGTTATTTTTATTTGATTAAATCTTGTGTTAGCCTTTACAATCAAATTTGTGGGGAACCGTCTGTTCTCTAGTTTTTGTTAATTAAATTAAATTTCTGTTTGAATTTTCTTTGGTTAAACCTGTGATCTGATGCGCTGCGTGTAGGTGAAATTTATGATGTTTTTTTTTTCTTTTTTTCAGGGATTGTCAACCCTGGTGGTGCGTTGTGTGTTAATGTGTGGTGTGGCAAATGTGTGGCTTTCCTGCGCAGAGGAATTTGCCATGGCTTTCCTTGTCTGCTGCTGTATGGGCGTCAGATGTTGCTCTTTGGGAGACTCTGCTTGACCCCGACGAGGTTCTTTAATTCTGTGGGAATTAATGGAACTGATTGGTATTTTGTGACACACATGATATTGCTTCGATTCTTGGCGCTATGCGAATTTCACTGAAGTACAGTAAAGAATCTGCGTTCTTGGTGCATGCCTCAGTCGCTGCACAGGGATATTTCTGTTTACGCACCAGGTTGTTGACATTGGCAGGCGAGACACCCACCAGCCACAGATCTAGATAAGACGCGCTAATGAGTTGAGGGGACTGGGTTTCTCATGACCTAGTTATTGAGTGTGCCTGTTTAGCAGAAACTTTTGATAAATTTAAAGAGACAGTTGCTCACGCACGGACGGTAATCTCACGTCTCGTTAAAAAATATATCCTTGTTTTGTTGTATATAATTGCCACTGGGCAATGTGATTGTGTTAATTTTCCATGTAATATTGGATTTTGTTTTGACACCTTGTTGTGTGCCTGTGTAAGGTGACAAAGGTCATCGGGTGATGTCAGTCGAGTATAGTCACGTGCGTTCATACTTGTTTTGATTTATGTGAAGTCCTGTTTAGGCAATTGTTTGTGTCCTTGACACTTGATAAAGATTTCGAGCGGGAATCTGAGTGTAAATTTGTAAGGCTAGCGAGTGTCGGGTATTTGTAAATATTTATTATTTGTAGTTTGTATTCCCAGTACCATGTCTACCTTCTCATATACGGACCCGTAGCTTGTCAGCTGTTGCCTATGGTCGTGGGTCGCGTATAACAAGTACTTATTCCATTTCCTGTTTGCTAGTCACGTCGCCACACATGAGTTGAAGTGAGAACAGGACCATTGTTTGGCCTGAAAACTTGTATAATCTCGTCAGAAAGATTTTGTTTGATATTGTCAATGAATTAACTTGTGGATGTAATTATGTGAGTTGTTTATTTGATTATTGTTTTACTTTTGATCTGAAATTAAATTCGTTTAGTTAAATCTTGGCTTAACTTTTCTTTCTTTTGCGATATTTTTACCTATGTTGCCTTGTTATTTTAACAACAGTATGGACCGAAACACTTCCCTGAAAAAGAGTCTCCTTACGCTAGGACCTAATATTATTTTTTTTTTTTGGTTCAACTCCCACTTCCGGCTTTGTATGTGGTCTGTGTTTTCATTTTGTTATTTATCTAAATTTTAAGTGGGGACTATCAGTAATATTTTGCACTGCAAAGATAACACTTCCTTTCAGAGTTAAGTAATCCTTAATACCTAGGGCTAGTTATTTCTCTTTTCATTACGTTGGATCATACAGAGGAACATGCTTGAAAATTTAAAGACTGTAACGATATATACGCCTATATTCTATAGAAAAGTAGCCATCGCCAATTTATTTTTGTTTTAGCCACATTTAATTGCCAGTCACCAAAACACTTTCAGTGGCTATTTCTGAAAACTAAAATAGTCAAACATGAGTAAAATTGTCACACCTGGCCACCCTGGCAAGAAAGCAAGATTGCATAAAAATTGTTAATGTCGAGGGAGAAGTCCTCCTAACAAGATGACGATGATAATTGTTGTTTTAAGGGCCTAACATCGAGGTTATCGGCCCCTAATGAAATGAAATGGCGTGAAATGAAAGGACGTAGATAAAAACAGCTCACTGCCATGGATAAAACGAAAATGGTGTTTATAAAACAGACAGTGAGCCCCAAAAAGTATGCCTTATTTGAATAAAATAATAAAAGGCGGATGGTAAAAAAGAATAAAACAAATAAGGCATAGTGAACAATAAAATAGATGAACACAATAAAAAAAACATAAAACAGACTTAACCTGAATTAAAAGTCGTAACTACACATTAAAACTTTAAAAATAACCACTCTCCCTCATGAACCGGATGACGAGGTCTACCGACGGCCCGTCATCACGGAGAATAAGGGAGAGGGTATTAGGCAGATTAAGAGTCCTTCGCAGATCGGCCAGATCCACACACTCCAAGAGAAGTGGGAGTGCGTAGCAATCCCATGGCCGATCCGGAGTCAACCGAGTACCACAACTTCCTTCCGGAGAGATTGGAAGGAAGATTTCCACACCTTCGTTGTCTCCTTGATGCCTCTCAGTTTGTTGGGTGGAGGCGTGGCACGCCACGCTTCCTCCCAATACGACAGGATCAAATGCCGCAACTGAGAGTGCACATCACTAGCAGGCAGCGAGGGCAGTGTGACTGCCTCTCTCGCCGCCTGATCAGGAACCTCGTTTCCTGCAATACCCATGTGGCTAGGAAGCCACACAAAGGTCACCACGGTTCCAGTGTTACACGAACTGAAGAGCAGGTCGTGCACACGCTGGACCAACGGGTGCTTCGGGAAACACACATCGAGCGCTTACAACGCACTCAGAGAGTCGGTACACACAAGAAAGTGCTGGTGATCGTCTGATAACGTATACCGCAGAGCCTCTAAGATGGCATAGAGCTCCGCTGTGCAAGTGGAAAGAGAAACCTACGATCCTCAAACACAAATGCACAACCTACTTTCTCGTTTACCCTCGAACCATCCGTGAATAGAAGCCCTGAACCTGGATACCAGCTCACCTCAGACTGGAACAGCCTCCGTTGGACGGAGGAGTCCGTGTCCGACTTGGGGCCGGTGTGCAGATCCAGGATGAAATCAGGGCGAGAGACCATCCACGGAGGGGCCTTGCTAGGTACTCGGACGATACAGGAGACAGAAGGAAATCGGAACTGACAGTATAAGTCATCCAAGCGAATCCCCGCCGGCCGAGTGGCTCGGGCGAGCGCATCATACAGCCGGCGATTCGGATTGGTAAACAAACATGGATAGCTTGGATGAAGTGGCATCTGTCGAATAGTTGCAGCATAGGTCAGCAGTGCTCGTTGGCGCCTCAGGTGTAAAGGAGTAACGCCAGCCTCAGCGAGCAAGCTGACGACTGGGCTTGTCCGAAAGGCTCCCGCCGCCAGCCTCACACCGCCGTGGTGGACACTGTCCAGTTTAACAAGCACTGACTTACGGGCCGAACCATATGCTACACCGCCATAATCTAATCTAGATAAAATCAGTGCCTTATAAAAACGTAGGAGCACCGCGCGGTCCGCCCCCTACGATGTGCCGCTAAGAAACCGCAACATGTTGAGTTTCTTAACACAGGCAGTTTTCAAACACCGCACATGTGGCTCCCACGTCAATTTCTGATCGAAAAGGAGCCCAAGGAACCGGTACACAGCAACAACAGGCAAAGCTACATCGCCCAGATAAAGCTCAGGATCAGGATGGAGAGTGCGCTTTCGGCAGAAGTGGACAACCGAGGTCTTAGCGGTTGAGAACCGAAAGCCATGCTCTAGTATCCAGTGTTCCACTCTCCGAATAGCTTGTTGTAGCTGTCGTTCAGCGACCGCCATATTTTGCGCACTATAATGTAGAGCGAAGTCGTCTACATATAGCGACGGTACCACTGCTGGACCAGCAGCAGCGACTATACCGTTTATGGCAATCGCAAATAATGTTACGCTAAGCACCGATCCCTGTGGGACACCGTTTTCCTGTATATGATATTGCGAATATGCCCCCCCTATTCGGACACGGAATAGGCAAAGAGACAGAAAATTCGCAATAAAACCGGCAAGTTACCTCGGAATTTCCATTGATGCAGGGTAGAGAGGATGCCGTAACGCCAAGTGGTGTCATAGGCCTTCTCGAGGTCAAAGAAAACAGCGACTAGGTGCTGTCTCCGGAGAAAAGCGTCCTGTATGGCTGTCTCCAGGAGTACCAGATGGTCGTTGGTACACCGAGACGCCCTGAATCCACACTGGTATTCAGACAGGAGTCCTCGCTTCTCCAGGACCTACACCAGGCGCCGATTGACCATCCTCTCAAAGAGCTTGCACAGACCGTTAGTGAGACAAATAGGTCTGTAACTCCCTGTCAAATTGGGATCCTTATCGGGCTTCAGGATAGGTATAATGATACCTTCCTGCCATTGCGCTGGAAACACACCTTCCAACCAGATACGATTAAACACCCTGAGCAAATAACGAATGCTCTCATCGTTAAGGTGTTTAAGCATCTGGTTGTGAATATTATTCGAGCCGGGAGACGTGTCCCTGCAGAGCGCCAGCGCTCCGCGGAGTTCCCACTCCGTAAAGGGCACGTTGTACTCCTCCGAAGCGCGGGAAGCAAAACTGAGCTGGAAACGTTCTGCCGCGCGCTTCATGGCCACGAAGGCAGGATGATAGTTATCGGAACCGGATATATCCGCAAAATAAGATGTGAGATGGTTTACAACGCGGTGCGGATCTGTAACCAATTCATTATCAATGGAAATTCCCGGTACAGTAAAAGATGTCTGAATACCCGAGATGCGTCGTAGTTTAGTCCACACATGAGAGGAGGGGGTATGTGCCGTAATAGACGACATATACCATTCCCATGATGCTTTCTTACTCTGGCGGATAAGAATCCGTGCCTTGGCATGAAATTTCTTAAACGCCACCAAATTGGCCATGGTTGGACGCCGACGGCAGTGCTTATGAGCTCGACGACGGTCTCTTATTGCCGCTGCAATATCCTCTGTCCACCAAGGGACGAGTTTGCGACGAAGAGTCCCAGAAAAGGATGGAATGGACTCTTCGGCGGCAGCAAGAAGCACATCGGTGATGTGCTGTACCTCGTCATCGACGCTCCGGCAACCAAGATCAACGAACACAGCTCGTTCTTGAAACGAGGGCCAATTTGCCCGCTTAAGCACCCAACGACTGGGGAACTCCACGGGCTCCTGATTCAGAAGCGTAAGAACGATCGGGAAATGGTCACTGTCACAGAGGTCATCGTGTACATACCAACCAAATAGGGGGACCAGCGCACGGCTACACACACTCAAGTCAATGTGTGAGTACGAGCCGTGCGCTAAGCTAAAATGTGTAGCATCCCCTGTATTTAATAGAGATAAATCCAACCCTTGAATTAAGCCCTCCACATCCCTTCCTCTGGGGCAGGAAGATGGTGATCCCCATTGGGGGTGATGAAGAGTTGAAATCACCCACGATTAGGAAAGGGACTGGAAGCTGATCAACAAGATCAAAGACGTCATTAATATCAAGGGGCTGGTTCAGTGGAAGGTACACGTTACAAACAGTTGTCATAGCAGGCAATGACACGCCAACTGCAATAGCTTCCAGAGGAGTGGCGAGTGGAAACTCCTCACTATAGCAGTCAGAGCGAATGAAGCTACAAACGCCCCCGGAAGCCTGGGCGGCGTCACGTCGCTCTTTAGAGTATAGTCAGAAACTTCTCAGAACAGTCTCGTGATCAGGTCTGAGGTTTGTTTCCTGTAGGCAGACTATACTCGCTGCGTATTGAGCAATAAGCTGACGGAGCTCTGTCAAATGCCTGTCATAACTGTTACAATTCCACTGTAACAGTGCCATTGTGTGAACTTGTAAACTAGGGAATAAGTTGGAGCAGCAAGCTACAACTTAACCTCTGGAGGATCATCAGCCACTACGTCGACTATAATCTCCATGTCCTCAGGCGAGGTCGTGGAGTGAATCGACTCAGCGGAAGATATCCTAGACGCAGTTCGGCGGCGGGGGGATCTCCGTAGGGAGCGCGCAGATCTGGGGGCCGAAACGTCCCCAGGCACAGAAGCATCCGCAGGTGGTGGGGCGGATGGCTTCCCCTTTTTTGGAGAAAGGGAATGCGTAGTGCGGGCTCCCTTCTTCCCCGCCTCTTTAAGATATTTAGACGGGTCAGGAGACGAATTCCTGACCCTGGTCGTCGATGCCGCCTCCGACGGCTTCGGCGCGGCTTTCACCGACCGTTTGGGTGGGGAGGAAGTCTTCCCGAGTGGGGAGTAAGTCTTCAACTTCCTCCCCTACTGTGCGGGAGGAGCATCCTTCGCTCACACAGCCTTCGTTGTGGCCGAAGGTGGAGTTCAAGTCACCTTCGGGCTTTTCGTCATATTCATAGGTGCTGGTTTCTGAACAGTAAGCTCAGTTGCAGGTTTCACAGCTGGTACAAAAGATGAGGTAGACGGAACCAAATTGGGTATTATAACCTGATAATCAATCATAGGTGCAGGAGCCATCGCGGTATGGTACTTCTTGCGGGCTTCCTGGTAGGTGAGATCATCCAGGGTTTTGATCTCCTGGATTTTCTTCTCACTCAGGAAGACAGGGCAGTTCCTGTCCCGAGGAGAATGAAATCCAGGGCAATTAGTGCACTGATAGGGTGTTGGGCACTCTTCCGCTTCATGTGGTACCTTACCGCATGTTCCGCAGATTTCTGGGCTCGAGCATCGGGATAACATGTGCCCGAACTTCTGGCACTTATAACACCTCATTGGCGGAGGGATGTAAGGCCGTACGTCACAACGGTAACTTGTAACCTTGACTTTCTCCGGGAGCACCGAAAGCTCAAAGCAAATAATGAAAGCACCAGTATCCACGATTTGACCATTGACCTTGTGCGTAATGCGCCGGACATCAGTCACGTGACGGTGCTGCATATCCTCCTTGAGCTCCTCATCAGTGTTCAGAATCAGGTCCCGGTGGAAAATAAGTCCTCGGACCAGATTCAGGGACGTGTGCTTTTCCACTTTGATGGGTATTTCGCCAAAGTGGTCACATTGCAAAAGTTGTTCAACTTGCTCACCAGTCCTAGTCTTGAGCAACAAGCTACCGTTCCTCATCTTTTGTACTTTCTCAAGCTCACCATAGACACCTTCTATGTGGCGAGAAAACAAAATACTCTTTACCAGCTTGAAATCACCCCCAGCTGTTCTGGTAGCTACCAGAAACTTGGGGGTGTTAGCACCCAGATTTTCACGCACAGATTGTTCCCAAGGGGTTGATCCCCTAGGGAATCAAATGTTAAAGACTTGGGTGTAGGACCACCCTGTTTGGGGATTTTTCTTTTAGAACCCATGGCCAGATCATCCTCCCCGAATGCCACCGACATCCGATCACAGGCCGTCACAGTAGGCGCTACCCAGCCAGGGCAAGGCCCGCCTAGCTTGGAAGGCATTGCCCGGGGGTCCGATGTTTTACAATGCCGCATCGGCATGTACCCCTTGGCATATACTGGATTTTACAGCTCTGACATTCGGCTGTGCGGGGACCTGCGTAGTCAGGCGGATACTACTGCACGGGTACATGGCACACCCACCTGTCGGCGCGGCCAAGACCGGAACAGGCTTTCGAGCGTAGTCGCAAGCGTAAGTGGCCCATCTCCTAACAGCACGCACATATAGAAATTTTGGTTGCCAGACCCTGAAAGCAGTAACGGAAAGAAGTGCGATATAACCTAATGAGAGTTATACCGCACGGGTGTATGTCTTTTAGAGCTGACTGTCAAACCCTCGAAAGGGGACCGATCCGAGAAACCCTTTTTGTCGCCTTTTTCGACTGGCAGGGATTACCGTGGATGTATTCGCTTCCTCCCACCCACTGGGGGTCCAATTCACAAAACAACGCGGAATCCTTAAAGTATAGCCAAGGTCGCCTCTTACGACAGGCAGGGGATACCGTGGGTGTATTCTAAACCCCCACCCACAGTGGGGTCCTAACAAGAACTGGTTATGCCGAGGAGAAGTACCGATTCCACAAAGAATAACCGTATTTGCACAAAAGCTGCTTTGGGCATATACAGGGTCATTATCTATGTGCGCGCGAGTAAACACGGCAAGCTAAGCCGGATGTGACTGGCGCAGATCGCGGCCGCGCGTACCCGGTTCAGCCGGTGGTTGGTGCTCACTTTCACACTTTTACCAAACATGTTCAATAATGTGTACTTACAGTGCTCATAGGCGATGCTGAAAAGGTCCTCCCTCTCTTGTAACACACACCTGACATCATCTGATGAAAGAATGTCTATCAACTCTTATTATTTATGGAGCCTGTTTCCTTGAATAATTTAGCGTGTCTCCTAATTGCACTGGCATTAGGCACAGGTCTTCTGGAAACATGATTCCAAATTTTTGTCTTGTTTCAGAACAAGGTTTTCTGCTTTTCATATACGAATTATGGATATACACACGTTCGCGCAATGTGAATTGGTGTCTAGGCACGACCAACAATCACAGTAAACACAATACTCACTAAACATGCAACACTAAGCTTTGCAGATACACATCCATATGAATGAGAAAACACCTGTGAACTAATGATATGAGTCAGCGGAGTGCGGAACTACCGGCTGAATTGCGTACGTGATCTGCGCCAGTCACAGCCGGCTTAGCTTGCCGTGTTTACTCGCGCGCACATAGATAATGACCCTGCATTTGAGAAGCTACTGTGTGTGCAATAAAATATCAGTTTACAGTATCTAATTTAAAAAGAACAAAAAAAGAATCATGCTGAAGATATTTTTTTCCACCCTGTACTCTTACAGAGATGCAATGTGACGAGAAAAAACTCAATCTTTAGTCCAAGATACTCTGAAAATATTGCATGTTGTGCATGATTTGCTATTGCATGAGTCTTTGATACATTCGTTCTTGAAAATAGGGGGCTCAATGTTTGTTGTTGGAATCTAGATTTCTGGACAACAGACACAGGAAAACAACACTTCGAAGAGCAATGGATACAGGCTTTGTTAACCCAGTCTTGGACAGTGAATCTGAGAAAACAATGCTTTCAAGAACAACATATAACAGGTTTCACTGAATCAAATGGCAAGAAATGATGAGAGATAATACAAGACTTTGTCAGCTCTGTTCTCACTTGTCACTTTCTGTACAGACACTGATCCGATCATGACCGTGAGTACTGCTAAGCAAATGACAAGAAGCAAAAGGCACCATATATTGTTGGCTTAGAGAACAAAAATAGTTCCAAGAGTTTTAAGAGAAACTTACTTTTGAGAGATGAGACGATAATTTTCTTGACATGAAAGCCACATTCCAAAATCAACTAGTCGTGAAGCTCGCAACTTATTGATAACAGAGGTTTCCATCCTCCAGTCTTGATTGCTGAACCTATTAAAAGAGAAGATATTAAATCAGCCATTTTCACATGCAAAATGAACTTCTGTCTTCCAACACAATAAAACAAGTTACTGGGGAGCTTTACATTACGTTGTCACAGCCCCTAAACTGAAGAACCAACGAACCAACTACATTACAAACATAACTGAAAAATATACTGTAAAACAAATTAAACACCACAAGAAATGTATCAGATTTGGAAACTGTAATAAATACCGGTAATTAAAACATCCATACCATTTATCTCTTACCTCAAATTATTTGAGGACTTCTCTAGAGGCCTAAAGCCCTGCAGGTCCTGGTCTTCAGGCAAAAGCATGTAGCTATCTGCAAAACAAAAACCACTGGTCTTGGCAAACACAGCAACAATACATCAAGTTGGTAATTAATACAATGACAGAGACTTACATTTGTCAGTTGTGAAATCTGTTAAGGAAGGCTGCAACCCATTTAACAGCTTGCAGAGACTAGGCCAGATCTGGAGGCGCGACGTGAAAGCCATATCAGACAGTACCTGAGGCTCCAAGCGGATCCAATCCAGGGTCAACTTGACTGAAACCCAGTAATTCTGTTAGTATTAAAAAAAAAAAAAAAATTAAAAATAAATAAATTAAAAAAAAACACCAATATGTAGGGGAGCCACAAATTGATAGCCTTGTTTCAACATGTTTGATATTGATATTTCTTTTACATTCAGTTGAACCTTGATTCATCACTTACAGTGGAAGCAGCAGAAGAAATAAATAGAAACAGAAAAAAGACAGATGAGGAACAATAATATAAAGTGCACTAGAACCTGTTTATTCATTTAATCGTCTTCCACAGCATTTTACTTTCTCATCCCCCAGCGTACTTAGCAGTCAAATTACACTTGCCTATTCTTCTTTACTTGCCTTCGTGATCAATGGACGAATACACTAATCACTAACCTACTTTCCAGCCGTTACCTATTATTGTTTATCATCTTATAAGTGTTCAGTAAGTGTTTTCTTTCTAAAATTATCCATAAAATGTGTATTTTAATCAAGGTAATTCATTAAATATGGTCAACTTTCTATGTGAAATAACACCTTAAGTGGGTATTATTTACCTTTGGCGGGCAGAACCATATGCTCTAATTTTCCCCACCACGGGCCGAACCGTATATGTTCTATTCATATATATTGCGTTACAGAGGTCAATGAAATACACAAAAGTCCTCATATAGATAAGAAGTTTTTCCTGGCAGTGAGTGACAGCTGAGAATTACGCATGTTTAGAGATACGGGAAAATAGCAATTGCGATAAATGCGAATTTTACTTTTTTCTCCTTTTTTCAACTACCTGGTAACTAATATGACTATGTATACCCAAAATTTGCTAAACTGAATGTGCGACAAAGTGTGATAACTAAGGGTTCTTGCGAATTATTCCCATAAATGCGATAAATACGAAAAGTGCCGAATTTACCGATTAATGTTGAATATTATGTTTTATTACATTTTCGCGCCGCAACTTTGAAATTTGCGAGTTCCCAGCAATGAAAATATCGGCTATATAATCGATATTTACGAGTAATAATCGATATGTACGAACATCGATTATTGTCGTGAAAACAATCGATTACGGTAAAAATTATTTTGAAAATGGTGCTGTTATTATTGCCGCATAATATCCACTGTTTATCGCCAGTAAAACTATGATTTTGGAGAAATTATTTCGTAGTTTCAGTTGGTTGTGCTACTAAAAGGAATACTCCAATCGTTTGTGCCGATTCCTTTTAAAAATCAGAGCAATAAGGTTATGCTTATATAGGTTTATATCGCGCCGGCCCTCATTTGTTGTATTTGAAATGAAAATGAAAACTCTCAAGTACATATCGTGATATGAACAGACAATTTTTGTTAGGCGTTCTCTTTGCTTTGGGAAATGTTGTATAATATGATGAAAGTATTCTCTACCATGTGTGAGTTATAGGTTATGTTACATGTCGTCCGGCGATTTCTCCGTGAATTCGGATACTGTTTTACAGATTGTCAGTCAAGAGTCGCAGTGTGGTCAGGAAATAATGAGGGAGTAAACATACATTTTATTATTTAGTTAATTATCCATTGTGTGATATTTAAACAAAGTTAAGTAAATGTATGATTCACATTATTACTTCCTTTTCAATGAGGGGCACTGAATTTCTATTTGCCGGTGGTTTAATGGTCAAATGGCACTTCTTGAATCCTACCTCATAAGATAAGTTATTAAAAGAAATGAATGGAACTTGGCAAGGAGTTAGTAGGAAAACCACACAAAAGGATTTCATAACCATCCTCAGAATTTGATTCAATTCATCCATCGAGTCCAGGACAGCCTGGTATTGTCGTCATTCCACCTGCCACACAGTAAACTTTGTAAGACAAGCATTGTTGCCTGACCACAGCTCGCTTTATTCTAACAATTGGCACCTTGGTAGCAGTGAACTAATACAACTCTCCGCCGGCCCTCAATATTTGAGTTGCTGCACAACACCTGCTATTGTTGATTGCATAATGAGAACATGACCATTGGATCTTTTGAGCATAGCTTAGGTACCCTCGTCTCACGTCATACAACCAACCGACAGCACTTGAACTCAATCTTGCCAATTAGCCAGGCTGATGCCTTTATTTTCAAAGATCTCACATTTCTGAAAAATGTATGATGTCAAGTTTCTACATTTCTGTAATACTGATATTAGGATTTTAATACTTCTAACACTCCCTTAGTAAAAATAAAAACCACACACACAACAGGAGACTTATATTAATTGCTTATGCCGTTAATCAGAAACGCCCATATTTCCAATCCTGCACATGTTTGAATTAGTTTCCGTGCATATTATTTTGAACCTGTTTATTGTACCTGGTGACGAACTTTTAAATGCTACAAAATGCTAATTTTTAAATTTCAAAATGCTCCAAAATGCTATTTTTGAAAATGAAAGTGCTACAAAATCAATTTCAAAATGCTATTTTCTCATATCTTTACACATGTTGTATGACTAAGTATTTCCATGTCCTGATATATGCCGTATTTTCTCATTGTGGACATCACATGCGTATTATCACGTGCGTAACATCACGAACGTAACATTACGCACGGGTCTTTTGTGATGTTTCCAAGGAAGTGGCTGATGCTAGACTGGCACAAGGTGTCCCTTGCGTAAGATTCTGCCAATAGCAGTCGGGCCTGTTTTAACGTCAGTGAACTGGGGCTAGCAGCGCTTCGTATGGAGGCTTATTGAATCTCGTCATTCTGAGGCCAACTCTCGGAAGCGATA
Organism: Meconema thalassinum; assembly: GCA_946902985.2. Lineage (NCBI taxonomy): Eukaryota > Metazoa > Arthropoda > Insecta > Orthoptera > Tettigoniidae > Meconema > Meconema thalassinum. The sequence continues at coordinate 1,335,405,663 of OX336388.2, forward strand.
GGTCCATACAAGTTTTACTCCTCTGGAGTGTCACTGAATGTGATCGCTTTTTAGCGTGCCGTGGACCAGCCGTTCGCGTAGCGTGAGTCATAGCCTGCAGTCAGAGAGACAGGCTCCTTTCTTCTGACAAAGCCACGCCCGATTATAAGCTCGCAGAATGTACTAAATGATGATGCTGGCCGATCTCGTCGTGGTTCATAGCCCGCAGGCATAAAGATGAGATTACTTTCTCTGACAAAGTCATGCCAGGTTATAAAGTTGTGGAAGCATGTGCAACAGATAAGCGCACAAATACGAACATGCTAAGTGACAATGCTGCCCGCTCATATCAGGTGGGCACTGAGGCAGGGACTCCTTTCTTCTGACAAAGTTACACCAGGTTATAAGCTCGAGGCAGTGTGTGTAACTGACTGGCGCACAAATACGAATATGCTATGGGATGACATTTTATGAACCTATTTTAGTGTTTGAAAAGTGGGCTGCGACGATTATGTGAGGAAATACGGTAAGCGACACACCTGACGAGCGAGCAGATAACTGTACCGATGTGAGTAATAGAGATAATGAACCTACAAATATCATCCCCATCTAAAATACTGATCAAGAGCCAATATTACCATCAAGCTTTGATGTCGATACACACCCTGTAGAATTCTTTTATTCGTATTTTGATGATGGAGATATTCTTTATGAATATAAACTGCAAGGAGACAAAGCAAAAAATGCAGGCAACACCCATCACAAAAAGGAGCAGAATGAAAAATTGGCATCACCTAACCACACGCAACATCCAGGCATTTATTGGCGTCATCATTAAAATGGGCCTTCACCCCTTGCCACATGTCAACGACTATTTTTTAAGGGCCTGGCTTGACAAGATGCAATTCTTTGGCGATGTCTTCTCGTGGGATGAATTCTTGTATTTCTATGACATATGGATGAATTCTTGCTGATTTTCTGGAATCTGCACTACACAGAGAAGGAAATATACCTCTATAAAAGGGTGAGCACATAGAGGGTGTTCTAGAGAATGTTAGAAAAAAATGAATACTTTTCTATCAACCAGGACCTGTGGATTCTGTAGATGAAAGAAACAAAAGTTTCAAAGGAAGGGTTTCCTTCAAAGTTTATAACCCAAATAAAACCACAAAATTTGGGTTGAAAGTTTTTTGCCCTGTCTGATAGTACAAATGGCTACCTTTATAATATTATACCTTGCATGGGAAAAATGGACCATGATGACAAGTCTCCTGAAGACAACGTAGGTAGTGAAGAATCTGTGCTCACTGCTCGTAAAGGAAATGAATGCCTCACCTTCATGTTATCATTATCTACACTGATCGTTAATACACCTCACCAGAACTAGCTGATAATCTATTAGAAATGAAGATGGTCATTACTGGCAAGGTGATGCTCAAGCAAAAAGGTATACCGGATTAACTAAAATTGGATCATGTAAAGAAAATGAAAAGGAGGATATAGCAAGGTTAGGGAGTAATGCATTACTTGTAACGTAGTAGTATCAGTTAATAATACTGACTAAGGAAGGGTTAATAACACCCACCTAGAGGGAGAATCCCACACTACAAGAGCGACGTGTGCAGTGAATTACGTCCAGTAATTTTTGGGTTTCCCTTTGCATATGTTGTATTTATTGAAGCCTTGTAAAGTTCTCATATTTTACATACTATTTAAAATTCTATTTACACATTTTATTTTATTTATTTATTTATTTATTTATTTATTTACATAGGTCCCAATGAGCCTGAGCTCGTGTTAGGGACAATCAAGTAACATAGTTACAGCATGGCATATATATAATTTTTGTAACATTATTGTTTAGTTTAATAGTAACTTAGATTGCTAGTGACTAACTTTACAGAGATAATACGGTATGATACATTGCATTGCTTAAGGCTATTGTACATTGGCTATTCATTCCTTAATAGGAAGTCTTTTGTTTTCCTCTTAAATGTTTTTATAGAGAAACTTTCCCTTATGCCTAATGGTAGCGAGTTGTATTCTTTTATTATAGAGGACATAATTCCTTTAGTTCCAAATTTAATGGATTGGGAATATTTGATTTACTCCTCTTGTTGCATAATGATGAATGTCATTTGCATGGGTAAAATGGATGTGTGTGTGTATCAATTTGTTTTCTAATTTGTATACAAATACTGTTGCTGACATAGCTATTTGTTTTTGCAGTGGCATAATTTTAGTTCTTGAGTACAATTCATTTGAGGGTGTGAGCCAAGGTAATCCAAAGATAGATTTTATAGTACGTTTCTGGAGTATCTCAAGTTCTTTTATCAGCTCCTTCTTACAATATCCCCATATGAAATTCATGTACATTAGATGTGAATGTATCAGAGCAAAGTATATATTTTTCAATTGTTGGCTAGTAAGACAGCTATATCTTAATCTGAAAATAATACCAATTAAAGGGCTGATTTTATGTTTTACATTTTCTACATGATTTTCCCAGGTTAGTGTACTATCTAGTGTGATACCTAAGTATGTTGCCGATTTAACCCTTTCTATTTCTTTGTTGGCTATGTTGACTATGTTTGTGGTCTCAATCTTGTATGATGGTTTATGGAAGAATAAATATTTTGTTTTAGTGATATTGATAACCATTTTGTGTGCTCTCAACCAATCCACCAGCTTATTGAGATCATAATTAATATTTAGCATAATTTCCTGTTCAGATGTTCCCAGATAGAGTATAAAAATATCATCTGCAAATAGTTTAAGCTTGCCTTTCAATTCTAATAATACTATATCATTAATATAGGCCAAGAAAAGAATTGGTCCTAAGACAGAATCTTGAGGTACTCCTGTGTCAATTCTCATTTGAGATCCTTTTACATTATCAATTGCAACATATTGTTTTCTGTTAGTGAGGTAGTTCTTGAACCAATCATGTGCCACTCCTCTGATGCCTGCAAATTCTAGTTTATTAAGGAGAATCTTATGGTTAACCAGATCGAAGGCTTTTTGAAGGTCAATTAGTACACCAGCAGCTAGTTTGTTTTCATCTAATGCCTTTTCTACATCAGTTACTACTTCAAATATAGCACTATCAGCTCCTCTATTTGGAATAAACCCATATTGGCAGTTTGCAAAGTAATCATTTTTCATGAAGAAATTCATAAGTCTTCGTTTAACAACGCTTTCTAGAACCTTGCTGATGGCAGATATAATATTAATGGGTCTGTAATTTGATGGGTGGGTTTTGTCCCCTTTTTTGTAGATCGGGACCACCCTAGAGACTTTACAGGCATCGGGGAATATACCAGTCATCAGTGAAAGATTTATTATTTTGACAAGATATGGTGTAAGGCCCTCAAGACACAATTGTAGCATGACATTAGTAGTGTTGTCCTCACTTATATTGTTTTTGTGTTTTAGGGCGTTTATAATTGATTGTATTTCATTAGCATCAGTAGGTAACATAAAGATTGTCTTAGTGCTAGTAGTATTTTTATAGCTTGTAATGTCCGAGGTAGAACCGTTTCCTTGATTTTCCCATATACTGTTAGCAATATTGACATAATATTTATTAATTTCATCACATATATTTTCCTTTTTTTCGACATTTGTGCCGTCGACTATAAGTTTGACAATTTCATTTTTCCCCTTCTTTGGTCTATTTAACATCTCATTAACAACACTCCACACTTCCCTCTGATTATTTGCATTTTGAATTTTTTGGTCAAAGTAGTTTCTTTGTAGGTTTCTCTTAAGTTTTGTAACTTGGTTGCTAATAATTTTATATTCTTCTAAAATTTCTGCAGATGGATTTTTAACTTGGGTTTTTGTATATATCTTATCTTTCCTGTGTATTAGTGCTAAAAGATCTTGTGTAATCCAGGGTTTTATTGGTGGGGCACTTGGCTCCTTATTCGTATATTTCATAGTACAGGCTTCTATTCCTTTATTAATAAAATCACAGAATTTATTGTAGTAGTCATTGATGTTAGTTTCATTGCATACAAATTATTGAGTTATTAAATATTTAATAAGTTTTTTGTAGTTTATTTTATCCTTTTCTATTGGCCTATCATCACATATTGAGTTCCTGTTTCTCATTTCACAGATGAGTAAATGGTGATCACTCAAATCATTATCAATATTATAGACATTACATATTTTGTCACAGTCGTTCACCAATACATGATCAATTAGAGTAGAGCTAGTTTGTGTTGCACGAGTTGGATATTTTGTATTACATAAGACTAGACCGTATGATTTGACTAGGTTAATATAACTACTAGTATATCTGTCCCCAAATAATAGATCGATATTCATATCACCTAGTATTATAACAGGATTCGTTGAGTAAGAACTAATTATTACTTCGAGATCAGTTAGAAAGTGTGGAATGTTGCTTTTATGAGGGTTGTAAGCAGTGATTATATTGTATTCTTGATGGCCTTTTCTCACAGTAATGTGCAGTATGCTGTGGGTGGAATTTATTTCCTTTACAAGGGTACTGCTACATTTGTTTGAAATATACAAAGATACTCCCCCTCCAGTTTGCTTTCTAACTATATGATATGCAACATATTTCTTAATATTGAAAAACATTTTTGTTTGTTCTGTTAACCAATTTTCTGAGATTGCTAGGACATCTACACCTTTGATTCTGTCTAACATTATTTGGATATCATCGAACTTGTTTTTTATGCTATGTGCATTTATGTGTATGCATTTTAGTGTACTGGTATCGGTTATTATCTGTTTACTGTCCTTAATCTTATAATAATCGCTAAGTGTATTACAGTTACATGCGGTTAATTCTAGTGTATTATTATTTGCATTACCTAAAAAATTTAATTTCTGTAATTCTAGTTCCATATGGGATAATACTTAGTAGATATCTTACTATTACATAGATTTTAGTTTGAGAGGGCGAGTTCATCCAGTATTTCAGCACTTGATATAAGCTTTGAGGGTCCATTTTGATTTTTCCGAATGTATATTTTGCAGTCTCTGACCCAAGTTGCAAAAATTTTTCCCTGTTGTCTCAATTCACGGCACTTTTTGGCGATGGTTTCATTTCTTGGGGTCAGGTGTTCATTGATATATATATTACCACCATCACTGTAACCAATTTCACTCGTCTTCAGGGTCTTCTTTTGTCTTCTGCTACTGAGATCCTCTTTGATAGTTCACTCAACAATTACCACAGCAAGATACACAATTCATGCGTACAAACATTCCTACAATCACAGTATAACTGTAAATAGTGAACATATAACATTTTTGTTGAAGTTTATATATGGTTGGGGCGATAGAAGAACAAAATCAGTATTTGACTACTTTCTGGTGGAAAGGACTAATCGCAGAAAGCTGATAGATGTGACAGCTTTACCAGGAGAAGCATTTGATGGGGACCATAGAGCTGTGGTGGCAAAATTTAGATGGGAAAAATTGGAAAACCTAAAGGAGATCAGAGAAAGTAAAATAAAAGTATGGAAATTGAAAGACAAAACTGTACAGGAAGATTTTCAGGAGAGATTGAAGCAACAAATCCCAGTTACTGAAGTGGAAAACATAGAAGAGGAATGGTCCCACTTTAAAAAGGCATTTGTTGGTGCAGCAGAGTGTGCTTGTGGTAGGACGTCAACAAGAGTGAAAGAGAAGGAGACACCGTGGTGGAATGAGGAAGTGAGGAAAGCAGTGAAAGAAAAGAAGTCTGCATGGAAAGAATGGAACCGAGATCAAACAGAAGAAAGCAAAAGGAAGTATCACAACAGCAAACGGAGGTGTAAGAAAGTGGTAGGAGAAGAAAAGAAGAAAAGTTGGGAAGAATTTACACGAAGAATGGAAACAGATGTAAGTGGCAGTAAAAGGATGCTGTATGGGCTTCTAAGAAGTAAGAGGAAAGAAAGAGTTACTACAAAGCTAGTGAAAAAGGAAGATGGAGAGTTGTTAACACACCCAGAAGAGATAAAGGGACAATGGAAGGAGTATTTCGATAAGCTATTGAATGTGCGCAATTGTACTGGTGAGATGGAAGTGACACAACCTGATGACTCTATAACAGAAGATGATATAACAATGCTGGAGGTGGAATTAGCAGTACAGAAAATGAAGATGAGAAAAGCAACAGGGGTGAATGAAATCTGTGTAGAAATGATAAAGGCTGCTGGACCCGTTGGTATGCAATGGTTGTATCGACTGCTAAAGTGTGTGTGGAAACGGAAATGTGTACCAGAAGACTGGGAGAAAGGGCTAATAATACCAGTGTTTAAGAAGGGGGACAAGAAGGTGTGTGATAACTATAGAGGGATCACCCTCATATCACAGATAGTAAAAATACTGGAAAGGATATTAGAAAGAAGAATGAGAAGAAAGGTGGAAGGAGAGTTGCAAGAGGAACAGTATGGCTTCAGGAGTGGAAGATCCACAGTGAACCCAATCTTTAGCTTGAGGCAGGTGATGGAAAAGAACTGGGAATATGGAGAGGATTTGATCATGACTTTCATAGATCTAGAAAAGGCATATGATAGTGTCCCCAGAGAGAAGGTATGGGAAACCATGGTTAAGAAGAGACTGGGAAGAGAAATGTTGGAAATGGTGCAAGCAATGTACAACAACTGTGTTAGCAGGGTACTGACCCCAGTTGGAAAGACAGATTGGTTTAGGAACAAGACTGGACTAAGACAGGGGAGTATGCTATCACCTCTCTTGTTCATAATGGTGATGGATGAAATTGTAAAGGAAACAAAGGAAGCATATGGACATAAAGAGATGAAGTTACTGTTATTTGCAGATGATATTGTGGTGTGGGGAAGGAACACCGAAGAAGTGCAAAAACAACTAGATGCACTGAACGAAAATATTCAAAAGTACGGCCTGAAAATCAGTATAGAGAAAAGCAAGATCATGGTGATGACAAGAGGGGAAGACAAGGAAAGGGTACTGTGAAAATAGGAAGTCAGAGTTTGGAAATTGTGGACACTTTCAAATACCTAGGGAGTGAATTGATGCAAACTGGTAGGTTGGACATGGAGATTGGCAGGAGAGTACAGCAGAGCAATGCATTCTATCAAAGTGTAAGAAAACTTGTTTGGGATAAGGAAGTACCAAGGAAAAGCAAGGAGGTAATGTATAAAGTGTACTATGTTCCCATATTAACTTATGCAGCTGAGACTTGGACCCTGACAAGCAGGCAAGAGAGTAGAATCCAAGCCAGTGAAATGAAATTCCTAAGAAGTATGATAGGAAAGACAAGGAAAGACAGAGTGAGGAATGAAGATGTTAGGAAGGAAGTTGGGATGGGAAAACTAAATGAGAGAATTGAGAATAAACTAAGGTGGTTTGGACATGTAAAGAGGATGGAGGAAAATAGAATACCAAGACAGATGCTGGAGGCAAAGTGCAAGGGTAAGAGAGCAAGAGGAAGACCTAGAACAAGGTGGATTGATTCAGTGAAGAACAGCATAAGAAAAAGAAATCTGGACTGGGACAAGATCGTGGAAGAAGAATGGTGGAAGGAAAGAGGAAAGTGGAGAAGTGCCATAAATACCCCGACCCGGCAGGAGCTGGATAAGGGGAAATGAAGGAAGATTGTAGTTTTACGTGACCGTGAATCTAGTGATCATGAGCCACGGGACCTCCTTTTTACGTGGAATCCGAACCACAGGACATGGCATTTCACTTCGAAAATCTCACATGCATTGACCGGGAATCGAACCCGGGACGCCTTGGTGAGAGGCATACAGCTAGACCGCTGAGCCACCACGCCCCTAAGGGGAAATGATGATGATGATGATTTATACAAACAAATCCTTTACACATCATGTGGAACAATGGATCACAACAAAACTTCATGCCGTTTAAAATGACTTCCTGTTGTAAATTTCAATTTGCCCACAATATTTTTCAGCAGTCAAGCACCATAAGGTGCTATGTCATTTTGTCATTGATCTTGCAAATTGTTACCCTCCTTGCAGGTCCCAGTTAAAGGTTTCTCTTGCAATGTTATCCTTTGGACTGTAGGGTGTGTAATTCATTGACATCTGCACTGGTACCACCCAACAGTTATTAATGTTAGGTGTGATATTTAGCCACCAAACAACTAAAATGTTCCTAGCAATCTGTTGATAAATGTCAATGTTGGGGTCAACCAAAATCCATGGAGCAAACTTAATTTTACATTGCTTTCCAGGATCAGCAATTTTATCCTTACTCGGACTAATGCGCAGGTAAACATTTTTGCCACATTCAAATACACAGAAACCTTAGAAATAATGTCACAAAACTAGGGCAGAATCAATAAAATGGTTGACTTAACACTATCTAGGGATACATTGAGAGTGGTAGAGCATATTACTTACTGGCAGGCAGTGCAAAGTACTCTAGGAGAGCTTCTCCATCCTTCAAGGTGTACACTGGCAAGAGGAAGGCACTCAGCGAGCCAGCCATGAGGTCCAGAACTAGATGCCTGGCCTGCTGCTCCTCCTCTGTCAGCTGTTCATCCATCAGCAACAGACCCGACTTGTCCGTATCCAGACCACCAGAGTGATGTAAGGCAAATAGATTGATGGCCAGCATCTTGTAAAATGAAGATCAAAATGAACATTTGTGTATATTTGTAACAGCTTACCAGAAATATAAAGCTAATTGTTGTCTTAAGGAGTCTTTAACTGCTTCAGAATAGATTATATGAACTAAGGGTTTGTTCAGCCTGAAACACATACACACATCAAAAAAAGTTTTGCATCACCTCGGTTCCCAGATCTCCGGCATATAGACGTTGACTGTGTATATTGTATCCAAGATACAGTCCCTTTGACTGTTCATAGATGTCACTAAAACTGCTCAAAGATGTAAACAACCATGCATGAGCAGGGCCTATTAGACGGAGGGGGTACGACAGCCGATCAGTTCCAGTCATTCCACCAGGACGAAGGTACGCTGCTCATGTTGTCTGTAGTTCTACCATGCCTAGAAGGTCAATACCGCAGTTCGATCGCGTCCGCATTGTTACTTTGTGTCAAGAAGGGCTCTCAACAAGGGAAGTTTCCAGGCGTCTCAGAGTGAACCAAAGCGATGTTGTTCGGACATGGAGGAGGTACAGAGATACAGGAACTGTCGATGACAGGCCTCGCTCAGGCCGCCCAAGGGCTACTACTGTAGTGGATGACCGCTACTTACGGATTGCCGCTCGGAGGAACCCTGACAGCAATGCCACCATGTTGAATAATGCGTTTCGTTCAGCCACAGGACGTCGTGTTTCAACTCAAACTGTGCGCAATAGGCTGCATGATGCGCAACTTCACTCCCGACGTCCATGGCGAGGTCCAGCTTTGCAACCCCGACACCATGCAGCGCGGTACAGATGGGCCCAACAACATGCTGAATGGACCCCACAGAATTGGCATCACGTTCTCTTCACCGATGAGTGTCGCATATGCCTTCAACCAGACAATCGTCGGAGACGTGTTTGGAGGCACCCTGGTCAGGTTGAACGTCTTAGACACACTGTCCAGCGAGTGCAGCAAGGTGGTGGTTCCCTGATGTTTTGGGGTGGCATTATGTGGGGCCGACGTACGCCACTGGTGGTCATGGAAGGCTCCGAAACGGCTTTACGATACCTGAATGACATCCTCCGACCCATAGAGCACCCATATCGGCAGAATATTGGAGAAGCATTTGTCTTCATGGACGACAATTCTCGACCTCATCGTGCACATCTTGTGAATGCGTTCCTTCAAGATAACGACATCGCTCGACTACAGTGGCCAGCATGTTCGCCAGACATGAACCCTATCGAACATGCCTGGGATATGTTGAAAAGGGCTGTTTATGGACGTCTTGACCCACCAACCACTCTGAGAGATTTACGCCGAATTGTCGTTGAGGAGTGGGACAATTTGGACCAACAGTGTCTTGATGAACTTGTGGATAGTATGCCACGGCGAATACAGGCATGCATCAATGCAAGAGGACGTGCTACTGGGTATTAGAGGTAGTGGTGTGTACTGCAATCTGGACCACAAATGCTGAAAGTCTAGCTGTATGATGGTACAACATGCAATGTGTGGGTCTCATGAGCAATAAAACGAGCTGAAATGTTGTTTGTGTTGATCTCTATTCCCTTTGTATTTAACGGTTCCGGAACTCTTGGAACCGAGGTGATACAATACTTTTTTTGATGTGTGTATAATGACACTATCTTGTAAAAATGCCACTGATATGAACTAGAAATTGTATCAATGTAAGAGGGAAGGGAACATCATTAACTCCACCTCATATTTTAAGGAGAAAAATAGCTCACTTGCATTGCATGAAGTTCAATTTTGTCCCACATGAAAATTTGGGCCATAACTCAATTGCCACATAGTTAGGACCCTTGGAATGTATAGATTCTAAACGTCTGCGCACGCTGCTTCTACACAATTTTCTCTGCTTCATTTCTGAGTGCTAAGAGCTAAGAGCTGTACAGTAGAGTGACAACTGTGCCGCTCGTTAGCGACACACTGACCCATGTGCCATCAATCAACAAGTATATCATCCGGAGGATCAAACTGGGGCCTTACGAAGAGTTTATTGAGTTCAAAATCAAAGATATGCGCCTCATTTCATACACAGTAATTAGAAGACAAACTATGCCTAACGAAAATATGATTTTCAGTGACATCATCGACAATAATGTGAGATTGTTTGTTATACATCACTATCTTGACGTACAAAAATCCGGAACGACATAACTAAGATACCTACCTTATTCCAGTAAGTAGTCTGTATTACATATATCCATGGAAATTGTGAAAAGCGATATTTAACCTAGCTAATTCACATCGCATTGTTTATCAGCTCAAAATGGCCACCTCTATAGACAGAAGTCGGTTTTATATGAATGCTGTTGAACTCGTAATTTTCCGAAATGAAGAAAATACATGAATTTTGTCATGTCAAATGAATCTTGGGAGTGTTATTTCTATTTTGAAGACCTGGAGTTATGGTCCCTGTCATGCCAGCACCTTTTCTCTAGACTTTTTGCAGGAAGCTAAAAAGAAGCCGTAGCTCTGAATTTAAAAGTGCAAATAATTTCCAGTTAGTGATAATTGTATTACCTAGGTATATTATTTTAAGGAAGTCCTGTTATATCTATGCTCCAAACCAAAATTCACCACACCTGCTTCTTGAGGGTCGTGCTCATCTACAAATAATTGGTGTATGATGTGAGTAGATAAGATTTCATCGGAATATCCTGTTAAAAGCATGAATTACTGTATTTTGTAGCCCCGGAGGATTATTGTTTCAAGCTGGTGTATGTAGAAATTTGTTAGATTTTTGGGCATGTGCAAGTTTTACTGAGAGCCCTTTTTGAAAGTTGGCTGTCTTCAGCAATCCCAATGAATAATAAATCCAACGAAACTCAACTCAACAAGCTCTCGGTAACTCAATGAATTATAATAATGTGATCAATCCTTCCAGTTCTAATAGTTCCTCCGCCAATCCAATGATAATTGCCACAACTTCTCGTGAACAATCTAGTTCAAAATTAAGCTATGCAGCTTCAATACAATCTTACCCTACCAAAGAACAAGCCATCGTAAATTTTACGAAAAAAAAACAACATAAAAGTTGGCAGGTATGGACTTCTGTTAGCTTGCACATTGGACTACGTTCCCATATCCAACAGGTATTAGGAGATCAACAGCAGCAACAACACCGAATGAAGAGGACAGGAGAAAGACAAAAGTGTGACTTTTGCCCAAAGAAAAAATAATCGCTTCACTGTGACACATTGTGATGACTGTTCCGCGGCTGTCTGTAAAGAGCACATCACAGCCGTCCTGCGTTTCAGATGTCGAGCTAGTGTCAAAGAAACGGGCGAGGAGCAGGAGTGAAACAATGTCACGATATGGTCAAGAAAAGTGCACAGAGTGTAGATGTTTAGAAACAATTGACTAACCACACATTGTTTATTCTCATTACCCATCTAATGTAAGCTTTTCATTTTTATGCTGTATTGTTGAATAATGTTTGTAATTGTAGATACTACCCATTAATGAGAGGAGTGAGAGAATTTATCACAGAAGAAAAGACTAAACTTGATAGAAATTGAGTGTTCTGATTTAAAATGGTCAATTATTCAATTCGTCTGAGAAAAGAAAAGTATCTATTTATGTAAATACCTATTCGATACTTCCCGGAAGAAAATAAATGTATTACGTATTTCAACCCAAGCATTTGTGTACAAAGCTAGAAATTACGAAGATGAGCGAAAATCTCAACCATGACCACTTATGTTGAACTTATAGCGCGACCACTGCTGGGTTAAGGAACGTGATAGTTTTGGGCACTATGTATTATTTTTTTTCAGATTTGTATGTTTTCAGGGCGGGAAAGGCAATGTGCGTAGTAAACTTTGTCTCCGAGCCTCGTGCTAAATAGGAACATGCACCAACCTAACTCAGGGTTTGATTATTATTATTTGGTTTTCAGGGGATGGCGATTACTATATTGTAATTGTGTGTCTGTTTTGTTTGAGTCTGTTTATTTTAGAATATATTTGTTCCCTTATTTTAACCCCTATATTTAATTCTCAATCAGTGCAGTATGGGCACTCCGGCCTGGATCTCTGGTGTCTGGTCCTCCCTTCTGCTCCCCGTTCATTCCCTGACCTGTTCTGGATGGTAGCAGTGAATCTCTGTCAGGAAAGGGGAAGCAGCTCCCTCTTAGCTCGCTGGGTGAATTCCCACTACTAAGTGGGGTACAACAACCAGGAAACAAACGAATGATGTGGAGCGAGGGGGAAGAGGGAAGGGGTGTTGGCATATGGGTTAGGACTGCCCAGCGTATTATGAACTATCATTTGCCAATGTGTGTTTACACGAAATTATATAAATAAGTCTTATGTTAACAGTGCGCATGTATAAATTCAATATCAAAGCGCTTGAAAATCAAGCAGAGAGAGTTGCATACAAGCAGCATGCTCAGACCTTCAGAATCCGTACATTTAGAAGGTCCTAACTACGTTGCAACTGAATTATGGCCCAAATTTTCACATGGGAACGATTACTGAACCTGATACAATGCGCATGAGCTATTATTCTCCTTAAAATATGAGGTTGAGTTAGTGATGTTCCCTTGTCAGACTAGAAGTAACGGTAGCATAGCACAGATTACTCTGGCACACAGAACTTTCATTTAAGGCAAAATAGTAAAAAATATAGTTCTCCAATGCCTTATGTTGCTCTACGAGTCTTTTCAACACTGGAGCTACGGTTAGTCATCCACATTTCACAAAATGTAGAAAGTAGTACTCAGAAACCTCCTTCAGTTCTTGAGATTTCTTTGAAGTTGTCTCTCCTTGCAATAGACAGCTTGAAAAACTTAACAGTATACATTTAGGACATACTCTTCAATAATGGCAAATGGAACCTCTCGAAGACCCCTTCCGAAGGCATTATGGATTTTGTGTAAAATCCATGAACAAATATTTATTAGTCCAGGAGAGCCCGAGAGCTTTAACTGAAGAGTCCATTTCTTTATGAGACTTATTCACATTTGGTCTGCGCATTGAAAGCACTTTTGACGAGAATATACCTTCACATTCAATGCATTTGCAAATTACAGCCTGTGCATGTCCTAAAAATACTGAGGAGATATATGAGCTCTGAACAGGCTCTGAGACACATGTTGACCAATACCTAACTTCTTTCTTACTTGAGAAGTAGTTGTTTCATCTATGCACAAGGTGTAGAAAGCACCCGAGTTTCGATTGTCACTATTAAGTGCTTGAAGTTCTTGCACTTTCACCAAACATTATTGAAAAGACTTCTTTCAAACCTTCACATGAAGAAATAGAAAAATTTGTTTGAAGCACCCTGAAAGCCCATATCACTTAAATTTTCATTGGATCATTTTCAGAAACACTACCAGAACCTGAGGATTTTGTTGCTGCTAACACTCCTAGAGTTTCCTCAAATACTTTGTCCAATAGAATACACAACTTTGGCTTTAGAACTATGTCTTTTGGTTTCACTGTGCATAGAGAGTTGGCCTTTCCTTTATTCCCACAAGAATTATACTGACTGCACAGTCTACAACAAGCTTCCGAGTCATTTTGTCTTCTTTTACACTATAAATGCAGTATTGCTATCCAGGTTAGATAACCAATCCTCAGTGAAGTGGTAATTTCTGGCCAGTCTCTCAAACTTGAAACAAATGAAAAATAATGGTATTAAACATTTATCAGGAAAACACCATCAGACAGGTATTTGTTCCTTAAATAAGGCACAATGAACTATATTCCTGTGTGATAAGTCACAACCCATCCTGCGAAGCCATATTCCCTCAACCACTCTCATTTCTCAAAACTACAGGGCACACACACACATTCACTACTATACTCCGCACTATCATAAAAATGCTTACACTGAAAGAGTTCTTTCTTAATCATCCAGTTTTCTTAAAATTTTCTGGATTAAAGTAAACTATTATTTTACCAGAATATAAAAACTCGGTAGAACGTAGGAAAAGTAGAACAAGCCTTGAAAAACATACTTGGACTAGTTTCCACGAAGTAAGGCTCTCGGTGGCCACATGCGCCGTCAGTGTGGTAGTCAGGATCTTGACGTATCTCTCAGCTTGTGCCAATTGCGTGCCAGTATGCAATAGCCCATGCAGCTTCAGGAACACTGATACATACTCAGACGTAGACAATTTGCTGCGACCCTCCACGTTCAATCTGTGCAACAAGTTACAGTTGAGACATGCACTTGAACCCACAGGGAACAGGCAAGGAGGGCAGGATAGATTAATGTGAGAGTAAGAAAAGTTACATGGAAAGCAGTAGCCATTCAACTTAAGAACAAGACTCAGAAACACAGATACAACTTGGGTCAATTCTATGTCGACGGAAAAGAACGATAATTAAACAGTGGGGAAATACCGTATTACCTCGTATATTTTTAGCTGAAATTCGCGGAAGAAAAGCAAGGTGCGACGATTATGCGAAGAATATCAAAGTAAAGAAGGAATACCAAAATCTCATTTGCTGCATGCTTGTGCACTTTATTATTATTATTTACTTAATATCGCCTCCATGGTGTGGTGGTCAGCGTGCTTAGCTACCACCCCGGAGGTCCGAGGTTCGATTCCTGTGTTGCCAAAATGAATATAAGCCTGCTGATAGGTCCAAATTTTAAATGCATATAACTTCTACACTATCAATTGGATTTCAACCAAATTTCGTATGTGCTATGTGTACATGAACAGATATGACTGAGTGTATTCTTAAGAGCCACCAGGGCTGCCAACTGTTAATAAATGCTCTCAATTTTTTAAAATCCAAATACCCATATATCATAAAGTATGCAAGCCAACAGCCCTAAACTTTGCACACGTATAGTACCTGACATTCTATATTAATTTGGAGAAACTTAATATACGTCAGTGCTACCAACATGATTCTAAGCCTGCTGAGAGGTCCAATTTTAAATACATGTAACTTCTATACTATCATTTGGATATCAACCAAATTTCGTGTGTGCTATGTGTACCATAACAGATATGACTATGCCAATTCTTAAGAGTAACCAGGGCTGCCAACTGTTAATAAATACTGTCTCTATTTTTGTTACCCTAATATCAATATATCAGAAAGTATGCAAGCCAATAGCTCTAAACTTTGCACACGTATAGTACCTGGCATTCTAGATTAATTTGGGGTAACTAATATAGGCCTACACCAGTGCTGCCAACATGATTCTAAGCCTGCTGATAGGTCCAATTTTAAAATGCATGTAACTTCTATACTAACTAATGGATTTCATTCAAAAGTGACACAACAATAGATCATATTATTTCAGATCTGACCAATACATGTATGTCATAATTGCCAACATGATTTTACGCGAACTGTTAGATCCAATGTTTAACTGCATGTAACGTCCATGCTATCCATTGGAATTCAACCAAATTTTGTATTCTGTACCGTAAGAGATGGAACTAAGAATATATTCAGTCACCAGGGCTGCCAACTGTAGTTCTCTATTAGGCTATATTATGCCAGGTATACAGTATTTCGAACTAATTAGAAATTTCGATATTACTAACTTAATGTCGTCATTATTCTAGATAGATCCATATACAGTAGATTAATCATTGGCATGAATCTTAAATTTTAAGAAAAGTAGGCTCTTTAGTTCGTCACAGAACTTCTTGTTGTTAACACGAGATTGAGACAACGACAGAACCGATATACTTCGTAGAGCACTCTAACGAAAGCTCTTGGCCTGTAGATTTGCAGAGTGTCTCTAAAATAAACAAATATGTTACATTATATTTTTAAATGAATATAGAAAATAGCAGAATTCTTGCCCCTCACTCATGCGCACAATCCGCCTTGGCTCATTACAAAATGGCGGTGAGAAGTCTATTAAAATGTAATATTATTTAATAACTCTATGCGCCCATGTAATTGAAAACATACATTCACCAAGTTCTGACAGTAAAATATAGTAGCATTATGAACGTATACGAACGTGCAAAATTGATTTTTTTTGTTAATGAAATGGATTACTTTCTTCAGACAGCGGGTTTTGAAGATAGTGAATGGTTGCGTCTGTTGCTGAACGAGAGTGTGCGAATAGCTATTTGGTTAAGGTGACTGACTGTGGATCCAAGGAGCACCGGTTCGATCCCACCTCTCGCCAGCTTTTTTTTTTTACCACTGAAATATTGTTTTATCAAGGAGTATTAGTAACGTTTTATGTCAGTTAAAGATACATATTTCTACATTCCCTCTCAATACGTTTTATTTCCGTTTTACCATTGCATTACAGCATGTGATCAAAAGAGCTAACTGTTTTCCTCAATACACCGCCGTGATACGCCGTGTGAATAAATGCAATCAGTTCCAGTAACTAACCACAGATGGTAGTACCTCGCCCGTATAGTTCCAGTAACTGACAACAGATGGCAGCACCATTGCATCGATATATTTAAAACACAAGACATGGAGCGTTTTCACGAACATAATTCGTTTGAAGGCCTCCGACATCGTGGCCACTCAGCCCCATGTACTTTGGTGTGTATGTGTAAAATGTTCTCTGATAACCTGTGTTATTGTGATGGCAGCATTAATGTGTGTATTTGTAATTAAGGTGGGGAATGGCAAGGAGACGGCCGAGCCCGTAAGTTAGGAACCATCCCGGTATTTGCCTTGAGTGGAAGTGGGAAACCACGGAAAACCACATCCAACATTGTCGAGGTGGGAATCAAACCTTCCTCTTCTTAGTTATACCTCAAGAGACTGAATGTGCCCCGTTTTTGCCCTCAGACCAGAATTAAATTTCTTGGCAGAGCAGGAAATGTAACCCGGGTCTCCGGGGCAATAGCCAAGAATGGGTGGGCTTCCATGTGTTAATACGATTTTTGACATGCACGGGACATAGAATTCTAAAACTGCCTCCATTAGGGTGACTGCCGAAGTGAGTATTGAGCATAGGCCTATGCTCATTCCAGTAGTTAGCAAAGTGATTCTATGTTACCATGCAAAGTGTACTGCCATAACCTATAACAGGTGATGGAAATTGCTTATTTAGAGCAGTTTTGTACTGTTTATATCAAAATGAAGAACATCATTCAGAGCTGCGTTTTCAAGCTATTGCAAAAAATTTCGCTGGCAGGAACAATTATAAGGAATTTATTTTAAGCGATCAGTCTCATCGCATTCTCCTCACCAACTAACTTGAGTATAAAGGAAGGAAGGAAGATTGTAGTTTTACGTGACCGTGAATCTTGTGATTATGAGCCACGGGACCTCCTTTTTACGTGGAATCCGAACCACAGGACATGGCATTTCACTTCGAAAATCTCACATGCATTGACCGGGAATCGAACCCGGACCGCCTTGGTGAGAGGCATACAGTAACTTGAGTATGAAAGTCTCAGGAAGGTCATGTTGAACTTCATTGTATAAGACCATTGTTTAATGATTATTTATTTAGAGTACCGAGTCTAACTACGCAGTTGATTATGGCAATGGAAGTATTATTTGCCATTTAATATTTAGCGTCTCCGTTATTGCAGGACGCTATAGTGTTATCGAATAATACGAAGCCACATTTAAAATCCAATATAAATAGGCCATTTCAAAAACAATTCCAGATATTATGCAGTACAGTGTAAGGTCTTTGACGATCAAATGTAAACATTGTTCTACATTGTATTTCTCTTGCGTAAAATCTACGCGTGGTTACTTTGGCCTTTACTGTTGTGATGGAAAAATTGATCTGCTGTGGAATACAAAATATTTGCCAAGCAGCAACAATGTAATGATATTAATTTAAAAGTCATTGAACTTATATCCAGTAGTTCAAACACATACATCAGCGTTAACAGAATAGATACTGAAGATGAAAGCCGGCTACTTCACTTCCCTACTATAGAATTCTTCTATTCCTTGGAATTAAGTGTTTCACCTCCACATACTCCGAACGTTTGAGCCATAGTTATGTTCCTTAGAAATCTGTACGTTTCCCAAGGACTCCTATATGGAAACATATTAATTGTAAGAAATATGTAAGAAATTGCTTGGATTCGGATATAATAGGTGCAGTAATATTAGGCAGAGAGCTCAAATCCTACGACTTGATTTAACACCTTACGATAAAACACTTGCAGGTACAGTACATTTTCATTTAACAGGCAACAATTTCCTATTCGCTCGGCCTACTTTATCACAATCAATCAAGCTCAAGGAGAAACTCTGGAACGTATTGGGCTATTTACCTCATCACATTTTCAGTCATGACCAGCATTATGTTGCAATGTTGAGAGTGCTATCATTTGACGCCCTTTAAGTTGCAATAGTGCTAAAAAGTAATCGTACAAAGAATGTAACTTATATAAGAAGCTTCTTCAGTAAATATTTTTTTTCCATTGTCCGTCATATTTTGACGGGTTCAAACTAGTCTATATATTTAAAACAGTAAGCTGATTTTTGTAACGGCGAGATTGACAGAACGGCTGAACCGATTGACTTCGAAATGCACTCTGACGAAAGCCCTTGGCCTGTATATTTGCAGAGTGTCTTTAAAATAAACAAATATGTTACCACATATTTTTAAATTTATAAACAAAACTGCAAAATTATTGGCTCAAGCGCATGCGCAGAATCACCTTGGTTAATGACAGACATGGCAGATGTCCACCGCGTTTTAATGTAATAGTTATTTATAAGAATTATAAAGGAGGGGAATATTGATTATGATGTTTCCACGATATATACTAGAATGGAATTATAATAGACAGGAAATTTAGAAGAACTTACACTGACTGTTGAGAGAGTATATTGTTTACGTAACATAATATTGCATCATTTTTCCAGTGGTTTGGTGGCTCAATGGTAGCATTGCGAACTTGAAATTTATGCATCGTGAAATGGATGTGGTTCGATTCCCACCTCCGACAGGTTTTTTAAAATTTTCGTAATCTTATTTATTGCTATTGGTATTACGTAGCCAAATCATACTTAACTTTTAAAATTCCCCTAATGTAACGAATTCTCCTTAATAAAGAAAAATATAATATTTGTAGCTCCCGCGCTTGCGCACAATGGATTTTTTTTACACGAGCGAAATGGCGCATCCCACCGCTTCTTAATGAGATCTTTGTTTATGAGAAATAAAAAGGGCCCCGAATATTGTTTATGATGTTTCCACTATACATTGAAATAGAATTATAAAATAAGGGAGGTAATGAAGAACGTAAACAGTCAGTTGAGTGTGTACGTTGTTTAAGTATCTTAATATTGCACACTATATTCACATTGTCTAGGTGGCTCAGGGCCAGCATTAGAGTCTGCAAATTTCATTATGCATTATCGAGAGAGTACGAATCCCACCTAGACATGAATTTTTATTTCCCATTCTTTCTTGCTCTTGGTGTTGCATTGTCTAAACATATTTTACTTTTATTATTCCCGTTAAGTAAGGAATTCCCCACGATTTACGTTGCCATATACTTTTAAATTATTCAATTAAAATGGCCGCATTCGCTTCCGCCATGAGAGAATTGGCGAACATAATTCATTCGATGGACTCTGACATCGTGGTTACTCAGCCCCGTCTACTTTGGTGAGTGTGTGTAAAATGTTCTCGGATAACCTGTGTTATTGTGATGGCTATATTGATGTGTGCATTTGTAATTAAGGTGGGGAATGGGGAGTTGACGACCGAGACTTGAAGTTAGGAACTATCCCGGTATTAGCCTGGAGTGGAAATGGGAAACCATGGAAAACCACATCCAAGATTACTGAGATGGGAATTGAACCTTGCTATTCTTATTTTGCCACAAGAGTGCGCCCCGTTCCAGCCCTCAGACCAGAATTAAATTTCTTGGCAGAGCAGGGATTGAACCCGTAATCCGGGGTGATAGCTCAGAATGTAGTCTTAAGAGTGAGCTTCCCTGTGTTAATATGATTTTTGACATGCACTGAACTTATAATTCTAAAACTCCCTCCATTACGGAGGCTGGCGAAGTGAGTCTATGCTCATTCCAGTAGTAGGTGAAGTGATTCTATGCTCCCTTACATAATTTACTGTCAAGGAAATGCAAAGGATTGTACCTACAACAGGTGATGGAAATTGCTTGTTTAGTGCAGTTCCGTGCAGTTTATTTCAAAACGAAGAACTTCATCCTGACCTGCGTTTGCAAGCAAATTGCAAAAATTGTAGCAGGCAGGGATAATTAAGGATTTTATTTTTGGCGATCAGTCTCATCGCATTCTCATCAGCAACTAACTTGAGAATGAAAGTCTCTGAACTTCATTGTATTAGTGAATATTATTGTTCATTGATTATTTGTTTAGAGTACATAACAATGAATCTAACCATGCTGTGGATTTTTTCAATAGAAGTATTATTTGCCATTTAATATTTGGCGGCTGCGTTGATGCAGGCCACTATAGTGTTATTGAATATGACGTTAATTTGGGGAGAAATGCTAGTATAAATAAACCCATTTGATGAAAAAGAACATTACCCGCAATAAAATGGGAAATCGGAGGAAGATACGAAGCCACTTTTAAAATCCAACATAAATATGCCATTTCAGAATCAATTCCGGATTATATGCTATACAGTGTAGGGTCCTTAACGAACAAATATAAACATTGTTCTGCACTGTATTTCTCTTGCGAGAAATCTACGCTTGGTTACTTTGATCTTTGCTGTTGTAATGGTAAAATTGATCTGACTAAATATAAAATATTCGACAGGCTGCAACAATTTTTCACTGAAGATGATATCTCAAGGAATTTCAGAGATAATAATCGACAGTACAACAATGCCATGAACTTAGTTTCATTTGGTACTGGTACCAATGTTATTGTGCCACATGCATACGGTCCATATTGTTTTAAAATGTATGGATTTGCACATCATCGCATTTCTTTGTTATATTCCAAAATTATAAGCGACGGTTCTTGCGACCAGTTGTATATATTCGATTCTCCAGAAGCTAATCGAGTCAGATCTACAAATCAAGTGAATTCTTGCAAAACCCCTACATTTAACATTCAAAATCCAGCTGACTATACTCGATTAGCTCGGCTCATAGTTTAGGATGGAACCCCAATGGCAAACATTCATTCATTCATGGGTGTGAGTCTACTTCTAAGATAATAATAATAATAATAATAATATCGTATGGCCTCGGGTGCCAGGTGCAAGCTTTGTTATTTGACACCCAAAGGGTAGCTTGCATGTCGAATTTCGTTGTTCCTTGAAGCATATGAAAGTCAAGGAGGTTAGATATCTAAGCTCCTTGAACACTATAGCGCTTTCTAGTAGAGAAACGAGGAACTTTGTATTGACGGTAAATCCCGAGATTAATTTTGCCATTATGAACATGGCCTACTGAATTCAAATGGGTTCTTTGACATGCCAACATCGTATGACATGGTGTCGTATCTTTGCCGCCTTTCAAAAATCACTTACCATGGCCAGGAGCGAACCTGCAGGCTTGTGGTTAGTAGACCGACACGTTGACCACTCGCCCACCGTGAGATACATAACGAAAATATTCCTTTTTGTGGGAAAGTTATTCTTCATGGAGCCTTCAGGTCTGTAGCACGCTTCTTGCCAAACAGTTATTCACAATTATATTAAATACTCTTCTCTCTGGCCCTTCTCCAAAATACGCCACTTACATAAAAACACACGATTGAAACCAAGTGAAATGGAATTTTCTGATTTTATGCTACATGTTAACGGCGACAACTTCTCTATGGGTGGTGATAATCTAGTGTTACTAATTTACCAGCCAAACTTGCAACGCATGAGGATACTGTGCCTCAAACATTTACTTCTCCGAAGGATATAATAAATTTCTTGTAAGTTCGCATTCTTCCACGAATGGTTGGTTCATTAGTTTAGGGGCTGCGAAAAATAATCCAACTTTTTTTGCAGCCGCATTTAGCATTACATCCCTTTTTACAATTGCTGATGTCCTGATAATTGAAACAGCAATAGAACAGTTCAACTTGACAAATACAACTATTGTTGTTGGTGAAGACGTTGACTTACTGATATTACTTACTGCTCGAACTCCAACCGAAGATATTATTATATTTTTTAAACCTGGGAAAGCTCAACATCAGTCGGAACAAAAAACAAGTGCAATTAGCTTTCTTTCCTCCAACCTCGGCTTCTGCTCATCAACATCTATTTCAGGTATATTATCAAGTTCAAGTGTGGCTTGGTAATCAACTAGACCCAGAAGAGTGGGTTTGGAAGTTAATCGACAATACATTGGAACCAATCCCGATTTTACTCCCACCTGCACCGGAAAAACTCCTCAACATTTTTTTTTCAACTTTAAAAAGGGATGTAATGCTAAATGCGGTTGCAAAAAAGTTGGATTATTTTCATACGATATCAGCGAGGAGACATCTGATTCATCGCTGTTAGGACAATTTATTTACCTACACCCAGCAGGAAGAAGAAGAAGAAGAAGAAGAAGAGCAAGAAGAGGAGGAACAAGAAGAAGAGCAAGAAGAACAAGAACATGAGGAAGCAGAAATATTTTAGACGATTCCGAATAATTTCCCCCAATTTCTTAAAATTTAGACCGCTTTCATCATTTCCAATAGTACCATTTTTTATTATTAAATATTATTGAATTGAATAGGATCACAATATATAGTGGAATAGGCCTACCGGGGAAACCTCGTTAAAAAATCGTGCGTGGAAACGTGTGCATATTATGAAGAATACAACTTTTTGACTTGTTACATCTCCAAAACGGTGTCTCTTAGGAGAAAAAGAGTTGAGAAAATTTGTATAGATAATTGCATGATATACAATTTTAGTCAGATCTATTTTTATGATAAAACTTACCGTTTGGCTGAAAAACGCAAAAAACCCATATTTGCGAACTTTGACCTTGAATAATTTTTTTTGCCGTTGTCGGACCGATGGGGACTTTTCACATTTCATTTATATTGGTGCTTCGACCATTAGTACAAATTTTCAGATCTATGCGAATGTTGGTAACTTGACCCATATATTTTGGGCTAACTTGACCGGGCTATTATGAAGGGAAGTCATTGTTCGCGCCTAATAAGGCCATTTTCTAAATCAAGGAGGTGAGACGCAGATTGACAGAGAGATTATTCTACTTCGAAGTAGAGTTGAGGCAAGACGTATAATTTTAGAGCTCCAAGAAGCACACTGAACCGAGGTCCGCAGAGAAAGTCCAGTTGACGGGAAGGACGACACCTTCTTCGGTCAAATTTCATCATACAGGAGATTTGATATTTACAGTACGTATGATATTAGAAAAACATCTGGAAAGAAACAAGGAAATCATTTTCGTATTTTTAGATTTGGAGAAGGCCTTTGATACAGTTAAGAGAAAACATGTATGGGAGTGCCTACTGAGAAGGAATGTATCATCATCATCATCATCTTGTACAGTTTCCAGCCCCAGGCTGGGTCTGTTTGGAACATAAGCCTCGCCACTTAGTTCTTTCTTCCCACCACCTCTCCGCTGTCACTCTGGTCCAGTCCTCGCCTCTCTTCTTGACACATTCCTCCACTCCTTTCAGCCATCTATCTCTTGGTCTTCCCCTTGGTCGTTTCTTCTGCATCTGAATCTCATGTATCCTCTTGGGAATCTTCTTCTCATCCATTCTCTTTAAGTGTCCATACCACCTCAGTTTTGATGTCTCAATCCTACCTTGCAAGGGCTCCTCTTTCACCATTTCCCTGACCTTTTCATTCCTCACCCTGTCTCTTCTTGTTATTCCGATCCTACTTCGCAGGAACTTCATTTCACCTGCCTGTATTCTGCTTATATCGCTTTTCTTCATTGTCCACGTTTCTGAAGCATAGGTCAGTATCGGGATATAGTAGCTTCTGTATAACACTTCCTTGCTTTATTGTGGGACATCTTTATTCCACACTAAGCTCCTAATGCTTCTCAGAAATGCTTCTGCCTGTCTGCCACGTTCCGTAATCTCTTTGTCATTTCTCCCATTTTCCTCCACTATACTTCCCAAGTACTTGAGACTTTCCACCTTCTTCAGCTGTCCACCTCCAAGTGTTATCCCACTCATTGGTCTGTCCTTTTTCCTGGTCGTTAACAGGATCTCACATTTACTGATGTTGAACTTCCATCCGTACTCTCCCACTGTTTCTTCCCAAGCCTTCAGTTGCTCCTGAATTTCCTCCTCCTTGTTTCCCCAGACCATGAGATCATCTGCAAACACCATTGCTTTCATCTTATCTTCTCCTATCTTTCCTGCTATCCGTGTCATTACCTCGTCCATAACCACAATAAAGAGAAGGGGTGACAGCGCACTACCCTGTTTCAGGCCACTCATTTGTCTGAACCAGTCTGTTCTTTCCCCTCCAACTTTCACACAACTCACACTTCCACAATACATCTCCTTCACTCTGCCTACAGTCTCATTTTCCACTCCCATGTTTTCCATTGCTTTCCAAACCTTCTCCCTACACACACTATCATAGGCCTTTTCGATGTCCAGGAAGGCCATCAACAGATCCTCTCCAAATTCGTAGTGGTGTTCCTGGAGCTGTCTCACTGAAAATATGAGATCCACTGTTGATCTCCCAGGTCTGAATCCATACTGTTCCTCTCTCAATTTTCTCTCCACTTTGGCTCGT
The DNA here is from genome assembly GCA_946902985.2 of Meconema thalassinum. NCBI lineage: Eukaryota > Metazoa > Arthropoda > Insecta > Orthoptera > Tettigoniidae > Meconema > Meconema thalassinum. The sequence goes on from OX336388.2 coordinate 1,335,430,832, forward strand.
ATTCTACTTTCTAATATCTTTTCATATATCTTGGCACAGTGAGGTATGAGTGTGACACCCCTGTAATTTCTGCACTCCTTTCTGCTTCCTTTCTTAAATATTGGGACAATTAATCCTTTCTTCCAATCTTCTGGGGACTTTTTCTCCTTCCATATCACCCTCATCACACTGTACAGCCACTGTTTCCCAACCTCCCCTGCTGCCTTCACCATTTCAACACTCACTTCATCCACACCTGGTGCCCTTCCTCCTTTCATCTTGTCTATAGCCATTTCCAGTTCTCTCCAAGTCAGGTCCTTTTCCATTGCTGTGTTGTCTTCTCCATCTTCCAATACATTGTCTTCCTCCCTATGACCATTTGGATTCAGCAAATCCTCAAACTACTCTTTCCACACTGTCTTGAGTGTCTCTTTGTTGTGTACCTCATTTCCGTTTTTGTCCATCATTACCACATCCTCTCGCAGACCTCTTCTCTTACTTTTGACCATCCCATAAAGAACTTTCTTATTTCCTCTGCTGTCTTCCTCCAACATCTCCGTCCACTTTACCATCCACTTCTTCCTCTCCTCTGCGACAATCTTGTTTGCTTCTTTCTTCTTTATCTTATAATCCTCCCTTGACAGAATGGAAGTAATTCAAAAACACAATGGTAGAAGCTGCAGAGGCAGTATGTGGTAGAACAAGCAACAGAAAGCGGTGTAAAGAGACACCATAGTGGAATGAGAGGAATGTATCAAAATCATTAATTAATAAGATAAAAATGTTGTATGATGAGAGTAAGAGCAGTGTACAAGTCGGAAGTGGTGACTCTGAAACATTCTATACAAAAAAAGGCCTCAAGCAAGGAAGTGCATTATCGCCATTATTATTTATTATACTGATGGATGAAATTATAAAACTTGTGAAACAGAGAATCAGTAATGATGAAGTGAATGCTTTGGTATTTGCAGATGGTGTGGTGATTTGGGGAAAGGGAGAAAAGGAAGTACAAAAGAGACTGGACATTTGGAATGAAAATCTTAAGGAGTTTGGAATGGTAATTAGCAAAAAGAAAACTGTAGTCATGTACTGTGGAAAAGAGAAAAAGAAAAGTCAAGTGAACATAGATGGGGTACGGTTAGAGAATGTAGAACAGTTTACATATCTAGGTAGCACTATAAATGGAAGTAATGACATCAACATTGAAATTAATAACTGACTAAGTAAAGGTACCACATTTTATCAGCAAGTCAGAGAACTTTTATGGGATGACAAAGTACCCAAGAGAACGAAATTAACATTATATAAACAGTATTTCATACCAATTGTAACATATGGACTGGAAACACTGGTAATGAATAAAAGGCAAAATAGTAAGATACAAGCAGTAGAAATGAAAACTCAGCAATTCTTCTAGGTTTGTGCCATGTCTTGTGTGGGGTTTCGCCTAGGACACCAAGCTGGCTCATCGGTGGGCTCTTGGTGTCCCCGCCCGGACCCCCACAGGAGTGACGAACTGCGCGCCACCTCCCTTTATATTAGGTGCAACTGCACCACTTGACTGCGAGAACTAAAAGTTCAAGCAGCCTTAACCTCCCTATGAAGGGACACCAAGAGCCCGCCGATGAGCCAGCTTGGTGTCCTAGGCGAAACCCCACACAAGGCACGGCACAAACCTAGAAGAATTGCTGAGTTTTAATTCACCGGCCGTGAAAGCCAATATAACATCTTTTTAGTAGAAATGAAATTTTTAAGAACTTCAGTTAAAAAGACAAGAAGGGATAGAATTCAAAATATTAAAATCAGAGAAGAGTTAAATATGGAACCGCTAAATCAGAAGATACAGAAAGCAAGGTTACGTTGGTTCGGACATGTAAAAAGAATGGGTAAGGAAAGAGTAGCAAGAAGGGAATTAGAAAGAGAAGTCAAGGGAAAGAGACCAGTTGGAAGACCGAGAAGAAGGTGGTGGGACCAAATTTTGAAGGACATTGGAGAAGCTGGATTGGATGTGGCAGAAGTGATGGAACAGGAAAAATGGAAGGACAGAAAGGAGTGGAGGAGGCTTGTAAACCACACCCGGGTGACTGGAGTGGGACTTCGATGATGATGATGAGAAGGACTTAGACTGAGAGCTACTTGAAATATTTTCAACTATTAACGAAGTGATAGTTGAAAATATTTCAAGTAGTGAACTCCGGTTTTCCCTGTCAAAATTTCATTCCAGCAACACTCTCCACTATCATTTCATTTCATCTGTCATTCATTCAATCATTGCCCCAGAGGAGTGCGTCAGGCCTCGGCAGCCGGCACAGTTCATATCCTCGCCGCTAGATGGGGGCTTCATTCATTCCATTCCTGACCCGGTCGGAGACTGGAAGCAGGCTGTGGATTTTCATTTCAACTAAGTGAATTCGTTATTCTGCATTTATAAAGAAGTCGACATATATAAGATATACAGAAGAAGAGAATATACGACGTAATTAATCCACAAGAATTATACAACGAATCTACAAAGAAATACCTGCGACTTAGAATAGTCTATCTACCACTTCAAAATGTTCTACATGCTTTTGAATTTGAGTCGGCGAGGATATTTTAACATGAATACTACAAGTGGAGACATGATCTACTAAATATATGGAGGGGAACTAACCAATACACAATTATGTGGATTCCAGAGGTGACCTAACAGCAACGAATGAATTAACATGAGAATGTGGAATTGCACTACCATCAGCAGTCCACATAAGTCACTAACAAGTATGCAACTACGTGAATTTCCAACTTCAACTCGGAAATCTCAATATACAACTTCAATATACTACTGATGATCTTCGAGAGAGGAGACGTTTGAAGAGAATATTGACAGAACCATTTGGTACGGAAGCGTACGGGCGATGGCACCATTGGTCCGACCCCAGGCTAGCGAAGGATGTCGCTGTGGAGCGGCCCAGCTCAGCCGTTTCGAACTCCTAGCAGCCAGGTAATCCCGCTTGGCTTTCAACAATTCCTGGAATGTTCTCGAGGAATGAAGGCGTCTTCTTCATCAATAACCCAGGTTATCAGGAGATTTATACGGGCTGAAGGTAGATACAGTGCTTTTGATATATTTAGTAGTTGATTGCCATATTTGTGATATCTAGAATGGCCAATATCTCTGTAGTTATGTGACCATTGTATTTTCATGTTTATTTAGCTATGATAGTTCAATTTTAAATTGCAATTTCAAGTTAACATTTTTAAACGTCAACGTGTGTCGTTTTTGACGTTAAGTAAATTTATTTTATTCTCCGTTGCGAATCGTGATAGGGAATAATTTTGTTGATCATATTCGAATCCGTTTCATAGAGTGTGGAATGCTTCATCATAATACTTCGATATATTTTAGGAATGTTTCATGATTATGCTTCAACATAATATTTCAATTATTCAACGATAAAGTTGTACAAAGCTTTGGGAAGCATAAGAAGTATTATAAATACTTTATTGTATTTTATTTGACGAATTTAAGGAATATGTCAGTAATTTTATGACGTCGTTCATAATGACAAGAGTTATTTAAATCTGCGGATTTATTAATGCAACTATCTAAATTCAATATCGAATGTCAGTGCATTTTATGGAAAGAAAGCAACAAGTAGTTGGCTACAATTTATTTGAAAGAGGAATTAATAGCTCATCTGTAAGAGCAGTAATGTAACAACGCTAAGCTAGCGGTAAAATATAAAGTAACGAGATGTAATTGAAATACATCGACCCAATGTTATGAAAGGTTTGCATACCTGCCAACCTCTCAAAATGAAAAATCGGGAGATTCGTCGCGGCGGCGATGCAACATAGTACATACACAGGCTAACAGCAAATATATAAGTTACACTATTAAACTGAACATGACTAACATGATATGACATCCCAGTTTACAAATGTACTTAAGACTGAGTAATTTTAAATTCTAACTAGTCTATCAAGCAAGCATACCTTTCTTTCGACCACACTCAGGCATACAAAACTAGTGGCGTATCGAAGATCATATTATAGGTCGTTGTTGCAGGTGACTGGGGCAGATTTTGCCCTCTTCAAAAAGGTCTTGCTAAATTCTTACTCAAAACACTTCCCTTTCTGAATCGACTTCAGAGTTATAAGTTTGTCCAAAGTGTTGTCGGAGAGAGATGACCTGAACTGCGTTCTTGTTTTTCTGACAAGACTGAACATCCTCTCACACTCTGCATTACTATCCGGAATGGTCAGAATGGAAAGCATAACTTTAGACAATTTGTCATACTTGAGTACCCCACCACCACATTTCATTTGGCCTACCAGTGCCCACTTCACATCAATTCTCTCTTCTTCCTCAATAGATGTCACATCTTCAAGTTGGAAGTTACAGAATTGAATTACTTAATCAGTTTGCAGCTTTCCGCCAAATCAATACAAATTGTGTTTGCGTTGTTAACTCGCTAAGTACGGTACATGTTTCGAACCTTACAAAAATCGGTCCTTCATCAGCCACAACATATCACATGAATGGTAACACATCAAAAACACTGAACAATATCAAAAATAAAATGCATGCACACTAAGACATTCATAAACACATATTAAAACGTTCCATTAAAAACTGTACAACATATTAAAAAACATATTATAAGCACTGCATGTCCATTTGACTCATTCAAACGTCAACATTTGAGTATGTGCCGTTATGGTTGGAGATATTTGTCCTGTTCCATTAGATGCCTCGATTTCTTGTCTAAATGTGCAATGACGTCTTTCATTTAGCGAAGGGAATTCTGCTGTCATGTATAGGGAACAAAAATGGACCAGTTGTCCCACTTGAGTAGTTCCAAAATGAAAACCTTTAGGTTAATTCCAGACAGCACCAAATAGTCCTCTGTTAAACAAAAAAAATCAATGAAATCAATTTCGATAGCAACGTTTTATATGAAACATTGACAAACACGCCACCAACAACAAACGTAAAAAAAAACCCATAAATAAACAGGTCTAGGATCGTAGTACCACCCAACCTCCTTTGCCCCCCCTTTTCAAGTACCTCCCCGTCCCTCCGCTCACGCTTCCACCAAAGGTAATTCCTACCCCTACATGCCTCACATGACCTCGCCTCGCTTGGATGCAGCATTTCAGTTGCTACAGCTGATTCAAGCGTGCATGTCCACTGCATGCACTAGGAGGTAAGGATTTTGTTTTTTAGCAGTCGTTTCTGTTTGATCAAATCACTTAATAGTGATTAAATTTAATAATTTTTTTCGTTTAACAGAGGACTATTTGGTGCTGTCTGGAATCAACCAAAAGGTTTTCATTTTGGAACTACTCAAATGGGTCTACTGGTCCATTTTTGTTCCCTATACATGACAGCAGAATTTCCTTCGCTAAATGAAAGACGTCATTGCACATTTAGACAAGAAATCAAGAAGCATCTAATGGAACAGGACAAAGATCTCTAACCATAACGGCACTCACTCAAATGTTGACGTTTGAATGTACTTGCAGTGCTTTTAATATGTGTTTTTTAATATGTTGTACAGTTTTTAATGGAACGTTTTAATATTTGTTTATGAATGTCTTAGTGTGCATGCATTTTATTTTTGATATTGTTCAGTGTTTTTGATGTGTTGCCATTCATGTGATATGTCGTGGCTGATGAAGGACAGATTTTTGTAAGGTTCGAAACATGTACCGTACTTAGCGTATTAACAACGCAAACACAATTTGTATTGATTTGGCGGAAAGCTGCAAACTGATTAAATAATTCAAATTTGTCAATACGGACCAAAAATGGCAACTATTCTTCCCATTGCTTAAACGGCTAGTCAGGCTAAAAGGTATAAATATAAATACCTACGAATAAAATTGGCCAGCGTTATTAAAGACATTGTTTTCTTACAAAAATGCAGAACGCACAATCTAGTTGCTAGACACATAGGCGCGTTTCAGAAAAAAAGATTTAATAACAACTTTGAACGGAAAACACAGCTAATGATCAACCAGAAAATCCTGCAAGGTGAATTGAAATTTTTATACATAAAGAAAAATCAAATAAATAACTTTTTATATGAAGTTCACTTAGAGGCCGCCAACATCACGGAAAAGGACGAATGGGGCTCCTTCCTACTCCATGTAGAGGAAGTTGTCGCATTCCACGTCAGCAAAAAGGTCGGCACTTTAAACAGGAAGTTAGACCAACTAATGCAGCAGGCATGCACGGTGAGCAACGAGGAACCAGACGCTCCAACCCATGAATTCCAAAAACCGGTTGAAAACTTATCCAATGTCGATTTTAACCAAGCAGAAATCGAATTATTGGAAAAAGGCTATAAACATAACTGGCATTCCTCTTACAATAATAAAACTAATTTATCAGTATTGATACGTGCAAGGGCACGTCTCTACCATTTCAAACATGTATTTAATCAGGGACGCTGTTCTTGAAGTTTGAAACGTCCGCTTGGTCGCTCAGTACCGTCTGTCACCACAAGATGGTAGCTGCAGTCGGACTTTGAAAAGATACAAATAGTTCCTGTTTCTCCCCAATAGGTGGTGTGGGCTTCGCCTTATAAACTCTACATACGCATGACATAATTGAAAGACAATCACATTCTTCGTCTTCAAACAAATGCTAGTGCATTCATGATACCGCCAAATTATGAACTTAGTAATGACATTGTTGTTTTGATGTGTCACTTCGTGATTGGACAATATTATTTTACATGAAGACAGTTCGATAAATGACGAGCGATTCTCCGCCATTTTTGTGGAGTCCATTTTGCTGTCGAGTGAAAAACATCAAGCCGACGACTGGTCGAAGAGTGTCTATCCGTTGCGCTGGGGGCATTGCCCCTAGCTTTTTCCAAATGTAAATACTCATTCAAGAAAAAGGAATTGCCTGTTTTCTTCAGGCTGTAAATTTTCATCGTTCCACCGTGAAGAGGAAATGTGCAAGGATAATCGCAACTGGATGCGATCAAGTGCTTGTATCTACACGACGCATCGGCGTGTTAGCCATTTTTGTGAAGTACGTGTAATAACGTAAAATTATGTGTTAATTATTTTATTGTTATTGTGTCTCCACGGAGAAGGATGTAAGGTACGTTTTTTTTAAATTAATTTATCTAATTATTTTATGTTATGGAGCTCCGATATCTTCTTATAGTAATATTTTATTTCTGTTCATCTTTTGTTTTATAGGTCTAATTTTATTGTTGTTTTTATTACGTTTCCTGGTTTATTTTAATTCTGTGCTCTTTTCTTCGTACCTTGTGGAGACACATTTCCAATTTATTTCACGTTTAAATCATTATTTATTTTCCTTTGGCAAGCTTGGGTTTGTCTTTTTTTTTTTAATCCATGTAAGATCCGTCCAGTTTTAAAACGACTTGCATTAATAGTTTTTAAATGTAATTGTTTTTTTTTTTACCGTTCATTTCCTTCTACTAATGTTTAAATTTAATCTTATTAATTGTTTGCCGTAATTTCGACCTGGCATGGTTTTGGTGTGGCCATATCTTTTGTTTACCGTGATGCATTGTGGTCTCGTTGTCAGTCCATTTGGCGCGGGTCTCCAAAGCATACGTGTTTTCTGTTAGCTCAATATTTTTTTTTAATATTGTAATCTTGTTGATGTTAGTTTTGTGATTTCGGGTAAATGTCCTTGTGTGTTTCGCCGGCGAGCATATCATTTATTTTTTTTATTTTCTATCCCATTTAATTTTTTTTTTAAAGTTTAATTTAATTTTCAATTCCTTTTGTTTTGGCATGGCCTGAACTTCTGCATGCCGGATCGATATTGCATTACCTTGCAATTCATCAAGCCCGTTCTCAGTATGTTATGCATGTAATATTTTGTTTTTAACCTTTGGGCTGTTAAATTTTATTTTATTTTAAATTAAGTCTTTCGTCTTCTTCGTTTTGCAAGCAAGCATGTTAGGCGCTATCTGGCCTTCTTGTAAAATATTGGTGGTTGATGCATGTTCTTTCTCTGGTGAAGTTCTTATGTAAATTTTCAATATTAAACCTTTTATTCTTAATTATATTTTTTAAAATCTTTGGTTGTGGCATTATTTCACCGACGGCAGTTCCGTTGGTTTTTGGGGGATGTTTGTACGATAGCCTGTGTGTGTTGTCCCCTTATCCATCTTCCTTCCACTCCTTTGGAGCTCTTCTGTTGGGACATGTCATCTGGAGGTGATGTTGCTGCGGAAGTGACCCGGACCCCTGAATACAGGTAAGTTGGCCCATCCACGTTTCCCGTACTCGTCCCATTCTGGTAAGCAAAGCGTTGGTTATCGAGAAGCCGACGTGCTGCTCGCCAGTGCCGTCCAATGCAAGGGGGGTAGCATTTTGGTAGCAGATCCCGCTCATGTTCACTTCCGTAAATACCCCCTCCCCAGTACCCACAGGCTGTTTTATGGACCCCTCTAATGCTGATGGGTCAGTGGTTGGTGGGATTTTGTCAGGAAAGTGCACTTAATGTTATGTTTTGCTAATCCTTATCGTTTATTGTGTTTCATGTTGCCTCTGGATATCCATGTGGTATGCTGGATGTAAGGTGTCCTGTTTTTAAACGAGGCGTTTACCCCTGTATTTTGCCCTGTTGGTGTGCAACATCCCCAATGAAGATGAAGCCCGGTGAGTGTCTGACATGTGTTCTTGGCATGGGAAATGGGATTTCTTAATGTTCTGATAGCCTATATGCTGCGTGTGAAGGAATCCTGGAGCCCCGTCGGAAGCTGGTAGCCTGATGTTTTGTGCCTATTTTTGTAAATTAGCTCCCTGTTCCCGAGCCAAGCTGGTGGTGACGTATGCAGTTCTGGGCTACGTTGTGCATGATGTTTTTGTCGAAATTTCAGGTGTCGAGGCAGTGTTGGTGTTTAAGAAGACTGTTGTGTTCCTGTATGTTTCTTTGCATGATAATCTGTGGTGATATGCTGTCCTCGTAATTTATTTATTATGGAACTGTCACGCCTACTGGTGTTATGGCAAAGTGTAGTCCGATTAAAAGGGCTAACCTATGGAAATCTGCCCGCCCTATGTCCCTATTGTGGTGCCAGAAGGCACATTTAACATGCATGTCACTATTTTTTGGCTAGGAATTCTTCCCTAATTCATTCAAGGCAAGTGTTTGTTTTGAAGTGTTTTTATCGCAGTGGGCGATCTGTAATTTTTGGTTCTTAAACTTACATTATACTGCAATCATTCTGGGATAAGCGTATATGTTGTGCAAATCATGTCTGTATGTATGTGTTAACGTAGATTTGATTTAGATTTGTAGGGTGGGGTAATTTAGGGTTTGTTTTGTTTGCAAAAGTAAGGTTAGGATCGTATTTTTATTAGTTGCTTTCCTTGTAAATTTGAACTGAACATAATATGTAGGTGTGTTTTACGTGGAGATATCTACTGTCTGGGGTTAGCTAGGATTAGAAGTATGGGATTCTTTCTTGGTTTGATCCCTGGGCAGGTTGTAAATAGGACTTGCACGATCCGAAGAGTGTCAGGTATGGGACTGGTCTGTTCGATGATATGCAAGTATGTGTCATGTAATGTAATGTAATTGTAAGGGTATTGTGTTTTTAATTGTATTTGTTTGTGTTATGATATCTCTACGACTACATAACTTGCATATTTGAGTATTAATGGGAATTATTTTTGTGGGTGGTAAAAATTATGTATCGCTGTTATTGGAGTATGTTGTGCGATGAATATGTTGTTGTGAATATGAGGTCTCAGTTCGTGAACAGCCATAATGTAATGTTCCTTCCGGCTTAATTAATTAATATAGGGTCTTCAAAATTTATTGGGGTTAAATTTCTGTTGGACATTGTGGTCATCAGCTTCTGTAAGTCAGCTTGTTTTACTTTTAAAGCCAGTAATCTCTTGTTGCTGGAAATCTGGGTCTCCTGTTGCCTCATGATAACCGTAAAGTACTTTGGCCTTCTGTTTTAGTTCATGCTATGGCAATCCCGGTCATCAGCCACTGTAGTTTGAGTAAAATTTTCTGCTTTTGATTAATAATCCTAAATTTTTCGGCTTTATCGTTTGGAATGGTGCGTAAGTGTTCTCTGTTAGCCTCGTCTTTCGACAAGAGCGGCTTGTTTCTCATCTAACCGTATTTTCGGGCCATGTTAGGCATCCTTTGGTTGTATGTGTTCGTGTCTTTAACCTGAACGAGGAAACCTCATTTGTACTTCGTGTACTGTTGAACTTAGTTCTTTTTATGTTGGATTTTTCTCACCCAGGCGGATGTCGGCTGTATTCTCATCGGGTGTCGAACCTCAATTTCGTTCCTTGTGTGAGTGTATTGGTGTTTGGTTTTCTGCGCTGCCATTTCTCCTTCGTTTTTTTTTTTTGTCGTTTCGGTAACTGCGTTTGAATTCCTCAGTGTCCCCATGCCAAGTAATGCGTGCTGTCACAAACCAGTATATGTAGAGGCACACATGTCATATTAATTAATTTTCCTTTTCTAAACCCCAAGGCAAACAAATTTCTAGAGTGCATCTATCACACATTAAACGAGGTGGAGAGGTGTCTAATGAGGAAATGCTACCGAAAATTTTGTAAAACAAATTTTGTAAACTGAATTTGTATAATGTAGAGTATCCCTAACCTTCATTGAAGCCTTCAAGCTTCTGTTCCTTGTGGAATTTTGAATTTAATTGGATTTGAAAACTCTGGTGGGATACAAAATGTAAATGTTGGGAAGTTCCCATTGTAATGGCAAATTGTAAAAGTGTACCTAATTTTGATGTTTCATAGGAGATGCTAACATGTAAGTTGGGATCGGTGGGAGACCTAACTCATGGTAACCTTGTATTCCTGTTCCCTTTGGGAATTGTAGTGGTCATTCCTCTACCGTAGTTCCTTCGAAATGTATTGTCATCTAACTCATGTAATCTTGTAATGTACTTCGAATCTGTAAAAAGGTAAACTTGTTAATGACATTTTGTAAGCACGGATCTAGGGCCTAGTCAGAAAAATTTTCTTCATTTAAATTCAAACTTGTTTCTCTTTGTAAAATGTAGTAAGAAATTGTAAATTCTGTAAACCTTTTTTGAAACTAGATTAACTTCTATTTTTGTAAATGGCTGCCCACGCGTCGAATCATATCCTGCACATTGCTTCATCCTACTTCGTCTAAAACGACCTACATTGGACTTGTTGAAAATTTTCCTAACGTGTCTCGGACTCTGATAGCACTGCTGGTGCTGGTGTACTGCGTTTCTGAAGGTTTTTGGACACAGTGAGGCTGTTAACTAAGTGGTTTGCGAGGTGATCAATTATCCCTTCACTGATAATCTGACCCTGCATTCTTCCTAACCAAAACGATGCGGTTTCATCCATCAATTGGAGTTAACTGGTGAACATTATCTTCGGGAAGCATCTCTGGTGAATCGACAAGTTAAGGAGTACTGTCTATGCCTTGGCATATTCGTGAACGGTGTTCACGCTTAAGGGAGGGAGACTGATACGTGCAAGGGCACGTCTCTACCATTTCAAACATGTATTTAATCAGGGACGCTGTTCTTGAAGTTTGAAACGTCCGCTTGGTCGCTCAGTACCGTCTGTCACCACAAGATGGTAGCTGCAGTCGGACTTTGAAAAGATACAAATAGTTCCTGTTTCTCCCCAATAGGTGGTGTGGGCTTCGCCTTATAAACTCTACATACTCATGACATAATTGAAAGACAATCACATTCTTCGTCTTCAAACAAATGCTAGTGCATTCATGATACCGCCAAATTATGAACTTAGTAATGACATTGTTGTTTTGATGTGTCACTTCGTGATTGGACAATATTATTTTACATGAAGACAGTTCGATAAATGACGAGCGATTCTCCGCCATTTTTGTGGAGTCCATTTTGCTGTCGAGTGAAAAACATCAAGCCGACGACTGGTCGAAGAGTGTCTATCCGTTGCGCTGGGGGCATTGCCCCTAGCTTTTTCCAAATGTAAATACTCATTCAAGAAAAAGGAATTGCCTGTTTTCTTCAGGCTGTAAATTTTCATCGTTCCACCGTGAAGAGGAAATGTGCAAGGATAATCGCAACTGGATGCGATCAAGTGCTTGTATCTACACGACGCATCGGCGTGTTAGCCATTTTTGTGAAGTACGTGTAATAACGTAAAATTATGTGTTAATTATTTTATTGTTATTGTGTCTCCACGGAGAAGGATGTAAGGTACGTTTTTTTTAAATTAATTTATCTAATTATTTTATGTTATGGAGCTCCGATATCTTCTTATAGTAATATTTTATTTCTGTTCATCTTTTGTTTTATAGGTCTAATTTTATTGTTGTTTTTATTACGTTTCCTGGTTTATTTTAATTCTGTGCTCTTTTCTTCGTACCTTGTGGAGACACATTTCCAATTTATTTCACGTTTAAATCATTATTTATTTTCCTTTGGCAAGCTTGGGTTTGTCTTTTTTTTTAAATCCATGTAAGATCCGTCCAGTTTTAAAACGACTTGCATTAATAGTTTTTAAATGTAATTGTTTTTTTTTTACCGTTCATTTCCTTCTACTAATGTTTAAATTTAATCTTATTAATTGTTTGCCGTAATTTCGACCTGGCATGGTTTTGGTGTGGCCATATCTTTTGTTTACCGTGATGCATTGTGGTCTCGTTGTCAGTCCATTTGGCGCGGGTCTCCAAAGCATACGTGTTTTCTGTTAGCTCAATATTTTTTTTTAATATTGTAATCTTGTTGATGTTAGTTTTGTGATTTCGGGTAAATGTCCTTGTGTGTTTCGCCGGCGAGCATATCATTTTTTTTTTTTATTTTCTATCACATTTTTTTTTTTTTTTTTAAGTTTAATTTAATTTTCAATTCCTTTTGTTTTGGCAAGGCCTGAACTTCTGCATGCCGGATCGATATTGCATTACCTTGCAATTCATCAAGCCCGTTCTCAGTATGTTATGCATGTAATATTTTGTTTTTAACCTTTGGGCTGTTAAATTTTATTTTATTTTAAATTAAGTCTTTCGTCTTCTTCGTTTTGCAAGCAAGCATGTTAGGCGCTATCTGGCCTTCTTGTAAAATATTGGTGGTTGATGCATGTTCTTTCTCTGGTGAAGTTCTTATGTAAATTTTCAATATTAAACCTTTTATTCTTAATTATATTTTTTAAAATCTTTGGTTGTGGCATCATTTCACCGACGGCAGTTCCGTTGGTTTTTGGGGGATGTTTGTACGATAGCCTGTGTGTGTTGTCCCCTTATCCATCTTCCTTCCACTCCTTTGGAGCTCTTCTGTTGGGACATGTCATCTGGAGGTGATGTTGCTGCGGAAGTGACCCGGACCCCTGAATACAGGTAAGTTGGCCCATCCACGTTTCCCGTACTCGTCCCATTCTGGTAAGCAAAGCGTTGGTTATCGAGAAGCCGACGTGCTGCTCGCCAGTGCCGTCCAATGCAAGGGGGGTAGCAAGTATTAATAGCAGAATCGGAAGCGGCAATTCAAAAACTCCCAATAGAAAAAAGGAATGAAATCAGACACGTCATCAACAAGAAAATCAACAAAATAATAAAACAGGATAATAAACAACCCCACACAAAAAATGTCACCAACCTGAAAAAGAAAATCGCTCAAGAGAATTTAATAATAACAGCATCGTTATTATAAATAAAGGCGATTACATCGAAAATATTTACATTGACCATTTGGAGAACAATACTATCAGTAAAATAAAAGGCATAAGCTACTGGACAAGATACGTCGACGACGTTTTTCTGATAGTAGATAATGAAATCATCAACATCAATCACATCACAGCAGAGCTAAACCAAATTGATAATAGCATCCAATTTACCACAACATCCGAAATAAAACAGCCTATAAACTACCTGGATCTAACTGTCATTAGGGACACCATGGGCCTACCATTTAAAATATACAGGAAACCAACCCAAACGCATACCACCATTAGGAAAGATTCAAATCACCCGGCCAGCCATAAAAAAGCTGCTTTCAGGGCATATATCAACAGAGCTATTAACGTACCCCTCTCAGAACAAGATTGGAATAAAGAGCTTTCTACCATATACCAGATCGCCAGAGCCAATGGTTTAAGCAAAATGTATGTCGATTCCCTTTTAAGCAAAATTAAAAATAAACCGGTCTTTTAAGCAAAATTAAAAATAAACCGGTCACAAGTTTGCAACCAATAGAAAAGAAGAAGTCTCTTGCAGTTTTCACATACGCAAATCAGCTAACTCACAACATCACGAATGTTTTCAAGAAACAAGAGGTTAAAATAGCATACAGAACAGACAACACCACTATGAAACACTTATTCAACTCCAAATCGATCAACAAACAAGACAAATTCCAGAAATCTGGTATTTACAGAATAAAGTGCAAGAAATGTAATGCAGATTACATAGGTCAAACGGGGCGTAGTTTTAAAATAAGATATAATGAGCACTTCAACGCGGCAAGGCACAAAAAATTCTCAGCCATTAATAATCACATGCAGGAATACAACCACAATTTTTCGATAATTGAGGAAGACTTGAAGAAATTTTACATTATTGCAGCAAAGGCATTATGCTTAATATTTTAGAACAGCTTGAGATAGACCAGGCCTTGAGAAACAACTCGTTACACAATCTGAAAGAAATCAATTTCGATAGCAACGTTTTATATGAAACATTGACAAACTACGTAACCAACATCAAACGTAACAACCCCCCCATAAATAAACAGGTCTAGGATCGTAGTACCACCCAACCTCCGTTGCCCCCACCCCCCTTTTCAAGCACCTCCCCGCCCCTCCGCTCACGCTTCCACCAATGGTAATTCCTACCCCTACATGCCTCACATAACCTCGCCTCGCCTGGATGCAGCACCTCAGTTGCTACAGCAGATTCAAGCGTGCATATCCACTGCATGCACTAGGAGGTAAGGATTTTGTTTTTTAGCAGACGTTTCTGTTTGATCAAATAGGAGTATTATCGCTTAAGTCCATTCACTATTAAACCAATTAAATTTAATATTTTGTTTTTGTTTAACAGAGGACTATTTGGTGCTGTCTGGAATCAACCAAAAGGTTTTCATTTTGGAACTACTCAAATGGGACTACTGGTCCAGTTTTGTTCCCTATACATGACAGCAGAATTCCCTTTGCTAAATGAAAGACGTCATTGCACATTTAGACAAGAAATCAAGAAGCATCTAATGGAACAGGACAAAGATCTCCAACCATAATGGCACATACTCAAATGTTGACATTTGAATGAGTCAAATGGACTTGCAGTGCTTTTAATATGTGTTTTTAATATGTTGTACAGTTTTTAATGGAACGTTTTAATATGTGTTTATGAATGTCTTAGTGTGCATGCATTTTATTTTTGATATTGTTCAGTGTTTTTGATGTGTTGCCATTCATGTGATATGTCGTGGCTGATGAAGGACCGATTTTTGTAAGGTTCGAAACATGTACCGTACTTAGCGTATTAACTATGCAAACACAATTTGTATTGATTTGGCGGAAAGCTTCAAACTGATTAAATAATTCATATTTGTCAATACGGACCAAAAATGGCAACTAGTCTTCCCATTGTTACAGAATTGGGAATGTAAAGCATCAATTTCCTCATTAAAATTGTCTTGAGTGTCTGTTAACATGCTAGGAAATTTATCTACTAAAAACTTAATTTTGGAAAATGATGCTTCACTAATATTGTTCATATTCAACACTTCCACATTCAATAAAAGATCACTGTTGAAAGGGAATTTGTTGATCATATAGTCACATGAAGTAACAAAAGACTTCCTCACAGAACTGAAGAAGGAACACTTATCCTCTTGCTTGAGATTGTCAACAATGAGACTAGTTGAATGTCCCACTACCAAATCACAGTCATCCTTCTGATTAGAGGTTGTGTGGTAATCGATAACTAAGAGTGAACATGCAGATCTAATTACTTTTGGTTTCACAAATCGAGTCATCACATTCTGCAACATTTCAAGAGGAACGGACCTCAATACATGGATGTGCGGCACACTTGATTGAAGCAATATATTTGGTTTGTCAAACAGTGGCAGAAAACTGGAGAGAAACAAGCACAATGCCTTATTAAGTTCTGAAGATAGGAGCATGAACAGTCTCTCCTCTCGTGATAAAACCGGGCTGGTACTGTCAAGGGCTATGATCTCTGATTTCCGTTTTCCAGAGGAGTGAGGAAAATTCTTGTTGCTGTTTGGAGATCAAAATGACGTATTAGAACAGGTACTACTTACATTCCGAGATACTTTTGGAACCTTGTAGGATTCAAAATTTCCCAATTTGGCCTCCTTACATGTGATTTCACTCCTAAAGAAACTAGTGAGAGGTTGCCACTGTTGTAAAAGCCTGGACAAACATTTTCCTATTGATAGCCAACATGTAGAGACATGTTTGAGAATTTTCCTCATCTCTGTATTGTGCAATTCCTGAAACTGTTTGAACTTTTCCTTTCTTTTCGAACTTCTTTCGAAATAATAGAAAATATCTATTAAATGTTCATCTACACTCACAGGCAGACATGCAGATCCATTTTCAGCAGCTAAATTTATTAAATGACAGAGGCAACCAACAATAAAAATATTTTCCATTTCCTTTCTCAACAGCCCTGCCACACCCATCTTTAACCCTACCATCACTGGAGCATTATCAGTACCAAGTGCAATGCAGTTTCTTAAGGGGATGTTGTATTCTTTCAAGTTAGTGAGTAAAAGATTGGCAATATTAATGCCTGTTGCACTTCCTTCTAAAACAGGAACTCCTAAAAGACAACTATGAATTTGTCGAAATGGGTTGCAAAAAGTAACCACGATTGGGTACAACTTAGAATCACTTTGGTTACTACCATTTGTAGCAATTGAAAACACACCATTTTTCAGGCAAGCAATAACCTTCTCTTTTTCTTCATTGCACATTTCTGCAAGGATGGCCGACGTTTTAGTTCTGGCTGAGCCATATCTCCCGGCAATTTTTGAGTCTGGGAACATCTTCCTAAATAAAGGACCAGCGTGATCGGAACAATTGACAGGGAGGTTATGTTCAATAATAAACGATGTGAACAATACTTCTGCACGTGTTATACTGTCAGTGTCCTCCTCCTTACACTTGAAATAATCAAGTTTCTTGTTTTTCCCAACACATTGTACATTGTCTTGATGTTTATTTGAGAGCACATGTTTTGAAATGTCCCCCTTTCCACCATGCGAGATACTGAAATCACACATACAGACACTACTAAATGCAAATGTTGCGCCTCTTCTTGACTCAGTTATATGAGGAAAGTTATCTTTGTACACACTTTTAAATGTCACATCATATTTCTTCGCCATATTACCAAGGAACAGACGCAATCACTCAGATCGAAAAATCACAATAGCCTACCGGCATATTATCGCCAACAACATCTAACAAAGTTATACACAAATCATATAATGTCACATGTGAAACAGATACAATATTCCGCAGCGTACAACTAACTACCTTTCACCCACAGGTCATTATGCAAAACATGTAGGAACAAGCGCTGAATTAACGATTTCAAACAAAGACGTAATCGAAGCTAACTTTTTATAACAGCAGGACGCGACGCGGGACTCGGGAGTTGGTAAGCAGTTGTCGATTATCGATACAGAGCGAAACTGCGGTATCGAGATATAACTTCAAAACACGTAAAGTCGATCCGTTCGATAGACGACTGGAGTGTCATCTCGCACATTCAATCTGAAATTACGCATGGGATTTAATACGTTAAGCGGGAGGGCGGGAGAAATGGTCTGAAATCGGGAGTCTCCCGCCTAAATCGGGAAAGTTGGCAGGTATGGGTTTGATAAGGTTGAAATGAACAATAGTTCAGAATATAACAAGAAATGTGAGGATATGAAATTTATTTTTAATTCAAGGATTATGTGCAGACGGATCATTACATTGTGATGGTTAAATAAGTAAAGTTGACAAGATAATATCGCTAATGAATCGCTACAGTGTATAAAGAGAAGAAATGTTTTGTAATGAAATGCTATTGCGTAGAAGATGGAACAAGTCAAAAGTATTTAAAGCACAAGGAGAAATGTATAATTGTTAGAGGTGTAGTAATTTGAAAGTTATATCACACAGTCATGTATAGCTAGTCGACTTACTGAATTTCATGCATCTCAGAGATGTGTAGAAATGGTTTCTTATTTTATTGTTGGAATTCCGTGCTGTTATTAAGTTGCGATGTGAAGAAACGGTATTCTTGAAACGTATGCATATATGGTAACGCAAAATGAGTAACTTGTTCGATAAAAGCGATGTGTATGAATATTTCAAATGTAAACGACGTGTGAATAGCGATCTGAAAAATGTATAAGCGACAATGTAGTCAATGTGAAATGATATATAAACAATGCGATGTGTAAAATATAATGTCAAGTACCGCAAACCACTATTAACGAATAACCAATAACCACGATGATCATCTGTCGTATTCTTCTTCTTCTTCTGCTTTTACGGCCTCATTGGACCACTTCAGTCAATCATATCTTGGTCCTCTTCTTCAGTAAGTTTCCTTTCCGAGTCGCCCAGTAGCTCTTCATTCGCTCTGATCTTCTCAGGCGTTCCTCATCTATAAATACCCTTTTTACTGTATTACGTTTGTCTATTTTAGCCTGAAATCTTATTTTTATATCTCTCAGTTTTTTAAATTTTGTTTTGCAAGTCATCCAAGGTTATTTCCAATTCTTTCATATCTTCTCTAATTTCCTTAATCCATCCTACTTGTTGTTTCATATTCCAAAGTTTCACTGCAATTTTTCTAGATAACCTGGTTTCTGGTGTCCTCATGATGTGACCAAAGAAAGAAAGCCGTTTCTTCCGAATAGTATCAGTGATGGGCTCCAGTTCTCTGTATATCACTTCATTTGGTACTATCCGCCACTGCCCATCTTTCTGATAATTTTTATTTATGCATGTTCTAGCTATTCTTCTTTCTACTTTTAAAATTTTGTCGATTCTGTTTTTCTGAGTAACTTTAAAAAGAGTTTCACTTCCGTAGGTCACCTCGGGTTGAACCACTGTCTTGTAATGTTTCAATTTTGTTGCGATTGATAGACATTGTCTTTTATATTTAGACCATGTTAATTTTTGGGCTTTTATCATTTTATTAGTTCTTTCTTGCCATGCAGGTTTCTCATCCAAGTTATAAGTTATAATTTCTCCTAAGTATTTAAATTGCTTCACTATTTTAACTTTCTTGTTATTTACTGTTATGTGATTGATTACAAGTGGATTTGCTACCATTATCTCTGGCTTTTCAAATTATATCTGAAGTCCAATTTTTTGTGCTATATTTTGTAGGCTTATTATTTGATTTCTGGCTTCTTGAATATTATTAGCCAGTAACGCTAAGTCATCTGCGAATCCCAAGCAATTGAAGTCTATTTGATCTTTCTTGGTTCCAATTCTTATGTTCCTAGGATTTTCCCTGTACCATTCCCTCATTACATATTCCAAAGCACAATTGAAAAGTAGAGGCGATAAACCATCTCCTTGTCTTAATCCTGTTTTAATCGTAAACGGTTCAGATATTTCTCCTCGGAATTTTACTTTAGATTTGGTGTTTGTTAGAGTTAGTTTTATAATTTTTAATAATTTGGGATGAAGTCCGAAATTCCTTAGTATTTTCAGCAATGAAGATCTATGTATACAATCATAAGCTTTTGTGAAGTCTACGAAGGTTATGACTTGCTGTTTTTGTCTACGTTTGTAGTAGTCCATTACTAATTTTAAGGTGATTATCTGTTCAGGGCAGCTTCGCCATGGCCGAAATCCACCTTGATATTCTCCTATTTCAGTTCTAATTGATCTTTACGATTATATAGAATTCGTGACATGATATTATATGTGATATCCAAAAGGGAAATTCCTCGATAGTTGTCAGGATTTGATTTTTCTCCTTTCTTGTGTAATGGATGTATTATAGCAGTAGTCCAATGGTCTGGCAGTTCTTCTTTGATCCAAATGTTCACTATGCATTGGTATAATGAAATCTTTACTGGTTCTGCTGCATATTTCCACAATTCTGCAAATGTTTGATCTTCTCCACTCGCTTTGTAGACTTCTTGGATTATGGGTGGATTTATGTTTTCTGATGGTGTTTTAATAGTGGTGTCTGTATTTATTTGAAGCAGTTCTGGTGGATCTTCGCAATTTAGCAACTTGTTGAATGTTTCTGCTAAAATTTCTGTATTTCTTTTATTACTATGAGCTAACTCGCCATTTTTGTCTTTTAACATTAATGTTGGAGGTTCATATCTTTGTAGTTGTTTGCTAAAAATTTTGTAGTAATCTCTTGAGTTTGTTTTCGCGCTATTTGTTTCGATCATCAGAAGTATATCCTTTTGGTATAGCCGTTTAACCCCTCGTATTATTTTTTGAGTTTTCTTCCTTTGTTTTATGAGATCCAAGTGTGATTCATCTGTTTTTTGACTCTGATACCGTAACCAGGCTTGATGTCTATCTTCCACTGTATTATCACACTCATCATTCCACCATTGGTGTTTCTTCCTTGGATTTATTGGGGCTACTTGTTCAGCTATTTGTTTCAATTCGGGAACTATTTCCTCTAGATCATCTGTTATTTTAATATATCTAGTTCGTTCTTTGTATCCCTTATTATTTATTAGTTTATGAGGGTCGTGTGTTCTCTTTTTTTTTAGGTGAGTTTTTTCCTTTGTCAACGGGGTAAATTTAATTTTAATCTTTATCATGTAATGATCCGATCCAGTATCTGTTCCTCTCAGAACTTTCACATTGTAGATCTCCCTGTGATAGTTCTTATCCATACAAACATGATCTAGTTGCCATTCATCTTTTTTCCAATCTGGATGTTTCCAAGTTTTGAGTTTATTTGGTCTTCTCTTGAAGTAAGTTGATTTGGAGATCATATCATGGTTCCTGCAAAATTCCACCAGTCTTATGCCATTCCTGTTTGTTCTTCTCTGTGCTGGCCATTTTCCTATTATGTCTTTATATCTATTTTCCTTTCCTAACTGGGCATTAAAGTCTCCAATTAAAATTTTGGTGTGACTTTTATTTATGTTTGTTGCTGTCTGATCTAAAAGCTCCCAAAATCCCTCCACATCATCTTTGTGTTCTTTCTTATTATTTTTATCATTAGTTGGGGCATGCCGTATATTGCATTATTTTATTGTTTTTATTCATGATTAAGACTTGCGTTGAACTGTAATAAGCTTAATTGCTCGCTACATACCGTATGTTCATATTGATATGACAAATTAAACGATAGTAAACTGGATAGTTGTGAATCTTCCATTGAGAAGGATGTAAAGAAATAGACATTGTGATCTAGAGAGATCGGAGAGAAGGAGGAAATATCGTGCGGGACGCGATAAATTTGAACATAGTGTAAATATTAATAATAATTATAATTTGAAGTTTTAAATATTATATTATGAATATAATACTTATAGAAACGACATATTAAGGAGTTTATGTATCATGCAGGGTTGAACTATGTAAATAACAGCGTACTTTTTATGAGATATAATAATTTCTCGAACTACAGTATGATCAACAAGTGGTTGATATTTTAAACATTCTATCAATAATATTTTATTTTCTCCTTAATGAGGACAGAAAGAGAAGTCCTGACACTGAAATTCATGGTATATTTTACTTCCAGAAAAAGTCAATATTTATTTTATTTGAGCATTTTATATATTTCAATGTGTGATCTGATTATTTGTTATAGGACATTGTTAATATGTGTTGTCCTGAATAAATGCTAGCAGGCACTAGTTAGTTTGCCTGTTTCTTTTTATAGAATTTTACGATCTCTTCATTTAATAATAAATTGTGGTGGTACTACTAGTTACGTACTGGCACCCACATCTTAAACCGTTCACCCTCGAGATTCCGAGAACCTCGTCCTACCATATTTTATCGTAGGAGTTTTTGTATGGAGCTAGGTAGTAGTACTATCGTGTTTCAATAAATATCATGCACTGAAAGGTTCCTAGTTAACCATCTAGCGGGGATTTGTTGGTTTATCTAGCTGGGTATCAACAGCCCTTGCGATCCGTTCCATCCGTTGGATAATAGGAGGTGGCTATGTGAATTTCGGGTACAGTACCTAACGTAAGGCCACGGTCGCCTCCTTCCCTCTTCCTTGCCTATCACTCCCAATCTTCCCTTCCCATCCCTCATAAGGCCCCTGTTTGCTTTGCAGGTGAGGCCGCCGGGGCGAGGTGCTTGTCTCACCTCCCCAGTTGTATCCCCCGACCCGAAGTTTCAAGCTCCAGGACACTGCCCTGGAGGCGGTACAGGTGGGAACCCTCGCCGAGTCCGAGGGAAAAGCCAACCCTGGAGTGTAAAACGACTCAGAGAAAAAAGAATTATTTACTCAAATTTGTAATTCAGCGTATTTCACTTTCATCAAGATTGCCGTGTAATTCTTTTATTTTCTCATTGTGAACACCACGGGTGTAACATCACACACAGGTCTCTGTTGCGATGTTTCAACGGAAGTAGCTGATGCTAGACTGGCGCAGGATGTCCCTTGCGTAAGGTTCCACCAATAGCAGTTGGAACTATCACCGAGATAAGCAGTGTTTCGTATGCCGGCTTATTGAATCTCGTCATTTCGAGGCCAACTCGCGGAAGTGATGGATCCGTACAAGTTTCACTTCCCTGGACTGTCACTGAGCAGGATCGCTGATTAGTGTGTTGTGTGCCGACCACTCGCGTAGCGTGAGTCATAGCCTGCAGGCAGAGAGACAGACTCCTTTCTTCAGACAAGGTCACGCCGGATTATAAGCTTGCAGCAGCATGTGCAATCGACCAGCACACAAATATGAATGTGCTAATTGATGATGCTGGCCACTCGCAACACGTGGTCATAGGCCGCAGGCACAGAGACGACACTACTTTCTTCTGACAAGGCCACGCCAGGTTATAAGTTCGCGGCAGCATGTGCAACCAACCGGCTCAATACGAATGTGTGGTGCCGACCGCATAGCCCACAGGCACAGAGGCAGGAACTCCTTTCTTCTGACAATCACGCCAGGTTATAAGCTTGCGGCAGCGTGTGCAACAGACTGGCGCATGAATGTGCTATGCGAGGTATGTAAGGAAATACGGTAATCAACAGGGGATATACAGTACATCTACTAAAAACAATTAAAGAATGAGATATGCAGACGTAGAACACAGAAAATGGGAAAATGGGTTATAGAAAGGATTATAGAAAATCCTGTAGGATCATAAATATTCAAGTAGGAAAGTTAAGGAACGGTATAATAGAACCCAGCCACTAACCACACAAAAACACTGTTGAAAACTCGTGTCAATTTAAAAAGAGGAGTGTGCTGCTATACAAGTAAATTCTAGAAAGAAAACTTAAATGGTAAGGACTGCAATAATTCAGTTATCTCAATCACAGAATTTTCACCACTCATTAATAATGAAGACTTGAAGGAATAGCTAGGGAGACACCAAAAAATATTCCGCCACTAGGGAATATACAGTAAAAACTTGATAATTTGAAACTATTTATTCAAAATTCGTAGAATTCAAAGAAATGTTCAATCCCCGAAACTCAAGGTATGTCTTATGTTATTTAATCTGCTTACTTTGAAATACGGATAATCTTAATTCAAAGGGAGATACCGATCCCGCAGAAGTAATTCGAAATATTCAAAAATTTTCTTTAAAAACAACGCATACCAAATTCTACACTCTGCGCTTTGAGATGCGCAACCTCAAATGCACAGTAGTCTTGCGATAAAATATCGACTTTGGACTAATGAATAATCGATATTTGTGAATTATAGAACGATTGTATTGTCCGCGGAACGATCCATTAGTTGTGTTCGGTTTCAAAAAATGGCTGTGTGTTGTTCTTGCATCCACGATTATGGCTGATGAAACAATGTTTCGGGGGAAATTATTCCGTAGTTTAATTTTGTTGCACTAATAAAATGAATGATCCTAGGGCCTCACAACTTGTGGGACGTGGTTTGGCGACCACAGGACTCCAGCTGAGTCTGGCGTTGCTTCCACTTACTTGTGCTGGGCTCCTTTCAGTTATCTTTCCTGTCGGCCTCCCTTGGCCAACACTTGTTCTCTTCCGACCCCAACGGTATTAGGGTATCCGAGGCCTAGGGAGTCTTTCAATTTCCTGCCTTAATTGGCCCTTGTCTACCTTTGGGTGTGGCGAACCCATCGTACAAATAGCTTAAATAGCCTTGGATGGAGGTCCTTGATCCACACCCCGACCCAGATCTCTGGAACCGGGAAATGAATGAAGAAGAATAAAAGTAATGTTCTGGGCATTATTATTTATTCTTTCTGCAGTAAGGTAATATTTATATTGTGTCAGCCACTAATTTATTTTCGTACTTAACCAGGGTGATTACAAATACGTTTTGAAAAGCCTATTTCAATATAATATGAATAATACAGTGTATATTTTGCATTCTTCACCAATTTCCCCTTGCTTTATAATACTGCATTCTTAATACAATGGAGGTTATTTCCATGATGTGAGTGTCAAAGGTTATGTTTCATGTCATCCAACAATTTCTCCTTTTCTGCATTTGATTATGATTCCAATGATGTTGGATAGATTATTAAACACGAGTTGCAAAAAGGTATATCAGTAATTGCATGTTTCCATGGGTCACAAGGTTTGAGCTTTTAGATGCTTTTGACAGGGGGTTCGGTTAATTCTGTCATTATTCATTTTTATAGGTTAAGGTTAGTAGCATGGCCACCTCTTGCTGGTGGGCCATTGCAAGGAATCTAGTGCCTGAGCTAAAGGATTCTTTGTAGTGGTCCATTGTAGTGGTCCATCAGTGAGATAGATATTCTTTTTATGATTGTCTGTTGTTTTTTAAAATTATTATTAGGTGCCTTGTTGAGATAGTGTGAGGTATGATAGTATCTTCCTTGGTAGTTGGAAGTAAAAGTAGAAAGAGTATCTGTTTGTTGAGAGAAGAGGAGTTACTATGAAAATATATGTTTATTAAATAAAGATTTCCTTTTTATGTTTAAACAACCACCACCCCGATAATTAGTACAATTACATTACGGCAACCAAACGTGGCGTACGAACAAGGAAATGAAGGAATATGGTGACTAAGATGAAAAATTAGTAACATACGTGAGTATAGTGCAAGCCAGATTAGCAAAGTGAGATTCAATCTGTTGTGATAGTAGAAGTAGGACCTGGAGTCTATGTTGGTCAAAATGCTCATGGAGCAGATGATGGAGATGGGTGAAAATGTAGGAAAACAGATAGAATTAATGAAAGCACATATAGAGGAAAAGCTTGACTCAACAAGTGATTTATTTGAAAAGAAGCAGGAAAATTATAAGAGGGGTGGGGTGTAAAGAAAATGTTAATGAAGGTAAAGAAAATGGAGAAGAGAAAAGGATGGACAAGAGGGAGCACAAGGTAAAAGAAAACAAGGTCAAATGGAGGAGGATAAAACTGAAGACAAGGAAGAAGATGAGATAGAGGACAAGGTGAAGGAAAGAGTGAAGGACAAGATAGAGGAGGAGGAAGACTACATACAGGAAGAAGATAAGGTGAAGAACAAGGTGGACGAAGAGAAAGGAACTGTTGAGCAAGATAAGGCAGATGAGGAAGAGGAGGAAAATGTGGAGGGGAAGAAGAGAGAAGTGGTTGAGAAGGAAGACAAGGAGGATGAATAAAAGGATGAGATGGAAGGCAGGAGAAGGAAGACTAAGTGAAGAACAGAAGAAAACAAAGAAGCTGATAAAGGAAAAGAAGATAAAAAGGACAAAGGGAAAGAGGAAAGAAAAGATAAGAAGAAAGGAACTGTTGAGTAAGATAAGGCAGATGAGGAAAATGAGGATGAGAAGGAAACAGAAGCAGGAAGGAAAGGCAAAGAAGGAAAAGAAGGGAAAGGAAAAGAAGGAGAAACAGAAGAAAAGGAAGGTAAAGAAGGAGAACTCAAAGAAGAAAAGGAAGCAGGTGAAGGAAAGGAAAAGGTAGAAGAGAAAGGAGAAACAAAGAAGGGAGAAGGTGAAACGGAGGAAGCTCAAGGCTCTCTCTCAGCAAGAAAAAAGCTTTGTCATTACTGCAAGCTTAACTTAAGACTACTGAAGTCAAAACATGTGGCTTTGGAATATAACCGGAAAATGATGAAATTCTTGATGCCTACCTGTTACGTGTGTAAACTAGAATTTAAATATTCTATGCTGAATGAAAACGAACTTTGTTCTCTGGATCATATAAAGCGTAACCCTGTCAGGGTTGAAAGACGGAAACGCCGTGTAGAAAGGTTGAAGTATGAGGAGAAGGATGGTGCTGGTGAGGATGAAGATGGGGTTCTCGATATGGATAGCTCCATGATTTTGGATTCTGTTGATGATAATGATATTGGTGATAATGCTGATGATGATGATTCTTCGGACGACGATGGACGGGAGGACGAGGATGAGTGTGATGACGGCACGGACGGGTTTGATGACGATTCTGCTGTTCCTTCTGATTGTGACATTGTTGTCAGATCCTATGATGGAAGAGGAGTGTTTAATAGACTCGATGAGATAGTTTTGACTACTCCAGTTGACGAAAATATTTATGTTGGTGATTCTGGTGAACTTAGAGCAATTGTCTCTGGCAATGATAGTGCCAATGGCCCTCATGAAGACTATCATGATTTATAATGTGTTTTACTTTGTGTGTTTTTAGTGTATGCTTGATATGTTTTGTAATTTATTCTCTGTATTTTTTATTTATTTTCAATGTATGTGATCCTCACGTGTTTCTCACGTGAGAATCACATAGGGGGGCGAATGTCATTGTTCATTTTTATAGGTTAAGGTTTGTAGCATGGCCACCTCTTGCTGGTGGGCCATTGCAAGGAATCTAGCACCTGAGCTAAAGGATTCTTTGTAGTGGTCCAGCAGTAAGGTAGTAGGGGGCCTTGCTCTATGAAGTTCCATATCTAGATAGATATTCTTTTTATGATTGTCTGTTATTTTAGTGTGTGTGGAAACGGAAATGTGTACCAGAAGACTGGGAGAAAGGGCTAATAATACCAGTGTTTAAGAAGGGGGACAAGAAGGTGTGTGATAACTATAGAGGGATCACCCTCATATCACAGATAGTAAAAATACTGGAAAGGATATTAGAAAGAAGAATGAGAAGAAAGGTGGAAGGAGAGTTGCAAGAGGAACAGTATGGCTTCAGGAGTGGAAGATCCACAGTGGACCCAATCTTTAGCTTGAGGCAGGTGATGGAAAAGAACTGGGAATATGGAGAGGATTTGATCATGACTTTCATAGATCTAGAAAAGGCATATGATAGTGTCCCCAGAGAGCAGGTATGGGAAACCATGGTTAAGAAGAGACTGGGAAGAGAAATGTTGGAAATGGTGCAAGCAATGTACAACAACTGTGTTAACAGGGTACTGACCCCAGTTGGAAAGACAGATTGGTTTAGGAACAAGACTGGACTAAGACAGGGGAGTGTGCTGTCACCTCTCTTGTTCATAATGGTGATGGATGGAATTGTAAAGGAAACAAAGAAGCATATGGACATAAAGAAATGAAGTTACTGTTATTTGCAGATGATATTGTGGTCTGGGGAAGGAACACCGAAAAAGTGCAAAAACAACTAGATGCACTGAACGAAAATATTCAAAAGTACGGCCTGAAAATCAGTATAGAGAAAAGCAAGACCATGGTGATGACAAGAGGGGAAAGACAAGGAAAGGGCACTGTGAAAATTGGAAGTCAGAGTTTGGAAATTGTGGACACGTTCAAATACCTAGGAAGTGAATTGATGCAAACTGATAGGTTGGACATGGAGATTGGCAGGAGGGTACAGCAGAGCAATGCATTCTATCAAAGTGTAAGAAAACTTGTTTGGGATAAGGAAGTACCAAGGAAAAGCAGGGAGGTAATGTATAAAGTGTACTATGTTCCCATATTAACTTATGCAGCTGAGACTTGGACCCTGACAAGCAGGCAAGAGAGTAGAATCCAAGCCAGTGAAATGAAATTCCTAAGAAGTATGATAGGAAAGACAAGGAAGGAAGGAAGGAAGATGTTAGGAAGGAAGTTGGGATGGAAAAACTAAATGAGAGAATTGAGAAGAATAAACTAAGGTGGTTTGGACATTTAAAGAGGATGGAGGAAAATAGAATACCAAGACAGATGCTGGAGGCGAAGTGCAAGGGTAAGAGAGCAAGAGGAAGACCTAGAACAAGGTGGATTGATTGAGTGAAGAACAGCGTAAGAAAAAGAAATCTGGACTGGGACAAGATCGTGGAAGAAGAATGGTGGAAGGAAAGAGGAAAGTGGAGAAGTGCCATAAATACCCCGACCCGGCAGGAGCTGGATAAGGGGAAATGATGATGATGATGATGATATTAGGTGCCTTGTTGAGATAGTGTGAGGTATGATAGTATCTTCCTTGGTAGTTGGAAGTAAAAGTAGAAAGAGTATCTGTTTGCTGGGAATATGAAAATATATGTTTATTAAATAAAGCTTTCCTTTCTGTGTTTAACAACCACCACCCCGATAATTAGTGTGGTTACAATTCGAAAATCTATAATTCAAAATCCTCTTTTTATGTCCCAATCACTTGGAATTAATGAGAATTACTGTAGCAATATAGTTAAACCTTGATAATTGGAAACAAGTTTATTCAAAATTCGTCTAATTTGAAGAAATTATCATTCCTCGAACTCAAGGTGCATCTTTTCAAGTTATTTAATCTGTTTAATTTGACATGGGAATAATTCGAGGGATGTTGTCAATGCCGGGTATGAAATTTGAATTTTTAACTCAGGCATTCAAAAATGTTCTTTATTTCAATGGAATTCTTCTTACAAAATTCATCACGCTGCACTTTGAGATAAACATCCTCAAAGGCGTAGCTTCCTAGCGATGGAATATGGACTTAGTACTGCCCCCGTAATTGAATTATGTAGAGACCACGGTGGCTATATTTGAAATTATAATGAAAATTATGGTTGTCATAGTTATGACGTGGGTAGTCATGACGTAAGCACGGATGACGTAAATGTTATGCCAGCAAGCTACTTGAGCTGAGATTCTCAGTGACGTCAGCTTTTAGTCGAGAATGTTCCAAGATTTACGACGCAGTCGCAGGAAACGAGGAATTCTGCTGAGGAAGAAACTATGCTATTGGAGGAGAGGCATGAACCAATCAACGATAGTTTAAAGGAAGACGGAGATTGCTGAAACTATGGTATTTTTATTACTTTTGGAATGCAGAATTGTGGAAATCCATTTGCAGTAAAGGCATTGATTTGGAATTTTGGTGAAATTTATTTTCAGTTTTTGAATTTTGAAAATCCGTCATGTATTAACGAAGTTGGAACTTTTAGCGATGACGCAGTACCACGCTTTGGAAGGGATGGAAACGCCCCTCGTGAAGTTAATAAAAGGGCTTGCGCAGAAGAGAGGAGTCTCTTTCGTTCTCTGATCATTCTGAGATCTCATTCTCAGATCATCGAAGTCTATTGTGAAAGTTCTTTTCTTATACATTCATTATAGTGAGACGTCGAAGTGAACAGCAGTGAAAAGAATCGTCTTTATAACGCGTGGCGAGGCCACTATATTAACGAGATCCAAGTCAAACTAGGTGAAGTTGAAACGGACCTTAGAA
This sequence comes from Meconema thalassinum, assembly GCA_946902985.2. NCBI lineage: Eukaryota > Metazoa > Arthropoda > Insecta > Orthoptera > Tettigoniidae > Meconema > Meconema thalassinum. The sequence goes on from OX336388.2 coordinate 1,335,460,506, forward strand.
AGCTTCTACAAGTTTAGCTTCGAACAGTTAGCGGTCACCGATAAGCTAATTGTATTGTGCTGTGCTTCATAAAGTAATAGAGAAAAGCTGAACAATTTCGACCGATTAGTTTGAAAGATATTAGCAGTTTTATACGACTGACAAAAGTGATTATCTCGCCACAAGAGAAGCACTTTTGTATAGCCAGAATCAACGCAACGGCTGACGCTGCGAGTGGAATAGAAAGACTTCAGATTGCTTGGTTACACAACGCTACAGTATAATGGAGCAATTTAATACGGCAGTTTGTTCTTCTAACACTACAACCGAAGAGCAGATGGAGGGCTAAAGGGCTTATTGCAATTGGGACATACTTCAACGGAGTAAGATAGCGACATGGAACTTCGCTAATTGCTATTCCACACAAGCGAACATGCGGTGAATACCATCTACACCCATGTTTCGTAATTAAAGGCTGAATACCATCGAACAGCCATAGAAACAATTTCATACTCTGAATATGAATAATTTCTTCGGAAATTTCTACAAAACTTCATGACGATTGTCTACTGGAACTTCAGGGAATTTTTCAAGAGAGGTCAGGGGTGTCCCGACTCACAAAGAAGATTATTGCCGGAAGGATGTCTATTCGTCTTCGAGGAGCAGAGCGATTTCCGGAGAAGGAAGCAGTTCGATTCTCCGAGGGTGCTATTTCCTATTTCGAGGATGGAGCTCAGCTTTAACGTGGTGAAATGGATCCATCAGCAGTCTTCTTTGGGGAATTTTCCTCTGGAACGTCAATCGGCAGATAAGGTAGTCGTGAACGTTTATTGTATTTGAGTTTACTAATGATGTTTGAGCAACCATTTTTCCCATATTTTTATCCTCATGTTTTTTGCCCTATTTTCTTGTTGAGATTCTTATTCTCAGTACACCTTGATGAGTTTTGCATTTTTCGACGATTTATTAAGACATTGTTATGTCATGGGCATAGTTAATGATTTTGGATCAGTTGAGACTGATATTTAGATTTTTCAGTAATTAATATTTTTGTAGTCACGATTTGACTGTAAGTTAATGATTTTTATGGCAGATTTAAATTCAGACAGCGTGTCTCTTTATTAAAGTAATTCTACCCCAGTTTAATTACTTTGACCAATTTTCTGTCATCATCAAGAAGGAAGAACATTTAAATGATTTTAGAGCGTTAAAATCTCTTACGTTGTCGACGATCTTGGAAATACTGGTCGTTATTTGAATTGATTGCAACACAGACATTTATCGTCAGTTATGAATGAACATTGCATTATAGACACTTTTGTGAAAGAGTAACTTTAATAATGAATTATTGAATGCATTAAAGTCAAGAACTTTTGTTAGGAGTTTTTTCTCAATTAGAGATTTATAGAATCATGTTTGCATTCCCCAGTCTAATTGGATTCTATTCGACTACTTTGCATTTTAGTCGCACTTTATTTGATGATAGTATTTTTATACTACATTTCTTTTAAGATGTTAATCTTAAATTTTGATAGACCAGACAGGCGTATATAAGCGTATTCACTATTAAATTTGTTTGTGATTGGCAAGTTTTGACTTCATTTCGGTTCATGAATGAAATCCACGAAGGTTAAATAGAAAAACAGTTTTGAAACAATTAATGATTATAAAATTTTTTAAGTGGAACCATGAATGTATAATCGCTAGTGCAGCGCGTGTTGAAAGTCGCTGAGATATAATGCCCTTGAATATGAAGGAAGTGCCCACAGGAATTAATGTTAAAGAATTATTTGTGGAAGTTTTGTAAGTTATGTGGAAGTTTAATGCCATATAGATTAATATATGATGATTTTGGGCATATTTTTAATGCGGTTTGTGCATTAACTTGTTAGCGAAGGATTTTCCGCTGGAATAAGATTGTCATAGTTCGTTGAAAATTAATCAAGTGATTTACTGTTAGAATTAACACGAGTTTTGAAAGAATTTGAGATAAGATTTTGAATGAAGGTTGCCGTCACAAATCATTATTAAAACCTTTATTAAACCAGATTGTGACATTAACATGTATAACTAACCTTCATTGGTCGATTATATTAAACACGATTATGAAAATTACCAACCGAATGAACATGTGGTTAATGTATTTCTTAAATTAATAATTTAAACAATTTAAAATGTTAATATTGTAAATAATTGCTGTAAATATTTTTGAAAATAATATGGAACGAGAGTGATGTTAAAGGCGTGCTTATAATATTTTTATTGTCTTTGACAAATATTATAAACAATTTCTAATTGTTATAAATAATTTATGTGATTTTGTTATAAACATTTAAGAGCTAATTAAATATTTGGATTGAACTTAACAAGTTTAAGGAATTAACATAGTGATCCAATAGGAAGTGAGCAAAGTACTTGAAAGATTTGCGTAAATAATGTGAGTTGTCTTGTAGACATTTAAAGGTTTGAAAGAGCAAGCTGTATTCTTACGTAACATAGCATGTGAGAAGGGAGTGCATTTGACCAGGATGCAACAGGTTGGAGGGTAGCCCGCAGCTGTGCCAACATATGGTTCTCAGAGAGTGAGGTCGTACACACTCTGGCCTTGCGACTATAAATACCATTCTCATGTTTATTAAAAGGAAACCAAATGCTCTATATATGTCACACCCTGTCGTCCTTTTCCAATCCAATAGTGTTATGAATATTACGTTATTTGGAGCTCTTGGGAGCTAGTGTGTTCTATATCATGTTGTATGATAATTTTTGCAAGTCCTGCTGGAGGACGTAGTCAGATTGACTTGGGCTACTGATAGCCACGTTTATTTTGTTGTGTTATCAAAATCATTCCCTTTATTTGAAATAAAGCTTTTGTACAGTTCAAAGTTCTCGTCTTCGCTTTGGTTCATTTTTAAATGTCATGGTGGAGGTTATTGTGTGAACAGACTTTAGTGATCCTGTTGTCAACTCAAACCCCGAGATAATTAAGAGGTAAGTAACGGTAAGTATGAACCCCCGTCTATTTTGGTGTGTTCCACAATGATTTCCTGTGAACTTCTGTGCTCTTATCTCGATAGTATCTGTCAGTGCCATTTTCATTGATGTAACTGTGCCGGTGCGATTGATAATTGGCAATCCGATTGAGGGGGCGGATATCTGACAGCCTACTATCCAGGTAAACGGGGACAGTACTAACAAATAATCAATATTTATGAATTAATTGAACGATTATATTGTCCGTTAAAACAATTGATTGGTTGCATTCGATTAAAAAATTGGCTGTCTGTAGGTTATGTTACACGTCTTCCAACGATTTCTCCTTGGGTACACTGCTTCCAAATAGAAGGAAGGAAGATTGTAGTTTTACGTGACTGTGAATCTTGTGATAAGCCACGGGACCTCCTTTTTACGTGGAATCCAACCACAGGACATGGCATTTCACTTCGAAAACCTCACGCATTGACCGGGAATCGAACCCAGTCCACCTGGGTGAGAGGCCAACAGCTTGACCGATGCGCCACCACACCCCCCTGCTTTCAAATACTGTTGGGTAGATTGTTAATCGAGAATTGCAAAACCCAGGGAAAATCCACACTCTTGATGGCTGATGGGCCTTAAATGCTCCCGTTGTGAAACATGCCTTTACCTATTCGGCAATGCTGGAGGGTAGGAATGGAACAAGTCTTAACAATCAACGATACTTGGGTATATTTAAGGTGAAAAGAGCTGAGACATCTAATGGAGGAATGTAAATACTCACTGTTCTTCAACACACTTGGTGATGGTTCGCACCAAATTGGTAGCAGCAGCTGGAAAAGGATGCCTCACTGCCACGCTCCGTACGTAGTGGAACACTGTACTCAGCCTGTCACCTCGACTAGCCTCTAGGAGAGCCAATTGATTGTATGGCTGACCACTGTGGGGAGCGAGTTGAACAGCATGTCTGAAATGGAAACCATAGTTGGATGCTTCCTTTTATACATCCAAGTCAAATTCTGCCTTATAGTTTGCTAAATGCTCCTAATTTAATGTCCTTAAATACAGTACTCACTATGAGCACCTGATTTCTGCACTTTTTGAAAGTGTCAGTGCTGCTAACTGATAAAAAAAAACTGAACTCAATTTTGAATAACTTTCTAAAAACTCAATTTTGAATAACTTTCTAAAAGCTAAACACATTTCTGGCCAAATTTTGTGGTAAAAAATTTGGTTTCTGATTTCGCTGCTCACCGTGGAGTTGCATGCCAGAGGAAATCGTGGCTGGATGACATGACGGAATAGACTAGCATTCACAATGCCCAGCACATAATTAACCTTGTAGTTGATTGAGAAGCTATCAGTACAGTGATCGTCAAGTCCAGGGTAAGAACATTAATTTAATCTTATTTGTTATGGGTCTGTATTGATGTGATAATACAGCCCAAGTCCAGGAGTATGTGGAGAAGATTATGGTATCAGAGCTATTGTGAGTAGCGGTCACCCTTGAATAACAATTCATGAGCTGGTACAATTTTGATCAAATTTTGAGGAAATGTTCAGTATGTACTGTAGATGTACGGTATACCATACCTGATTTATGCACTTTTTGTTATCTTGGTTGTATTCAAATAATTTTTGGTATACCTGCAGCATCTCTGGACCATGTATTGAACTGTTCTGGCCAGGAACTAATTCATGCACTTTTTGTTATCTAGATTTAATTCACATAATTTTAGGTATACCTGTGGCATCTCTGGACCATGTATTTAACTGCTCTTGACAGGCACGGATTCATGCACTTTTTGTTATCTTTTTGTTATTCACATAATAATCCCGTCAATCTGGGCTCAATGTGTGGGAAGCCAGGCTCTGCCTGTCACAAGCCAGGACAAAGTGGAGATTGATAGAAGAGTAACATCTCTTTAAAAATCTAGGTCCAGCTGGCCCAGCTGGTAGTACCTTGTAAGGGTCCCTTTCCAGGGTGACAGTGAAGTCCTCAATGGCATAGACAGTGGAGTGGATGGACCATGGAACAGTGTAGATGGCGGAAGGGACAGCCCTGTATCCGGGATTAGGAAGGTAAAAGGCATACTATATGTCCTAATATATGGATATATTTCAGCTTTGAACCGAATCTCTCCTGGGATAAGGAAACCCCTTTTATCCAGGGCCAACAGCCTCCTTGGTGGAGAAGCAGATAAAAGGACAGGCACTCTTTTGCCCATGGGACAAGAAACTGTCCCTAAAGACGGATGAACAACTAGATAGTCAACAGCATAGGATGGAGAAGGAAACGAGAAACCACCCCATTAAAGATTCATATGGATTTTCCGAGAACCAGCAGTTTTAAATGATGATTGCTTCTTCTGTTAAATTTTCCAGAAGTAAAAATATATTTCCCCACTCGGATCTTTGGTGGGGATTAATTAAAGAAGCTACTTATAGGAATTCAAGTATTAGAAGACGTATTGGTACATGGAATGTTCAGACATTACTTCAGACTGGAAGGTTGAAGAATTTGATAATGGAACTGGAAAGATTGAATTTAGATATACTCAGTATAAGGGAAGTACGATGGCCAAATCCAGGAAACTTCTGGAGTGGACAATATCGGATTATTCACTCAGGTACAGCACCTAATAGACCACGATATGGGGGTGTTGGTATCATTTTACACAAGGCTCTGGGAGGAAGAGTAAAGGGATTTGTTCAATATAATGAGAGAATAATTTTAGTAAAAACTGAAACTAAGCCGAAAGATACAGTTATAGTTCGAGTTTATACGCCAACAACAAATGAAGAGGATGAGGTAGTGGAACAATGCTATGAGGATCTAAATGGATTATTACGCACTGTGAAAGGAGAGGAAAATTTAATCTTACTTGGTGATAGGTATGCATCTGTGGGTGAAGGAGCTGAAGAAAATGCTCTTGGTAAATATGGACTTGGGAAAAGAAATGAGAAAGGTTTTAATGGAATTCTGCACACAACTTAGGTTAGTAGTAACGAACACACAATTTCAACACCATCGAAGAAGGAGATACACATGGAAAGCACCAGGAGACACCAAAAGAGCTCGTATAGATTACATCCTGGTAAAAGAAGGATTTAAGAATCAAGTGAAAGATAGTAAAAGTTACCCAGGTGCTAACATCAACAGCGATAACAATTTAGTGATTTTGCAATGCGATTTAAAGTTCAAGAAATTTTATCGTGAGGTGAAACTATGGAATATTCTGCAGCTTAGAGATGAGTCCGCCAAAAATCTCTACAGAAATGAAACAAATAAAATTGAATTCACAGATGATGTAAGAAATTTAAATGCGGAAGAAACTGGGTAAAATTTAGAACAGGATATATTGTACAGGCCCCCAGGGGGTTGCACCCCCTGAAAGCCACCCTCCATCATCTATTAAAACCACCCCTAACTGGCAAACATCATAAGTCCAGAACAGTATCTTTTACACAGCAAGGGCGGCCGACCAGCTTGGAAGGCTTGCCAAACACTTGCATCACACTCATAAACATCTACACTATAACTAACTGGGGCAGCTATGCCAATGGAATGCTGACAGTACAACAGCAAAACCTATAAGAAGGAAGGCCTTAATGAGGATAGGCCCTCTCTATTATCTGTCATACAGTGTGTGTAGCCGGAGGCCCTGTCAGCTGCTGCTATCATCAGGTGAGTCAGCAAGTGTTCAGAGATCCTATATTTTGTAACATCCATCCACAAACTTGTACACTTAAACTTATAACATTTACTACATTCCCCTAAAAGGGACTTACAATTTCATGCTCACTGACCAATAAACACTTGGTCAGTACACTACACTTGTCTTACTGATTACACACCTTTTTACATCCTAACGCCCTTCCTGATTCCTGTCACGAGTAACCGTGACAATAGTAGCCAAATAGTTGCTGGCTTAAGTCTCATTGTACTTCCCGCAGCGACCCGGCTGCATAAGCAGCGCTGACGCAAGCACGTCGGTTATATAACTCTCTCCAACCAGCTGGGAGGCTAGTACATTAACCCGCACACAGAGGTTCATCCCCCGAGTTACACTTACGTCTTTATAGGAGCACCCCCTAGCATCTACACACCAAACAACACTCTACACTGGTAAGCTTACCCAGCTACGGGAAGCTACCTCCCCCTAGGCATCACCTTATAAATTGGTACATTAACACATACGTTTTAGATCTAACTATCCCCAACTAAGGGATCTAAAACAGATTGGTGGAGGCCGGGTACCACGCACAGTAAACAAAGGGCTCATACAACGAGTTCTCGTGGTAGAAACGGTCCGAACCGCATACAGCCAAGCGAAAAAGGTGAATTTTTTTTTTTTGATAGAAGGCATTATTTTTTCCTTCCCCCCTAGCTACACGAGAGGAATTTTTCTCTTTCCCCCTTTATTACACGGGGACTTGTGTTATTAACAACCCCCAACTGAAATCATTTTTTTTCTCTTTCGTCTTCCACACAATATACAAGTATGAACTCACCTACACGACAGGCCACGCTGAGGAACATTGACTTGTACCAGGGGATCATAGCATCCCATAGCAGAATTTGGGCCCAGCAGGACCGCTTACGAAAAGTGCAAAAGTTCGTACGGATGCATTATGGGCCGATCATGAGGGCACTCACTAGCCCGCAGAGCTCTAGTAGAGAGTCACGGGACATCAGAGCGCGAATAGCCACAATTCGCACACAATTAAATATTACACACTGGCGGCTACATAAAAGACATGATGAATTGACACAACAATACTACAGGCTGAGGGAAGAACACCACAGGGCACAAACACAGAACACGAAGGTAGCTGACCAAGCCAAAGAGCACACGAGCGATTACGCCGAGCTGTGGGGCGAATTTGTAGAGCTCCAAGCCACTAACATTCATTTTGAGCTGGCAACGGGAGAACTCACAAAGCAAACAAACGACATCTGCGTGGACACATTAACGCAGCAATTTGCACGAATGTCCCTCTCGCCACGTACTGACACACAAGGGAAGGAGTTCACCGTGGCCACAGTCCAGAAGACGGCCAGATTAGACTCCAACACACTGCGGGACCCAAGTTACATAAATACACGTCCCTCAGCTCCGGTTCGGAAGGCAATTTCGCTAAACCGAGGAGCAGAGCCTAGAACAACCCCCTCAAAACGGACGAACGAGAGGGAGTTGACGCCAGGACTCTCGGGCACACATGACATAACAGGGAGAAAACGGGAGGTAACCATGTCATGGGCTGAGGACGTAGAACCCGCCCTACAGCACATCAAGCCTACACACACCTACACAAATAGGCAAACACAAGGGCAGGAGTCTACCGTGGTCATAGGCCGGAAATCGGTTAGACTACACTCCACTACATCGCCAGGGCAGACACAGGCAATCACACGGCATTTACCGCTAGTTCAGAGGGCAATTTTGCCAGAATGGAAGCGGGCACCAGCATTTGTACCCCAGGTGCGAATGCATAAGAGGGTGTTGCCTTCAGGCCCTCAGGGTGCACAACACACATCCGCACACTCTGACCAGGTGCAGACACACAATACACGGGGCATAAGAAAGGTTTTATTACCTACCCCACGAGACCGGGCAATCAGGAGTACACACACCCCCATAAACTCTACTAGGGTAGCGCAGAGCGCAATTAGTCCCTCAGACAGAAACACACTCAGTACAACAGCCAGGCATTACGGTGAAAGCAGGCCCAGTCTTACTTTGCTACAAATTCCTCCGGAAAATAGCAAAGGAGCACCTCAGTGGATTCCAGGGGCCTACACCTTAGTGACAGGGCGAAAGTATTCACCTTTCCCAGCAAGGACGCTCGGACGGGGATAACGACTTCCACCAGGGACACAACATAAACCAATATCACTTGCACCACTATTATAGATACACGTAGGCTCGTTTACACGTGAGAAATACGATAATAGACACATAGAGACTCACAAACATAAACTGCACATTTTTTTATGTATATACAGGGGAACATGGCTAAGTCAAAAGTGCATAATTCAAAATTCTTCTTGTTTTTTTTCCTTGACCCCCTAGCATTTTTTTTTAGGCCAGCAATGGTTTATAATCGTGATTAATTGAGGACATATTTTGGGCAATGCAAAGTTTTTAATATGCAAAGCCAAGCGGAAGCCAATCAATGGGACACGCGGCTTAGACCCCCAGAGAGATATTCCGAACACAACTTAAGCAATAAACCACAGCATAGAGCTTAGGCAGGCCTTCCTAAGTAGAAATGGCTAAGGTGTTCTGTGTTCCATTCCCACAATTTCATAGATTCTCTTGTGATGGCCGAGAACCCTAATCATAAGCAAAAGTAAGAATCTCAAACTATTTTTCAAAATTGGTAGATTTTCCCTGAGACGTAACTAGATTACCGTTGTACTAACGTCGCCATATAGGTGCATAGTACACTCAGGTCCTACCTTTCATTTTTCAACATTTTGACATTATTTACGACCGCCGCATGGCAACCCGCTTTAATAGGCATAAAGCATTGTGCAGGCGAGATACAATATATTTTCTCTACTCTATTCAAAGAGCTCCCTTAATTCGGATCGTTGCATAACTCAATTTTTTTTTCTTTTCGCCTCTTTCACTAATACCGTGGAAGGAAAGTTATCCAAGTTGAACTGTATGTACTTAATCCATAAGTATACGTGATACACTACAATGCCTATCACATGAATTTTTCTCGTCCTCCATAACAACGCGCAAACTAGACATAAACACCATGGGGTAACACTCACAGCTCAAGGGGGAAACACCATTACTTATTTTTGGAAGACACACAGTCAACTCACAATGCCACATAACAGTAATACTCTGCAAAACTGTCCCACAGACACAAGCATGAATGGCACCAGGAATAACCACCCTGGTTAAAGACGGTCTCAAACCCGCAACCTTCTGAATACCAGGAATGTAAGGTCGGGTAGCTATCCAGTTGCAGGATAGGAAAGTAAGGGACAGTTACACTAACAAATATTCATACGCGGAAAACATAAAATCACCTCCGACACCTAGTCACCAAACACGCGACTAGCGGCCCGGAGACACGCGTGCATAACGACATTTAGTACCATTAATAGGGATATACTCGACCCACGCTTACAGTACACACAAAACTAGGGGACACGAATGTATTGAGTGGAAAGTTCTTTTACATTGCGGAAAGCCACGATCACAACAAGAGAACGGGCAATCAAGTTCACACACACAAACGTGCTGGAAACATGAACAGCGTTAGACAAGTAACAGTGAGTTACACACGCCAATGTAATTCAATACTGTCGCACTCAGCGATAACACACTCCTCGTGGGCGACCTTTGCTGGCACAGACAGACTAAGAACACTCCAGGCTGAACTGGGACATACACATTCATTCACGCCAAGTCCAGAACCCCATAACTCCCCAAATTACACTACGAGGAGAATTCAAAAAGACCCAAACTTCTCACGCCAAGGCGTATTTTCATCCGCGTGCCTTAAATACACGATACGTGTGCCATAGTATATACGGTACAAAAAAATCGAAACACCAGGACCTTAAACCAAGGCGGGTCCGAACTCACGACCACACAATACACTCGTACCAAAAACAAACTAACCAATGGTATATTTGGTAAGAAAAACACAATCAAAAGACATACAAGGGGCGATCAAAACCAACAGACAACGCAGACACGAAACACGGAGAATTACATGATTACGGGTCCGAATACCCAGCAAAAATCGGACGCCATGGGAAACAAAAAATCCCGACGCCCAATTACACTGAAACTGGTCCCAGACAAGTAGATAAAGGGATCACACACATATCTATAGGCACAGGAAGGGTTTTTTTTCTTCTCTTTTTTCCCATACATAATGGAGCATAGATTCGCCCCAGGGTACTCGATACAGCAGCCTACCTCGGCAGTGGCGACCCAAGAATTCCCAACAAGACGGCGCACCGAAAATTCTAGGCCTCCAAGGGGATCACAATAGACTTCCCAAACAAGGATTACACATAGTTACACAAGGCAGAAGTTTTGCTGAAAACAGTGTACACATAACATCGGTTAGCAAAAACGGGACAGATTACCACACTGGCACTCCCGGAATCCCATACAATGACAATATGCCGACATTCGCAAAAAGACACGTTCCGACAGCCGACATACGTGACGTCAGAGCCTTCCATTACACAAGCAAAAATATTGACTTGCAAGTTCTAGAGGCATTGCTACACTAACATACAATACACATGGATATTGGCACAGAATTCTGCAATGTTTCAATATGCCTGGCATTTGGCAATATGCAGATACTGTGGGTCATATTATCTTAGGCCCATAGGAGCATGTTTGCAAAGATATTGACAAGCCGTACGCACCTCCTGCCCATGCACGTGCCACACAGTAGGACTTAGGCTATAACAGCCCACCCGCCCGCATGGTGTAACGGAACATAGGCACACACACGCGCTCACTAATCAGGGACGAATATAGACAGGGACTCTGAGGGAACAGACCTCCCCAATAATTACTGCTCTTTTTACTTTTTAATCCCAAATCCATCATGGCCGATCAGGACATGACCAATCACACTACGATCACTTGCTACATTAACATTGCAACTGAGAGACCAGATTAGGCCGTGACGTCACAGCGTCACCATACTTTACTATCCCAAGGAGCAATAGAAAACAGATATTGACCAGATGAGGATGACAGGAGCACAGGTGGATAGGGCCAGCCAGATAGCCAATATACCGCCTACAGGCTACCATAGTAAGACCCTCATCCTTCCATAACCTTTCCATTTACAACATTAACCAACACAGACACACAAACACATAAAAACAGCTAAACTGCACGCCAAAATTTACATCGGGGTTGATAGACTTCATGCGATTAAAGAGAGGGCTCACTACGCCCTGGCTCTCAATGCTAACACCTGAGTATTAGGGGTGTGTCGGAAAGAATGGCAAGCGTAATGCACATCTCTAAGGGATGAGGCCAAAGTTATATATTAACAACTTTTTTTAAATTAAATAATCCCGCATGAAAGGGAAATAGTATTATTATACATTGACCGATACCTATCCTTAGATGAGTGCGGACACGCCTCATATCCAGATACATGCATGGAATATCCCACCCACATACCGAGGGTTATTATTATTAAACCTGCATGACACTTTGGAAAAATTTTTGCAATCCCGGGAAATACCTACCCCCGTCCACTCATTGTAGAAGCATCCCGATAGCATCACCGGCTCTAGGCCACCATTTACATGGAGCCCAAAGATGCGCAACCCCCTCCTACCATGCTTTAAGCCTATTCAACGAATAATACCCCCGGATCCTAATAACAGGGAACCTAACGCCATAAACCCTACTAACGCCTCCATGAAAATTAACAAAGCATTACAGCTGGAAGTCCGACATAGCACAGTAGACCTGAAGTAGTCTATGCACTTAGAAGATTCTACAACCCCAGAACACTTACAAATTTTACATTTTCTACACAATAAATTATTTACACAATACACCTATTTTTTATATAAAATAAAGGAATCTGTGACACGCTGAGTGATGATAACAGATTAGGCAGAAGGGAAGAGGCACCACACGGGAGCAAAGCTGGGTAAGGCGATGTTGAGCCTTACCCTAGTTAACACACTGACCTAGACCAAAAAGACGAACTACGTAAGGTTGAGGCATTCATGGCCTGGCACGGGCAAACTTCGGAGTCCCAGGGGACCTAGCCTGTTCCCGGGACAAAGAGATGTTACACCCACTATGTGCCACGGTCGTCGAAGCCAAGACCTGCAGGGAAGACTTTCTGAGGATGGTGGGAGAAATAGCCAGCTCCACACCGGACTCAGGAGATGACCCTAGGGACGACCAATTAGGACTAGACTTGTAGTTAAGTATAGTAAATAAAACATCTAGAGCGAGAAGTTTGTCTCCTATTTGTAGGAGTGAAGCAGCATTTTAGGGTTCACCGGAATCAACCCTAGAGCCAATACTGCCAACATAGGCGAAGAGGAGCCGGACGCCGCCATTCCCGGAGGATATTATTGCTGCCAACATTGGCGAAGAGGACCCGGACGCCGCCATTCCCGGAGTACACTATTTTAGCGGACGATGTACAATGCCCACTTAAATGGTGACGCATCGGGCAGCCAGAGTTATTAAATGAGGAGCATGGCGAGCCCTCAAAGGGGTTTAGTGGGTAGACCCAACAACGACAACATATGCAAAGGCAACGGCAACGAGCAGGCAAATACAGCGGGCAAGGCGGTTTGCTTTGGGGTACCGTAAGTCGCTTGCGACTATATTAATACTAGTTAGTAAGCATTAATATTAATGTCGACAACTAGTTATTAAGGGGAGCACCCCACAAAACACATGGGTGACAATGTGCAAGGGAGGTCAATAGGTAGGGGTAACTCCTCCTAGGCGCAAGGTAATTCAAAACTACTATACGTACGGGTCCAATGGAGGAGCCGTGTTGAGCACGAAACGTAGTGCCCAAACCACAATCTGCATGCGTAGTCACTCGGATTACCGACACCACACTGCAAATTGGGCGAAGGTCCCTGGGTACTATACGCATGCTCGCGTATTTTGACAGTCAAAGGCGCAGGTAAGCCCTAGGAGGCACCCGTAATCCCAACACCACCCTATACATTGCATGCCATCGAAATTTTAGCATGTAAGACAGTTGCATTTGACACGCAACTTAGAATTAAGCAAATTCAACAAGCGCTGTTGCTAAAATAGGGCACAGCACATTTCGGCTTTAGAGTAAGGTCCATTCGGCATGTATATGCAGCATAGCTTTACATTTAAGGCAAATTTTTAAATTTAAGGCAATTTTTTTTAAAATTAAGGTAAGATATTTTGGCACCTGATGACCAACAAACCCGGCATCAGGATAAGCCCGATAACACATTAAGATAAGTGAGGTAAGGTAGAATATTTCGGCACCTGATGACCAGCAAACCCGTCATCAGGGTAAGCCCGATAATACATTAAGTAAAACAATCACATGTAAGGAGAACATGACATTAATAATGGCCACAGGTTAACACTAATCATGCTATTTTTTTTTTCAGGGGAAAAAGAGCTTCAGCCAGTGGACACACTGACACAGGAGCCGATATAAAGAATATGTAATATTCATATGTTTTTTTAACCTCTCCATTTTTCAGGCGTCGTCACCAGGCATATGGCACTGGTGACAATGATTTCACTGCCATACAGCAGCAGCATGTTATTTGTGCCATGATATTATTGTGTACCACCTTCACGCACTACTTTGTATTTGTAATTTGTATTCATCCTCACACAACCCAACACATGCACCTCCATTTTTTTACATCTACACTCCAGAAATCTGAACAGCAGGGTTGATACCTGTGGGGTATCAGGCTTGCTGACAGATCAACATAAACAAAGAACATAAAGTGTCAAAGATGCAACGCAACATACGGCAATGAGGGCACAACCGATCTGTGGCGGCGACTCTCACTGTCAAGTGTGAAGGCATTCGCCCACAGAGAATGATTCACAAGTTAGGGGTATATATCTGCGGCACGACCACTAAACTACACCGGGAAACGGCCGGACAGGATTAGCCGTGGGACGGCACATAAATACAAAGGGTAGCGTGCACGCAAGTTACAATAGACACGGCCGTCTAGCTATAGCACAATTAATAATTAAGATAGATAGATATAAGTATATAATGTAATATAATGTAATACAAAAATATTGTTCAAAGGCACTACACACAAAATTATGATGCCACACATTGTGGATACACATATTTTTGTCACATACATGTACACAATGATTATGCTTTTTTTTCTTTCATTTTCTTCCTTCTAACGTCAGAATTTGTGAAGGTGTCCCGTTTTACCCCAGCACAATAAATTATCTTTTACGTATCCCTTTAACTTATACCTTGGGACACCTATTTTTTTCTATTTTCTCCATCTTTCACATTGCAGGGAGCAATTTTTTCCCCAATATAGCGCCGGACGACAAAACCACCAGTCCAGCACTGGGTTTTTTCCTCCCTGCACAACACCAGTATATTATACAATGTCAAAACCATGTATTTTTTTTTGTGGAACTTTTTATATTGCAAATGGCATTTTTTTATTATTTTTATGAACTGTTTTAAATTTAAATTATCACATGTATATGCATATATCCCAAAACCCACCCCTCTGAACACAAGCTGATCTCACATCTACACGACATCGCTGCATCTACACGACATCGCTGCATCTACACGACATCGCTACATCTACACGACATCACTACCTCTACACGAAACAGAAGAAACGAAGAAGAGATACAAGGAAGATACCACTACGACCTACTACATCAACACCCCCACTCCACGTTCCGTTCCCGTTCGCGGGGACGCGAACTAATCAAAGGAGGAGTCTCGTACAGGCCCCCAGGGGGTTGCACCCCCTGAAAGCCACCCTCCAACATCTATTAAAACCACCCCTAACTGGCAAACATCATAAGTCCAGAACAGTATCTTTTACACAGCAAGGGCGGCCGACCAGCTTGGAAGGCTTGCCAAACACTTGCATCACACTCATAAACATCTACACTATAACTAACTGGGGCAGCTATGCCAATGGAATGCTGACAGTACAACAGCAAAACCTATAAGAAGGAAGGCCTTAATGAGGACAGGCCCTCTCTATTATCTGTCATACAGTGTGTGTAGCCGGAGGCCCTGTCAGCTGCTGCTATCATCAGGTGAGTCAGCAAGTGTTCAAAGATCCTATATTTTGTAACATCCATCCACAAACTTGTACACTTAAACTTATAACATTTACTACATTCCCCTAAAAGGGACTTACAATTTCATACTCACTGACCAATAAACACTTGGTCAGTACACTACACTTGTCTTACTGATTACACGCCTTTTTACATCCTAACGCCCTTCCTGATTCCTGTCACGAGTAACCGTGACAATAGTAGCCAAATAGTTGCTGGCTTAAGTCTCATTGTACTTCCCACAGCGACCCGGCTGCATAAGCAGCGAGTCACCTACAGCGCTGACGCAAGCACGTCGGTTATATAACTCTCTCCAACCAGCTGGGAGGCTAGTACATTAACCCGCACACAGAGGTTCATCCCCCGAGTTACACTTACGTCTTTATAGGAGCACCCCCTAGCATCTACACACCAAACAACACTGTACACTGGTAAGCTTACCCAGCTACGGGAAGCTACCTCCCCCTAGGCATCACCTTATAAATTGGTACATTAACACATACGTTTTAGATCTAACTACCCCCAACTAAGGGATCTAAAACAATATGAAGCGACAGAAACTATTGTAGGCAAATAGAAAGAAGAAGGCAGGAAAGAATGGAACAGTCAGGAGGTTGTTGATGTGAGCAATGAAAGAAGAAAGAACAAGAACTATAACAATGAAGAAGACAAAAGGAAATATAAATACTACAGGAATTTGATAATACGAACAGCAAAAAATGATAAAGAGAAATATTTATTAGATATGTGTGATGCTATTAATAGCAGCATGCAATTAAGCCAAATCGATCTGGCTTATAGGGATATTAGAAGGTTTTTGAATTTAAAAAAGCCTAGAACTTTAAGTATTGAAGACAAAAATGGAATAATCTTATATGATGCTGACTTGATTTTAAAAAGATGGAAGTAATATCTAGAAGAATTGTATACTGGATACAGCAGTAATTATGCCTTAGAAGCTGAAGATGTGGTTGACATAAATAACATGGGAGCACTGATTCTGAAAGAAGAGTTTGCAAAGGCTCTACAAGAAATTAAAAATAACAAAGCTGCTGGAGTTGATGACATACCTAGAGAATTATTGAAACAATCGGGAGATAAATTAAAAGGTTATCTTTACAAATTAACATGTGGCATTTATAGGACTGGGGAATTACCTGATGACTTTGTTGTGTATAATTGTGCCGTTACCAAAGAAATCTAACGCAAGATCTTTTAGAGATTACCGAACATTGAGTTTGGCGAGTCATTCTTCAAAGATAATCACTAGAATAATACTAAGGAGAATGGAAAACATCATATCGGAGCAACTACCTGACGATCAATTTGGCTTCCGTAAAGGAATGGGAAATATCAAATAATATGATAAAATGGTCCAGTTAGCTCAAGTTATAATTGCCAGCATTTCGCCCCAGTGTACCATTGGGCTCATCAATTGGTTATGGTACACCTCAACAAGACACAAAATACATGTAGTATTGACGTCACGAGTAATGCCAATGTTCTATGGGAGTCAAACCCCCTTTCACAAAAACAATCAACCTTACCTTGGTAATCCAATTTGGTTTCAAATATTCCCGAAGGAAACGTGATGTTAGTTTCCATTTGAGCGGATGTAATATCAAATATTATGATAAAATATTCCAGTTAGCTCAAATTAGCTCAATTTCCTCTCTTCAGTTATCTCTTTTGAAAGTATTAGTCCTACATAAAACAAGTATAGGACCATTTTTGTAGTAAATTTTATTAGCTTTAAGTTTTATTCAAACAACCTTTCGCTACGAGTGATAGTTCCCGAGATTCAAGCAAAAAACTAAAATAGGGCCTATAGAGGTCCCCCTCCCTCGAGCTTGCCCCCACCCATAAGGACTTTTTATTTTCTTGAAACTGGGATACCAAGGAACAACTGTACCATTTTTCAAAACTCCGGGAATTTTTCCTTTTGATTGGCCTCTATTTGAATAATTTTACTGAGCTAACACTACTTACCTGTAAAATGCTTCTGCCTGGCGATTCTGGTTCCGATATCGAGCAATGTCTCCCAAATGTACAAGACAGTGCTGACAAATGTAGTAGCAAGAGCTCTTGTGAGGCTGACTCAGATGTTCTACAGCACGCCACAGTTTGCCATTCCCATACACTGAACCCTTCCTGCAAAAACAAACGAATCAAACTCAAGCTAACGCACTAGAGATTACATCAGTCTAATATCAGTCAATTAACATAACATTAGAGCAGTTATGATCATGAATCAACACTTTGGGTCATATTTCCTGCTCGCTATGTTAAGGAAGCCAAGTGTTCGCTAGAAAGGAACATTGCAGCCAAGGCCACTTCTTGCTTTCATTAATGGGCAGCTTATGGAAGACATTTTAATGATTTCAACGGAGTCATTGGCATTGCAGTGCAAAAAACAAACTTATTTTCAAGCTCAGCACTAAGTTAAGCCAAAATGACCTATCTAGGGGAAGGTGGGGCAAGAGTACCAGGTCGGGTAAGAGTATCATCTTGAATTACTGTCAAGTCGTGATAATTGTAACTTTTGAACTAGGTTGGCTACACTGAGTAACATGGCGCGTGTGTAGAAGGATACATTTCATTTGCTCCAGTAAGGTAGGTCGTGTCTGATATTATAAAGTAGGTTTTTGATTATTCTGATGTTATATTTTCGGAACAGAATACCAAGTAAAGTGTTCGCGAATGTGATGTATAATTTATCTTTGTTATCTAGTCTTAAAACACGTTATTTGAGGTTGAGAATACACGTGCTGATCTATTGGTGTGCATAATCACCGCTGTGTGGCAGCACTATATGGCAAGCTATGCAGAAGGGGGCATGAGTGTCAGTTCGCTCCGGGGCAAGAGTGCCAATCATGACACTCTTGCCCCACACAGCGAAGATACGTAAATAATTTACTGCAAGCTCAGGGTTTTGAAAAATGAATATTATTTAGTAGGTATTATCATAATATCCAGTTAGGCTGAGCTATTTACTTTAATATTAGAAGCAGAAATTGCTATGCACACATCTCCATTTCTCAAAGCATGAATGCAAGTAAATTTTCCTTGTTATAGGTATTGATCAAAATGGTGCGCAACTACGTTAGAAAGACTACTAGATCATCATATTCTCAAATAGCACTCACATCAGCGACACATGACGTAAGAAATGGAAAAAGTGAGGCTGCTCGTGAATATGGTATACCAAGAGCTACACTGCGGAAGAGATTAAAACTTAATCAAGACTATGAGGTAGGCTTGGGTAGATTTAAGCCAACTTTTAGTGCAAGTCAAGAGGAAGATCTGGTGGCCCATATTCTGAAAATGGATGCTTTGTTCCATGGGCTTAATATTATGGCAGTTCGAAGATTAGCTTTTGATTTCGCCGAACTAAATAACATTTCTCACATATTTTGCACTGCCAGTAAAACAGCATGTAAGGATTGGATTCAAGGGCTGTTCAAAAGACATCCAGAACTATCACTAAGAAAGCCAGAAGCTACCAGTATGTGTCGAGTAGCAGGATTTAACAAAAGACAAGTGCTAGTATTTTACAACAATATGAAGGGTCTGTTACAGCTGCATAATTTTCCTGCAGAAAGAATATTCAACGTTGACGAGTCAGGAATAAGCAATGTCCATACACCAGAAAAAATTATTCGTTTGAAAGGGAAGCGGCAAGTAGGGAGGATTACTAGTGCAGAAAGAGGAAAGACTACCACTTTTATCTGTGCATACAGTGCTGCTGGGCAAATACATCCCTCCTATGATAATTTTTGCTAGGAAGAGGATGAATGAGAGACTAATGGCAGGTGCTCCACCTCACGGACAGTGGTTGAATAGACCAAAATGGATTTCTTGCGTACATTGACCACTTTTCTCGTAATGCGAATGCAAGTCCACAAAACCCTGCCATTTTGCTACTGGATGGTCATGCAAGTCACAAATCTTTGCCAGTGATTCTTAAGGCAAGAGAAGTTGGAATTCACCTCCTTACATTCCCACCACACACTTCGCATATGTTGCAACCATTAGACAGAATATTTTTTGGTCCACTGAAGTCCTATTATAACCAGGAGTGCTCAAAATTCATGGTAAATAACCCAGGCAAGCGAATTTCTGAATATGACATAGCTGTACTGTTCACTAAGGCATACGGGAAAGCTGCCACAATCAACAATGCCATCGAAGGCTTTCAAGTAACAGGAACATTTCCTTTTAATCCAGATATCTTCGATGATTCTGACTTCATTGCTGCCGATGCTGTATTGAGAAGCACAGATCGAGAAGAAAATACCTCAGGCTTTCATAGGCCTGACCCCAATCAAGATCACCCACAGACAAGAGTGAGGACAGCTGAAGATGAATCGAGTGCAACAATTCCAGATAAATGCAAACTAACTGAATGTGAAGAAAGAAATGATTCAAGCAGCTCACCATTAGGACAGATTGGTCAGAGAAAGAATACGGAGGAGATCATTCCATTACCTAGCACCTCTAGGGAAGAAAGTCATGCTAAACCCACTTCCGGGCCTAGCAGTAGGTCTATTGAATCGATTTCTCCACTTCCACTTCGCAAAGCCAATTCATCCAATACCATTTCCCGAAAAGGAAGGAAGCCTGAAAAATCTGTCATTCTAACAAGCGGCCTGAATA
The DNA here is from genome assembly GCA_946902985.2 of Meconema thalassinum. Lineage (NCBI taxonomy): Eukaryota > Metazoa > Arthropoda > Insecta > Orthoptera > Tettigoniidae > Meconema > Meconema thalassinum. The sequence goes on from OX336388.2 coordinate 1,335,480,962, forward strand.
AAGAATTACTGGAGACGAAACATTAGTGTTCAAATCGGCTGGTTACTCAAAGGGTTATGGTGAAACGAAATTTACAGAAGAAGGCTAGGTATAATGTTGGACCATCCCAGGGAGCAACAGAATGCCAAATGAAGAATGATGTTTATTTTTGTCTAGTTTGCCAGGAAACGCTAAGTGATCCACCTGATGAACCAATGATCCAGTGCCAAAAGTGTCAAGGGTGGCTCATACAAATTGTACTGATTTCAGTGAAGTGAAAGGGACATTCATATGTGACCACTGCAGGGTGTAAACGTATTTCACTTTGTTATCTTTGTGTGACACTCTTACCCCACCCTATAGGGGCAAAAGTGTCAGGTGACATTAATTTGTTTTCATTGCAAAGTCTAGTGATGTATAAGAGTCACTTTTGTTTTCTTTCCGCCATATTGTCCTACCAGGTATGTTGTACTGATAACCATATAATAAAATGTTTGTGATTAGCCTAAGGAGCAAAACATTGTATTTGAATCTTAGCATGGTACTCCTGCCCCACCTTCCACTAATAATAATAGACCAGCTTTTGAAAATTGTGTTTGATCTTACCTCCTGAAGGGCAAGTCCAGGTCAAATGCAGTGCAGATCTCCTGCAGTAGTGTCAGATAGAACCCACTGGCTGCTTCCAAACACCATGACAACATGGCTTGTGATTCGGGACGCTTTGGATTCTGCAAAAGAATTAATTATACACTAAGATCCTTTTTGTTCTAATGCGATGAAAGACTATGTGGCGGTTGGCTTTTATGGCCAGATGGCCTTCCTGATGCCAACCTTATGAGAGGAGTTTATGAGAGATGAAATTGGGAAATGATGTGGAAGGAAGCTGCCGTGGTCTGTCAGAAGGTACCGTCCCAGCATTTGCCTGGAGTTGAAAACCATTTCAAGGATGGGCGACGGAGGGGCTCGAACTCACGTCTAACGAGTCCGCAGATAGTTTGGCCCCATTGCCTAGCACTGCGCTTTAGCGAGCGTGGCAACCGCTGTCTGCTCTTTGTTCTAATTTACTTGATATATTATAAGGACTCTAACCTTAAACAGGATGTTTATTAGCAAAATCCTCCAAAATTTAACAGAAGCCTGCCATTTCTGTCATAGAGCACTAAATTTGGAAAATAACTCAATTTTAAGTCACAAAATAATACCGTTTGAAAATTAACTAAATTTGGAAAATAACTCACTTTGAAGTCACAAAATAATTGCAAAATAGCCTAATACTGTTTGAAAATTATTTGCAAAATAACACCAAAATATATGCATTTTTTAAATTTCCCCATCTCGTAAGTTAGTGACATCCTTCAAACATTGTACACTATACAGAGTGAACTTTAATAAAACTGACAAACTGCAGGAACTGATACCTGACTGGAAATGGAGGACGAAAGGTCCTATGAACATGTGCCTGGAAATGAACGGTGTGCGTATAACGACAGTAAATCGTCCCGGAACACAGTACATAGCTGAATCACGTCCACGTCCTACGAACGTGTGTCCGGAAATGCATCGTTGCAATGGTAGATGGCACTGACGATTAACATTTTCTCTGACTACTTGTGGTGTGTTTCTTGTCTGTTTATCGATTGTTTGCAATATGGCGACTACCAAACTCATGAATTGTTATGGTCACAGGCTCTCGACATGTCTCAATTTTTAAAGAAAGACACCTCAATGAGGCAACATGAGGTCTCATTTGCTAACAGGAAATCCAATGGTTTTATTTTAAAGTTTGATAGAAATACTCTTACAAAACAGAATATAAGTTAAAAGTTTCACTTTCAACCAGGTCTGGAAAAGTGCTAGATATTTTGGAAAATTCATTTCATCTGAGCAATGGACGACTAGACCAGTACCGCCCTCTGACGTCAGGCTATCACGTGACTTTGTTTACAAACCGATCTTGTGGGCAGCCATGAGTAGGTTGGGCGAGTTGTAGTTACGAATTACGCTTAAATATTTATTGTTTTATACATTATAGAATAATGGTTCAATATTGTGCAGTTCCCCAGTGCAAAAACAGATGTGGCAACTACAAAGTAACGTTTACTTCCTTGTCATTGGTCGTATTTTGAGGAAATAGTGACTTTTCAAAATTCGTCGTGCTGAAAGGAAATCACACATATCAGCCCACATGAGAGTATGTTTAGCCCATTTCTTACCTTTAGATTACAAGCCAGTATTGCCTGGGAGGAAATTTTTTAGTGATGATGCTGTGCCAAATGTATTTCCTGCTTCTTTCTCCAATAAAATTGAAGCCGCCACGTCCTAAGCTGGCATATAAATTAGGCCTACGCGTAGATGTAAGATGGTACCGGTATTATTCACACTGTCTTTGTTAAACGCTTGGTATGATTTGTTAAAATAATAGGATAGTATAGAAATAAACTAATGAGATTAATTTCTGAATTTTAACTAATTATCTTCCTATTGATGAATACGGTGTCAGTGCAGTGCCTACAACACGCCATAATTCACAGTAAAATAAGTACAATTCGCAGCTGTAGGCATAGCCTAAGATAATATTTCAAGTTATTCTAAAATATTGAAAACTCTAAGGAAAAATACCGATATTTTAGATGAGGATTATAGTTACTTTCACATACCGGTAGGCCTACGGCAGTTCTGGAGGATTACCTTGGGCGTTATCTTTAGTTGATATTTTTGAAATTAATTGGCTTAAGGTAACCTTTCTTTCAAAATACGGTATTAGATTTTCGATACACGTAGATTTTATTTAAAAAAGATATACCGGTTGAGTTGCTTTAATATAAGTTTTTAAATTAGACATACCGGTACTGGTAGTAGCCTACAAAGGTTTTATGAACTTGGCAATTAAGAGGCTAAAAATAATGAAAAGAGGAAGATTAGTGCATAGGCCTAAGAGCTATGTGGCCTTAAATCCAGGTTGTCAGTCAAAAACTGAGGATGAAATATACAGGGTGATTCAAAAAGAATACCACAACTTTAGGGATTTAAAACTCTGCAACGAAAAAAGGCAGAGCTAAGCACCATCTGTCGGCGAATTAAGGGAGCTATAAATTTCATTTAGTTGTACATTTGTTCGCTTGAGGCGCTGTTGACTAGGAGTCAGCGTCAGTTGATGCTAAGATGGCGACCGCTCAACAGAAAGCTTTTTGTGTTATTGAGTACGGCAGAAGTGAATCGACGACAGTTGTTCAGCGTGCATTTCGAACGAAGTATGGTGTTCAACCTCCTGATAGGTGGTGTATTAAACGTTGGTATAAACAGTTTACAGAGAATGGGTGTTTGTGCAAAGGGAAAAGTTCTGGACGGCCGAGAACGAGTGATGAAAATGTAGCACGCATCCAGCAAGCATTTGTTCGCAGGCCAGGAAAATAGACTCGCAGAGCTAGCAGAGAGCTGCAAATTCCACAATCAACTGTATGGAGAGTCCTACGAAAAAGGTTAGTTATGAAACCTTATCGTCTGAAATTGGTTCAAGCACTGTCTGCAGCTGATAAGATTAAAAGAATCGATTTCTGTGATTTTATCCTTGCTCAAATGGAAACAGATGAATCTTTCGTTTCAAAGATTGTGTTTAGTGATGAAGCAACTTTCCACACTAACGGGAAAGTCAACCGTCACAATGTCTATATATGGGGCACTGAGAATCCGCGGGAAACAATTCAGCATGAACGTGACTCGCCTAAGGTGAACGTTTTCTGTGCCATTTCGGCCAATAAAGTTTTTGGTCCCTTTTTCTTCGAAGGTGCTACTGTAACTGGACTACAGTATCTGGAGATGTTAGAGAATTGGCTGTTCCCTCAGCTCGAACAAGAAGCACAACAATTCATATTTCAGCAGGATGGAGCGCCACCACATTGGCACTTATCTGTCCGTAACTACCTGAACGTCAACTACCCGAGGCGATGGATCGGCCGCCAGGCAGCCCGTGACAGAGCACTTCATCACTGGCCTCCAAGAAGCCCTGATCTTACCCCGTGCGATTTTTTCTTATGGGGGTATGTTAAGGATATGGTGTTTCGGCCACCTCTCCCAGCCACCATTGATGATTTGAAACAAGAAATAACAGCAGCTATCCAAACTGTTACGCCTGATATGCTACAGAGAGTGTGGAACGAGTTGGAGTATCGGGTTGATATTGCTCGAGTGTCTGAAGGGGGCCATATTGAACATCTCTGAACTTGTTTTTGAGTGAAAAAAAAAAAAACACCTTTTTAAATACTCTTTGTAATGATGTATAACAGAAGGTTATATTATGTTTCTTTCATTAAATACACATTTTTAAAGTTGTGGTATTCTTTTTGAATCACCCTGTATATGTAGACCTAGGCCTACTGTAAATACCAGTATGATTTATAAAGCAGCTTTCAAAAGGATTGTGTATAGTTCTACACTCTTATTTGCTTGTAAAAAGACATCGCATGGAATTAGGCCTAGGTTGCTATTATCCTCTACAGCAGTAAATTGGGGCAGATAACCTTACTGTGCCACCCCTTAAAACAACAATAACTAACTAGTAGCAGTAAATTCAGACATAAATTAAAATTTACAGCTGTATTTTAAGAAGCCTACTTGTATGTCTGAGGAATTTGGAAAATTGACAGAATTAAGAATTCCCCTCTTCCTGTTAGGTTTCATCACCGGTTCTGGATCTATGCACTTTCCCCTAGGTTTAGCCTATACCATTGCTGCTCAACAGATGTGCAGGATATTTCAGCAGGAATTTCAGTGGCTCCAGTACAGCAAAGATGCGGTAAAACAATCCCATTAGATCAATGCATTTCCTTAGCTAAAAAACATATGGGTTAATGTCTTCCCAGACAGCCAATTCCTATTAAATTGGAAATATTCACGAAAAAATCACCCAGCTTTGCACGAACAGTACAACCTAAGAACTTTGAACCCGTCATTCTCTTCATACCCTTGAAAATAAAGTGGCTTTTGTTGTTGTGTCATTGGAGGGCCTTGACATCGTGATCATTTGACCCCATGGTACTTGAACGAGTGTGGGATGATTCATAACCTTTATTATTGTGGTATGTGTAGCAGTGTGTATATTTATAATTCAGGTGAGATATGGGAAGGAAACGGCCGTTGCCTTTTAGTTAGGAACCATCCCGGTATTTGACTGGAGTATAAGTGGGAAACCACGGAAAACCACTTCCAGGATGACTGAGGTGGAATCGAACCTACCGCTTCTCAGTTTCGCCTCACGAAGCTTGGTGTAGCCTACTCCATTCCAGCCCTCAGACGAGAATTAAATGCCTTGACAGAGACGGGAATCGAACCCAGACCTCCGGGGTTACAGCTAACAAAGCTAGCCGTCACACCACGAATAAAGTATTCTTGGAGGAGATTTCCCTCTGTCTAGCAAAACAAGACAGCCTTAAAAGTCATTAGATAACCTTGATAGGCACACCAAACATCTTCATTAATTCATGTATGCACAGATTATAGCCTTCTTTCATTAGTCATTGAGAACCATCGTCACCTACGTATTTTGTAGCACAGTTCAAACTAAACGTTTGGGGTTCTCTAACGACTTGGTCCATGTCAGCTGATTTAGAAAGAAAGTTTCATTTCGCACAATGAAACTGTCATATCTACGAACACGGTGCCGTAACTATAAGAACATAAACCGGTTCCGGTAATTTCATGCACTACATTTTACAACCCTCATCATTACGCCTATATTGGAGGTATATTTAATACGAATTACGATAATATATATGTATTACCAATCGCAACTCGTTGACACTTCAACTCGGTAAATAACATTCTGGCACAAGACAACGTGCCTCCATTCGTCTCTCGCCCACAAGACCACCGGCGCACTCTGTGAGACACTTTAGGAACCTTAAAGCCACGCCACAAGTAAAGTCGTCCATTTAAGCCATGCATACGCGCTGGTGGGAGCCGGTGGTTTGCCTTCTTATGCAGTGCACCCCAGAAGCTCTGATATCCAGTCCAGAAATTGCTAGTTTAGAAGCCATACTTTTTCATTGTTCAGCTAATACTTTTGTTCAGGATTGTTCTACAGTTGGCCGCCTGTATTGGCAGATAATATTAGTATAAAATAGACACTATTGAAACATTAATTAATGAATATAATATAATATTAGATAATATAATATAATATAAGATAATATTAGTATAAAATAGACACTATTGAAACATTAATTAATGAATAAGTACTCATGTTAAGGCTATATAAATCTGTTGTTATACAGGGTCTTTCATATAAAGTACGAACGGCGAGCGGCGGTTTTGTCATTTGCTGCTGAAGCCGGCTTGGCCGAGCTTGTGACGCACCACGGCCCCCTGCTGTAGTATTGAAAGCGCGCGCATAGTACAAACTTGACCTTGTAATAAGCGTGCAGGTGTTGTCAGTCGCCAGTCTGAACCACAGCTGCTAACATGTTGAGACAGTTATTGTAACCGAATTTATTCAGTTACAGTAGCTCACCCTCGGGTTTTGCTTCGCGCAGTTAGTTTGGGGTATTTTATTCGTATCTTATTATATTGGGTTAATGTGGGGTTGCAGAGGTGATTTTTATTGTGCCTGTGTGTCTTTGTGGACAGATTCATTTTTGGATGGTCTGGACAACCAAGGATCACTGTTTATTAATTATCGGTTTTTGGATATTTGATATTATAAAATACGGGGTTTTGCGATTTATTACGTTTTGGGAATAAGGATATAAGACTGTATTAAGTAGGAGCATCATTTCATTTTGGTTTGGGGTTAATTGCTTTATTTTGACCTAGTAATGTTAAAGGTTGGATTCGTGGCTGTACTATGAAGGTACAAAGAATTGATATTTTCTAGTGCTGGATATGTTACATACCCGGAAAAGACAGGCAGTAATTCGGCTTGTGTGGGATTACCTAGGCTATTTATGGCATGAACTCCCATGAACTTCGTGAGGAATACCATTGTGTGACGTCAGTGTGGATTTTGACTGTCTGATGTTTATGTGTTGACGCGGATGTTCCGCTAGGAGCGGGCTACGCACAAATTAGTTCCGGCAGAAACATTGGGGTTATGTAGATCCCTGCGCTAGTGCATATAATGCCGTGTTTGGAGTTCTGAAGGTGTCTTATTGCTTTATTGGCTGAGTCCAAGTCTTCTTGCGCCTAGGGTCGATTTATCTGGCAGGGTCAGGTAATCGTACAGCAGAGACTGTAATTAGACATCCACTGAGCGTTGTGCTATTGGATGACCACATATTTTCAACATGGTTATGTTCATAGACCATGGGTCGCTGATAATATCACGCCCTGAAGGACAATCATAACCTCACTTCATCATCTGTTGTGGAAGGCATGGGAGGATGCTGCGGAGTGGAAGTCAACAAGTCTGGCGAGTGTAGATTCGTGCTCAAACAGTGCAAAGTGAAATATGTATAGGGGGCTGATATGCCTAAGGTCTGTAATGATCGCAAGTGTTTTGTTGCTCAAGGAACATAAATTCAGTGAACAAAGGTACTGTACAGAAATTATTACAAGTGTATTGAAGGGTATTTTGTGTTGTATATTTGTGTACATATGTGTTAGAACAGCCAATAGATTATCATTTTAAAATCCATGTGTGTTTATATTCCTGTCTTGCATGAACCTGTACATCAGCAAACGCATGCCAAATGCCCTACGCCTGGGAGAAAGTGTTTTCATAGTCGGGGCAACAGCTATGTATTTATTTCTATTTTATTCAGGAAGACCCATATGGTCAACCTTGGCGCCCATTCAAAGTCGGGAAGTAACGTTAAAATCACTTGTGGCCTGTATTTAAAGGCAGTAAATTCTGTAGGTTTGTGGTAAATGAGGGTAGTAAAAGTTAAATCAACTCCAGCGAGGAGGAGAGAGTGTTTCGTCATTAGATAACCTTGATAGCCACACCAAACATCTTCATTAATTCGTGTATGCACAGATTATAGCCTTCTTTCATTAGTCATTGAGAACCATCGTCACCTACGTATTTTGTAGCACAGTTCAAACTAAACGTTTGGGGTTCTCTAACGACTTGGTCCATGTCAGCTGCTTTAGAAATAAAGTTTCATTTCGCACAATGAAACTGTCATATCTACGAACACGGTGCCGTAACTATAAGAACATAAACCGGTAATTTCATGCACTACATTTTACAACCCTCATCATTACGCCTATATTGGAGGTATATTTAATACGAATTACGATAATATATATGTATTACCAATCGCAACTCGTTGACACTTCAACTCGGTAAATAACATTCTGGCACAAGACAACGTGCCTCCATTCGTCTCTCGCCCACAAGACCACCGGCGCACTCTGTGAGACACTTTAGGAACCTTAAAGCCACGCCACAAGTAAAGTCGTCCATTTAAGCCATGCATACGCGCTGGTGGGAGCCGGTGGTTTGCCTTCTTATGCAGTGCACCCCAGAAGCTCTGATATCCAGTCCAGAAATTGCTAGTTTAGAAGCCATACTTTTTCATTGTTCAGCTAATACTTTTGTTCAGGATTGTTCTACAGTTGGCCGCCTGTATTGGCAGATAATATTAGTATAAAATAGACACTATTGAAACATTAATTAATGAATATAATATAATATTAGATAATATAATATAATATAAGATAATATTAGTATAAAATAGACACTATTGAAACATTAATTAATGAATAAGTACTCATGTTAAGGCTATATAAATCTGTTGTTATACAGGGTCTTTCATATAAAGTACGAACGGCGAGCGGCGGTTTTGTCATTCGCTGCTGAAGCCGGCTTGGCCGAGCTTGTGACGCACCACGGCCCCCTGCTGTAGTATTGAAAGCGCGCGCATAGTACAAACTTGACCTTGTAATAAGCGTGCAGGTGTTGTCAGTCGCCAGTCTGAACCACAGCTGCTAACATGTTGAGACAGTTATCATTGCAACATCGTATTTTTGTATGTAAAATTTATTTTAATTACGATTCGGCTCGGCGGGTACGTGATGCATTTGTTCAGCAATTTCCTGATGAAGTCCCACCTTCACTAGCACAGATTCACGTAATTGTTAATAACTTTGACACTACTGGTTCAGTGCTCAATAAAAAACACAAAATAAAAAATCAGAAAAAATACAGTGGCATGACTCACTCGCGTCAGCCAAAATGTGGTTACCAGATACAATGCCTGTACAACCCAGGAAGGACGACACTTCCAGCAACTTTTATAAGGCAATATTTCATAGAGGATTGTACACACGCTTAGAGCAGGGGGCCACGGCTCGCCACAAGCTCGGTCAAGGCCACTACACTAGCGGATAACAAACCCGCCGCTTGGCGTTCTTACTTTATAAGAAAGACCCTGTAGGAATGCACAAGGTGGCCATAGAATCAACCTGACCACTATATGACTGAATAAGCAATCTTTTTATTTTATTTTTTACGATAACACTTATTCAACATAGCAGTCATAAAAATACATTTAATTATCAAATATTCACTATATTGAAAAAGAGTATCTGGCACCTTAAAGTGAGATAATCTTGACTAAGGTATGGTAACCCTAAGAGAAGAGTCCCTGGTCCTCCAGATTGGGGGGTTACATTTAGGTTTAATATCCCTATTGCGGAAAACGTTTTTGTGTTATGAAAATCTCACATATGCCTCGGATGATAAATGAAATGAATGAAAATATGACGACTATTAGCTGGAAATCGGATATGAGAATTGGTACATGGAATGTAAGCAGGATGTATGAGTCTGGATTATGATGTTAAGGCAGCAGTTAGAAAAGTACAAAATTGTAGTTGCAGCAATACAGGAAACAAAGACTACCGGGAAGGTATATTCAAGATATGGAGAAATATACTTTTTTCAGCAGTGGTAAGTTATCTCTTTTGAAGCTATTAATGAAAGACTGTGTTATTTAAGATTAAGATCCAAATGGTTTAATTTGTCCTTAATAAATTGTCATGCACCGACTAATGAAAAAGATGATGATGTTAAGGATGCCTTTTATGAAGATCTGTCGGAACTATGGAATAGGGTGCCAGGCCATGATGTTAAGATAATATAGGGAGACTTTAATGCAAAAGTAGGAAACACAAATTTTTTAAAACACACTATTGGAGCAGAAAGTCTACATAAAAAAAGTAATGAAAATGCAGTACAGGTGGTAATTTTTGCTGTATCAACTAACATGATCATTAGTAGTAGTACTTTCCCCCACAATCAGATTCATAAAGAAACTTGGTACTCTTGTGATGGCAAAACAGCAAATCAGATTGACCATATTCTTGTACACAGCAATCATCGACGCTCTATTTCTGATGTCCGGTTCTATAGAGGGGCTGAGATGGGATCTGACCACAATCTCGGGGTTGCAACAGTGAAAATTAAATTGAAAACAGCATCAAAGTTTTTCTTTGAGTGCATTAAGAAATATGAAATGGAAAAGCTAAACAATACAGAGGAAAGGAAGGAAGGAAGCTTGTAGTTTAACGTGACCATTAATCTCGAGATCATGAGCCATGGGACCTCCTTTTTACGTGGAATCCGAACCACAGGACATGGCATTTCACTTCGAAAATCTCACATGCAATGACCGGGAATCGAGTGGAGTAATATTCAACAATGTATTCTATCAGCTGCCGAGAGCTGTCTGCCTAAACAGAGGATAAGTAAGAAGAAAAGGTTTGATGTGGCATTCCAAAAAACAGTGAATGAGGTAATGGTACTTCGAAGGGGATGGTTGCAGTCTAATGGGGATCTTATTATAGAGCCAGCATAAAAAAAATAAAAAATAAAAAATAAAAAAACACCACGTAGAAAAATGCTTTGGAAGAAAAAGAAACAATATTATAAGCAACAAGTTCAATCAATCCAGGATCACCATCAAAACAATAACATTCATAAAATGTATGGCACAATTAATAATATAAAGAAAGGCTTCCAACTAAGAACCAAGATCATGAAAGACCACAAGGGAAATTTAGTAATCGAACAAAATAAACTGCTCTCTTTTGACTATTGACTATTTTGACAATCTTCTGAACTGCCCTGATCCAGAATCACCAGTTATAAAACCTAAATGCCCTCCTAATAATGACTTGATTCCAGAGCCTAAGTATGAGGAGATAGTAAATAGTATTAAACATCTGAAAAATAATAAAGCTTCTGGTAATGACAACATCCCAGCTGAACTAATTAAATCTGGAGGACAAGTATTACACAAATATAGCCTATATATTCCAACATATCCTGAGAATTTGGCAGAACGAAACGATGCCCGGAGAGTGGAAAGAATCTCTCATAGTGCCCCTGCATAAAAAGGGAGACAAAGAAAATATTCAAAATTACCGTGGAATATCCCTTGTTAATACATTCTATAAAATGTTATCCTTTGTTAAACTAAATCACTTGAAACCATATGCAGAGAACATCATTGGTGATTATCAAAATGGCTTTCGCTGTAATAGATCCACTACTGACAACATAAATTTGCAATCAGTGAGAAAGTGGGGGAATATAATCAATGTATTCACTATTCCTTTATTGATTTACTCAAAGCACATGATTCAATTTATAGAGAGAGCCTGTGGAATGTCATGACAGTTTGGTTGGTTCCTTACTTTAGGGGCTGCGACATCGCGGTCATGCAGCCCCGTGTACTTAGGGTGTGTGTAGAATCTGCCTGATAACCGGTGATAAAAGTGATGGCTGTATTAGTGTGTGTTATCTGTTGTAATTCAAGTAAGGACTGCAGACAGTAATTTCAAGTAGTTCCTACTTTTGCTACCAAATGCTACAGTCCACGATACCTACCTTGCGGACTTGGCTACTAGATGGCATCGCAGTCAGCACCTGGTGGCGAATGTTGGAACTAACAGAGCGTTATCAATTCTAACCTACAAATTTTGGCTTCACACATGTGTAGTTAGTGCAAGGTTCTATTTCATGCCATAAATCTATGTATGACATGGGACCGCCGGCTTTACTTCCCTCCGAAGGAAGGCATGCCGAGGGAATTTTAACGCTCTTCAAAAATCCGATGACTTCAGCCGGGTTTGAACCCGCAACCTTGGGCATAGAAGCTCAGCATGCTACCAACTATACCACCAAAGCCGCCATGACAGAGTTTGGCTTCCCTCTTAAACTTATTAACCTGTGTAGATTGTGTATGGATGCCAATATAAGTAGAATTCTCCTGAATGGGAAAAGATCTGACCCTTTCACAAACAGAACCGGTTTAAGACAGGGCGAAGCTCTGTCCCCTCTTCTCTTCAACATTGCTCTCGAAAAAGTTATCAGATCACTCAAATTAGTTCCGGTTGGCATGCATCTTGGTCAGTATCATAAAGTACTTGCAGACGCAGATGATATTGTACTCAAAGGAAGAAATGAGATTGAGATAAGGAAATTGTTTGTTGAACTTGAGGAGGTAGCTTCAAAATTAGGCTTTAGAATTAATGATCAAAAAACTCAGTACATGGTAATGAAGAGGAATATAGACGTGTTTGGGAATCGGATACCTATTCTTATTGGCAAGCATAGTTTTGAGCGGATTGAACATTTCTAATTCTTAGGAGTCATGATTGATGAACAGAATCATAGAGAAGTGGAAATTAAAGTTAAAATACAGAATGCTAACGAAGTGTACCACTCTCTGTAGTCTTTATAGGGATCCAAATTTTTGACGAGAAATACAAAATTGAAAATATACAATACCATCATTAGGCCAGTTTTAACTTATGGTACAGAATCATGGAGTTTAAAAAAACAGGAAGAACACCAGTTGCAAGTTTTTGAAAATAGTGTATAGGAAAATGTTTGGACCATTTTTTGACCCCGCATCTCAAAGCTGAAAAAAAAGGTTGAATAAAGACATACACTCACTATCACAGCAAGCACCAATACTCAACATCATTAACTCCAGAAGACTTCAATGGACTGGTCATGTACTAAGGATGGGAGATGATAGGATGGTCTTACAATCTTTAAAGAAGAACCAAGAGGAAAAAGGCCAGTAGGAAGACCAAGAGTTCCTGGAAAAATGAAATCTCCAAACTTTGTAGACATCTCAATGCGGACAACTGGCAAGAACTCGCCCAAAACAAAGTTCAGTGGTGGCATTTTGTGAGATCGGCTCAGGATCTTCGTGTCCCATAGAAACCTTCTGAGCGAGTAAGTGAGTGAGTATTGAAAAAGAGGGGGAATACATTTAGTGTATTATTATTATTTTTTACAACTAAGGAATTGTATCCCTTCTTCTTCTTCACCTTTTGAAACCACAAAGGATCACTGTAACCAACCATTAGTTCGTCAACTTGTAGGAACTGTATGAGCCTTGCAGTAATCCCAGTACTTCTTCATTCATATTGATTTCCTTGCCCTCTCTTGGGCGGAAAATATTATTGTTGGAATTTTCTTTTTTATGAGTGAAAAATGAAAAGTCATATTTTTAAGTGCTGTAGTTAAACTTTTCTTATTTGTAGCATCTTCTGTTGTTAGGCCAATATCTATTAAGTACTCTCGGATTTCCTTTAACTATCGACATCCAGTTGTTGCGTTATTTGAAGCAAGATTGTACTGTGCTAGTTGATTTAGAAGACGTGAATCTGGCATTCTAATGATGTGCCCAAAGAATCCCTTCTATTATAATAATGAATATTTTATGATAAACATAGGTTATCTTTTTCTTGATAGCAGTGTTATATACAGTGTAGCTCCATTTAACATTTGTCCCCGTACCTGTAATTTTGAGCCAGAAATTGTAGCAAACTTTAAATTGAGGTTTTGTGAATACAGCTAAGTCATCATCATCTTGCACAGTTTCCAGCCACTGGCCGGGTCTGTTTGGAACACAAGCCTCTTCAACGTCTTCTGTCTTCCCACCATCTCTCAGCCTCCACCCTTGTCCAGTCTTCTCCTCTCTTCTTCACTCTTTCTTCCACTCCCTTCAGCCACCTGTCTCTCGGCCTTCCTCTCGGTCTCTTTCCTTCCCACTTTGTCTCGTGTACTCTCCTGGGTATCCTCTTCTCCTCCATTCGTTTTACATGTCCATACCATCTAAGTCTAGATTTCTCTATACCATCCTGTAATGGTTCCTCCTTCATTAATTCTCTGGTCCTCTCATTTCTTATTCTGTCCATCTTTGTAGCTCCAATACTGCTTCTCAAGAACCTCATCTCACTGGCCTGTATTTTGCTCTTCTCCCTTCCTTTCATAACCCAGGTCTCAGAGGCATACGTCAGGATAGGGACATAGTACGTCCGATATATGATCTTTTTGCTGTTCTGAGGGACATTCTTGCTCCATAACATGCTTCTCACACTCCTCCGAAATGCTTCTGCTGCCTCCCCCGCTCATTTATTTCTCAATCGTTTCTTCCATTATCTTGTATCAGGCTTCCCAGATACTTGAAACTCTCCACTTTCTTCAGCTGTTCCCCACCAATTGTTATTCCCGTTGTGGTTCTTTCCTTGTTCCTTGTTGTAATCACCATCTCACTCTTATTTATGCTAAATTTCATCCCATATCCTTGTATTATTCCTTCCCACACGTCCAACTGTTCCTGTACCTCCTCCTCCTTGTTTCCCCAAATCAACAAATCATCTGCAAACACCATTGCTTTCATCTTTCCTTCCCCAATTACTTGTGCCACTCGGGTCATTATGTCATCCATCACCACAATGAAAAGTAACGGTGACAGTGCACTTCCTTGTTTCAGGCCGTTTCTCTGTTCCAACCAGTCTGATCTCTCTCCTCCCACTTTCACACAGCTCACGCTTCCCTTGTACATCTCGTTTATCCTCTTTATAGTCCATTTCTCTACTCCTCTATCCTCCAGGGACTTCCATACTTTGTTTCTGCATACACTGTCATAGGCTTTCTCAATGTCCAGGAAGGCCTTCAGTAGATCTGTTCCATACTCATAGTGCTGTTCTTGTAACTGCCTTACAGCAAAAATCAAATCCACTGTGGACCTTCCTGCTCTGAAGCCATGTTGTTCTTCCCTCATCCCTCCTTCTATCCTTGTCCTAATTCTCTTTTCCAAAACTTTCTCGAAGATCTTTGCACAATGACTCATCAGTGTTATTCCCCGATAGTTTCTGCAATCTGTTCTACTACCTTTCTTGAAGATCGGGACAATTATTCCTTTTTTCCAGTCCTCTGGGGTCTTCCTTTCCTTTCATGCTGTCCTCATCACTCGGTACAACCACTGTATCCCCACCTCTCCTGCTGCTCTCACCATCTCCACACTCAACTCATCCACACCCGGTGCCTTCCCTCCTTTAATCTTGTTCACTGCATCTTCCACTTCTTTCCATGTTAAGTCCTTTTCTGTTTGCAGTTCATCTTCCTCTTCCCCGATTTCTTCCTCCTAACCATCTTTTCCATTTGTTTTCAGAAGTTCTTCAAAATATTCTTTCCACATTTTCTTCAGTTCTTCCCTATTTTCTATCTCTTGTCCCCTTTTGTTCACCATTCTAACATAATCCGTAGGATCCTTCCGCCTCTTATTTTTTACCATCCCATACAGGACCTATTTTGTACCTTCACTATCCTCCATCATCTTTGTCCACTCTTCCATCCACTTTCTTCTCTCCTCGGCTACTACTATCTTCGCCTCCTTCTTTCTTTCCTGGTACTCTTCCCTTGTCTCTACCGTCCTATTTTGATACCACCTCCTTAAGGCTCTATTTTCCCCATACTATATCTTTTGTCTTCTCATTCCACCATGGTGTTTCCTTCCACCTCTTCTTACTACTTGTCCTCCCACATACTGCTTCTGCTGCACCTACTAGTGTCTTCTTAAATCTAGCCCATTCCTCTTCCACCCCTCTTTCTTCATCTGTTGGAATTTCTTCCTTTACCATTTTGAGGTACTCGACCCTTCTATCCCCTTCTTTCAGTTTCCATATCCATATACGTCTTTCCTAAGCTAAGTACTGTTAAATAACTATATACTACCGTATTGACATAATTTTATACATGTTTAACTTCTAATGCCTTTTACTTATAGCCCAGTCATATTAGGGATCAACCTCGGAATGATAGATAACAAGCTGTAAACTCGTATACACCTTCCTTCATTTTAGTGTTCTAAACGTTGTCTCAAAAGTCTCATAAAATCTCGTGTCTGCGCCTTAAGTTATTCATGGTCAAAGGTCACACAAATAAGTTTTTCGCGATTATCTCGGTTTCTATAGCTCCAATTATGTTAACACTTATTATAAAAATTGTAGAGCATACAATTTGCGAAAAGTTTGTTTTAATGTTTTTCATACGCCCAACCATTTTTGAGATAGTGGGCAGAAAGCCCGCAGCGCTCAGCCATACTCACTGCAATGTAAGGTCAACAGTCAATCTCAGTGAATAATACCTTGTATAAAGTTATTAAATCATTGAAATATCATTCACAATAAATAATTTGTATTATTTATTAGTCAATAGCTGGCCCCGTGACATTGGGATAGCAAGCCTGCCTCTAACCCGGAGGCCCCGGGTTCGATTCCCGGCTCCGTTAGGGATTTTAGAAACTGACATGATGGCTAGAACGGGGTGCACTCAGCCTCGTAAGGACAATTGAGTAGCTGTCTGACAGTGAGGCAGCGCCCCGATCACGAAAACCAAGATTAACGGCCGAGGGGACACGATGCGCTGATCACGCGTCACCCCAATATCTGCGGGCCAAATGGCTGGGCAGCGGTCGCTTGATAGGCCCGAATTGAAATGAATCTATAAGTGAACAGCACATAAAGCTGTAAGAGAGAAGCTTCAGTTGTTCCCTTATAAAGTTACCAGCTGATACAAGCGACAGCTGTGCTGCCAACGTAACGCATCAGCCTGTAGGTGCTGCGGAGAACATTCCCTGGCGCCCTGAATTTGGTCTGTTACTACGCATGGACCGGGAACCCCACACGTCTGTCATCATAGGCTATATCGTCATCCATGCGATCCACATTCCCCTCAGATTCACGGAGCTTGAACCCGAGCAGTACGCCACCAGCTCATTCTCTAAATGCAACAAGTATCGGTCTAAGGCAACAAATAGGGTTGGGACTAGGAAGATATCGAAGGTAGAAATCTGAATTAACTATATCAGTTTTAAAATTTTACCAAGTTCGTTCAGTTATCCTTTCCTTTTTCATTAGCCTATTATTATTATTAGGGTAAATGACCTAGATGTTACGCCGCAGTTGTTAAAAGAAACGTAAAACCAATAACATTATTATTATCCTCCTTTCTATCTGTCTTTGATTGGCATTGCAACGCATGCCGGGTATAGCTAGTAATAATAATAATGATAGTGAGGCTGTGTAGCTCAGGTCGTAGAGTGCTATCCTTCTAGAGGGTTCGATCTATAGAGCGTCTCTACCTTAAAATTCAGTACGCATTAAATGCAGCGCGCTGATGCCAGATATGCTGCATATACAAAGTTCTGCCAGGCCGGGCACATGATGTCACATAACTCGTCTACAGGCGTGCTTTTATGCAAAACTCGGGAAATTTCCAAAATATTTGTTTGTTGTATATAACTGTACCTCATGCCTTGAAGCGAAAGACGGTACAATATTTAGGTTATGTTACACCGAAGCTCAGAGCGCGATTTTAATGCACACAGTATAATAATTTATAATTTTCAATTATTCAATTATTCATGAATATGATAAGGCCTTTTTCTCGAATGGCATGTACAAGAAATTCGGTGAACACACAATTCCGGCAACTCTACATTCCCGAAAAATATAAAAATAGTGTGACTAAAAAACAATTATTATTATTATGTGCGAATGGACCCAGTGGATAACACAGTACTTTTATGATTCGCCTTTCTGATCTTCAATATGGCTCTCACACTCTCTCCGTGGGTCATCTTCCTTTCCTCAGTCCACTTGGTTCCTGGTCACTTCGGAGTGTCATTCTCTGGTGATACACTCCATCCATTTACCCTACATTGAAATAGGTTCCTGTCAAAGACTTATGCTGTTCTTACTTGGGCCTTCACCAAGTCCTGTTTGATTTGCTAAATCCACGGTCATACCTGCCAACTCTCAAAAAAGGGCTTTCAGTAAAACTCACGGGCGGCAAAAAATCTAACAAATTTCGACATACCCCGGCTTGAAACAATAATCCTCCTGGGCTACAAAATACAGTAATTCATGCTTTAAACAGGATATTCCAATGAAATCTTATCTACTTACATCATATGCCAATTATTTGTAGACGAGCATGACCCTCATGGTGTATTCTTTGGAATACACTGTTAGTTCGAGTTAGCTTTTGCTGCTCTTTGCTTTTCATTTTAATTAGTTTCTTTTATTTTTCTCTCGCGACACCAACAGGGACCCCTTTGAATTTCCCTTTTTCTTTGAACATGCTCTAAAATGTCTTTATGTTTGTTTCAGTTATGTATTCCTTGCAAAGTAACAGCGCACCACGTGGCAATCCGCCGAAGTTTTTTGGATTCATTGAGTTCAAGAGGACTTACACTCCATTCCATCAGGCGTCGTCTTCGTCGTCAGCTATCATCTTCTTGAAGACCCTACTCCGTGAAGAAAATTACATTCTGTAAAGGGTTTATATTGTTCTTATGTTTTCAACCCTGGTTTTTGTTCCTTTGTTTCTCCCCACCTCACCTTCGTCTTCTCGCTCGCCGTGTGCTCAAATCCTTCGTCCACTTCTAGTTCGGACTTGGTGTGAACAGTTCAGACCTCTCTCAGAGGTTCACTTCCTCTATAAATGAAGTGATTCAAATAGGACGCCATGTCTGAATTTTTAGTGAAACGGTTGTTGGAGGCTTCAATCTGCAATCCATCATGCAAGTTAAGTAACTATTTACATTGATTTTATACCATTTTAGAAGGTTTTAAACAACATTTTAAACGCCTTGAATGAAAGTTATAAGCAGTGTTGGGATTTTCGCAAACTTGTGAAATAACTGCCCCCGAGGGAATTGTCATGCCTAAGCTAAGCTTATTTCTAAACCTGAAATTTGGTGCTTCTTGAACTAAATAGGGGATACCTTCCCTACAACGAGGGATTTATGCCAATTAAAACTTAACTTGCTGCCTCCGAGGGATTACTACCGCTTCTTCTGTCATTTCATCTCTGGAAATTTCCATTCTAACGGACTCCATACAGTGATGAACTATACCCAATACTGTCAAAATTACCACACCTTGAAGTGAAACAGAACTATTAACTGCAATCCAAAAACTCTCGAACGCAATAAACCTATTCAAGTCAAACTCAGTGAATTCATAAACTGCAAAATCCAGACTACATACCGCTAAAACCCGTCAAAGTACAATTTAATGAACCTATAAATACTGTAATAGTGAAACCTTACAATCTATCTATCAACAAACTTCAGTGCTACAAAAAGTGTCCGTTCAACAATCTACAGCGCCGCAATTCGTTCGAATTTATAAAACCTGGCCAGGACTCAAATCCCATGTTTCCTACACTCCTAATCCCTTTACTAACAATTCTAAACTAATTACTTAGCTATGAGGCCTCGCCTAATTTAGGCGCCCTCCCATTTTTTGCGCTATATAACACTTATTCATTCTGTAAAAATAACCGTCGTTATAACCCACGTTTTAATACATATTTTTTTCCCTGTTTCGTCTAGGAAGCGAGCGTTTTCTAATTGTTAAATTACCTAACTTGTGTAATCCAGGTTTCGTTAATACGACCTGCCCAATTTGTATGTAGCATATCTTAATTTCTGTGTCAATACAACAGTGGTTATAGGAACCACTTATTAATCTTTTTTTTTTCTTATTCTGCTAAGCCCAGGAATGCATAATTCTTTGCTTACCCCCAATGTACTCTAAAAGCCGTATTTTGGAAAAATTAATATTCTACCTAATTAATTTAGTGAAATATCAAATCAAACTGTGACTCCTTTACTACGAGGGCAATTCAGAAACTAACCTCCGGTTGATTAAAAAAAATACACCAAGTTAAGTAAAAATATTTTAATATATACATCTTACAACTACATCTTTGCACTATTTTTCGACATAGTCTCCATAACGATTGAGGCACTTATCGTATCTCTTCACAAGCTTTGAAATTCCTTCTGCATAAAAATCACCCGCTTGTGCCTTGAGCCAGCCTGTGACCGCATCTTTGAGCTCTTCGTCGTCATCAAACTGCTGGGACCCGAGCCATTTCTTCATATGCATGAAGAGGTGATAATCACTTGGCGCCAGATCTGGGCTGTAAGGTGGATGGTTGAAAACGTCCCACTTGAAGGACTCAAGAAGGGCTGTTGTTCTGCGAGCAGAGTGCGGACGGGCGTTATCGTGCAAAAAAAAACGATACCGGAAGTCAGCATACCACGGCGTTTGTTCTGTATAGCCCGTCGTAATGTTTTTAGTGTTTCACAGTACACGTCTTGATTAATGGTCGTCCCACGTTCCATGAATTCAACCAACAACACCCCTTTGGCATCCCAAAACACCGTTGCCATCAGTTTTCTGGCAGAAAAATCTTGCCGGGCTTTTTTTGGTTTGGTAGGCGAATCTGAATGTGCCCACATCTTTGGCTGTAAAAAACCGTATAACAGCACGCACTTCACATTTGGCGGGATTTTCTATTGCAGCACACATTTCAAACTGCCACAAAAACTAAACTAGCGCAGGTACGATGTTCACTCGACTACGGCTTGCTGCCGACTGACCTGCTGAGCGCGTGAATGCACAGATGGCGCGCTACTCCCCCCACTACCCGCACTGTGACCAATCGGAGGTTAGTTTCTGAATTGCCCTCGTATTATCATTATAGGCTTTAAACTTCTTAATTTTATGCACATTTCAAAAACCCTTGCAAGGTTTTAGTGCTTGTAAAAGGTTTGAAACCTTGAAATGGTTTAACACTATTGTTAATTGTAAACCTTCTTGTTATTATAGGTCTGAGACCTCAAAAGTTAACTAAAACAGCCAAATTTGTTCTTGGCTTAAAATGGATTTGAAATCTAATTGTTATTATTTTTAAACTTCCTCAATTTGTTAAATAAATCCTTTATTATTTGTTTTCTATTTCTCTTGCTAGAAAAAACGGTTAGGCAGGACCTTCTCTTCCCTAATTTTTCTCCTAACATTATTCCCTATTCAAAGAAAGGGGCAATCGCTGAATGACAAATTTATTAAAAAACTCATCACTTGTTGCGTTTAAAACGAGACTTTTAGGAACAACATTTACTAAGTTTCTCTTAGCTATCACAGCTAATTCTAGTAAATCAGGCAAGTATAGCTCGCTCCGCCAGCTTCCTACTAGTAGAGATTTTCTCTCCGACTTGTGTTTCACAGTCTAAATTGTGGTTTTGTTTAAGTAAGGTTCGAGGTTTTCCTCCTTTCTAAACTTTTAGTCGGCACTGTGCTGGATAAGAGTTTAGCCTGCTTTAAATGCAACAATTGGTAATCTCTGAAGATTTCTAATAATAATAATAATAATAAAAATATTGCTAAAAGCAATAGCGTCGCTTTATCTTTGCCCACTCTGGGGACATTCGGCCTTTCTGTCGGGGATCCGACAGTGTCTGATGATAAAAATATTCCAGCCAATTTAAATCTTTCTGGCATTTCAGAATGCTCTCTAAAAGTTCACCCTTTTGAAGGGAAAGTACATAATTCATTGCTATTTGGCACCACTTGGTCCGCCAGCACACTACGTCCCTACAATATACCCGCAATCATGCTCGGGAGGGAAAGAGCACTAAGTGATAGCTTGCCGGCGACCTCAGCTCACGCTGCGCTCTCCGTTAGCCTTACACAAGTCCCCGCACATTTTAGGTACAGTGGAATCTCGTTAGCACATTCTCGGTTATGACGTTTTCCCATTTAACGCGATGATTTTCTCAAGTCCCAGTCCCATTCCTGCTAAATACATGTCGATATATCCCCCTAATACGTTTTCTATTCCCGCTTACGACGATCAAATTTTTGTCGCATAGCGTGAGTTATACCGCCCGTACGCACTGAACGCAAGACAGAGACTTGTTTCTTTAAACAAGGTCACGTTGCGTATTTTGCAGTGCATCGCTTATTACGATCGCTTTTTCCTCAGCCCTGAAATCATTCTTTGTCCACCCCTAGTGGAATGGGAGCCCGGTCGCTCTGAGATAACATTCCTTGCCAACAAGCGGGCGAGGGTTGCGACATAACGGGCATAGCGGCAGTATTAAAGCACGCGCCGACAATGTTGCACATATGTTCTGTCCGGCCTCAGTGGCTACGGCAGTTAGTTACTGCGTTAGTGCGCTTACAGGGTGAACTCAAATCGATTTGAATACGATCCTGTTTTCGGTACGATGCCCATTTACATGAGTAGTTTCAGTTCGTGATTTCAATACGCTATATAATTTATGGTGACCAACCAGCAGTTATGTTGGCTAACTCTTATTAAACAGTAAAACATAAAGGATCCGTAATTATCATCCGACTTTTTTTTACGGGTGGTTTGTAAACATGAAAAAAGGATGCGCGGAAGATTTTGATGTTGTTAGTTTTTAACAAGTTTATGTTCAGTTTAATAATGATAAAATGTTATTGGTTTTACGTCCCTTCTAACTACTGAAGCCTAAAGCTTTGAGACGCCGTCTGCCAGAATGTTGACCCGACAGCGATCTGTAACGTGCCACAATTTACGAACGGATACACCAGACATTAAAGGTAAAACAGACAAAAATACATTAACACTAAAAACACTTGCAACAAATTACGCTTATCAACCATGACAGGATCACACGCAGTAACGAAAAATATGGGCAGAAAGTAAAATAAGCGATTAGAGAGTTCGGCGACAGACGAGAGTAGGCCTAAATTAGTTTAAAAATGTAACTCAAGAGCGCACAGAATCGCTTTCAATACGATACGCCTTTACAATCACGTTCTTGAACACCAGTTTGGATACGGTCCGATTCCAGAATTTTAACGTATCGACCTTGAAACTCAATACGATCTGATTCACGCAAATACGAATTACACTACCGCAGAAGTTGTGAAACCTAGTGAAAATTTTGTTGCGTCGTATTGAAATAATGGATAGGCCTAAGAAAGTCGTTAAATCGTTAACTAGTGGTGAGAAAATAAAAATTCTTGAAAAAGAAGACAGAAATCCTTACCTTAAGTGCAAGGAAGTTTTTTTTTCTGACCACGCGCGAGCATTTCTAACCTCAAAAAAAAACTTCGGTTATATCCAATCGTTCACGCCAAAGAATACGGCACTTCTTTTCCACAGAATATCAAGAAAAACATGTATTTAAGCCGAAATCAATGATAGAAAGTTAAATATTTCAACTCGTACTACAGTACCGGTACTTGAATTAAGAGTAAAGTACCGGAATAGTACATTTTCTCTTGTTTTCATTGCTCTAGTTTCTCTGTGCTGTGTAAACTAGTTTCGTAATACAATAATTCTGTAGGTTGTTTAAAATTGTATATTCGATAGAACGTACTTCCGATTAACACGTTTTTTTACTTTTCCCTTACTGAAACAAGTTAATGAGGTTTAATTTTCATTTTTCATTAGTACGGTTTCCCGCTTTTCACGTCTAAATTTTTCAGTCCCTTGTAAAACATACTAACGAGGTTCCACTGTACTTCATAGGCCTTGTGCAGTAAAAACTCTCTTTACATCGTTATTTCTTTTGGCTTTGTGTTGCATAAAATTGGTCCGGCCAGATCAAACATAAAATGCCAGCGTTTCGCCCCAGTGTGCCGTTGGTACAGACACACCTCACCAATACGCATGGCTAGCACATACTGAGAAGGCCATCACAAGACACAAAATACAAGTAGTATTGACGTCACGAGTGATGCCAATGTGCTACGGACGTCAAGCTCCCTTTCATAAAACAAAAACCTTACCTTGGCAACCCAAATAGATTATGAATATTCCCAAATGAGAATAGGATGCAATTTCCGTTTGATCAGATAAATTATCAATTAATAAGATAAAATTGGTAGCACATTGGCATCACTCGTGACGTCAATACTACTTGTATTTTGTGTCTTGTGATGGCCTTCTCAGTATGTGCTAGCCATGCGTATTGGTGAGGTGTGTCTGTACCAACTGATGAGCCCAACGGCACACTGGGGAGAAACGCTGGCATTTTATGCTTGATCTGGCCAGACCAATTTTATCATATTAATTGATAATTTATCTGATCAAACGGAAATTACATCATATTCTCATTTGGGAATATTCATAACCTATTTGGGTTGCCAAGCTAAGGTTTTTGTTTTATGAAAGGGAGCTTGACTTCCGTAGCACATTGGCATCACTCGTGACGTCAATACTACTTGTATTTTGTGTCTTGTGATGGCCTTCTCAGTATGTGCTAGCCATGCGTATTGGTGAGGTGTGTCTGTACCAACTGACGAGCCCAACGGCACACTGGGGCGAAACGCTGGCATTTTATGTTTGAACTGGCTGGACCAATTTTATCATATTAATTGATAATTTATCTGATCAAACGGAAATTACATCATATTCTCATTTGGGAATATTCATAACCTATTTGGGTTGTCAAGGTAAGGTTTTTGTTTTATGAAAGGGAGCTTGACTTCCGTAGCACATTGGCATCACGCGTGACGTCAATACTACTTGTATTTTGTGTCTTGTGATGGCCTTCTCAGTATGTGCTAGCCATGCTTATTGGTGAGGTGTGTCCGTACCAACTGACGAGCCCAACGGCACACTGGGGCGAAACGCTGGCATTTTATGTTTGATCTGGCCGGACCAATTTTATCATATTAATTGATAATTTATCTGATCAAACGGAAATTACATCATATTCTCATTTGGGAATATTCATAACCTATTTGGGTTGCCAAGGTAAGGTTTTTGTTTTATGAAAGGGAGCTTGACTTCCGTAGCACAATGGCATCACGCGTGACATCAATACTACTTGTATTTTGTGTCTTGTGATGGCCTTCTCGGTATGTGCTAGCCATGCTTATTGGTGAGGTGTGTCTGTACCAACTGACGAGCCCAACGGCACACTGGGGCGAAACGCTGGAATTTTATGTTTGATCTGGCCGGACCAATTTTATCATATTAATTGATAATTTATCTGATCAAACGGAAATTACATCATATTCTCATTTGGGAATATTCATAATCTATTTGTGTTGGATTCTCTTCCTCTCTGCTTAAAATTGTTCCCACTCCTAAACCTACTTCATTTTTTTCTCATCATCTTCCCTCAGGTAGTATTGACACTCAGTATTAACCTACCACCTCAAGAAGAAGCAAGTGCGGTGAATTTTGGTTTGTAGCATAAATATAACAGGACTTCCTTGAAATAATATAGTACACTCATCAAGTCATCACTCACTGGAAATTACTTGCACTTTAGTCAGTTTTTAAATTTATAGTTGTGGCTTTTTTAATTTCTTGCAAAAAGTCCGGAGAAAAGGTGTTGGCATAACAGGGACCAGAACTCTCGTCTTCAAAATTGATTTCAAAATTGAAATAAACTCCAGAGATTCATTTGACATGGATGATCTGAACTGTGTTCTATTTCTCTTCACCAGGTTGAAGACACGTTCACATTCTGCACTGCTATGAGGTATGGTGAGAATGGAGAGCATTACTCTAGAAATTCAGTTATATCTAAAACGTCCATCAGCTCCACGAATTTTTGATAATTTTGCCCAACTGGAATCACTTGTAGCATCTTTATTTGTAGGCAAAGTGTCATCCACCTGAAGAGCTGTGAACTGCCTCTGAAGCTCATTCACCACATTATCTTTAGTTTCATTCTCTTCCTTGCATAACATGATGGGAAAGTTTTCCAAGAAAAATCAAATGGAAGAAAACTGTGCATCTTCAATTTGGTCTAACCTAGCAACTTGTGCATGTTTTAGCACATCATCCTTGAGTGGAAACTTGTTGATGTAGGCACAAGCTGTACAAAAGTAGTTTCTCACTGATGAAAAGAACTCAAATTTATCTGCATCCTTCACTAATTTCAAAGTCTGAATGCCAATAACTAACTAATCATAACTTTTTGGATTTTGAATGATGTTGCACTCAACTTTAAACAATGAGGAGCTTTTGACGATTTTGGGCTTAACAAACTTAGTAAATAACTGCTTCAGCAAATCCATCACAAGTTCTAATAAAACATGAACTTGTGGGAAAGCAGCCCGAAGGATTTGTCAAATACAGGAATCGTCACATGAAGGAACATACAAAATGCTTGTTCAAGTTTGAGGACAAGAACATAAACAATTTTTCCTCGAGTGTTGTAGCAGAACATGGACTTTTTAGAATGGGTTTGTTACATTTGGAAGAATGCTATTACCGTATATACCTGAATCTAAGACTAGATTTTTTCCCACTTTTTGTGCTATAAAAAGTTGGGGTCGTCTTATATTCAGGGTATAAAAAAATTTTGATCAAGGTTTTTAAAATTTATTATTATTATTATTCACAAATTAGTATGTGGTGGCGGCATCTTCTAACTCGCAACGATTTAATGCGTTAATGAAGATTAAAATATGGTTGGTTATGTTTAATTAACATGCATTTACGAATAGCGTACATTTTGAGGTTAGGATTTACGCATATACGTCATTTTAATCGGATAAATTATACGTTCGAAAGCGTACGGAAATATGTTTAAAACAATCTTTACAAGAACAAAACCCGTCAAAGTTTTACAAGCAGTAATTGAGTGATCAACGTGAAGCCTCCGTGGCTTAGGCGGCAGCACGCCGGCCTCTCACCGCTGGGTCCGTGGTTCAAATCCCGGTCACTCCATGTGAGATCTGTGCTGGACAAAACGGAGGCAGACAGGTTTTTCTCCGGGTACTCCGGTTTTCCCTGTCAAAATTTCATTCCAGCAACACTCTCCACTATCATTTCATTTCATCTGTCATTCATTTAATCATTGCCCCAGAGGAGTGCGTCAGGCCTCGGCAGCCGGCACAGTCCATATCCTCGCCGCTAGAAGGGGGGCTTCATTCATTCCATTCCTGACCCAGTCGGAGACTGGAAGCAGGCTGTGGATTTTCATTTTCAATTGAGTGATCAACGTATCTTAATTTTAAAACGTCAGCGCTCTTTCTAAGTTGATCCCGGTCATCTGAAGGTCGTAATTTAAATACTAAACACACCCTTTTTTGCAGAAGTCGGACGCGCGTATCATACGTCTTGTGAGAAATGTTACGGGACAGCAGAAACGTAACGAATTCTTGTTTTCTGTGTCATGAAATTGTAGATCTAAGATACAGGTTATGGCAAGTTCATTAATAGAAAATTACGATCATTCGTCATCTCAAATAGAGTTTTTAATTCTTCCTTCTGCAGTTGGTACACAGAAAATCATTGTACTTTGTTACAGTGGGTTGGCATTCGTGACTGCTAGCCGCGTTGCCGCTGTTCGCTTGTTTTCGTGTTGCTTCGGTGCATTCTGGTTTTCAGGTTGAATTTGTTTCTGATTGAAAATAAGTGTGAAAATATTCAGTGCGAGATATATGCGGGTATACCGTTATCCTGGGGGGGAAAAAAAACCCACCACCAACGTAAAATTTGCATGATTGAAACAAGACGACTGGAACTGTCAACTGCCATCGCTGCTGCCAATCTCCGAGCCATCTCCCGTGCATCATCATACTAACTTCAAGAAGTCTTCAAGAAGACTATATCCAATCATGCAAGAGTTCAACTGACTGCCTTCTTTATTTTGTCTTCTGTCGTCAGCTTATCGTGATTAACAATACCAGATACGTGTTCTAACCTAATAATTTCTTATTTAGCATGTGGAGCGCCAACTAAACAGCTGACGATCACACTCCGTATTACCGTTCTACTGCGTCGCCACATTTGAAAGCACCTTGCGTGTTTCATTGTTGGTTTCTAGCGCGTCTTTCTGTTGACGCCAGTAGCGAATATCAAATTCATTTACAATGAATTCTCGACCGGCAGCTCTAATCGTCGTCTGCGTATTTGATCACTTTGAGTTTAAATCCAGCCGTATAACTTCCGTGTTTTTACATAACTAAAAGATAGATTTCCACAAGAAAATAATCACACTTAACTGATAAACAAAATTTAATCGTGAAGACAATACTGGTAGGCCTACTTATGGGCAATGCAACAGGCGGACAACAAACACCGTGGAAGAAATTAAAGCACCGCCGCGAAAACAAACAATAACATCGCGGGCAAGACGTGTTTCAAAATTACTACGATCGTCTTTATGACTGAGTCAGAAATTAATGTGAGATATTCTTTTTCCTGCAATTTCCAATTTAAAAATGGGGTGCTAGATATACGCAGTGACGAGATATATGCGAGCAAATACGGTATTCATTGTGAAAGGAAGAGTTACGATGCAAACTTCAAGTTGATAGTGATTTGTTATGCTGAAACAACATCAAATGTTCAAGCAGGACGGAAATAAGGAGTGAGCGAGTGCACTGTGCGTAGATGGCAGCAAACTAAGGACAAAAAAGTACGCATACAACAAGAAAATCTTTTCGTGGACCTAGGAAAGGACGCTTCCCTGATTTGGACAAAGAAATCATAGAGTATGTCTTGGAAAAGCGGGCAGAGGGATTTCCGATAACATGAGACGCTATAAAAATGAAAGCACAACCTAAAAGGCATATATTGTGCAAGTTATGAGTTCGCAAGTTTTCTTTTTGGAAAAAATCTGTAAGAGGCAGATGATAATTAGGCCTCGTCTTATATTCGGGGTCGTCTTACATTCGGGTATATACGGTATCTTAGGGGAGTGTGCAGTAGAAGAATCGAGAATTCTCTTCTTCTGATACTCTTTGGATCCACTTTGTTTAACTCGAGGTATTCTGAAAGATGTCAAGCTTGTGGAAATGTTTTGAGTGCATATTTGTACCTCATCCTTGAAAAAAGAAAGAAGTGAATACCACTGGTCTAGTAGTCTATCCAAACATCTGCCTAGAGACAACCACCTAGTGCATACATGCTTCAGAATTTTCTTCGCCTCTTTATTGTGCAAGATCTGAAATTTCTGAAGGCGTTCTTTTGCCACTCTTCTCCAAAAAATAAAATATCGCTGTTGTTGTTTCCTATGGCTAGCCCGGATTCCAATCCATCAGCTATCTTGCGTTCCAACAGAGTTGTGTGAGGTTTCCAGAAGTTCTAGCAGTCACATCAAGTTTGTTGCAATGTACCAAAAATAAAATATATCCACAAGGATCTCATCAACTTTAAATGGTAATCTTCCAGCACCTTTCTCAGCTGCTAGATTAATCAGGTGGCAAATGCAACCTATAATGAAAACACCTGGTTGAACTTCCTTCAGAACTGCTGAAACCTCATTCTTCCCATCATGACAGGAGCATTGTCGGAGCAGAAAGCCACACAGTTTTAAATGGGTATGTTATGTGAATTTAGCTGCCATAACATCAGATTACCTATTTTTCGCCCTGTTGAATCCCCATCTAAGGCTTGTAAGGATAGCACAGTGCTCACTATTTTATCCTGCTGAGTATCATAGAATGTAACAATAGGATACAACTTAGCATTCGTATCATTGCTACCATCCATTGCCAAAGAAAATGGCCCATTCTGAAGACACTTAACAACTTCAGATGTTGAATTTTTGCCATTATTTTTACAATGCTGTAGTTTTCGTCCGACCACAGCCATATTTCTTCGCAACTTCTGATGTTGGGAACATCTTAAATAAAGCACCCCCATGATCAGCTGCACTTGAGGAGGAACTTCCAGCACATTGTGTTCCACCAAAACAGCACATTGTGTTCCACAAAAAAGGAAGTGAAGAGACACTTGAGTCTAATTATGTCACAGTCAACATTTCCAGACTTGGCAAAAAAGGTGTTTATTTTCTTATTATCTTCCTTCGATTTAACATAACTTACATGTTTAGCGCACTTTACATGATTACTTAAATCGTTCCTTCCACCATGTGCAATATTAATGTCACACGTGCATACTGTGCAAAATACTTTTTTTTTCCCTTTACTTGATTTCAGTATGCACGGAAAATCAAAGGAATATGTTTCTTTAAATGTCTGGAAGAACTGTTTTTTGTTAGATTTATTCGTTATTCATACAACAGGATTATAGCATACAAAAATATCCAAGTACAAATGTCTCAATATCTACTGAAACTTCGAAAGGAACACGGAAAACAGCACAGCACACAAAGTTATAAAACCATTAATGAACACGAAACTACACTTGGGAACAAAGAATAATACACACGTGGTAAAAGAAATCTCACATGAGAAACTAACGTAATTAGACACAACGTAACATCGAAAGAAACACCGTCAACAGCAGAACATGAAAGTTATATAAAAAAAACTCCTAACATTCCCAAAACATTTTACTAAAACATGTTACAGCACACCACGTTATAAACCTAAAAGGTCAAAACATTCAAGTCAACACAACTTTGTGTACAAAGAACAATACACAGGTGGTGAGGAACAAGTGAAACGAGCGGGGAACAAAGAATTACAGGAGTGTACCAATCGCACCTTTAAAAGCACCAATCATATCAAAGAATGAGTTATTGATTATCCTGGATTTGCCTTCGACCAGTGCAAACAATCGATCATAAGGAACGGAGCGATTGTCGAAGTTAATGTTTTCCAGTGAGAAAATCAACTCCATCTACCGGCAGCCTGAAAAAGTAATTTCAATTTTTTGTCAGTAAAATCATAAAATGACACAGTCCATCCGTAAAGCGGTAAAACGCCCCAAATTCCGTACATTTTACGGATAAACCGTAGAAGTTGGCAGGTATGCACGGTATATTCTTCAGTCTTTCTGCGTAGATCATGATCTTGTGGGTAAGCCTAGTCGATGGAAGTCTGAACATGTCCATAAAATTTCAATCTTCGTTTTCTGATGTCTGCCGCTAGATTAGATAATTTCTCAGTTAATTTACAAGATTTCAACCTGTATCCATCATCTGTTCTTTCTGGGTCAAGAATTTCTGTTCTTCCTTAAGGATGCTTTCCAAGTCACCCTTCCTGTTAAGTATCAGAGTTTCACTTGCATACAGAGCTTCTGGTTTGATTACTGTGTTGTAGTGTTTATCTTTGTATGCACTTTTTGTTGTAGATGTCGCGCGTTCTCCCGTACGCTCTCTTCAGTTTCTGTAGCCGAAATCTTTGTGCTTCCTTTTCTAAACCTGTTAGTTCCAAGATCTCCCTAAGGTACTTAAAGTGTGAGACCCGATTGATTTTTCCATACTTGCTGTTTAATTTCTGAATGTTGAACCCAGTGGAGATGATTCAGTTTCCTCAAAAGAGATTTGTAGGCCAACTTTTCCAGCACATTCCTCGGGTACTTCTATCTGTTTGATGTCAGTGATTTCACTGTCCGCTAGTATCGCTAGGTCGTCTGCGAAAGCTAAGCAAGTAACCTTAATGTCATCTTTTGCTCGTCCAAGTTGAATGGGCTTCCAGTGTTGTTGGCATTTCAGCTCCTTTTCCCATTCTCTGATTACTTTATCTAGGACGATACTGAAGAGGAGTGGTGACAGTCCATCTCCTTTGGACTTTTTATCTGTGAGTGTTTCCTTGACAAGACTTAAAGTCTTTGGGTCGAGTCTTGTTCCTCCAGGGGCAGATGACCTCGCTGTTCCGCCCCTTAAAACCTCAATATCTCTCTCTCTCTTGTTCCTCCAGGATGCTGAAGAGGGACTGTCGGTCGACGGAGTCGTACGCCCTCTTGTAGTCAACAAATGTGCGTATGATTGGGCAGATTCTGATTGCTTTATACTTCAGTTTTGTCTTCAAGTTGAAGATCTGTTCAACGCAGGAGTGCTCAGGTCGTAAACCCGTTTTGTATTCGCCGATCTTATGATCAAGCTGGTCTTGTACTCTTTTTTTTTTTTTTTTAAGCGTATGGCTTTTAGTGCCGGGAGTGTCCGAGGACATGTTCGGCTCGCCAGTTTTGTAGCTGCTTCGAGACGGACACCCAATGGGTGAGCTACAAGTACCGTTGGGGAGGAAAGTTGGAAGGGAAGGGCGAGGAGTTGGAAGGTAGCGGCTGTGGCCTATAGTGAGGGACCAACCCCGGCATTTGCCTGGAAGGAAGATGGGAAACCACAGAAGACCATCTTCAAGGTTGCCGGCGGGGGGATTCGAACCTCCTCGCCTCCCGGATGTGAGCGACTGCTATTAGTCATGCCGTAACCACCACGGCTAACTCACCCGGTTCTTGTGCTCTTTTAAGTAGACAAGCTGAGAGAATCTTGTAGGCAACTTGAAGTAAAGAAATCCCTCTATAGTTATTCACATTCGTCCTGTTACCTTTTTTGTAGAGTGGATGGATGAGGGCGCACTTCCAGTCTTATGGTAATTTTTCTGTTAGCCGAATTTCTTTGATGATTTGAGTGAATTCCTCAAGTTTTGGACCCTATGTTCTTCAGGAATTCAGCAATAATACCATCTTCTCCAGATGTTCTGTTATTTTTGTGTCTGAGAATGTGTCTGTGGATTTCCTCTTTGGTGGGTGGTTGGGATTCGGGGTTTGTAAATGGAGGCATTTCTTTAGGAAATCTCGAGGGTGGTTCAGAGCAGTTGAATAGCTCAGAGAAATATCGAGCTGGCTCTCTCAGTTCTCTTGATTGGTCAGTGTGAGTACACCGTTCTGTTTTCTGAAGCATAGGTTCTGTGGGGGTATATCCTCTAATCTTTCCTGCAAATGTTCTATAGAAATCACGTGTATTGAAGTCTCTGAAGTTCTTTTCAATGGATTCCAATTGCTCCTTCATATGTCTCTTGCTTGTTTGTCTGATTAAAATTGCAACCGTTTTTCCGATATCAAAAAAGTGCTGTTGCGTCTCAGCTGATTCTTTTCTAATATATTTCTGGAAGGCTCTCTTTCGTTCTTCCATAGAATCCTCACAAGCCGAATCCCACCATGGGTGTTTTGTGTTCCTCTTTCAGGGAATTAACTTTTTGGCATTCTCTATGATCTTAGTGTGGAACTGTTCCCAGGTGCCAGCCTGTTCTCTTTCCCATTCTTCCTTTATACCTGCTTCCTGGATCCTGTTTGTATCGAATTTCTGGAGGTGTGTTCTTTTGCGATGGGTTTCTTTAGGAATAAATTTCACTTTGATGCGCAAGAAATAATGGTCCGAGTCAATGTTTGCACCTCTGCGGACTTGCACATCATGGAGTTCTTTCTGTGAGGAGTATGTGATGGCTACAGGGTTGATCTGATATTCACCAAGCAGTAGTATGGGTATCTCCAAGTCTTTTGCTTTAGAGGGTGTTTCCTCAGGGAAGTTGACATGATCCTCAGATTGTTTTGTTGACACAGTTCAATAAATCTCATTCCGTTCTTGTTAGTGAATTTATGTGCAGGGAATCTGCCTACAGTTTTTTTTTTTTTTTAATATTCTTTTTCTCTGCCCAATTAGGCTTTGCCCAAGTTGCCCAGTAGTACCTCCATGGGTACTTCGGTCATGACCTCAACAAGTGTGGTCCAGAATTGTTCAACCTTATTCAGATCCTTCTTGTTATCGATGTTTGTGAGAGTGTGTGCGTTAATCAGGGTGTATTTCTTGTTTGAACATTATACATGTATTGTCATAATTCTGTTATTTATAGGTTTAACTTCTTTTATTGAGTTAAGTATATTTTTGTGTACGGTACAACAAATGCTATACCAAATAGTAGGATGTCATATTTTGCAACCATCATGTTTGTCTTGCTTTTAAAGATCCGGTAGTTACCGTAATCTACAGTATTCTCATCCGTAAAGCATTTTGCAACCATCATGTTTGTCTTGCTTTTAAAGATCTGGTAGTTACCATAATCTACAGTATTCTCATCCGTAAAGCATGTTTTCTGAAGGGCTAGTGTCTGTATCTTTTGCCGATGTGATTCTAATACAAGGATGTGTAGTTTGCCTGGTTGAATTAAGGTGTTAATGTTGAAAGTCCCGATGTACATGGATGTCTTTGAAGGTAGTTTGCCAGAGAACTCCGACTTTCTCTGTATTCGTGACTTACCAGGTCCCCCAGAATCCGAATGCCAGGTTGCCGTTTGCTGACGGGTGGATTGGTTACCACCTGGGGTAATGTTGTCCGTGTTTGCATGATTCGTAACAGCTTGTAATCAAAATTTTGTCCAGTGTTGCCACTGGGAATTTAGGACCAGGGATTGTTAGTTCCTGGAACATAAAATATGCAGCCGTACCCTCAGGATGCACAGACACTGACCAAATCGCCGGGGGTTTCCACTACAGACGCATTTGGATTTGGTACTAGAGCCTCTTCAGCCTTTCTTGTTGTATCGAAGAATATCTTCTCCGCCGTTGAGCACCAGCAGAAAAACCTATTTTTAATATCATTACTGCACAGTTGTTGCACTGTCTTCGCACAAAGTTAGACCATAAAGGTTTTTTCATTAATTTACCATTTCTTTAGGATTTCAATTTCCTAATGCAGGTTATGAACTATACTGTAGACCAGTAAGTTATTTATGTTGTGTCATCAGCCATAAGACTAGCTGAATCCAACAGATCTACCACCCCTGTCATGCAGGCCACTCCCCGTGATGGAATGAATGTTGTTCATAGGCTCGGTTTGCGTATTTCATTGCTATTGGCAGACACAGCAAGGTCAGTCACCTTCAGACTCTGGTCTACATTGCCTTGGAGGGGTGGCCAACTTGGAGAAACCAGCTGTGTTGCGGTGGGGAATCCAGTCTATTTGCTTTTCCAAAACATTGACAGACAAATTTTGTGATTTAATTTCACCCACACTAATTAAGATACAACTAAATTTCATGAAGATGTTTGCTTAGAATACCATATTCTATTGACAATTAAAAGGAGTACATATATATCAATTACACCCTGTATTATAACTCAGTATATGGCAACTGGCACTTTTCATACACATGCAAACAAATTTTGATGACAAGGGAAATAATATAGATAAAAGAAGTTCGAAAGAATGCATCCAATCAAGAACACCAAGTCCAATATGTCAATATTGAAGATTATGATAATTAGATAACTTGGGAGGACTCACCTTCTTGTCTTTAGCTAGATTCTGAAGCGTTCCAATGTAATTCTTAAAGCCATGGTTCCACAGTTCCTGCTCCACTTTCCTGTCCAGGGCATACTCTAGGTCCAGGATGAGTACTTGTTGATAGATTCTCTACACAATAAGGTAAAGATGAAAGTATGAGCAATACAAAATATAATATGTTAGGATGGATTTATGTTTAATTATACAGTGAAGTCCCTCTCTAAATGACGGAAACTCGCAGAGGCCGTATGGTGGAGGGGTCACAATGAGTCACCGCCAGCCTATCATGTACCGATTACAAAAACATCGGGTCAGGAAGCCCTGGGTGCTGTCATAGCATTGATTACATACGTAGCTGGCAAGATACCTTAGTTGAGAAAATTAGAACTTGTGGTGAAGTACGGTACTGCAGCCTATCTCGTATCCCATGAACATAGTTACATATAGAACATACCGAATTTTTATAGTGGAAACTTATCTTCTCAATAAGAAGTCTTGCAGTAAAGTTTCAGCGGTGTGCAATTGTTACTTGTGCGGGAACCTCAAACAGGAACTATACAGAAACAATCTGCGTACTGTATTCCGGAGGCTCTCGAGAACGAAATAATTGCACTGATACCAAATATCAGTCAGAATGAATTACATCAAGTGTACCAAACCTTCCAACGTTGATGCAACATGTGTCTAGAAAATGACGGACAGTATTTTCAGCAACAATTCTAAAATTCATGTAAGTAATGATGTTTATTAAATAGGCTAAAAAGTGTAAATGTAAATTAGGCGCTATGCTGCTGCTAGTGGCAATGCCTTGCTCAACATGCTGCTATATACAGTGCCCTGTCCACCACGCAAACTCAGCAAGGTTCCGTCAGATAGAGAAGGACTTTACTGTACTATGAGGTATGTAGACATGGTTTTACTTTCTTTTGGTTCCATGTTCACTTGAAGTAAAATTTTCCAAATGTGGCTACACACTGTTTTAAACCTCATACCAACATAAAAAAGAACCTGAAACAGTAGAATTACACAGCGGCAATTTGAGGCACTACATCAAACACCAACTAATTAATTTTTATGCACATACTAATATAACAGCATGATAAGACAAAATAAGGTATTAAAAAAAACTTACATAGGAGATCTACATAATCGTTACTTTCTATTGTAAAGTAGAACTTAACATCAAATAAAATCCATCACATTAAACTTTAATGGAACAAGAATGCCCTTTGAGCACTGAATTTATTTAAAGCCACAGAGTATGGTTAAATACCCCCAGAATTTTGCAATTATTTTAAATTGGCAGAAGAGTAGTTCCTTATATACCAAGTCATAGTAAATCTAAAATAAAAATATTTTCAGTGCAGAAAAGCATAAGAAATTGATGTCAAGTTACTGGTTTACAGTCAAAGAAGGTTTGATTTAATCTCTACTTAGTATAAAACAAAGTCCCCGATTCTTGGATGTTATGGGTAAACTCGAGAACCACTGGATGGATTTTGATGCGGTTTTCACCATTCTGTAAAGGATATCTCGAGGATGATTTATGTAGAAAATCAAAGGAAGCCGAGCAGTAATGATTTCAGTGGAAAAGTCGGAAAAAAACAACAAACTGGCGTCCGAGCTCTTTGTAAGGTTACGTGGGCAAACCGTTAAAAATATCTAAATACTATGAATGTAAGAATTGTTCAGCATGAAAAGTTGTACAAAGAAGTCCGCGAGATCATATGTCTATCTTCAATACATCGCCCACTATAAGTGTTTTTACGTTTTAATTTCTTCCAACCATGTCCATTCAACTACTGAGGCGACAGTTTACGAGCTAGCTAAGGGCGAGTCTATCATCCCTGTTACAGCCCAGCTAGTGGGCACACCTATTGCCCTAGATACAGCCAGCAGCAAACCGTTGAGTCGTGTTGAGTCAAGAATTCTGAGAAGGGTGGTTGTGTTTGGACTTTTCCTGGAAGTGCAACTCGGGTTTTATTAATTTCGCCTGTGAACACAGTCGAGTTAAGATTGGACGGAAGGGGGATTTGAGTTTCATTCACCTCACCATTCAATGGAAGTGCAACTCTCATTTCGCCTGTGAACTTTTCGTTCCGCAAAATTCACAGTCAATTTAAGATTGGACGGAAGGGGGATTATATTATATTAAATTATACTGATAGGCGTACAATCTCGACTTAGTATAAAACAAAGTCCCCGATTCTTGGATGTCACGGCTAATCTTGAGAACCACTGAATGGATTTTGATGCGGTTTTCACCATTCTGTAAAGGTTATCTCGAGGAAGGTTTCTGTAGAAAATAATGTATTTATGACCAAAGGAAGTCAAGCACTAACGATTTCAGTGAAAAGGTCGGAAGAAAAAAACAAAAAAACAAAAACAACAACAACAACAATTGGCGTCAGTGCGCTTTTTAAACTTACGCTGGGCAAATTGTTAAAAGTATCTATATACAGGGCGCCCGAGAATGTTCTCCGCAGTGGGTACGTGCAGCTGCGAGTGGTTGAGTCATAAGTTTAGTTGGCTGCACTGTGTCCTTGAAAGGGGGACTCCCGCGTGTGGGCTGTCAGTGTGTATTGCGATAAGCGAGCGAGCCTGCATGTCTTCAGTGTGTATTGCAGTAAACGAGCATTCAAATAGATTATTGGAAGAGTGCAACAGTATATACTGTAGGCGGTAATGTTTACTACTGAAGAGAGAGTTTTTTGGTGGAATACGTTTTTCGCGAAGGCGATCGGTTTGCAGAAAATTTAAAATTAAGATTACAGGCGCGGTTTCCTAACTCAAAGTGTCCAAACCGTGATACCATTCGGGATTTGGTAAGTAAATTTCAGGGTAAGATGACCTCGTAGTTCTGCCCCTTAAAACAACAATAACTACTACTACTACTACTACTAAGTAAATTTCGTGTGACTGGCTCAGTTCACGATGTACCGGGAACAGGCAGGCCTACGCTTTTAACAGACGAAGAACTTGATGAAATCTCCGATATAATGCTGCGTAGTCCAAGTAAATCAACACGAAAATTAGCTCAACAAACAGGAAGTGGACAGCACATAAAGCTGTAAGAGACAAGCTTCAGTTGTTCCCTTATAAAGTTACCGTGGTTCATAAATCAAAACAAACTGATTACGGAAAAAGAGTGATGTACTGTGAACAGTTCCAGCATCTGCTATGAATGGCTGTGGTGAGTACAAAGTTTACTGTTTATTTGTTATGATGCAAGCGGCAGCTGTGCTACCAACGTAACTGCTGTAGCTAGCTCTCGCAGACGCATGTAGGCGCTGCGGAGAACATTCCCGGACTCACTGTACTATGAGTGTAAGAATTGTTCAGCATTAAAAAAAAAACAGCCCGGGAGAGCATATCTCTATCTTCAATACATCGCCTACTATAAGTGTTTTTACGTTTTAATTTCTTCCAACAATCTCCATTCAGTTACTGAGGCGACAGGTTACGAGCTAGCTAGGGGCAAGTCTATCACCCCAGTTACAGCTTAGCTAGCGCACGAGCTTATTGCCCCAGATACAGTCAGCAGCAAACTGTCGAGTCGTGTTGAGTTAAAAACTTTAGAGAAGAGTGGTTGTGTTTGGAGTTTTCCTGGAAGTGCAACTCAGCTTTTCTTAATTTCACCTACGAACTTTTCGTTCCGCAAAATTCACAGTCGAGTTAAGATTGTACGCAAGGGGGATTTGTGTTTCATGCACCTCGCCATTCTTAAATTACGTCTGACAAGAATTTGTTGCACATGCATCTCCATGATAATATAATTAATAGCCCAGTCAGTGATTTTAACCCATCATGCCGAGACGTAAAACGGATGTTCGTCGTTGTTCATTGACATTGGAAACAAAAAGCGCTTATCACGTAATGCATTCATAACTGTTCCCGGGCGAAGCCGGGTCGGGTAGCTAGTATTTCATAAGAGAAATCTTTAAACAGATCCACTTGAAGACAGATCTAGTTGCATATCATCCCTGCTATGTACTGTTTTGAGCAGCAAAAGAACTGATTGCTACCCTCCCTCCTGGTGAGACTAGGAGGTCAAAATGAGCTTGTCCCAGGACATGGCATTGAAGAGCTATTGTGTGGGCTGATGACATGAATGTCCACCTTTGAAGACAGTGGTGTGTACAGCTGTGGAGGTTTCCATCTTTGTGCTTTTCCCTCCACCCCCACCTGGTCGTCCTTGAGTTTGTCTTTTTTTGCCTGGTTTCTATCCTTCTGTCTAATGATTATTTGTATGTCGATGTGCAGTATTTTCCTACATTGACTTATTTAACTAGTTCTTTTGTCCTTCCATGTCTATCTGATGCATTGTGGGTTTTCCATTCTGGTTATATCTGTTTTACTTTTCTTCCCTTTGTTCAGTATTCACTCCTTCCTAAACCATTCCCTTTAATACAGAAAATCATGTTGAATAAATCACCCTGTTACACAACAGATGTGAGTGACAGAAGCACCGGACACTTGTCTGCCCTCCAGAGGAGAATATTGTAGTTCTGAATGAGCTTGCTGGGGTATATCACACTGAAGAGCTATTGAATGGATTAATGGGATGCCTTGAAGATGGCAGATCATACGGCTCTGGAGATTATTTTTGTCCCCCTCTTTTATCACCCTCTGCCTATAACCAAGTTTGTCCATCTTCCATATTTCAGAACACATTTTCTTGTCCAACAAGAATTCAAAGAGTAGATAGGTGGGTTGGAATCAACTAAAATCACTCACCTGCAACTGTTGCTGACACACCCAAGCTTCATTATCATTCAGCAAGTCCTTTGAATTTTGTACTTTTTCTTTTAATTTTTCTGCTTTCCTGTTAAAGAAACCAAAGAACTATAATACCACAATAACAAATAAGCTAACCCCTACATCAATTATAAGGTATTCTTACAAAAACAAGACTCAACAATATATACTCTACATGGAAATATTTGGAGATGGAGGTACCAGGAAGAAGACCAATTGGACGTCCTAGGAAGAGATGGACAGACCAGGTTAAGGAAGATCTCATAAGTAGAGGATAACATGGGATGCAGTGGAGAGGGGAAAACATACCAGGAGAGGACAAAATGGAGGCATATCGTTCACCTGGCCCAATGGAAGAATATCCTAATGATGATGGAAATATTAATAGTTGTTATAGGTATGTTATAGGTATAATTTCATTTGGGTGTGTGTGGAATCTGATGGTCTGTGTTATTGAAATGACTGTATTAATGACTGAAACTGTAATTATTAAGGGCTAGGATTGGGGTAGGTACCCTGGGACTTGAAATAAGGTACCATACTGGCATTTACCTAGAGTGCAGAAAAATCCAGGGAACCATGTGATGAGTGGCCACTGACAGCCCCTTATATCACTGATTAATGTTAAAAATTACAAAGGTTATAGGTTTGAACTCAGCTTTTAGAAGGTCTTTTAGAAAGGCAAATCAGTGATCCGGCCCTAAGTGGCCATCGAAATTTAGACTAGTGATAATTGAGTGTTAAAAGATAATATTTTGGAAAGAAATGTCAGCAGCAAATCACATTACTGCTAGGTTCTTCAGTGAAAATATGCATATGTGGCTGAATAGTGTTAAATACATGCCTCTTTTACTTACAAACCCAGCACCTTATATGAAGAAAGCTACGGAAGCTCTTGTGTGAGCTGTCCGTCAACTAGCAGCGATTTAAAGACCACATACAATACTCTTTATCCAAAGACTGGGCTATTGCTACTAGAGATCCATGTTTCAAAAGTACAGAAGAGACGCTGACAAATGATCTTTCTGCACTGGGAGATTATTTTCGCAAATGAAGACTTCAGCCAAGCACAACTACCGAAGTTGCTTGCTTCCACCTGAACAATAAAATGGCAACAAGGGAACTTACGGTTTACTTCAATACATGGGCACCCATACGGGGGCAGGGGGGGGGGGGGGCGGCATGCACCCCCCCCCCTGGATCCTTGAAAATTAAAACTATATGAAAATCAGACTGAGAACAAACGCTTTTTTGTTTTGTTTTCAAAAGTGCTTCAGTATTCTAACTAATTTGTATTAAACATAAATACTTCAGATATTTAACATTCCAACAGGCCAAACATTAAATACTGTATAGTGGCAGTCGGCGCATTAAGCCCGTCTGGCACACCTCAGAAATCTGAATTTTTAAAAATTACAATATTTGCTGAAGAATAGTTTTGCTTCTATTAGTGAATACACTCATTCGTTCTCTACATAGTCTATTACGTAATGGTGCTCGATCAGGCGCAATCTGCCTCGCATATCACTTTTGCAACAACAGCAAATGTGTACAAGGGTCATTGACAAACTGGCCGATATGGACTTGAATGTCATGTGGAAAGACGTAACTACTGAAAGGTAGTTGACGAATATGTTGACGAATATGAGATAAGAATTAACTCGTGCGCCCGTCAGATCAGTAGCACCCAGCGGAAGGTTAAAATCATCCTACATATTATGTCAGTTATGCAATAGTGCTGGTGTGCTTTCGCTTTAAATTAGACACTTGAGTAATATTACAAAGGAATGTTGTAATTTATATGCGCGTAGCCTACATTCCATTCGTGTGTATTGTGTTCACTATGAATGGCCGCCTAGACTGTGTCAGTGTGCTTACAGTATTATTTATTAATTTTGTGTGCATCTTCTACTAATGGATTTGTATTTCATTTAAAGGTAAGTAATGCAATCTTTTCTTATTATATATAATCCAAAAAGGAGGTACTCACTCGTTAGTCATCGTACCTTTGTAACCACAAGGGCTATGAAAATGTAATTTTGCATGTTGATTACTCCCAGAGGCGTCAAGAACCCTAAATATGGGCCCGACGGTATTCTACTCTCGCCATATAACGCCGGCTCGCCTTTCCGCGTTTGTTATATTCGTGTTGCGAAATGCTGTACATTTTTATTTTAAAGGTGTGCAATAGTACGGTGGCTCATTTCTTGACAACAAAGTGATTATTGCTACGAATGAACAGCAATCTAACATTGCAGTTGTGGATTCTTAACCTGCAGTGTTACATTTTCTACAATCAAAGCAATTTATAATACAGTAGTTAAATTATCATACAATGTTTGTGCCATAATCAAAGTGACTAAGATTCGCACTCTTAATCGAATATAGACAAAATGGTGAATTCAATAGTGATAAGACTTTGTAATGTTGTGTATGATTTCAATGGAACCCTCTTGCAAAGCAGGCAATTTTGGATGCGTAACATATGAGACATAAATAGGCCTACATAAATTTAAAAAAACTAAAAAAAATTTTGATTTAGATTGTTTAGACAGTATATTATTCACTGAATAAAGATTAAGCTCGACTTGATGCTTAATCGTAACAACCAGCAATTTGAAATGGGTACGGTACTTCAACAAATTCAAAAAGATATCTGATCATCAGCAAACATAAAGATCATAACTTTCATATTTAGGCCTAATATGTGCCTTAATTAGCCTGACAATTCTGGGGGGGAAAAAAAAACAACTTATAAATGAAGGGTGTAAAAATGTACGTTCCAAGTTACACGGCTGCGTGAGTAGCGCTTTTCTTTTCCAGGCTACTATCAAAAATCTGGAAGGCATGAACACCATAGATCTGCTATTTTGCCAAAATGTCACCAATTCGACGTAAATCCATACGTGGCATGCATTGTAAGAAAGGACAGAATGTAGTAATTTGATCTTTAAGCCCATCTGTGTAGTTGAGTACCTCAATTTAAGCTGCACGATGACGACTGGTTACCTAAATATTCGAAATTCGATTGCCAACGCTGACAGCAGCCATCCCTAGTAGGCCTACGATATTTTCAACACTACTTTCAGGGAAATACCACGTATGTACCATGTTTCATGTTCCAGGGCACTCATCTCAAAACTATGGTATCGGTACTCTGACATA
The DNA here is from genome assembly GCA_946902985.2 of Meconema thalassinum. Taxonomy (NCBI): domain Eukaryota; kingdom Metazoa; phylum Arthropoda; class Insecta; order Orthoptera; family Tettigoniidae; genus Meconema; species Meconema thalassinum. The sequence goes on from OX336388.2 coordinate 1,335,523,906, forward strand.
ACATTACTTATACACACTCGCCTAATGACACGTTATTACATAAACCGGAATTTCACTCAGAGTCAAGTACAAGGGGTGAGGTTTAAACCTGTTTACAAATAATGCAACAACATTTACAACAATGCCAGTTATTGAATATGAAAAGGTTAATTTTCCCCTCTTTAAGGGTAGCCTTAACACACATAAATTTAAAAAACTCAAAAAGTATTTGTATTAAATTGGTTAGACAGTATATTATTTACGTCACAGGTACAATAATTCGGCGAAATATATCACTTGTTAATTTTATAAAACTCTACGGAATTATACAATATCTGTTAGTTTCATTTTATCGTCTATTATTTTCATAAACAGAGAAAAGCTTGAGCATAAGGCTCAATTACACATTGAAAGAAGTGGTTCGTTTATGTTCGTATCACCTTTTCTCTTGTTTCAGTCTAGAATGCGAATAATGGTATTAAGAAGTACGTGATATAGTGGTTTTTATCCATTTTATTTAGTGGTTAGTAATAATCAGGCGAAATATTTTTATTGACAAAACTAATTTTTACTAAAACCATAGGCTCGAGTTTATCAGTTCGTAGGCTACAAGTGTTTCATGATTCTAATAAGAGCAATGCGAAGTATTTCCGATTGGTTGTCTAGAAGAGGAAAAACGTGACGATCTGCTGTAATGGCCAGTACAAACTAGATACCGTAGCCTACCGTATTTGGAAACAGTGCTATTTAAATAATTGGGCTGATTCAGATGTTGGGATATTTCCACAGTTTAACTTAGTGATTTGGGATCATGTGAAAATATGTCCAGTTATTTAGAAAGTTGGCAAACTGGATTAACAATACCATTTTAATGAACTACGGTACTTGATTTTTATTTTTGTCGATACCACTAGTTTTTTCCTGTTTTTAAGAACTGAACATTACCACGTTGAATCACGAAGAAAAGCGAACGTTAACGGGCAAAAACTCAAAGAAAACATTCCTCCCATACTTGCCACAAAGTAGCCAATGGTTTCAGAGCAGTAAAATAATGAATTTCACAAAGTAAATAAGAAATGAAACCTTCTCCTTGCGTGTGTGTGGGGGTGGGGGGGGGGGAGACAGGTAGGTAATGAAACGAAAATATTTACTTGCCCCCCTCCCCCGGAAACAATCCTATGGGCACCCATGCTTCAATAACATCCTCCTTCACCATAACAGACATCCCAAGTATTTGGGTATAACACTGGATAGAACATGTCATTCAAAGAACACCTACGAATGACTTCTGCCAAAATGAAGACAAGAAACAACATCTTACGGAAATTACGTGGCACCACTTGGGGTGCCAATGCAACTACTCTCCGTTGCTCAGCTCTAGGTTTAGTTTATTCTGCTGAGTATTGTGCTCCTGTGTGGATAAATAGTCTGCATGTAAGATTAATAGATGTACAATTGAATAACACCATGCGCATGATAACAGGAACAATTATGTCAACTCCTACACAATGGCTTCCTATTCTCAGCCACATCCCACCACCTCATTTGTGGCAATGCAACATTTTGATAAGAGAATATAGAAAGAGCCAGGCCAACCAACAACTACCAATCCATGGAGACATTGGTGATCTACATGTGAAACGATTACATTCAAGACATCCACCTATCGGCACAGCAGAGAATCTTGCAACTAACAAATTCAACCTGACTGAGAGATGGTCTTCTGATTGGAATTCGTTTGCCCCTCCAGAGAGTACAGTAATGCCATGCATAACTGAGCAGGTGCGAGGGTTCACTCAGCCTAGAAAGACCTGGTCAAAATTAAATAGAATCCGGACCAATCACGGTGTATGCGGCGATCTCCTGTACAAGTGGAGGAAAGAATCTTCGTCATGTTGCGAGTGCGGTGCTGAAAGACAGACTGTTCGGCACCTAGTTCAGGAATGCCCACAAACATCATACAGTGGTGACTTCAGTGACTTCTTCCTAGGGACACCACAGGCACTTCATTACGTTTCGAAACTTGATGTCAAATTGTAAATAATGTTCATGTATGCCATACGATAAATAAATAAATAAAGATCCAAAGCCATACAACTCCTAGGCATAATCTACTGCTTCTCAAAAATATCAAATCCCACAGCTCTTTGCCCTTATTACCTCTTGATAAGCCAGTTCTTTATAAGTTGCCAGTTAATACTCATAAGTCAGCAAAGGGTTAGGATTCTTCTGAATTTATTAAATGGTAGTTGTTCAAAAAGTGAACTGGACACTATATTAAACTAGAAAGTATAAAAAGAAATTCAATTAGCGATTGAAAAACAAACCAAAAATTTAAGAAGCATTGAATTTCAAATCATGAGCAAAGTTATTAAAGTTCTAGGTCAGCATGAGGGCACTAAGAACCCTTTTGAATGACATCAAAATGATTTCATGAGATACAGAATGACCATTCTCTCAATATTCAGCTTTGTTCCACAATTGTGGACATAAATTGGTAATACTCATTTGAGACACGAGTGCAGGCGGCTAAGTTAGAAACTATTCTCTGTTTATATATGGCACATTGTCAGTTTGCACTGATGACAAGTAAATTCGCTCAGGTAGGAGATGACAGCTACGTAGCCTGTCATCCTTGTCCTTTCTGTGGTGACATGTCCCCATTACTGGATTAATGTGCTCACTGGACTTCGTCGCTGCTGCCATCTCGCTAGGCTTCAGCTGGTATGATTAACAAATGCTAGCACAGCCACAGTCAGTGCCATTCGTTTCTCAAACACAATTTGAACAAGGTGTCCATTGTACATTGTAAATCCAAAGCATTCAGAATAAGAAATTTACAGGCTACATTTGGCGAGTGCCTTGAGTTCTTTTTTATTATTAAAACTTTTTATTGACATATAAATCTATTTTAACAAATACAATATTTGAAAAAATTAACATAAACTTGCTAGCTCAAGAATTAATGTACTTACTTCAATGCCTGAATAGCAGCTTTCAATCCCATTATCTATTCCACCCAAACTTGTCAACCTGAAATCTAGGGAACAAAGGGAGCATTAGTTATTGATATATTATCCACAACATTTAAAAAATTACATTACAGTAGTTTCTTATCTAAAAAAAAAATAAAATAAAAAATTGCTGAAGAAGGCCATAATATGGCTGAAACAGGTACATTGCATTAATTAATGTATATTAATTGAATTTTATTGACTAAGATGTAATAAATGTATTAAAAACCTATTGCTATTTCTTTAGATAAAAAAAACTAAATAGAGATAATTTAAATCAACCTACAGCATAAAAATCAGCTGAATATGAAGACTTCGTAACCATCTACTATAGTGCGGACAAACCATTGCAAGCCTGAAGGTCAACGGGCCCTCCACTCTGCTCTCCTCTCCTGGCGTTGTTGCCATGCTACTGCACCATACCTTCAGTCGTGTGCTGGTGTGAGAACGTACAGGACAACACTGCACTGTCTACGCGTGACCTTCAGGCTTGCAATGGTTTGTCCCGCACTATAGCTGGGAAATCTTCCAAAGACCTTTAAGGCAAAACACTGAGTACTAATGCAACACCTGGTACAGTTAGCTTATCGATAAGTGATCATATTGAAAGTATCCAGTGAGAGAGTAAAGATTTAGGGAAAACAGGAAAATATCATCATGCTAGGCTGAATATTAAATCTAACAAGAGAAGTATCACTTAAGACAGGTCGAAACCTATCTTGAAACTTTGTGGGCGCAATCCTTGTACTATAAGAGGACAGTGTGCGGAAAATCAGCCGCCAGATTGAACAGCAAGTCTCCGAAATCGTACCCGACATCCTGGTATGCAGGCATGACGGCTCACGGAGCTCGACATCCCTGCGGCACTCAGAGTAGTAGTGAGAATATATGCTGGGCCGTCAGGGCTGTCCCTTCCTACACGTACGGTACTCGCTGCTTCCCATTGATTTATATGAGAGATTCGCCACACGATTTCAGAGCCTTGCAGTTCAACCTTGCGGCTGATTTTCCGCACGTTGTCCTCTTATAGTACAACAATTGCGTCCACAAAGTTTCAAGATAGGTTTCGACCTGTCTTACCCGATACTTCCCTTGTAAGTACACAATGTTCACAAACGCATCCAAAAGTGAAATGCAGCTATGATTTCTTTCTGTAAATTTTTCAAAGATATGTGAGGGACCTGAGGTAAATTGAAAAGTTCTTGTATCATTGATGCAGTGGAAAGGAAGCCCACTGCAGAGCCCACGACATACGAATAGACCACACAAGTTTAGTAAATCAATTAAAACATGAAATTGAAACACATAGGTAGAGGAAACTCACTTATTACAAATAGTATTCAATTTCATGCAAAGTAACCACCTGCCAATTACACCTAACTTGTTTTGTATACATAATATTCCGAGTAAGAAATCTAGCATATACCTGTACCATGGGGGTAAATCTAGGAAGACCCAGATGAAGAGTGTTCACTAGTGTAGGACTAGGCCTACTTGATCTCTCGGCAAAACTGGAGACCTACTCCTGGAGGAAAAAAATCTTAAACTACAGTACTTAAATTACCTAAATTTCCGTGGTAATGGCCGGGAAAAAACCTGGACATGATGTAGAAATAGATGTTTACTCCTCTGCTGTCTATAACCCACCAACCATCCCCTTCTTTATCAAGACTTATATAGATGAAATTCCAGCCATGTCTGCCATTATACGCTTGATTTAGGGAAAAGTACAGTATTGCCAGCTCCGCCATTATCCGGAATGCGAAAGGAGTAGGGTTAGCTGGTTTGGCAAACAGCTGTGAAAATTGCTTACGCCAAGTGTTGAGCAGCGGTAAATAACTCTACTTTCTAAGGGGACCAACGGTTTCGGGATGAGTCCCTTTAGGTGGGGTGATGGTCCCCAGCATGGAGGAAATGGCACCTGAATCCATAAAGTAGCATCTGTTCTCCATGTTAGGAGCGGCTGCCGCCTATGCTGGGCAGCAGCAGTGTAGGTAACTGTCTGCAGCGGATGGGTACCTAGGTGTCAACGGCAAGGACATCATGACTGAGCAAGAGAAGGCAATGATAAACCACTGCTGTATTATTACTAAGAAAACTCTATGGAAAGTCTTTCAGTTGTTTCACATATGGTACCCAATGGTACCCCCAGGCCAGTAAGTACAGAATATGCTACTGGGGATGAGCAACAGTCACTTACAAGTAATCTTGGAGTGAATGACGCGAATGGGGTAAATCCTTCTGGAGGTCCACTTGCCGATGTTGTCCCGGATGAAAGGAAGGATTTGCGCTGTATGACAACCCATCATATCACAACTTGAAATGTTAGGGGAATGAGTCAAGGGAAACTTGACATTGTTAAGAATGAAATTATCAGATTAAACATTGATCTGCTTGGTATTAGTGAGCTGCATTGAACAGGGAATGACTTCTTCAAGTCGGATGACTTTACAGTTTATTTTTTTGGAAATGACAACAGAAAGCAGAATGGTGTAGCCTTCATTGCAAACGAGGAAATTCCAGCATCGGTGGAAAGTTACACAGTAGTCAGTGACCATATTTTAGCCATCTGTTTACGAGGGAAACCACTCAGTATCACTATTTTACAAGTCTATGCTCCAACATCAGTGGCATCAGAGGATGAAATTGAATCTTTTTATTGTATATTACAAGAACATTTACACCCGAGACCTATAAAGGATATCATTTATATCATGGGTGACTTCAATGCGAAAATAGGGACAAAAGGAGATCTCGGCATCATTGGTGGCTTTGGACTAGGAGAGCGTAATGATGCTGGTGACCGACTGCTCGAGTTCTGCATGGAAAATCAATTTAGAATCATGAACACCTGATACAAACAACCTAAATGCCGGCTATATACCTGGACATCCCCGGATGGCGTATATCACAACCAGATAGATTATATTTTACTAGCAATCTGCCTCGGCTTCGCCCAGAAACTGAAGCTTCATTTATATAATTTATGGAGGAATCATAATCATAGCAGGATTCTCTATATCGAACCACAAACCATGACTCCTTTTGTCTTTGTGAATTCTTTCTCTCTAGCTTCGCCCGGTATCTTTAACAGTTTACCCAGTGTAAGCTTAAAAGACAGTTTTTTTTCGGTTTCAAGGAACTACTTGAAATTATTGTCTGCAGTCTTCACTTGAATTAAAAAGACATAACACACACTAATACAGTCATCACAATTAACACCGGTTATCAGACACATTCTACACACACCCAAAGTACACGGAGCTAAATGACCGCATTGTCGCAGTCCCTAAACTAAGGAAATAACCAAACATGACTGTGTATTCTGCGGAACGAAAAGTTTACGGGCGAAGTAAAGGAAAGCCAAGTTGCACTTCCAGGGAAACTCCAAACACATCCACTCTTCTCTGAAGTCTTAACTCGACACGACTCTCCAGTGTCTGGGGTAATAGGCTCGCTTGCCAGCCAGCTAGTAAACTGTCTCAAAGCTAGTAATTGAATGAAGATTGTTGGAAGAAATGAAAACATAAAAACACTTATAGTGTGCGATGTAATTGAATCACCACACACCTGAAGAGGCCGAGGAAGCCAGGCAAGAATGTTCCCGAGTTCTCAAGACCGCTAAGTCACCTAACACCAACTTAAAACAAGGCGAAAGCCGGGCACTTAAAGATCTAAGGGACAAATCTGATATTATCGTTCTCCCCGCTGACAAGGGTAACGCGACAGTGGTGTTGGATAAGGTTGATTATGATTCCAAGATCTCGTCTTTGTTATCAGATCCTGTATATAGGATTAATAGTTGTGATCCTACTACTCGCTACTCAAATGTCACCGTCAAATTGATCAAACAATCATCTATTCCAGCGGATGCAGCGAAGACTCTCCTTCCAGGGGATGCTATTCCTCCGAGACTCTATGGTCTTCCTAAAATACATAAGGAAGATGTCCCTCTTAGACCTATTGTTAGTACGATTGGTTCTCCTACATATGCCCTTTCCAAATACCTAAGTAGACTACTTCAGCCGCTTCTGGGTAACACGCCTTCGTACATTAAGGATTCCAAACACTTCGTGGAAAAGTTGAAAGCTATAACACTTCAGCCGGGTGATATCCTAGCGAGTCTAGACGTGGTGTCTCTGTTTACGAGAGTACCTATTCATGGTGTTATGTCTCTCATTAATGGCTTTTTTCCTGAAGACATCACAAGACTTTTTTATCACTGCATGACCTCCTCCTACTTTCTATGGAATGGGAATTTTTATGAGCAGACTGATGGTGTGGCCATGGGTAGTCCTCTCTCTCCTGTTGTGGCTAATTTCTTCATGGAGAACTTTGAAGAGAAAGCTTTGTCGTCGGCTCCTTTCAAACCGAAGATCTGGTGGCGTTATGTGGATGACACGTTCGTTGTTTGGACGGAAGGTGAGGAAAATCTTGGCCATTTCCTGGATCACCTTAATCTCCAGCACCCTTCTATTTGTTTCACCATGGAAAAGGAATCTGACGGCAAAATACCTTTTTTAGATGTTCTCGTCACCAAGAAAGAGGATGGATCTTTAGGACACAGCGTTTTTCGTAAGCCAACAAACACCAATAGATATCTCCACGCAAGTTCTCACCATCACCCTGCCCAGAAACATGGTATCCTTACAACTCTAACTACCAGGGCTAGGAGGATTTGTGAAGTGTCTTCTTTACAAGAAGAAATTAACACCCTGCGAACCACCTTTGAGAGCAACGGTTATAGCAAGGCTTTGATTTCTACGGTCCTGAAACCAACAAATAATAATAGGACGTCAGTTGAGAAAAGAGATGTAAGAGGAACTGCTTACCTTCCGTACATACATAACACGACGGATCGTATTGCTAAAATCCTACGTCGGTACAACATACGGACTGTATTTGGAACTTCTGTTAAGATTAGGCAACTCCTGCGACCAACTAAGGACAGTTTGCCTAAATTGCAACAACCGGGTATCTACAGAGTTCCCTGTACTTGTGGCAAGGTTTACATCGGGCAGACTTCGAGAACAATATGCACTCGCATTAAGGAACATAATAGATGGATCAGGCTCATTCAACCTGATAAATCAGCTGTTGCCGATCATGCTTTAACACCTGGCCATGATGTCATGTTCCAAGGAGTGGATGTTCTTGCACGTATAAAGCAGAATCATCAGGGAGGCGGTTGAAATACGTAAACACCCATATAATTTCAACCGCGACACCGGCTACAATCTCAGTGAATCCTGGCTACCTATTATCAGAACCCTGAGAAAGTAATTCACTGCTGCTTTCCGTTGTCCCTAACATGGGGCTATAATGGCGTCCATCTTTGGGCACCTTCTATATGTTCTTCGTTGCTTTCTCTTAGCAACATTGACGTATTCCAGATTATTCCTGACGAAGAAAGACATGGTTTCTTTCGAAACGCATCGAATATTAATATAATAAAACACGGCATAAGCCCAAAATTCAACATTATGAATAGTAACACGGGCCGTGAAAGTCTAAATGACAACGATAGAGATATTCTTTCGCAGACTATTTTGTAGAACTTTTCGTGCTGAACAATTCTTACACTCATAGTACAGTACAGTATATAGATATTTTTAATGGTTTGCCCCAGCGTAAGCTTAAAAAGCGCACGAACGCCAGGTTTCTTTTTCGACTCTTTTACTGAAATCGTTTCTGCTTGGCTTCCTTTGATCATAAATAAATTATTTTCTACAGCAACCTTCCTCGAGATATCCTTAACAGAATGGTGAAAACCGCATCAAAATCCATCCAGTGGTCCTCGAGATTAACCGTAACATCCAAGAATCTGGGACTTTGTTTTATACCAAGTAGAGATGTAGCCAATGCTGGAGTAGCTCCTTCCATTATTCGAAAATCTTTCCTAGTGCAGACTGCGGCTTAGATCATCAACTACTTGCTGCCAAAATGTTGCAAAATTAAGAAGTCGTTCCTCCATGGAAGTATGATGTCTCTAAGGTCCCAACTCCATACTCCATTAGGCTTACAAACAGATTTGAATTACTTGAGACTGATGAAAAGCATCCTGATGAGCTGTGGCAAGAAATAGAATCCATCATTACTTCATCAGCACATGAACACGTACCGTATAAGAAACCAGCCAAATGTCACAAATGGCTCTCTGCACATACCATACAGATGGCAGATCAGTCAAGGCTGATGGTAACAGAGATCTCGTTAGACAGCTGAATGCGGATTTTCAACGAGTTGGAAGGAATGACAAGGAAAAGCACTGGAGTCCAGTGCCACCAATTAGATGAGGACTCCAAGAAGGGTCGCACCCTGAACCTTTTCATGCAGGTAAAGGACGTTGGCGCTCCTTTTAGAGCTCGTGAAGGAGCAATAATATGCAAGGATGGAAAAGTATTAAGAACAGATGGCATGAGTGGGCTAAAAAGCTGTATTCCCACAATGGTATCTCTGTTCCACCATGTAGCATTGACCCACTAGAACCAGATATCCTGCAAGAAGAAGTGGAATGGGCACTGAAACAGTTACCAGATAATAAAGCTCCTGGTTTCGACTGTATCCCAGCTGAACTGCAAGCTGCTATTACTGCTTTGTGTCAGAAAATATGGCAAACTACCACCTGGCCAAGGGGATGGAAAAGCTCAATTTTTATCCCACTGCCTAACAAGGGAAGTATCAGGTAAGATAAGTCGAAACCTATCTTGAAACTTTGTGGACGCAATCGTTGTACTATAAGAGGACAATGTGCGGAAAATCAGCCGCCAGATTGAACTGCAAGGCTCCGAAATGTTGTGGCGAATCTCTCACATAAATCAATGGGAAGTAGTGAGTACCGTACATGTTGGAATGGACAGCCCTGACGGCCCAGGCAATCAAGGCCACTGGGAAGCAGCCACACGTTCCATTCAGCATATACAGCCTGCCAAGCGACTACTCTGAGTGCCAGGGATATCCAGCTCCGCCAGCTGTCAGGCCTGCATACCAGGATGTCAGGTACAATTTTGGAGCCTAGCAGTTCAATCTGGCGAATTCTCCACACGATGGCCTCTTATAGTACAACGATTGAGTCGACAAAGTTTCAAGATAAATTTCTACCTGTCTTACCTGATAAGCTCCTTCCCTTGTAAGAAACGAGACGTCAGCGACTGCTCAGATTATCGTACTATAGCTTTGATTCCACATATTAGCAAAGTTCTTCCAAAAATCATACAGAAACATCTTGCACCCACCCTTGAAGCTCAGTTACCCGACGTTCAAGCTGGCTTCCGTCAAGGTCGTGGCACCTGTGATCATATTGCTAATCTCTGGTGGATCATGGAGAAAGCATGTGAATATCAGAAAACAGACTACATGTGTTTTATTGACTACAGAAAGGTCTTTTTCTGTGTTGGGCATGACAAATTATGGGAAGCCCTGTTGGACTTGGGGATACCCATACATATGATTCAGTTGATATGTTCGCTCTATATAGAACAAGAGGTAGCAGTTCGCATACCATTTAGCGACACTCAATGGTTTAAAATTGAAAAGGCTTTCACCATTCCATTTCAATCTGTATGCAGAAATTATTATGCGGAAGTTAAACTTAGATGAACTCGACATTGGTGTGATTATAATAATATGATGATAATTGTTGTTTTAAGGGGCCTAACATCTAGGTTATCAGCCCCCGACATTGGTGTGAAGATTGGAGGACAAAATATATATAACTTGAGATATGCTGATGATACAACCCTGCTGGTGGAAACAGAAGAAGATCTAAAACTTTTAATTTCCTGCCTCAAAGAAGAAAGTGAAAAAATGGGCCTCTATCTCAATATTAAAAAGACCAAAGTCATGATTACGGATGAGTGTGGTACAGCAAGTCAACATTAAATGGGGAAGAGATAGAGAGAGTGGAGGATTTCATCTTCTTGGGAGCCAGAATTAGTTACAGTGGAGATTGCGGCTCTGAAATTAGGAGACGAATTTCGCTTGGACGAAGCACTATGATGACTATGTCCCCTATCTGGAAGAGCAGAGATATCAGTTTGGCTACCAAATGCAGATTAGTCAATTTGATTATATTCCCACTGTTCATGTATTGATGTGAGAGCTGGATGCTAAAACAGGCAGACAAGAGGAAGATCGATGCTTTTGAGCTCTGGTGTTGGCCTAGATTATTAAGAATACCATGGACTGCAAAAGTCACCAATAAGGCGGTATTAGAGCGCATCAAGCCTCGTATGTTATTGGTCAGCAAGATTATGAAGTTGCGGCTAGTATACTTTGGGCACGCTATGCGATGAGATGCATTGGAATAAGCAATCATGCTAGGAATGATCAGTGGTACAAGAAGATCAGGTCGTCAGAGGACACGTTGGTTAGACATCATTAAAACAGATGCTAATCTCACAGGACAACTTGGAGAGTGATAATTTATAGAATCGCCGATGGTCGGATTAGACTGAACAGATAACATCCATCACAGTACTGCCGGCGCCACGCATACGGTATCATATCCGGTATCGTAAAACAAAAAAGCACCGCCAAGTTCCAGTCTAAGTTTGACATGGATTGTGCGAGTTGTGAGATAACAATTTCTGATATCATGTTCGCTAAAACTAAACTTTCAATAATTTTCATCCAAACCAATAATGGTTTTGGGCTAGCCCAATATTTTCATCCAGACCAATGGTTTTTGCCTAGACCAAAAATTGTTAAGTAAGCGGCTTCGGTGGCATAGTCGGTAGCATGCTAAACTGCTATGCCCAAGATCGCAGGTTCAAACCCTGCCGAAGTTGTCAGATTTTTAAGAGCATTAAATCCTTCAGTATGCCTTCCTTTGGAGAGGAAGTAAAGCCGGCGGGCCCATGTCATAGACTTTTGGCATGTAAAAGAACCTACCGTACCACTACAATTGGTAGTGTGAAAGTAAATTTGTAGGTTATTTGGTTAGAAACACTCTATCAAGTTCCAAAGTTTGCCGCTAGGCGACAGTGACATCTCTGGTAGCCAAAGTTGGAACTACTTGAAATTGAACTTGATGGGGAGCCTATGGGCGTTCCATTAAAAATACCCTGCTATGGCCATTGGCTGCGAAAAAAAAAGTAATAATAATTGTTAGGTATCGCAGCCCAACTATTAAGAACACCCCTGGATTTTGTCACGCACCAATAATCCTTATCCAACCGTTGTTGTATGAGCAAGAAATATAAACATTTATTTACGTAATGTAACAAATATTTCCGTTGCCGCACTGATAATTGACAGTAATTTCAGTTCCTAATGACTACCAGGAAGGTATGATAATATATTTTCAATAAACTGCCAGGTAAAAGTGTAAAAGCCAGTGTGCTACTATTACAGTACATGAATTATTCATATACTTAATACACTACCCCACTCCCTATTTGTTAGAGAAGAGTGTTCTACTATTACATTAACACTAAATGAAACATCGTATGATAAAAATTTCTAAACTACTGGTATTAGCGAAAATACCTTCTCAAATGACGAAAAATAAACCAGGAAATGGTGTAGTTAGTTATTGTTGTTTTAAGGGGCAAATATAGTATTGCCAACACTGTGCTTACAGTGCTACTATAAAATTTGTTAAATACAGACCAATGGCTTTTACCAAGACCAATAATTTCTGTCTAGACCAATAATTATTATTAGGTAGTGCGACCCTGGGCCCGCATGAGCCCCTGTTTTTTTTTCATGCACCAATAATCTTCAATTAGTGTGGCGTATTTTGTATCCCTCATGTTGGCAACAATGTGTGCGCCTTGTTGACAGTCGAACGAGACCTCATGCGCTGTCGAAGATGGCTGCCATTGTTAAAAGAGCAATAAATAAAAACACATATTTATGTCATTAAGCACATATTTCCGGTGCAGTAGTGACCAGGGTTACGAATATTGAATTGGTAATGTCTCCCAGAAGATGAAACAAGCTATGTAAAAGCCACAATGACGTCCAATATGATGTCCCATTCAGAATTAATGAGTGATCTGCTGTTACATGAATTATATTTATACACTTATTAATACTCTAGTATCCACCCACCCCCCCCATTTGTTGGAGAAGTTTGTTAATGAATGTATAAATAGTTCATGTAACACTTCTTTCAGGTAGTAGGGTAATAAAAAATGCATTGACCGACTGAAAAAAATTCTGTTAATTCTTCTTCGAAAAAAGTTTCTACTTATGCAGTTCGTTCAAATTTTGTTAAGTTAATTAATAACATTAAGTAAGGAGACAAAATGAAGACTGACTAACTGGATTTGCTTATTAATTATTGTAAAACTCCAACATTCAAAAGATAAGATTCTTTAGTTTAGAAACTTTTAGTTCCTTATCCTACCCAATTTAAACAACGTTTCTTATTTATAAATAGCTTTGGCTATAAAACTTTCCGAAACACTTTTGCAATTGCTTTACAAGGCCTAGGTATTACCAGGGTATTTCTGTAACTCAGAATGCTTTTGAGTATATCAATTCTGTTGTTTTCTATATAGCCTAGATAAACAAGGTTCTATTCTCCTTTCGTGATTATCCTATGTGCTCCTACTTTGGGGAGTAGGGCCGCAATTCCTAAACAAAATGGCAGCATCCATGACGTCGTGAACTAAAAGCAATTTACAAACATTCGTAACTCACCGCCAACTAGTGATGTGGGCCGGGTAAATACCCAGTGGGAAGGTAAATATAAATGGGTATTTACCCGGGTATATACCCAGTGGTCGTTTAAATACCCAAAAATGAGGGTATTTTCAGTTTTTTGAGCTTTGTACAACACTTTTTGATGTGTTGATGAAGTGTTGAACAAACAAGGACTGAAATACAGGTATCTGATGCCCTAAACTGAAATTAGGAACAATATTGATCCTTTATAAAAAAGAGGAAAATGGACGTCTGGGTATTTGTATGTTTTGGCACTGTAACCTTGTCTTTAAGTGTTTCAGGTGGATTTCATAAGAAAGCTAACTATTGCAATGGGTACCATGTTTCGACTTCCAGAAAATTTCGACATATCTTCGCGTTTCACATCCCCCAGACCCCAAAACCACTGTCAGTTCAAAAGTTTATATATAATTTATGTATGTATGTATATATATATATATATATATATATATATATCAGTTTCTTGTGGACACGATAACTGCCGTAATTTTGCACCAATCACTTTGAATTTTTTACCGAATATATATACCTATAAAATCTCGGTCGAGTTCGTTACTGGGATAAATCGGTCGAAGGGGGTGAAAATGGGGGGCTTTTTTCGAAAAAGTGAAATATTGCTATAACTCTCTTAATATTTGAAATATCAAATCCGTTCAAAGTTCATACTATGAGTCGGATAAAGCCCAAAAATTTAGGTTTGAAGAGTTTTTTTTATAGCACCAACCACTGACCAAAGGGGTGGGGGAAAAGGGTTTTTTTCGGGAAACATTAATCATATCTCTCTTAAAAAGCACAATATCAAAACCGTACAAAATGGACAATATTCCCCTAATAATTACCTAAAACTTTTGTCTGAAAGAATTTTTAATATGACCCACCATTACGCCAAGGGATGAGAAAAATGATTTCGGAATTATAAGAAAATGCCAAGAGCTATCAGAGGTTGCCATGGCAACACTACTAAATCGATGAGGGATGAGCCATCAGACGTTGCCATGACAGCGCACTTGAACGAGATCAGATTCAGATTTCCATCTGACTAAGTGTGGAGCGGCTTCGGTGACGTAACTGGTAGCATGCTGAACTTCTATGCCCAAGGTCGCGGGTTCAAAGCCGGCTGAAGTTGTCGGATTTTCTAAGAGCGCTAAAAATCCCTCAGTATGCTTTCCTTTGGAGGGGAAGTTCCAACGTTCGTTGCGAGTTGCTGGTTGCGGTGGCACCTAGTAGCCAAGTTCACAGCTAGGTGTCGTTGACGGTAGTATCTGGTAGCAAAATTAGGAACTACTGCTTGAAATTGACCATCTGCAGTCCTTACCTGAATTACAGACTAATACAGCCATCACATTTCACACCGTTTATCAAACAGATTCTACACTCACCCAAAGTACACGGGATTACATGACCGCGTAGTCGCAGCCCCTAAACTGAGGAACCAACCAAAATCTCTGCGGGAGATATAATTTTGCGTGAAGAAGTAACAGACTGTTATATAGTTACACATCAGTATCGAAACCTTGCATAAGGACAGTGTGACCACAGGTATTAAAATGGTCCCCAAATGACAAGAAGGTTACCGTCCCCCTAAGACAATAAAATGTTAAAAATATGCATAAAATGACGAAAAACAAAGTTAATTAAGCTCCAATTATAAAATACTTTCTCGCAATAAATGAGGTCTGATCCTTCTACGAGAACCTGCATATTCTGCCTATTTTCCCCTATCCCCAAGTTTGTCCGGTGAAATCTACCTCCGCCTTCCGGCGTGCCGAGAGGACTTTTTTCCTTAAATTAATGTAAAATATTGGACCTTTTGGTTGTTTTGTGTTTTACATTTTTAATAACTATAACTATAATAAAAAATCAATTTGATTCGACCCAAGTTGTAGGCCTACTTGTACTACTCAATTGATGTTTTTCATTGTAAATTGGAATATAGGCCTAAGCCTAGAGAGATTCATTATGAATGAACAGCCAAATACATTTGTTAAGCTTCATTAAACCTAAATAAAGTAAGGCCTCTAATTTTTTGAACTTTTTTAGTGTAACTGTTAATTTTCTATTTACTAGTCTTTTTGGTTATTTGATTATTTATTTTATATATGAAACATATTACAAACTGTTCTGAAAAACATATACAGTGTGTTGAAAACTGTATATTACACCTTTTGTAGAAATTAGCCAATGCTCGGAATACATTTCCCCCAACTTTTATCTCTATGTTTGCAAAAAGGCCTAGTTCAATTTTAACCCTTAGTTTTTCAGGTGATAATTATGGAATATTATCTCCTGATCTAATTCCCAATTCTACGAGTAATTCTGTTTTTAAGTCCCAATTCTAATTAAATTTAATTTTATTATCTATCTAATGTTGTTACATTTCTAAAAAGTTAATGTAGAATAGATTGCATACTGGTACGGTACCCTTTTTTTAAGGTTCAACTTACCACGACACAGGATTGTTAATGAAAATCTAAAATACCTGGGTATTTACCCAAATTGGGTATTTACCCAAGTATATACCCTGGGTATTTACCCCGATTTATAAATACCTGGGTATTTTACATCACTGCCGCCAACCCTTGCATGCTGCTGGACTTCACATATGACTGCATCCGCATGTGACCAGACACCGTTTCAAATCCCATACCAATATAAACAAATTAAAACAGCAAAATTATGTAGTGGCGATTCGAGGCACTACATCAAACAAACATCAATATCTATCATTGACTACACTAAAAAATTCCCCTAGACATACAGGAATCAGGGCATATACTTGAACCCTACTTAGCATGCCCTGTTGTAATCGCTTTACTTTTCTTCCTTTTCTGTGTTTGTACGGTTTCAACTCCATCATACACTGTCGAAATTAAGACAGTAGATCTCTTTGAAGTTTTCCAATTTGACCATAATAAGACCTGAAACTGATCCATAGCTTACTCGGAAGCACAGAGCACAGCTGGATTACAATTTGGGCATCAATATTGGAAATGGGAGTATTGGTCAACTAGACTGTTCACAGTTGTAATGATTTTGCCCTCAGTCACCTGATGGTGAAGAGAGAGTGTGGAGAAGGCCTGGGAATGATATTCACCTTGCAACAGGTCAGACCGTTTAGGGGTAGCTCCATCATTGTGTGGGTCGGTATCAGCTTTGAGGCCCGACAGACCATATTTTCATCGATTGAGGTGCTCTAATTGCACACCGTTACATCGACTTGTAGAGGTGTTAGCAGAGCATGTAATTTCCTACTTTCCCATTGTTGGCAACAATTTCACCCTGATGCAAGATTTATGTGTGATTGGGGGCCTTGATGGTGCAGCGATCAAGCCACTTGCCTCTCACCAAGGCAGACTGGGTTAATTTCCGGTCAAACAGGGTGTCTACCAACTCATCTTAAAAGAATTCCCTGAATATTCCCTGATTTTTCCAGGATTAATGAGAGAATTCCCTGAGTAAAGACTGCTACACATTCGCCCGGGAACAGGAAGTGTGATGAAATGCACGCTATTTTTGGGTTCGTTTTAAGCGCTCTCCAGGAACAAGAAGCAAAATGTAATTCAGGAAAGCAAATGGAAAATAGGATTAAGTTTTATGTTTCCTGTTCTCGGAAATTTCAGGAGCCAAACAGATGCGAGCAATGGCGGCACAAAGGAAACAGTTGTGAAGATAAATTTATTTCAATAGAATATTAAAAGTGAACTTATTGTCCAGTAAAATAAGCAAGGTTTATGAAGTCAAGCTGCTTTCACTACGGTAAATCCCCCCCAATAAAAGGAACAACGGGAGGTTGAATACACACATCAAGGTGTGTATCATACGAGTGTGATCATCTTAGACAAATATTTAATTTGTAAAACCATTCATTACCATTGAAATCACTGATCCTACGTCGCAGGAATGATGATATTCGGTAGCATAAGTCTGAATATAGGCCGACACAGTAATTTACACATATCCAAGGGACGAAGGGAGGCATATTCCAACGGACGAAGGGAGGTATATTCCAAGTTCTCACTCTCAATTAGGTCTACCTCGTCATGACAGAAGTAATTGAGTTAATCAATGTATTGTTACGGCTGTGAGTTTGTGTCATCACTCGCCGCGTGAGTCACAACCGCCCCAGGGCTGGGCTGTGCCCTGCCTCCTGTATTGCGCGCGCCTTATGCAACAGGGCTACTAGGACAAAGGGATAGTCCAGAACATTCGTGACTGGACCAGCGCTGGAAGCCTCGAGAAGCCGTGGACTCTGGATGGATCTAGAAGCATTTATTGAGTCACCGGCCGGCTATATAAGAGTGACCCATCAAGCAGTGGTTGTTGTTGTGTTTTACGAGCTAGTGTGAGCGATTATCTTGTGCGACAGAAGTGTGGTGACTTGCGAAAGCCCTAGTGGAGCGGGGAAGTGAGACTCCTACAGAGGAACTGTGTTTTGAGCGAGTGAAGCTGATTCTCTTGACACCGAGGAAGTGATTGTGGTGCTTGTGAAACAGTGAGTGACAGAGCTAGTGCAGCTATTTCGAGCTAGCGTACGGGGCCACCTCATTACGAGGGATTAACTGTGGTCTGTTGACAAGTGAAAGGGGAAGTATTCTCGACTTGAGGAAACTGGAATAAGCAAATAATTGCTATTTGCTGTTGAGTAGTGTATATTTCTGGCCACAATAAAGTTAATTATTTCTTTAAGCAGTAATTGGTATTGTGCTTCATACCCACCATAATCCAGTTAACAAAAGTGCCACTAGGGGTGGCACGTAACAACTGGTGTCAGAAGTGGGATTAGGAACTCAAGCACAACACCTGACGGTCCTGGTTTCAAAACCCGAGCAGGTCATTTTCTCTAATTTTCCTGTGAGTGCATGCCCTTTACAAGACAAACAACTAAAATGGAGGAGAAATTGGCAGCACTGCTAGAAAAGTTAAATGGCATGGAAACCAAGATGGAGGACGGCCAGAAGAATTTAACCAAGGACCTAACTGCCAAAATGGAAGACGGCCAGAAGAAGATGGAGGATGGCCAGAAGAAGTTAGCAGAGGACCTGAAGGACAGCCAAAATAAGTTAGCAGAGGACCTAACCGCCAAATTTCTGGATGGCCAGAAAAATCTGGAAGAGTGTCTGCTGACGAAATTAGAGGAGAGCCAAAGGAAATTAGAACAGGGCCTACGTGAGGAAGTCGCAGCAGTGGAAAAGAAGTTCGACGCCTTACAAGTGGAAGTCGCCGAGCTGCGCCAACGCCCGCTGATGGGGGTGGAGGAGAAATTCAACGCCTTACAAGTGGAAGTTGCCGAGCTGTGCCAACGCCCGCTGATGGGGGTGGAGGAGAAATTCAACGCCTTACAAAAGGAAGTTGCCGAGCTGCGCCAACGCCCACTGACGGGGGTGAAAGAGGAATTCAACGCTCTACGAGAGGAAGTTGCCGAGCTGCGCCAACGCCCGCCCACCGTTACACCGGGAATATCAGGAACGGGACATAGCAGAGTGACGCCCCCAACCTTCGACGGAAAGGTCCCGTGGAGCACCTACTTACGTCAGTTCGAGGCAGCATGTTCCATAAATAACTGGAACAACACAGAAAAGGCTACAGCTCTCATTGTAGTGCTGAGAGGCGACGCCCTTAACGTCCTTCAGGCCATCCCGACTGGATCCCAGGACTACGCTGCACTGATCGCCCATATGGAGTCCCGATATGGAGATAGCCATCTTCAGCAGGCCTACCAGATGCAGCTCCGGACCCGGGTACAGAAGAACGCGGAAACCCTGCAGGAGTTCGAGATGGACATCGCACGCCTCGTAAGGCTCGCCTACCCAACAGCGCCGGCCGACTTTCTGGAGCAGATAGCGACGCAGACTTTCACCGACGGGCTACGAGACTCGGACACTCAACAGGCGCTGCGACTCGCGCGCAATAAGACCCTGGCAGATGCGCTGAGCCACGCACTTGAGTTCGAGACGGCAAAACAGACATCCAGAATGCACGCGCGGGTGCGTCAAGTGGACGTCGACGAACCAGTAAAAACAAACGAGACCAAGCCCCTGGCCGACGAATTGATGGAGGCGCTAAGCCGTTTCTTCAAGAATCGCAGTACCACCAACAAAAACGTAGCCAAAGGACATCCGGAGAGGCGGCCCGGAAGAGGACTACCGACCTGCTGGACCTGCCGTAAGAGAGGCCACCTGAGCAAGGACTGCGGTGATCGCCGCCGCCAAGGGTTTCAGTCGGGACAGTCAGTCGTAGGGAAACCGCGCGGCCCAGGAAAGCAAGTATCAGCCAGCCTAGGGGGGCAAAGGTTGGCTTGTGACAGTCGTCAAGCCCCGGCAGTCCAAGTTCGTGTGACGCAGTTACGGAGGGATAATAGCAGCCTGATGGTCGACGGAGTCGTCAACGGAGAGAGCTGGCCCATGCTAATCGACACGGGAGCATCGAGGACCATCGTCAGTCCCACCGTGATCCCGAAGTGGAGAGTTCAACCCACACAAAGGAACCTCCAGCTAATAACCGCGACCGGAGAGACCGCACCGGTACATGGCGAAGCATCACTGGAGTTCGTCATTGGTCGACGGGCGATAAAGCATCCAGTGCTTGTGGCTGACGTATCAAATGAAGTGATCATCGGACTGGACTTCCTGGACCAGAACAACATCATCTTGGATCTGAGTACCAACACTCTGCACTTCGGAGGTGAGGAACTTGCTCTGCAACCTGCGCACGAGTCCATCACTGCATGACGAGTAAGGCTGAGAGAAGACGTCATCGTTCCCGCCAGGACGGAGGTCAGCGCTGCCGTAATTGTCGACGGAACTGCTGAGGGAGTGGCGGCTGTCATCGAGCCAAAATATGAGGACATCCTGACAAAAGGATTGCTAGTTGCCAAGACCCTCATCAACACGACGTCTCGGCCGTACGTCCGCTTGTCCAACAAGAACGACTACGACATTACGGTTCACCGGGACACCAACCTAGGAGTCTGCGAGCCCGTTACCTGGATTGCCCGCATCACCGACACGGCGGACGGACACCTGCAGACGGACAACCGAAGAAGACGCACACTGCCAGAAGAACTACAGAAGCTGTACCAAGGATCCCAGGACCATTTAGACGAAGAGCAATCACGCCAACTTCAGGACCTGATACGCGAATTCCAGGATGTCTTCTCCGTGGGGAGCAAAGACTTCGGCAGGACAAGCTTGGTCCAGCACAGAATCGACGTTGGGGACAGCGCACCGATTAGGGCCCCATTCCGACGTGTCCCGCTCGCCAAGCAAGCCGAAGTCGACCGGATGGTAGAAGAGATGAAGGAGCAAGGGGTGATCGAGCCATCACATAGCCCTTGGAGTTCTCCGGTCGTGCTTGTGAAGAAGAAGGACGGTTCCACCAGGTTCTGCGTGGACTACAGGCGGGTGAACGACGTCACGAAGAAGGACAGCTACCCTCTACCCCGGATCGACGACACGCTGGACACCATATCAGGGTCAAGATGGTTCTCCACCTTGGATTTGAAGAGTGGCTACTGGCAGGTGGAGGTCCACCCTAAGGACCGCGAGAAAACGGCGTTCTCTGTGGGCAGCGGGCTCTGGCAGTTCACCGTCATGCCATTCGGTCTGTGCAACGCCCCTGCGACCTTCGAAAGGCTAATGGAGTCCATTCTGAGGGGACTACACTGGAAGACCTGCCTGGTCTACCTAGACGACGTCATCGTTCTGGGGAGAAGCTTCGAGGAGCACTACAGCAACCTGAAGGAGATCTTGTTGAAGCTACGGGCTGCCCAGCTAAAGTTGAGCCCCAAGAAGTGTCAGCTCTTCCAGAAGCGGGTCCAGTACCTTGGGCATATCGTCTCCGAGAAAGGGGTGCGCACCGACCCAGAGAAGACCGCAGCTGTGAGGGAGTGGCCAGTTCCGAAGGACAAGTCCCAACTACGAAGCTTCCTGGGACTCTGCACTTATTACCGTCGCTTCGTGAGGGGATTCGCCGACATCGCCAAACCTTTACATCGACTGACTGAGAAGGACCAACTCTTCACGTGGACAGCAGAATGCCACAGTGCCTTCGAACAACTCAAGCAGGCCCTGTGCACCGCACCTATTCTGGCCTACCCCAGACCTGGAACAAGGTTCATCGTCGATACCGATGCCAGCGACTTTGGCATAGCGGGAATCCTGTCGCAAGTAGTGGACGGCGAGGAGAGAGTAGTGGCTTACTTCAGCAAAGCCTTGTCAAAGCCAGAAAGGAACTACTGCGTCACCAGGAAGGAGCTGCTCGCCATCGTGAAGACCATTGAACACTTCCACAAGTACCTGTACGGGCAAGAATTTCTCATCAGGACCGACCATGCATCCCTGCGGTGGCTCCTGAACTTCAAGCAGCCCGAGGGTCAACTCGCGCGGTGGTTCGAGAGGCTTCAACAGTACAACTTTGAGATTCAGCACAGGAAAGGCCAACTGCATTCTAACGCCGACGCCCTGTCACGAAGACCGTGCCCCGAAGACTGCACCTTCTGTGCCCGAAGGGAGGAGAACACCGGGATACTGTGCCGACGGACTACTGTGGAACTTCAAGGGAACTGGAGCCGCGAATCTTTCACGCGGGCACAAGCAGAAGATGATGACCTGGGACTGATAGCCGAATGGAAGAGGGCCTGTGTCCCCAGACCCGGGTGGAACATTGTGAGTGACTGCAGCCCAAAGTTTAAGTCCTACTGGGCACAGTGGGACTCGCTGATTGTAAGGGATGGCCTCATCTGCCGTACCTGGGAGAGCACCGACGGGAAGACATATCGGGAACAAGTCGTCGTTCCAAAGGCTATGACGGAGGAAGTCCTGAAGGAAGTTCACGGAGGATCATCTGGAGGACACCTAGGGATAAAGAAGACCCTGGAGAAGCTGAGAGAGCGGTTCTACTGGATCGGATGCCGAACAGACGTGGAGAACCACTGCGCGAGGTGCCACGATTGCGCAGCCAGCAAGGGCCCAGGACGGAGACGACGGGGTCCACTGAAGACCTACAACGTGGGCGGCCCCATGGAGAGAGAGGCCATCGATGTTGCTGGGCCTTTCCCGTTAAGCGAGGCAGGGAACCGCTACATATTAGTCGTCAGCGACTACTTTACCAAATGGCCGGAGGCGTATGCGCTCCCTAACCAAGAAGCCGCGACGATCGCAGCGACCCTGGTGAAGGAATTCGTCAGCCGGTACGGAGTACCCCTGGAGCTGCACTCCGACCAAGGGAGGAACTTCGAGTCGCAGGTGTTCCAGAACCTATGCCAGCTGCTGGGAATCCGGAAGACAAGTCAACGCCGCTACACCCTCAGTCCGACGGGATGGTAGAGCGATTCAATCGCACCATCGAGAACCATCTCCGAATAGTTGTCAGCGAGCACCAGAGGGATTGGGACAAGCATCTTCCACTATTTCTCCTGGCCTACCGCGCCGCCGTGCATGAAGCCACCGGGTGCACACCAGCCCGGGCCATGTTTGGGAGGGAGCTCCGTCTACCCGTCGATCTTGCCTTCGGCCGACCTGGGAATGATCCGATCCCGGTAAGCCAGTATTGTCAAGAACTGGTCGACCAACTGGAGGACGTGCACGCGTTCGCGAGGAGGAAACTACGGATCGAGACCGACCGAATGAAGACCCGATACGACCAGCAGACGGATGCCGGATGATTCCACGAGAACGACCTGGTCTGGATCTTCAACCCATTACGGAAGAAAGGCCTGTCACCCAAACTGCAGAAGTCCTGGGAGGGCCCGTACCGAGTCGTGAAACGAATCAACGATGTCGTCTACAGGATCCAGCGGAGCCCGAGGGCAAAGATGAAGATCGTGCATCGAGATCGCCTGGCAGCCTACGGAGGGACACAGACGGACCAATGATTGATCTGGACGATCAGCCTTTTTAGGAAGGGGGTGGTGTTACGGCAGTGAGTTTGTGTCATCACTCGCCGCGTGAGTCACAACTGCCCCAGGGCTGGGCTGTGCCCTGCCTCCTGTATTGCGCGCACCTTATGCAATAGGGCTACTAGGACAAAGGGATAGTCCAGAACATTCGTGACTGGACCAGCGCTGGAAACCTCGAGAAGCCGTGGACTCTGGATGGATCTAGAAGCATTTATTGAGTCACCGGCCGGCTATATAAGAGTGACCCATCAAGCAGTGGTTGTTGTTGTGTTTTACGAGCTAGTGTGAGCGATTATCTTGTGCGACAGAAGTGTGGTGACTTGCGAAAGCCCTAGTGGAGCGGGGAAGTGAGACTCCTACAGAGGAACTGTGTTTTGAGCGAGTGAAGCTGATTCTCTTGACACCGAGGAAGTGATTGTGGTGCTTGTGAAACAGTGAGTGACAGAGCTAGTGCAGCTATTTCGAGCTAGCGTACGGGGCCACCTCATTACGAGGGATTAACTGTGGTCTGTTGACAAGTGAAAGGGGAAGTATTCTCGACTTGAGGAAACTGGAATAAGCAAATAATTGCTATTTGCTGTTGAGTAGTGTATATTTCTGGCCACAATAAAGTTAATTATTTCTTTAAGCAGTAATTGGTGTTGTGCTTCCTACCCACCGTAATCCAGTTAACAAAAGTGCCACTAGGGGTGGCACGTAACAGTATTAATTTATAAATACATTTAAATGAAGGAAATCATTATGAATGATGTTTCAACTGGCCAGAACACACTATTATCAGTCTAAAATAATTTAGGTTGGTTGGTTCCTCAGTTTAGGGGCTGCGACAACGCGGTCATGTAGCCCCGTGTACTTTGGGTGTGTGTAGAATCTGTCCGATAACCGGTGTTAATTGTGATGACTGTATTAGTGTGTGTTTCTGTTTCTTAATTCAAGTAAGGACTGCATATTTTGAATTTTTCAAGTAGTTCCTACTTTTGCCACCAAACGCCACCGTCAACGACTACTAGTTCAGAACTTGGCTACTAGACGCCACCGCAGTCGGCTCCTGGTGACGAACGTAGGAACCTGAGCGTTGTTTACATTTTTAACCTAATTTAGCTTCACACAGGTGTAATTAGTGGAAGGTTCTTTAACATGCCATAAATCTATGACATGGAACCGCCGGCTTTACTTCCCCTCCGAAGGAAGGCATACTGAGGGATTTTTAACGCTCTTAAAAATCCGATGACTTCGGCTGGGTTTGAACCCGCGATCTTGGGCATAGAAGCTCAGCATGCTACCAACTACGCCACCGAAGCCGCTAAAAATAATTTAACCAAGTCTGCTTGATAATACAAGGTAGAGTTTGAAAGGTGTTGCAAAAACATTTCCTGGGCACAATTAAAAACAAAATTGGACATAAGTTCTAGCCTAGCTAAGGAACGTAGGAGCAGACAATAATCAATGAATACCGGGATGGAAAAGCCGCGCAAACAGTATTGTCAACCCAGGTCTAACATATTGTTACCCGGGCGCGCGCTACTCTATTCCTTACTGCGGACCGGGCAACTGAAGTATAGCTATCACGAGAAGTATGTCAATTTCACTCGTATTATTATCGTCAACAGACTCGTCTGAACTGATTATTGCACTGTCAGTTCCGCGCGCGCCATGCTAACACTTTACAATATACGCGGTAACTGAGTGTTATGAAAGCATTATCAAGACAACAATATACCTATCTGCATTTCGTTGAACAAAGACCTTAGTTCGTAAATAACACGTAGTATTTTGATTAATGAACGGCGGAGAGGAGAAAATTCCACAAGAATGAAGCACCGTAAGAAAACGTCAATTTAGGTAGCCGGTTGTCCGCGCACCAATACAAAACTACGTAAATTTACGTAGCCCGTCATCACCCAGTAGTAATCAAAATTCGATCGCTAACGGGAGTATAAATAGTCCCTAAATCTCTACTTAGTATAAAAAGAAAATAATTTGTTTATGTTCAAAGGAAGACAAACCGTAACGATATCAGTGAAAACGTCGGGAAAAAAAACAGGCGTCCGTTCGCTCTTAAAGCTAACGCCGGGCAAACCGTTAAAAATATCAATATACCATGAGTGTAAGAATTGTTCAGCATGAAAAGTTCTACAAAAAAGTCCACGAGAGCATATCTCTATCTTCAAAACATCGCCCACTATTCGTCTTTTTAGATTGGACGGGAGGGGGATTTGTGTTGCATGCACCTCGCCATTAAATTACGTCTGACAAGAATTCGTCGCTCATGCTAATGATAATATAATGAATAGTCCAGTCAGTGATTTTAACCCATCATGCCGAGACGTAAAACAGATATAGGCCTAGGTCGTAGTTCATTGACATCGAGGAGGAAAAAGCGCTTGTCACGAAATGCATTCATAACTGTTTCCGAGCAAAGCTAGTATAAACAATACTAAATTTAAAATATTTTGTCGCCAAAGTTGCAACATCTACCGACAAAAACGCTAAATTGGCAATACCGATCGCAACGAACAAAATGCTCAAGGCCCAATTAAATGGCGTAGTTGGCTCCTGCGCAGAAGGAGAACGGAAAGGTTGCCACATCATGCGTTCAGTTTTTCTTGAGAAGGCACTGCTCATTGGCTGAGCACTCATCAGTAGCGAGCGATAACTTCCCGCGAAATTCGAAAGTATTCTTTCCACTTTTACAGGATATAGCCAAACTCAGAAAAATCCCTGATTTTTCCCTGATTATTCCAGAAATTCATAATTCCCTGGGAATTCCCGGTTTTCCCGGGTCGTAGACACCCTGTCAAAGCATGTGAGATATCCCTCCCGGTCAAAGCAAGTGAGATTTCCGAGGCAAAATATCACGTTCTGTGGATCTGATCCTATGGCTCATGA
Organism: Meconema thalassinum; assembly: GCA_946902985.2. Taxonomy (NCBI): domain Eukaryota; kingdom Metazoa; phylum Arthropoda; class Insecta; order Orthoptera; family Tettigoniidae; genus Meconema; species Meconema thalassinum. The sequence goes on from OX336388.2 coordinate 1,335,550,357, forward strand.
TCACGAGATTAATGGACATGGGAAAACTACAAGCTTTCTTCCTTTCAAGATAATGCGTCCCCTCATGGCACTCGCTGCATGATAGAATATCTTTGCAACATCAGAATACAAAACCTCGATTGGCCACCTGGCAGTCCAGACCTCAATCCCATAGAGCAGGGGTCTCCAAACTACGGCCCGCGAACACCACCAATGAGGCCCGTGGTAGGCGGCCGGACATACCCGGTATCCGTCCACCATAGCTTATTCTGATTGCATTGTAAAATTTACAAATTACATCATACAAATTATAATGAGATGTTTTTATATAACGACCAATTAAGAAACAGAATGACTGACATACATAATGAAATTTAACTGTAATTAATGAGATTTATCCTAAAAACTTAATATTATGTGAAATACATAGGTAATTCATGTAAATAATTTCTTTTTTTACATTCGAATTGACCCACTATGGACTACGGAGTAACAATCAAAATCAATGTTTTGTTCTAGATCATCTGCCAGCTTTGATGTCCTGCCAGTATCTCGAGCCCATCACTCAGCGCCTTCATCCGATCTTCTGAAAGAGGTCCCCTCCGTCTTTTGGGTTCTGCCCCTACCTTAAATCCCTGGCAATTTTTGATTAGGTGTCTGAATTCACACCTGTTCATAATTTTGCAGTCCGGAATACCGATTTCTATAAGGTCTTTTACGAAATTCTAAATTTTCTTTGATCGACGATCGTTGGACATTCTGAAAATGTGTCCATAGAACAACAACCTTTTCCTTTTTATTGTTGATGTGACTGGTTCTATCTTTCTATATAACTCTTCATACATAAGTATCCGCCAACCCATCTGTTGCCTAAAATTTTTCTCAATACCCTGCGTTCTCTTTTGACTAACTGGTCGACTAGTCCCCGCCTGTTCATAGTCGAAGTCTCCGAAGCATATAATGCTTCAGGTTTGACAACCGTGCTGTAGTGTCTTATAATAATAATAATAATAATAATAAAAATAATAATATCGTATGGCCTCGGGTGCCTGGTGCAAGCTTTGCTATTTGACACCCAGAGGGTAGCTTGCATGTCGAATTTCGTAGTTCCTTGACTATGAAAGTCAAGGAGGTTAGATGTTAGATATCTAATCTCCTTGAACACAATAGGGCTTTCTAGTAGAGAAATGAGGAACTTTGTGCTGGCGGAAACTCCCGAGATTAATTTTGCCATTATGAACTCGGCCTACTGAATTCAAATGGGTTCTTTGACATGCCAACATCGTATGACATGCGTATCGTATTTTTGCCGCCTTTCAAAAATCACTTACCACGGTCAGGGGCGAACCTGCAATCTTGGGGTTAGTAGACCGACACGCTATCCACTCACCCACCGTGGCAAGCTTGTAGTGTCTTAATTTGGCTCCAATGCTCAGCGACTTCTTATTATAGAGATTTTTCGTCAGGTGATAGGCTGGGTCCAATTCCCAGATTCTAAGATTAATTGCTTCCTGTTCTAGGCCATTTTGTTGGATTACCTCACCCAGGTATTTAAATTTCTTTACAAGTTTAATCTTCCCTTGGTTTGTTTTCATCCATTCTGGTCCATCACTGATGTTTGTCATGTACTTTGTCTTCCCAAAGGAAATCTGTAAAACTACTTTCACAGCCATCTCTGACAACCGATTAATCTTTACAATGGCTGATTTAATATTGTTGGCAAAAATAGCTAGGTCATCTGCAAAAGCCAAACAATCAACGTGCACCCCTTTCAGTTTGGGCCCTAGCCTGAATCGTTCTTCATTCCCTTCTTACCAACTCAGTGTCTTCCTCCATTCACGAATGACCTTTTCTAATACACAGTTGAAAAGGATTGGAGATAATCCATCACCTTGTCTGACACCAGTTTTGATTGCGAAGGGATCTGAGATCTCGCCAATGAATTTTACTTTTGACACTGTGTCGGTCAAAGTCTGTTTAATCAGATTTCGAGACATGTCATCCACTCCAAACTATCCCAGAATAATCAGTAGCGACTCGCGGTCAATTGAATCATACGCTTTCTTAAAATCAATGAATACGACCAGATAGTCATACCTGCCTATCGTCTTATACCTAATGATGTTTTTCAGGTTAAAAATCTGTTCCGGACAACAACGTCCCTTTCTGAAACGGGCCTGGTACTCACAAATCTGATTATCAAAATGATCTTCAATTCAGTTCAGGAGTGCTTTGGATAGGATCTTGTAGGGAACAGATACAATTGATATACCCCTCTAATTATTATCGTCCTTCTTATCCCCATTTTTGTGGAGACAGTGGATTAATGCAGACTGCCACTCTGTGGGTATCCTACCAGTTCTCCATATCTCCGCAAAGAGCTCAGCTAATATATTCATAGTATCTTCATTTGTCAGTTTTAGCAGCTCTGCCACAACGGAATCCTCCCCCGCTGCTTTATTATTCTTTAGACCATCGATAATCATTTTAATTTCTGTCTTAGAAGGTGGATGCTGATTATCTTCTTATTGACAACAAAAGCTGTTCCAAACATTGGCATATTTTTGCCTATCTTCACTGCTCTCTGTCCTTTATAGACCCTATAGCCCTCAATGTCCATTAAATCTTCGTCCTGATACCGTGTTTCCTGCAAGGCAGGATTGAGATGTTATGTTCGTCCATCATATTTGTCAGTTCTTTGTGTTTACCAACTCTGAGTAATGAGTTGACATTTAACGTTCCAAAATAATATTTCTGTTTCGTCTTCAATTTAGTATTCTTTAAGCATCTACTTGCAAGCTCCCCAGAATCCAAAGGCTTGCGTGCACTCCTAGGAGCGGTGGATTCCCTAAAACAGTTACCACCTGGGGTAGTGTCTTCCTTTTGACGACCTTCCATGATGCTTGATTGTTAAGAAATATTGCTCCTTCCCATTAGTAGAACCAAGGTTGTAAAGCCCCGGAGCTTGAAGATAGTTCCTCCGCTTTATCCACTGTTGGGACGCGAGGTCCTCTTCCGCCTTCTAAACCGTTGTCTATCTTCACCAGTAACCCTGGCAAGGGACCCATACAAGGTACTACCAGCCGGGCCAGCTAGACCAAGGTATTTTATTCTTTATTATTATTATTATTACTAACTTTCCACCGACAATAGTTTGCAGTTGTGGATCAAGTTTACTATTGGAAATTATCAACAGTGACTTCAAATGCTCATCATTAAATTTGGATCTGTAAATATATTTTGTATATTTCACTTTGGAGAATTATTTTTCACATAGATAAGTAGTGCCGAAAGCGTGGAAGTCTCTTATCAAGTTCCAGCAATGACGACTTTAAATATATTTGTTTTAAAGTATTGATTCACTACAAATCACAAATCTCACTCATTCCCGAAACTAAACTTTGCACGTAATTCAAAACTACAGGATAATGGCATGAGGTCTTGGCCCTTAGTTGAGGAGCCAGTGTGGCCCTTACACTAAAATGTTTGGAGACCCCTGCCAGAGAGCATCTGTGGGATATGCTTGGCCAAAAGGTTGAAGTATACACCGCAATTCCTCCATGCCTAGGGGAATCTTTTGGTGGAGGAGCCGATGTCATCCATGATGTGCGGACAATGCTGTTCGTTTGATATAGTGCCTTGAAATGCCGCCGTAATTGTCAGTTGTATGAGGTTTCAAACAGTGCATTGCCAAAAGAATGCAGTCTCGTGGTCAGTGAGGTTTGGTCGTGAGTTACGAATTGTTCACTAATTCCTTTTATTTGTTCAATTTAATTGAAAGGTTGCACTGCAATTTTCTTAAGCCATGGTGAGATGAACACATTGGTCACTGCTAGGTTAAACGCATGTCTGGGAGAACCTATTGATCTCTGTAAGGATGAAACCATTGGCCATTACTATAGAGCATCCAGCGTTTAGAAAAGACTGTGGGTCTTATGGGTTATTACTTTTAACAGAAAACCCCCCTACACTGGTTTTGTTACCTCACCTTTTATCATGAAGGAACTCTGAACATATATATTTTTCGTCATAATAGCTTCCGACAATTATCTGCCAATTGATAACCTTTGTTATTGCATACAAGTATCGTTTATATTACGTCTTGTTAATTTAAACATTTTCGAGGTTAGCACGCTGGAAAAAAGAGCCTCGTCCAGTGCTGCATGCTCGCCCGGAGTGGAGCACGTGCTCAGTTCCGCCGGCAACATAAGATCTGAAGCACTATCCGTCATTGGTTTATTGTTGTGTGTCTGTTTTATTTTCTGTTCGATCGAATCAGGGCTGCCGACAGTTGGGTTCGAACCCTCTATCTCCCGAATGCAAGCTCAGAGCTGCGCGCTCCTAACCGCATGACTATCTCACTACAATATTACACATATTAATCTAAACAAAACAACAAGAATAGAATTGAAAGAAACTAAATTATAGCCTAACTAATAACAAAAAAGTGATGATCAACAGTATTGCTGACGTAAAAATTGTTAACATCGTCAGCATACAGTACATCCGAGAAGGAAAGAAGGGTTGTGCTCACGACATCTGTCAATCAGTAATGCGTCATATCACAACGAAATGAATGTCGTTATTGGTTCTCTTCGCGTACGATATCCTTAATACTGGTCCAATCTCTTAACACCTGCAAAACTGCTCCTTCCTGTGCGTGTACTACTTCAGGTAGCTGCTGGGGTTGTGTTGTCTCGCTAAGTTATGAAAGGACAGTACTCGAAGCGGGTGAACATAACGTATGACGTCAGCGCTACCTCTGCCTAGAGCTAGCAACACTGTCGCCATAAGGCTCCACAGTCTTTTCTAAACGTTGGATGCTCTATAGGTTAGACCACTGTCTGGAAAAAAATACTGCTTGTACTACAGGTGCCTTCCGTCAGCCAACCGAGCTCGCACCGCGGATTGTGCGCATGTGGAAACCGTAACAAAGTACATTAATTAATGGTAAATTCACCAGCAAATCATGACTGAAGAACTTACCTTTTCACAGAACATGCTGAAAATGTTCTCCTTCAACTGAGAGACAGGCGTTGTACCTTGTAAATAAATTAGCGTTTACATGTTGTAATTCCCTTCTGTTGTGAGGGATATCTGCTGCCGTATATTGTTCTCCGGCTCCACTAGAGTACGGGTTATTGATCTGTACACTTTGGGTAATTGATCTGTACACTTTGTATTTTAAATTAACCCACAACTGAACAACAAACGGGCTTAGGTCCGTGCTTCGATTAATTACAGTAAACACGCAGGGGGGGGGGGGGTGCAGGAGTAGCGACATAATGTAACAATGTATGTCAGTCATCTGAAGGAGAACGTTCATCTTTGAGGAGCAATACTTCAAAACATCTGGTCTTATAAGATCCATAAATGGTGCAATTTCCAAGTCAGTAACTTCGCTAAGTGATTCTAGGTTCTTCCAGTTCGCAAACACGTTCAGTTAAACTGCCTCAAATAAGTTTACCTAAATTCGCAGGTGATTATTTAGAATGGCCCAATTTTGCCGATACCTTTAAAAATCTCATTCACGAAGATGCAAATCTGTCAAAAATACAGAATTTCATTACCTAAAATCAGTGCTATCAGGCAGGGCGGCAGTTGTGTTACAGTCACTAGAAATATCTGCAGCCAATTATGACATAGCGTGGAACCTGTTAAATGAAAGGTTCAACAACCGGCGAGCAACTGTTTCCTCCCACATTAATTCGGTCCTTCAGATAAACAAAATAGAAGTAGAATCTTCCAAGGCGACTTGTATAACGGCTTCAGAAGGCACATACAGTCGCTATCAACGCTTGGTATGTCTTGTGAAGAACAATTAGATGCCATTTTGATACATTTAATAACAAGCAGATTTGACGCTGAAACATAAAAAAACATGGGAGACCTCGTTACCAACCTTTGATCTACCTTCGTATCAGACACTGGACAAATTTCTACTCGAAACATGTAATGCATTGGAATCGAGACTAAGAACTGTGATCGCTCAAAACAGCTGAAGCAGGTAGGCGTTTCATCTAAACCAAAGGCGTCTGGTTTCAAACCGAGGTCATTCACAAATCCAGAGAAAAATTGTTTCCTTTCACAAAAAAAATCAGAAATGTCCGCTTTACACGGAAGAACATCCCATATTTAGATGCAGATCATTCACTTCTATGGGGGTTTATGACAGATGGCGGGAGATCAAGAAACATAAGCTGTGTGTTAATTGCCTGTCTGGAAATCACTTCGCTAACGAGTGCACTCGTTCATGTTGTAAGCTGTGCAAGGATAAACACAACATCTTGCTTCACAGGGACCAAGGGTCACCGAACCCCATTAATAGTCAGACTTCAAACAAGAGCATTATGTCCAATAATACTTCATTGTCCACCCTTAATGAGCAACGAAGTAGTAATTCTGTTTCATTGCACAATCACAACAATGATGTTTCCTCTCATGTATTGTTGTAGACAGCAGTAGTGAATGTCAACAATTCAGAAGGAAAAACCAGTCATGTTAGGGCTGTATTAGACAGCGGCTCGCAACTCAACTTTATAACTAGGGAATTAGCTCATCAATTACGATTGTTAAAGACAAAGACTAATATTCCGATACATGGGTTGCATAACACTACCATCAAGGTGGGGTCGGTGGTAAGAACAAAGATTTCTTCGCGGTTCGGTTCCTTTGAACGAATCATGACATTTCACGTCATATCTTCAATTACTGGTCAGTGTTTGCCCACTAAAAATATCAACATCACAGATTGGAGTATTCCCTAGTTTATATTAGAAAAGTCCTCTCGGCACGCCGGAAGGCGGAGGTAGATTTCACCGGGCAAACTTGGGGATAGTCGAAAATAGACAGAATATGCATGTTTTCGTTGAAGGATCAGACCTCATTTATTGCGAGAAAGTATTTTATAATTGGAGCTTATTTAAATTTTTTTCGTCGTTTTATGCATATTTTAAATATTTTATCGTCTTATGGGGACGGTAACCTTCTCGTCATTTGGGGCCCATCTTTAGACTTGTGGTCACACTGTCCTTATGCAAGGTTTCGACACTGATGAGTAACTGTCTAACGGTCTCTTACTTCTTCACGCAAAATTTTTTCTCCTGCAGAGATTTTAGTTGGTTCCTCTGTTTAGGGGCTGCGACAACGCGGTCATGTAACCCCGTGTACTTTGGGTGAGTGTAGAATCTGTCTGATAAACGGTGTGAATAGGGATGTATAGAACTAGCACCGATAGAGCGCACTGCTGTTGTACTGGGTAAGCGCAAGGCGGTCTTCATTTGTCTCCTGTGTTCTCATGCCGCTAATATCCACGAATTCAAGTCGTTTAAATTGGTATTTTCGTGACTATGCCGAGCTATTACAGTGTTCCTCTTTGCAAAAATCAAGGAAGCCCGTTATCACTTCACCAATTTTAACAAAATAAAGAAATGAGGAAGAAATGGTTACATGCTATTAGAAGGAAACATTTCGGTGAAGAAAATCTGACCGAAAATATTAAAGTGTGTTCCCATCATTTTCAACTCGATGACTTTACGAAAACTGTGTTGGGCAAGTGTGATTTACAAAGGGAAATAATTCCTACCTATAAACTGATTAGACATTTCGATAACAACCACTGAATTTATGCCTTTGTATTTGAAGGTAAGAGAGCAAGATTAAAACCGGGCGCTGTTCCATCGCTTTTTCCGTGGACCACGAACACAACAAAAATAAGGAAGAGGCCACACACAAGAAAATTGCCGGATTACCATGATAAGCCTACAATATCGAAATCTGCAGAAATTATATCCACTGAAGTACGGTACAGAAAGAAATCGTCAATATACAGGAAGAAGTGAATGTAACATATTTTGTAACTCCCATTTTCAAAGACATCAATACTCGGACAAATACTTCCAGAATACATTTCACAACATTAACAGTCACAAACGTATTATGGTTGGTTTCTTGAAATCAGAATTAATCGTCAACTTCCATCTGCCCGACGGAGAATGTGGTACCGGTAGTGACTGACTTCTACATTCTTGAGTCATAAGTTAGTCAGATGAATGGAAACAGTTCGTGGCCCTATAGCAGGGATTCTCAAACTTTTCAAATATTGTACCCCTAAGTCGTTACGAAGGGGTACGGGAACGATTCGTATCGAGAAATTGACAAAATTACATAAGAACCAAACGTTGCGATGGATTTTGAGGTATACAATACCGGTATTAACTTTCTTTGATAATGTTTACACCTTAAAACATAACAGTTTCATGTAAGCTATCAACCAAAAAAAGACATGAATCTTAGTCTATAAGCAAGGGGAGCAAGTGGATATTTAAATCTCTATTAATTATTTAAGTCTTATGGGGATATATTTATCAATATAGGCCTACAATACTCAAGAATTTTGACTCCTATTCATTATTTGAATAATAAAGCGTGTTAGAATTTTGTTATTACCGTTGTAGCCTATTCATTCTTCCTTCCACCCGCTAGTTTTAGCACCTCTAGTCCGTAGCTCATTTTGCAGCTGTTTAACGTTTAAACGCTGAAAATCGTCCATAATATATTAGAGGATATACCTATAAAATTAATTAATATAGTCTTGGAGTAATATTAGAGAAGATATAATTTACTTTAGCTTAGAAAACTCGGTCACAATCTATACATTCCTCGCAGCTGACTGGGGGAAACATAGGACGATCGCCTTGCACTTACCCAGTACTACACGGGCGCTATCTGGCGCGAACTTTCTCAGGCTACATCCCTATTGTGATGACTGTATTAGTCTGTAATTCAGGTAAGGACTGTAGACGGTCAATTTCAAGCAGTAGTTCCTAATGTTGCTACCACATACTACCGTCAACGATATCTAGTTGTGATCTTGGCTACTAGATAGCACTACAAACAGCAACTCGCAGCAAACGTTGGAACTTCCCCTCCAGAGGAAACCATACTGAGGGATTTTAGTGCTCTTAGAAAATCAGACGACTTCGACCGGTTTTGAACCCGCGACCTTGGGCATAGAAGTTCAGCATGCTACCAGTTACGTCACCGAAGCCGCTTCACACTTAGTCGGATGGAAAACTGAATGTGATCTCGTGCAAGTGCGTTGTCATGGCAACGTCTGATGGCTCATCCCTCATCAATTTAGTAGTGTTGTCATGGCAACCTCTGATGGCTCTTTGCATTTTATTATAATTCCAAAATCATTTTTCTCATCCCTTGGCGTAATGGTGGGTCATATCAAAAATTCATTCAGACAAAAGTTTTAGGTAATTATTAGGGGAATATTGTCCATTTTGTACGGTTTTGATATTGTGCCTATTAAGAGAGATATGATTAATGTTTCCCGAAAAACCCACTTTTTCCCACCCCTTCGGTCAATGGTTGATGCCATCAAAAAACGTTTCAAACATACATTATTGGGCCTTATCCGACACATACTATGAACTTTGATATTCATATATTAAGAGAGTTATAGCAATATTTCACTTTTTCGAAAAAAGCCCCCCATTTTCACCCCCTTCGACCGATTGTGTCCATTAACGAACTCGACCGAGATTTCATAGGGATACATATTCTGTAAATTTTTTGAAAGTGATTGGTGCAAAATTTCGGTAGTTATCGTGTCCACAAGAAAGTGATATATATATATATATACATACATATATACATAAATTATAAATAAACTTTTGAACTGACGGTGGTTTTGGGGTCTGGGGGATGTGAAACGCGAAGATATGTCAGAATTTTCCGGAAGTCGAAACATGGTACCCATTGCAATAGTTAGCTTTCTAATGAAATCTACCTAAAACCTTGCAGATCCTCAATTTAATGTGTCATCATCCATAGGCATTCTCATTGGAGCAGAATTCTTTTACGAACTTATCGGCGCTGAACAATTTCAGCTCAACAGCTTCTCAAGGAAACTACCGGTGTTTCGCAACACGGTACTTGGCTGGATAGCAGCAGGTAGTGTTGGCTCGTCTGACCAGCACGCAGAAAACAATTCTTCTTGTCTCTTTGTGTCAGGTAAGATGTTCAATGAGCCGGGAACGGGACTTCTCGGCCCAGAACATTCCGAGCAGGAGATAAGTGAGCGGCTATTTACTGACGGTCACAGGAGGAATCCTCAGGGTAGGTTCATAGTCCCACTACTCTTTAAAGAGGACCCGAGTCAGCTAGGTAGAAATGTTAATGAGGCGATTAGACGGTTTCACAGCCTAGAGAAGGGTTTTGAAAGACAGCCCCAAGTCAGAGTACGTACAGTTTATGAGAGAGTACACTGACCTGAATCATATGGAGGAAATTCCCAGTAGTGAGATAAACAAACCACTACAGTACTACCTTCCGCATCATTGTGTATTTAAGGGTAATTCATTGACAACGCGCACTCGCGTGGTATTTGATGGCAGCTCGAAGGGCGATTCTGTTTTATCCGTCAATGATTTGTTATTAGTAGGACCGATCGTTCAAGATGATTTATTTTCAATATTGGCTAGATTTCGCATGCATCTCTATGTATTGACCGCTGATATAGAATCAATGTATCAGCAGGCACTCATAGAACCTGCACATACTGATTTTCAGCGTATCGTGTGGAGGGAGTACCCTAAGGACGAGCTTAAGCATTATAGTCTCAAAACAGTAACATATGGCACGTCATGTGCACCATTCCTGGCCACAAAATGCCTCTCTCAATTGGCGAATGACACTAAGGAGGAATTTCCTGAAGCTTCGAATGTAATACGGCGGGATTTTATATTGACGATTTAATGACAGGTTGTGAATCAACAAACGGCTTAAGGACCACTCACAAGTGTGTTTCAGAGATTTTATCCAGTGCGGGTTTTACCTTAAGAAAATGGTGTTCGAATGAGCCCAATGTGCTATCGAGCATTTCTAACCACGAAACAGATCAAAAGTACATTATTAAGGTAGACGAAGGTGAAGACTTGAAGTTGTTGGGGCTATCTTGGAAACCCATCACGGACACTTTTCAGTTTGAGTTGAGAAGTGATTTCAGTTCGACACAGATAAACAAAAGAATAATTCTATCAGACCTGGCTAAAATATTTGACCCTTTAGGGCTTCTGACCCCAGTATTGATTAAGGGTAAGATTTTCGTTCAGCAGCTATGGCAAATGAACTTAAATTGGGACAACGTTCTCACAATAGAACTTCAAATTAAATGGATTTGTTATATGCAGGACATTGCGAAATTGAAGGAATTCAAGGTGCCTCGTCATGTTAGGGCAGTAGAATTTGTGGAGTATGAAATTCATGGATTTTGTGACGTGTCTCAGATTGCTTACGGCGCATATGTTTATGTGAGATCTCAAACAGGTGATGGTAAAATAACAGTTCACTTATTGTGTTCTAAGTCTCGCGTTGCGCCATTAGGCTCAGTAACTTTAACAAGATTATAACTATGCAGTGCTGTATTACTTGCTCAGTTAGTCGAAAGAGTCACGAGAACCATAAATGTAACTAGAGAAAAGTGTTTTTGTTGGACAGACTCCACAATAGCATTAGCATGGATTTCGGGCCATCCACGCCAGTGGAAAACATACGTCGCCAATCGAGTGTCGCAGATTCAACAGCTGACAAATACTGATTGTTGGCAGCACGTCTCTACTCATCATAACCCAGCAGATATGATCTCGAGAAGAGTTACCGCGGAGAAGCTTTTAAATTCATCATTTTGGCTATCGGGACCATCTTGGCTTTCAGATAATAAAAACGAATGGCCTTCACAGCAGAGGCATAGCTCTCAAGAATTACCTGAAGTTAGGAACAAGAAGTATAACACAATTTTCACTCGCCCAATCAATACTTTACTAAAAATACTATAGGTACATGTTTCGGAAACTTGATATGTTGCCTTCTTCAGCCGTAATACGAACTGTATTTTTATTTTTGGTTAGGATTTCGATGTCATATGATGTTTCACACCAACATATGGGCTGAAGAAGGAAACATATCAAGTTTCCGAAACATGTACCTATAGTATTTTTAGTAAAGTAAAGTATTGATTGGGCGAGTGAAAATTGTGCTATACTTCTTGTAAACAGGGTCAATACGGAACCTGGAACGAGTGCAGTTTATTGAAGTTAGGAAAAATAAAATTGTTCTAGTGTCTTCTACAGAATCCCTTGGATCGGATCTGATTAACAGATACCAGTAGCGTAGCCAGGATCGACCAATGGGAGGGGTTATAGGTACTCAAGCCAAAATCTACAAGCATTTCGACCCACAGCGTAGCCGCGTTCGCCAAACGTGCACCATGGTCGCGAGGGCAGCTGTGGTAGGTACGGATATCGTAGGTTCAAATCCCGGTGCTGACAGCGGTTATCCTGAGTGTGTTTTTCCGCGGGTTTTGCCACACTGCCTACAGGAAATTGCCGGGACTGTGCCTTGCTGAAGTCCCGGAGCGTCTACTCCATCCCTGTCCCAGATACATTTACACACACAACTACAATCATCACAGCAATACAGGTTGCTGGACAGCTTCAACACACTCCCAACTACACGGGGCTGAAGAGGAACGTGTCTCAAGCCCCTCTTCCTCTATGAGATATTATTACACAAGAAAAGTTTCATGTATTTTGATCCCGAATTTTTCGAGTAATACAATATGCTCAAAAGACAAAAACAAATCAGTTCTTTAAAAAATTAAGTTAATTTTTGATTAAAATGTCTCAACTCAATGGTAAATCTAGAACATTCCTGTTCCCCTGACAGGAACAAAATAAACTCAATATCTGTGCTACCAACATGAAGAATGTGCATCTCTCAACAAAATAAATTATTTACAGAGGTCTCAGCAAAAGTGGGCATGTCCTCTCACGTTGTATCATGTTGATTTAGGATATGAGTAATTCAATACCGGTACACATTTGGAATTGCTGGACATTATATTTACGAAATATGAAGCAACTTGGCTGATGGTTATCATGCTCAAGATGTTAATAATGATCCCAAAATTAGTGTTAATGTACCCATAAAATTTTCTAAGTCTTTATTTAAAGCGTGTTATTTTTAATCAAAACTAGATTAATTTACATATAACTTCTCTCCCGCCAAGAAAAGGAAAAAAAAAGCTAATATTATCCCGCTGTGTGGGATTCAAAATTATTTGGCGCTAGCCTCAGTTTGACATAAGCTATAAGTTATTTTGGGGGGAAAAAGTTAGATTGGCAACCCTGGGAGGACGGAGTTGTATTACCACAGTCTAAAATACACAGTCGCGAAGCTCACTGCACTACGAAATTGCATCCTCTTTGTAAGTGAAGCGACACTAGCACTCGCGGCGGCCAGCAAGCTGGCAACTGCCTTGAGCACGTTATTCGCGGGACAGATGATTTAACTTTTGCAAGGGTTGTTTGAATTTTAACTCACCTGAGTGATTATTTCCATTGTGATCATAAGTCACGTTAAATCACCAACTACTACAGAAAAAGTCACAATGTTGATATACTGTACACTTTTAATTCATAGAAACATAAAAAGAATACTCTGTTTTTATTAGTTCAGTCCTCTATAAGTATCCGTAGGTACAGTTGTATGACGTATTTAATGAGTCTTACATAGAATTCATAGTCCACACTAGTTATAAATTCATGTATTTGTTTTAATTATAGTCGCTGGCATCTCTACATAAAACCAAGTCCACGATTCCTGGATGTAACGGGTAATCTCTAAATCCACTGAATGGATTTTGATGCAGTTTTCACCATTCAGTTAAGAAATTCTCGAGGATGGTTTCTTTAGGAAAACATTCAATTATGACCAAAGGAAGCCGAGCAGTAACGATTTCAGTGAATCGTGACGAAGGAAAATCTGCCGTCCTTGCGCCAATTTAAGCTCACAAAGTAATGTTATTTGTTTTACGTCCCTTTTAACTACACTGGCTTTTAGAGACGCCGGGGTGCCGGAATTTTTCCCGAAGGGGATCTTTAACGTGCCAGTAAATCTACTGACACGGCTCCCTCACATTTGCGCACCCTCAAATGCCAGCTGACTGCGCCAGGTTTCGAACCTGCAACCTTGGGCTCAGCAAGCGAGAACGTTACCCCTGAGCCACGCAGCCAGACAACCTTACAAAGCTTAAAGCTACAAAGAAGTCCCCGACAGCATAGCTCTATCTTTAATACATCGCCAACTATAAGTGATTTTACGTTTTAATTTCTTCCAACAATCTCCATTCAGTGGAAATTTAAATTACTAGCTTCAGAGTGAGTTTACGAGCGAGCCCATCACCCCAGTTTCCGCCAGAATTAACTGTCGAGTTGTGTCGAGTTAAGACTTCAGAGAAGAGTAGACTATAAGTGCTTGGAGTTTCGCTGTTCCCCTCGGCTTTTCTGAATTGCGTCTGAGACCTACCGTCCGTGCACCTTTTAAGCTTACTCTGAGTGACCCCTTTTAGATACCAGGCGAAGCCGGGGCGGGTTGATAGTATAGATATAATATAATATCAAGTTCTTAACTGTATCAAAAGCCAGTTATTCCGTAAAATTGAGTAACATTATAATTAATTAGTAAAAATTCCAGTGCGATTAGTGAAACGAAAAGTATAAAAAGATCTTAAGGTCTTAAATGGCTCAATTGTAGGTACTTCGTATTTTTTCTGTGGGTTTGAAACCTTTCATTCCTGAATTTGACAAAATAATACAATGCCAATTTTACAAAATATCGGCAATAACAATTGTGTACCGTACCTTCACAGCAGCCATGTGGGAGACCAGGTATTTCATAAGAGAATTAACAGTGTACCACATCTAAGTTTGTAAGCATTATCCTGACGACATAAATTGGCTTGCTTCCAAAGGATTCGAGAAAAAGTTTATATTATTGTACAAAATCATTATTCATTAAATCAGCTCTCTGCCTATTAAAAAGCCATTGTCTACATCTGAAAATTAAAATGTCGGCACGCGTTTGAGAAGACATCTTTTACGTTTACTTAGCCTACCGTATGTTTTAATTTTCAAAATGCATAAATATTTATATTTGATTTGTAGCCAATGGCCATAGCAGGGCATTTCACATGAACGCCCGTAGGTTCCCCAATTTCAATGTCAAGTAGTTCCAACTTAAGCTCCCAAACTGAAACTCCAACGGCGTATGTTTGAACCTGATAGAGCGTGTCTAACTCAATAACCTACAAATTTTGGCTACACACTACTAATTGTAGTTGTAAGTTCGTTTACGTGCCATAAATCTATGACATGGGCTCGACGACTTCGACTGGGTTTGAACCCGCGAACTTGGGCATAGCAGTTCAGCATGCTACCGATTACGCCACCAAAGCCATCCATAGATATCCTACCGAGACATGCTTCTGATTTATAACCAACTGGCTCCGTGGCTCAGCGGTAACGTTCTCGCCTGCTGTTCCCAAGGTTGTAGGATCTAATCCTGTCGCAGTCAGTTGGCATTTAAGGGTGCATAAATGCGAGGGAACCGTGTCTGTAAATCTACTGGCACGTTAAAGATCCCCTTCAGGGCAAAATTCCGGCACCCCGGTGTCTCTAAAAGCCACCGTAGTTAAAAGGGATCTAAAACCAATAACATTATTATTGATTTATAACCAGTGAAAGACCTAGTTCCGTTGTTTGATTGAAAAGCTTTATAATACTTTCCACTGCGTATTCCAATTAATTGGGGTCGCCGGATGCCCTTCCTGACGCCACGTAATTTTTCAGGTGAAAATTCCACCCCACTGTCACTGGGATTGGAACTCCGGCCGTCCGTGAGATTGACGAGCAGCTAAGACACTGCACCATCACGCTCTCCTTGAAAAGCTTTGTAATACTAGCGTAAAATCCATAGATCAAATCTTACCTTTTAGGGTCCTTTGGAAACTCGGGTGTCGCCTTGTTATTTGAACAGTCTGACTTCCCAATTGGTCAACACGAATGCACCCAATTAGATTGGGCGAGGAGTAACAATTAATTTCCCTGTGTAATTCATAATTATTTATACATTTATTAAAACGCTTCTCATACAACCCCTCCCCCTTTATGTGAGAAGTGTTTTATTAAGTGTATAAACATTCATTCTTTCTTCGGCTTTTCCCAATTAATTGGGGTCGCCGGAGCCATCCAGGCTCATTTTGGTTTTGGCCGGGAATTTAAGACCGGATGCCCTTCCTGACGCCACGTGATTTTTCAGGTGAAAATTCCACCCCACTGTCACCGAGATTCGAACCCAAGTCGCGGGTGAAAGACGAGAAGCGAAGCCACTGCGCCATCACGCTCCCCATTAAGTGTATAAACGATTCGTGTATTTTTATTTCAGGCATTAGGAGATAAATTTTCACTGCCCACCTAATCTAATTGGGTACCGTACACTCGTGTTGACCGACTGAAAAGCGATCATATAGGTTACTTAGCAACACTGAAATATTGCTTCAAATATTAGATCTGTTTATTGAACTGCATATCTCCTCTTGTAAAGAACATGTTAAATAAAATACATCAGCTTTACACAATGCTCACATACAGTAAATCCAGCAACAATAACATACACCAACATAGCGCAGTCGGCACATTCTTGCTGGCTGCATGAGAGCATTATTGTCTGGCGGTAGAAAAATATGAGCCAAGCTTCGCGATATGTAGGTAGACTGTGGTTATACGATGTCATGAAGACGTGTGTAGCCTCAAATGGGGACCCGAGCTGAAAGGCGACAACAGTACATCACCACAGACACAAATCACAACTTGCCGATTTTCCAATGGGGGGGGGGGGGTTCTACCCCCAACTCCCCCCCCCCCCCCCCCCGGCTACGCCACTGACAGATACTCTTCCTGGAGCAAGCTGATTAGAATAACAGCTCTCGTGCTCCGATTTATCAAGAATCTTAAAATTAAAACAGACAAATGGGTGCTCTTAATCCTGTAGAACTAGAGCAGGCTAAGTATTTATGGTGTAAAATTGCTCAAGGTTCTGAATTTACACGAGACATAAGGGCTCTCAAACAAAATTTGCCACTGCCCAAGGGAAGCAAATTACATGGATTAGCACCATATTTAGATGAGCAGGGTCTGTTACGGGTAGGAGGCCGTCTGCAAAATGCTAAACTATCGGTCAACAGAATACATCCTATTTTATTACCTGGTAATCATCACATTGCAATAATGTTATTTGATCATTTTCATTTTGTTTTTGTTTCTCTTTATGCTGGAGCTCAGACTTTATTGACAATGATGCGACAGCAATACTGGCCTCTATGTGGGAGGAACGTGCCTGAAAGGCAGTGTATCGATGTAAGACGTGCTTTCAATTCTCGTCTCGGCAGTATCAACCGATAATGGGATCGCTAGCTGAGAGGAGAGTAGTTCCCAGTCGACCATTTGCATCTTCAGGAATAGATTTTTGTGGCCGAGTATATTTACGGCCTTCCTCCAGGAAGGGCGCTCGGATTAAGGCATATGTAGCTACGTTTGTTTGTTTTACCACAAAGTCTGTACATATTGAACTAGTGAGCGATCTGTCTACAGCTGCCTTTTTAGCATCACTGAAAAGATTCATGGCTAGACGAGGAACTTGCACCCACATATTCACTTACAATGCAACTAATTTCATAGGTGCATCACGTGAGCTAAAGAAATTCTTTAATGATGGGAATACCAAGCAGTCACTGATAAGCTTTGCTACAGATAAGGGGATTCAGTGGGATTTTAGTCCTCCTGGTTCACCTCATTTCGGAGGGTTGTGGGAGGCTGCAGTAAAATCAGCTAAGTATCACCTTAAGAGAATAGTAGGAAATGCTGCATTGTCGTTTGAAGAAATGACTACAGTGCTTGTACAGATAGAGGCAGTTTTGAATTCACGCCCCCTCTGCCCACTCTCCTCTGATCCCAATGACCCGGAAGTATTAACCCCATCCCACTTCCTGATCGGTGGCTCATTTCATTTTCCTTTGGAAGAAGATGTGTCTCAGACTCCCTTGAATAGACTGAATCGCTGGCAACTGCTTCAGGCTATGTTCCAGCAATTTTGGCTTCGATGGTCCAAGGAATACCTCGGACAACTCCAACAGTGTACTAAATGGCGGTCGCCTGGACAATCCCCACAAATCGACACTCTGGTTGTTCTGAAGGAAGAGGGCGTGCCTCCACTTCATTGGAAACTGGGCCGTGTCGCAGCAGTGCATCCAGGAGCCGACGGAGTTACAAGGGTTGTTACCATCAAAACACCCAGCGGAGCTCTTTTGAAAAGAGCAGTGTCAAGACTTTGTCCATTGTTGAGTGAAAAAAAAAGTGAAGTGTTTAAATGTTTTGTGTACATAGTGTTTATTTGAACTCTTATTTCAGTTGACTAGAACAAAGTGACAATATTTAGTTGTTTGAAATATTTGCTATTTCAAGGGGGGGGAGAATGTTGGCAACTCTGGCACTGTACATTCTCTGCTGGCAGTTGGCCCCCCTGCTGAAAGGGTTGTTGACCCAAAGGGTCGTTTTCTTACCTGCATCAAGCAGGACTCACTAGCAAGCAGGTAGCACTGGCTACCGGACATGGTGTCATCGCATGTACTGTAATATCTACTGTACTTGTTCAGTGTTTAATCATGTATATACAATGTCAAATATATTTCTTTATACAGTCCATCACATCTTATTCTATGTAGGCCTATTCGACAGCGTGCTCTCCCACTCAGAAACAGATAGCCTGAGGAAATTTCTTTCGTTAACGATAGAGTGCTCACCCAAAACCGCAGCGGGAGTATGATTTAAGATAAACCACGGCGCGTAAATTTCCGGTTAAAAATAAGCAGGGTTTGCAGAGCGACCGCTGGATGGCCCTTGCTACCCCATCCGCGATATCATGACGTCGAGGACTAAGAACGGACTAGGAATTTTAGCAGTGGATGGAAAGATTTTTACAATTAATAAACAGTGGCCATCTTCCAGGAGTTTTAAAATTTTTCGTCATTTTCCAGGAGTTTTCCAGGATTTCCAGCTTTTCCAGGAGTAGTGGCCACCATGATTAAAGGTTATTTAACTTTGCACGAGCATTTCACCAAACAGAAATGCTCGTTAACTTACCACTAACAAGGAATTATGTTAAATGGCCAAATCTGGCCACTCAACTCTCTAAAGCATCTTTAAAATGGCGAGAAACAGTTGAACTGTACCTTGCGCATTCCACAATGGCGGTTTGTTTCCGAGTTTCACACGTACTTCCATTCATATGAATATAAAATATGTTTATGACAATGAAATTATAAAAGATCACACACACTACTAAGATTTAATACCAAGAAAGATGAATACGGAAATTTAAAAAGCAAAAAAAAAAAAAATATCCGAAGGGGTTTCGAACTGCTTCCAGCGCTGCATAATAAATTGGGAGTCTGCACCTCTACTGCTTACGTTACGTAGACAACTGGGAAGTGTGTCCTAATAAGGTATCTATTCGCACAACTGCCAGTTCTCCTAAATACTTTGTTCATATCATTTTAAGCTTACGTATAAGGTTTTCTGTATTTCCCTTCCTTTATAATTATGTTCCAGAAAGTCTCAAGGAAGCATCGCAAACAACAATCAGTGCTATTTGCTTCTTGTTCTGTCCGCCATGCTCTCCAAGATGAAACCGAGTCCACGCATGTGTGAGAGCCGTAAATCTTATTTAAGAAATTGCGAACCCAAATGGCCTCGTGAAATGCATCGAAGATAATCACGCATTAAATTTTGTATTTAAGTTAAATGGGAATTAACTAACTAATCATTAGTGAAGAGTTGGTGAAAACGGCCTTTACACACCCTTCTCCCTTGTAGTAGCTGGTGATCTCTACCTTTTGTATTACTACCAATTTATATGATGTTCTTTTTTTGATAGTAATCCTTTATTGACTTATGGTCCTCGTTATTATGTATTATTTGTTTCACTCAAAGGCCTTCTATGGCGAAACAGGCGAAAGAGCAGTAAGCTTATTTTAAACGGCTGGAAAGGCGAAAGGAGGCTGCAGCAGTTTTAAGATTAACTGAGCGTCGTGCCTAAGCATGCCATTATAAATATCTTTTCCCTGTCAAGGATTGTGTGTTTGTTGTTGTGCACCGACATACTCACATTAAGCTAATACACACACAGGCATTTTCCAAGCCCTACAGCGATAGGGGAGTGGCGACGGGGGTCAGGATTGTGATGTCTGGAAGCTCCTAGTTACAAACCGGTACGTAGGCGGTGGATATGTGATCAGCATACTGCGGAGTTTTAGTACGTAAACAGTGCCATCAGATTAGTATCACATAGAGTTGAGATCACGCTCGCCCTATGAACTGCCAGCCTGTCCACAGCAGACGACGAACCATGCGATCAGTCCATTTATCCGCTGTATATCGCATGTGTGCATAGGTACACCCAAAGGTCGAAGGAGGAACTTCCATGTGTTCTATAGTATGGTGCGTTCTAACTTCATTACACACGTACTAAAACCCCGCAGCCTGGTGATCAGTTCTGGGAATTCAAAGACTGCAGAGCAACTCGGCTGCTGCATCTGTGACTAATAATAATAATAATGATGATAATTGTTTTAAGGGACCTAACATCTAGGTTATCGGCCCAGCATCCGTGACTGAGCAGCCCTATTTAGGATCCTCTCTGCTCACCCTGAATGGGGAGGGGGCTAGAAAAGGTGCCCTAAACTGTGATGGACAACACGTCTTTTTCTACAACCCTCTTTATTTTCGTGTTTCTATTGTTACTCTACTCTCTCTCTGGTTGGTATCTATACTAATATATTAATATTACCAGACTAGACATATGCTACTGGTTGATAGGCCGTGGTGCTTCATAATCCGCAACATCCTCCCCACCCTGGTCTATCTCCAGAGGGATGACCAGCTGCACTGGACGAGTTGATGGCGGCTTCAATATTCACTAGGATGGTATTTAGCCTTTCCTCGGTTGTCAATGTCTTGTAGTGCCAACCATCCTCTCCCAGCATCCTCCCCACCAAGCCGCCCGTGGAGCAATGAATCGCCATTTAACGGAATACTATGCTGGGTACTGATGGACGGACAATCCGGTGAGGTGTTGCCATAGTTGCCATACTGGGAAATGGAAGGTTTTCCTTCAAGGCTGTGAGTTCCAGACCGAAACACACTTCTTGAACCTGACCTATCCAGTAAAGTCGGGTATCATTTAGTTCCTTTTCTGTCAGATACTTGGGGTATATTGTACTGTTTCCTTGATCGCTCCGACAAACCGTAAAATCCTGCGAGTAACATGATCAGTTTCCAATATAAGCTAAACCTGAATACATCTAAGGTGGGTTCAGTGGTGGTGATCACAAACACATTAGGCATCTTTCTGATTTCTGGTAGTATTAGGTGTTCCATTGTTATATCAGGTGGCCAGGTATCGCTCTGAGTAAGCCAGTGGGGACCACACCACCATGTGTCTAAAGATGGTAGCTGGTACTAGTCCACTCCTCGCATGAGATAATCTGCAGGGTTTTGGTCTCCGGGACAGTGTCGCCACTGACTGGGAGTTGTGTGGCTAATTATCTCTGTTACACGATTGGCAACAAAAGTCTTCCGCTTGATTGGGTCGTTCTTTATCCATCCCAACGTCACTGCAGAGTCGCTCCACAGGGTAGCCATATTGAGATCAAATCCTGTTTCCTCACAAAAGAAGCGCAGGAGGCGCGTGCCTATAAGTGCGGCTAGCAGCTCTAATCCTGGAAGAGTCACTTTCTTCACTGGTGCAAGTCTGTTTTTGCTGCAAACTATGCGAGCGGAAGTGGTATAGTACCGTGTTGATTTCACATAAATAACTGCTCCGTATGCCCTCCCAAGAGGCATCACAGAATACGTACACATGTGATTCGTGACTTGTCTTCCCTATCCCGATCTATCTGGGAATGTGTACAGATGACAATAAGTGAAGTTTGGTAAGCCAAGAGTGCCAATTCTTAGCTATATCTGGAGGTAGTAACTCATCCCAGGTCAATCCTCTTAGCCAGGTATCCTAATAATAATAATATCGTATGGCCTCGGGTGCCTGGTGCAAGCTTTGTTAATTGACACCCAGAGGGTAGCTTGCATGTCGAATTTTGTTGTTCCTTTGAACGCTATGAAAATCAAGAAGGTTAGATATCTAAACTCCTTGACACTACAGCGCTTTCAAGTAGAGAATGGAGGAACTTTGTGTTGGCGGAAAATCCCGAGATTAATTTTGTCATTGAACACGGCCTACTGAATTCAAATGGGTTCTTCAACATACCAACAACGTATGACATGAGTGTCGTGATTTTTGTCGCCTTTCAAAAATCACTTACCATGGCCAGGAGCGAACCTGCAATCTTGGGGTTGGTAGTCCGACACTATAACCACTGAAATATTGATTTGGCAACAATTCCCACTGGTGTGAAAAGTCCAAGTGGATCGTAGAACTGGGCAGTAGCTCATGGTTTATGTATGAGATCGTTAGCAATCTTCTCCTTGTTAGTGAAGAGACAATCTTCAACCATATTCCAGTCTACTCCTAGAATGCTCGTCATTCTTCTTTCCTCCAGATGTTCCTTGCGCCATATCACCTTTAATGGTTCCGAGTTGGTCGCCCACTTGGAAAGTGAGAGTTTAATTTGTTGCAAAAGTGTGGTGAGTTCCTGATATATGGCAATTACCTTTGTGTCATCAGCTACAGTTGCAATGAAGTCATCCATAAACATAGATTTGTCCACTAACTCTGATGCAACTGCATATCTGTCCTGATTCAGTGTGGCTGTTTCCCTTTATAGTGGCCGACAGAAGAAATGGACTAGAAGTCAATCCAAAGGGTAGGCGTTTAAAACGATAGGATATCAACTCGTTTGATGTGTCATAAATCCTGTCCTCCCTCTGCTCGACACGATATCATAGAAATCTCGTAAAATCCCTATCATCTTCGCTGAGTATCAATTGTAAGAACGCTTGCTGCCGTCACAGACAATTGCCTTGGAGTGTTTTCTAAATCTTAACAGTGTCCCTATAATTTCTGGTAACAAGTTAGGACCCATTTCGAGCACGTCATTTAGTGTTGGAGAATCTATTTCATGAGAGGATGCGTCGAAAACAACTCCTGCATTATGTGCTACTCGCGTTGGATTTCTTTATGATGTGGTGAGGGTAGATAATATACACATACCGAGCAGTCATTGTGAGGGGCAACCTCTACTTGATCGCTCCATATATAATCCAACATGTGTTTATGATAAATGGATTTCAGCTCATCATTCCCTTGTAGTCTGTTTTTCAATGATTAGAATCGCCTTTCTGCTACAGTAAAGTTGGAAGAAAAGAGAATGCCCTCTTTCCTAGGCAACGAGACAAGTCTCCTCTCATCCTCCTTACGGTAGGTGTTATGAAAATCTTGGAGAATAGCGTGATCCTTGGGTGAAAGTGTTCGCCCTTGATGTTCCTTAATGCCAATAGCTTCCAACTCCCAAAACTGACGTAGACTGTCATCAGAGATTTCATTTACAGCAGAAGAAATGTGATGGACCATTATCTGGTTGACTGTGACGCCTGACCTATTTCCACTGAGGATATACCCAAAGATAGTTGGAAGGAGGACCAGTGATGGTGACACTCCAATGGGTTCTCTTGTTGTAACTATCTGCCAGTAGGAATCAGCACCTACGAGTGCCTCGATTGGAAGATCCGTGGTGTGCTCATCTCTCGGATCTGCTAGCTTTATCTTCCTTAATGATGCCAGCGCGGTTATGTCTTGAGGAGCGGTCGGCTGTGGGGGGTACTGTGACTTTTGAACGCTGTAATCGAGACTTGAGCTCTGGTTGAATAACCCGTCATCTCAAAGCAGACCTTCCTTCTAGTGCACTGAGTATTGGAGGGTGATTCAAACGTGCTTATCTCTAGGGTCTTGCGCTCAGTGACATTACGCAGCAGCGAGTCAATCCGAGAGTTGTGGATGAAGCTCAATTGACTTCCCGCATCCAAGATACAACGGATTAATTTGATTCGCCCTGTCGGCCCATTGATCCATACACGTGCCGCCTGCAGGTGAGTGAAATCGTACGTGGCAACCCCTATCTTGCCTACGAAGGTTCGCAAGTTGTTACCTTCAGAGCAGATGGACACGTGATGAGGCCCACGACATTTGGTGCAAGTCGTCTTCCCCTTCTGGAAACAGTTGGTTTTAATGTGCCATCGGCGGAGGCAAAGAAAGCATCGATTTGTTACCTTTAATCTCTCAATCCTCGCCTGGGGGACCTTCATCTGCTGGCAATCCTGACCCCAGTGACCTCGGTTTTCGCAATATACTCTGAACGGACCCCGTTTCTGTCTTTCCTAAGTTGGTTTTCGTATGCACGTGAAGATTGGCTGCTGTGGGCATTGAAGTGGTAACCAACTGCCTACCCCATATCTTTTGCGCATTGAGGGCTCCTTCAACTTCTTCATAGAGGAACACCATCAGTTGGCTGGTGTCTCCTTCTTGTATGCCTAGTCTCTTAGCATGGATAATCCAGCGGCGGCATATGTCTTCCGGAAAGGCTCTTAGTAACTTGGGTGCCAAGATTCTACCAAATGCGTCGACATCTTCTCCTAGTGATTTCAAAGTTTTGATACGGCGGTGACATTCAATGTAGGTTGCATTTAATACCTCAGGGGCTTCTAAGACTGCAACTTCGAGGTTTTCTAAGTAATCGAGATGAGATTGAATAATTCTATTCTTATCGCCATATCATGCTGTCAGAATTTGTTTAATCTGCTCATAGGTAGCTGCTGTTATGAATATCCCATCTACAAGACGTTTAGGTTCGCCTTTCAAGTATTCGCGGAGAAACATGTTTGTTAATGACTGACACTGAAGAATTTTTGTCAATGGAGGACTCAAACTGCTCGCAAAATGCTGGCCATTCTTCTATGTTCCCCGAGAATGACTGCAATTTGATAGGAGGAAGCTTTATATCCTGTGTAGTTGAGGGTCGAACGAAGGTGCTAGGAGACGGAGTGATTAAATCGGTCACCCTCCCAGCGCATATCTATTCCATGATGCCCGTGGCCTTTCTGATTGCCCGTTTGGAGTTGTCCAGATATTCTTCGCAAGCTACTATGTAGTCGTATTCTGCGTCATCGGGTGAGTCTTGGATGCTTTCATCTAGAGCAATTAGGGACGATAAGGTTTCCTGCAGACGCTCGTGGAAATGTTCAATTTCATCTAATTCCGTGGACTGGTTAAAGGAATTAATTTTATTTATAAAACGTGTCACGTTAGAACGGTAAGTCGCTCGTCTGCATCTCAATTTCGTGAGCTGAGCCGTTATATTGTCTTCCATGACGTCTACTGCTAAGAAGTGAATTACCGCTTGTCCGACAGATGGCACTAGTGTGTGTCGTATTACTCTGTATTTCGTGCGCTCGTGTTGGGCATGCAGTTGTTATTCTCTGACAAAATGGCGCTCCTTTTATAGTGGTAGTATCCAGGTTATGACTACTTAAAAGGGAAATAATATTACCGTATATATGTACTTGCATGCAAAACAGAGATAGTGTTCCTGGTTCGTGCAAACTCTCAAGTTTTCCGTGGTTCGGCACCAATTTTGTGTGATGGACAACACGTCTTTTTCCACGACCCTCTTTATTTTCGTGTTTCTATTGTTACTCTACACTCTCTCTGGTTGGCATAGATTAATATTACCAGACTAGACATATGCTACTGGTTGATAGGCCATGGTGCTTCATAATCCACAACATAAACGTAGTATCATCTATTTAGCTGGCTGGAAAACCACATCCAGTAGCTTGCACCATTCTGCAGTCGAGAAATGTATTTTGCAACTTGGAACATAAGGACATTACAAGATAATCCCACCAGCGACAGACCAGAGCGTCGAACAGCCTTAATTGCTCGTGAACTTCAAAGATATAACATTAATATAGGTAGCAGCACTATCTGAAACTCGATATCATGGAGTCCATGAAAAGTGCAACCTTGGCATGTTTTAGTAAACTATCAAAAACAATGCTATGTTTAAATATATTAACAGTATATATTATAAATGGCCATATTTAGTGATGAATTTATTTTTTAAATCATAATTATTAATGCTTATATGCTTCATTTGCAATGTGTTTGGTGTTGGAGCTTGGAGTGTCTTTTCTTGCAATGTTGGCAGGATTATTTTTGTGATTAAATAAACAAATGAACAGCTTGCCTTCTGTAGGTAGGCTATTGACGTCAGAAAAGTTGGATGGCGCAGCCACGCGGCAGAATGTTGAAGCTGTAACATTGTGATTGGCGAGATTTATTTAGATGGTGAAGCATTGACGTCGTGATGGAAACAGAAAGAAATTTGTCAAATTCGAGGAGGTACTGCTCTGTATACGGTTGCAAATCGTATAACACGGCTACGAAATATCTTCACTACTTTCCTGTACAAAAAGTTCAGAGAGAAAGATGGGCTTCGGCGCTGTCAATTGGAAAACGTGTTAATGTTACATGACAGTGTGCAGTCTGCATTTTTGTGAAGACGACTTCTTTCCACCGGTACTGTTGATTATTGATAGTTATTGTCTCTAATTTGTGTTCACATGGATTTAGCTACATCAAAAATACTGATAAACTTATAGCCTATTACTTCTGTGCCGTACAAAGAATGTAATCCGCTCTTCGTAAACTTATTTTAGGGGTTCTTCCGATTGACAATAGCCGAATGGTTAGAAAACTTAAGAAAAATGCTGTTCCTAGCCTTAATTTGCCAGAGAATTTATATTCTTGCCTTTGAACAGCAAATATGTATGTCATTGAAGTATGATTTGGCTTAAATTGTGTTTTTGGCTATGATCTCCCTACTGTTGAATTTAGTTAATTAAAATGTAAAATCTTAGTTTTAAGTACCGGTTTGGTGACCCATCATCCCAGGCAGGCCGGCAACACCTATACTACTCAGGCAGATAGGTCACTTAGCAGTAATTTTGAAGTTATAGTGATGTTAAGTATACATATGCGGTAATGTAGCAGGAGACCGGATCGGCCTAGGCTATTCTAACTTTAATTAGTTCCCATTTCAGGGTTTTACAGTTTTGAGTGCGAATAGTTGGTTTGAAAGTTGTACAACAGTAAGGAGAGTATGTTTTGTATAGGTTTTAATTGGTATTATGGTTTATGTCGAGCTGAGGAGTGAATTTGGTTTGGCTTAAAGTGTAGTTTTTGATCTGTTCCGTTTGCTTATGACAAGTTCAAATGGAGACTCCAGCTTTGCTAAATATCTGTATTTTAAATATATAATTAAATATATTGATAAAGAGGATGTCTCCATTTTAACTTGACTGTGGCAAGAGATGAATAAATTAACATTCTTGCCTTTGAACATCAAGTATGTAGGTCAATATTTGCAATATTGAAGTATGATTTGAGCATCCCAAGTAACGCTTCTTTGAACCCAAAACATTCATGCAAATTCAGGTTTGCTTGATTCAATTTATTATCAGGGAGTCGTCCTTTGTGTTATGTGAGATATATATATTGTGAAATTAATAAAAACATCGATACCGCTAGGCTCCCAAGTACAGGCTTCATATATGTAACAGCAGACAGTAAATTAACTATCTACATGTGGGTAATATTTTTAACTGGTAGTAATTAGGCACTGCATTTATATTGATTATAAAAATATTTCTATCAATGAAAGGAAATATGTAGTATTTTGCCATCATAAATTAGAAGCCATAACAAACGCACACCCAATTACTTCACGTCACCATATCGCCGCCATATTGCAAGCAGCTGACCGTAAGCTCCTCCCCCGTTTCGGACGTCAATATATTCAGTGAAGTTTCTAGAATCAACTGATATACATATTACAGGTAAATTATACTTTATATTTATAGTATGCATGTTTGAATCAGTACCTGCACTGTGTAACACCTGTTACAAAAAAATGTGGATAAGTTAGTTTTACAGCTTAACTGTACATTTCTATGCTGTGGTTTTCTTCAAAAGTGAGGTTATGCACTTATTAAACAATGTTTTGAAGTTTCTTTTCAGAAATGTTTAAATTAAGATTTTAAAAATAGTGTAACGGTGTTACAATGTGAATGTAACGGGTGTTTCATTGGTATAATGTAACACCCGTTACATTTAATATTTATACACAGAACTTTAGGTGTGCACGATTTCACAAGAAATCTCCAAATAAAAACACTATACGTGCACAGCATTCGAAATTTGTAACCACAGGATGTCTGTGTAAGAAAAAATCCACCGGTCGCCAGTCTGCCTCCAATGAAACCGTTGAGTTTCTTACCCCCTTGCAGTGAGCCACTATCTTAATGAACAACGTCCTGAATGTTGGATGGACCTCGATCACAGATTATTGTCTTATGCGCTGACCTCCCCGGATCTGATCCCGTGTGTAGGAAGACTAATTCATACTCGCTCGCGAGTGAATGCCAATATATATTATTATTTTTTCCGATTATTCCCCTTCAGCAGCATGTGAACTTGGAGCCAATCACAGCTTCACTTCCTTTTCCTCTCTTCTTTTCTACCCAAAACCTCTTCATTAGTTTACTGTGCTTTTTCTTGTACAATTTTAGTTTCTGATTTTATTACTGAATTGTTCTCCGTCCTTAATGTAGTCTTAAGAGATTTTAAGTAATTCCATGTTTTCATGTACTTAATTTATCCAACAGGTCTTTAATTTACTTGCATTCACGATATTGAAAATCTTCTTAGTGAGTCTGTTCTCATCCATCCTATATACGTGTCCATAGAACTGCAGACGTCTCTTCCTAAATTTATCTATAATGGTGTCTGTATTTTCATAAGTTCCTTTGTTGGTCTCCTGACCCAAATTCCATCATGGAAAACAGCGCCATGGATTTTCCTAAGAATTTTTCGTTCCGGTTTCTCAATATCATGAATTCTCATCATTCCTCTAATGACTGTGGTTTCTGCCGCGTACGAGGCTTCAGGCAAAACAAATGTGTTGTAATGGCGCAGTTTTGCATTACGAGATACGGTACTGCTCCTTTGTTGTAATGATTCCTTGTCCGCTTGTAAGCCTTCTGCAGTTATATATATTGTATACATATATTTATATGTGCTGAAGTGCTGCAGCACATTGCGTTATTTGAAAAGAAATTACTGTAATAATATTATGACGTTTGAAGCCATTTTCAGTGTTGCCTTAGCAAACGAAGTTTGATGTTTCTCAGTCGGTCAACACGATTGTACCCATCACAATTAATTGGGTACAATCGTGGTGACCGACTGAAAAACATCAAACTTCGTTTAGCCTACTTTAAAAATATTATCTATAATCAAATTTCCTATTATCTTTTCTGATTTTGTCATCTCTTGATCTTTTCTTAGAATTTACAAATATTTTCTGGTAGGGGACCGATGATGACTTCTTCTTCTTCTTCATCATCCTCCATCTCTTCCGATTGTAGTTGTTGATCTTGCTCTATCTCTTCCCTCTCAGTTTCGTCATCACCTCTGCATAGTAATCTCTCCATGTTTCCAGTAGTAAAAAGGCGTCAGCCAGAAAATAGGAAATATTTCAACTCCCCTCACAACGAGGTATCTAGTCGAGCGCTCCACTCCGTGTCCTGCACTGGCTGCACTGATTGCAGCTCAGCGGGAATTTCTTAAGTTTATTGCCAGAAAACATGAACTTTGCCTTTTGCACATCCGTGCCCAACTTTTCCGTTGTGTTGTTGGGACAACAGCCAAGACCAGAGCCGAGAATTCACAGCGATTCTTCGTTCGTTCGCAGGGCGGCAGCTTTCGTCACACAAAATGAAAACTTGGTAGGTGGCACCTTCTAGACTCTGCTGTAGCATTTTAGAAGGAATCGCTCTAGGCAACCGGGGAATAAATAGAGGAAGCCATCAGCTGTTCCCGCCAGAAGGTCTTTTAACTCGACTATTCTATGGCCATATTTTGTAAATTGATAAACTAGGCCTATAAAAATTATAACTTTTATGTTGTCTAAATAGGGACACGATATTGTGATTTTCTTTAATTGAAAATGTCTAGTTTGCAAATTTCACTATAGCAATATAACATGTAATTTTGTATTACAGTGTTGCTAGTTTCATTTTAATGTTTTTGGTAACACTTAGAAGTTCTGTATTTGCACGCTCACACCAAGTGTTTTTGAGTTCGTGAATATTTTGTCATTGCAGGTGTTAATGAGTGTTTAATTAATTTTGTATGAGGAATGTGTATATGTGTCAAGTATGTTTGCGTGTTTGTTCAGTTTGGAAAACTCAGTCGAGAGTATATTGCCTTTTACGGCCAGTGAATTAAAACTCAGCAATTTTTCTAGGTTTATGCCGTGTCTTGTGTGGGGTTTCGCCTAGGAACACCAAGCTGGCTCATCAGCGGGCTCGGATTCCCACAGGAGCCCGCTGATGAGCCAGCTTGGTGTTCCTAGGCGAAACCCCACACAAGACACGGCATAAACCTAGAAAAATTGCCGAGTTTTAGTGGAGAGTGTTCTTATATATGTGTGTTTTTTTTTTTTGAGGGGATGGGTTGCAGCACACGGCTGATTTTCTGCGCCAGCCGTCATTGGACATAGGCCTACCGCAGAATTTCATCTATTTCTTCATAGGCCTTTTCAACCTCATCATCTACTTGAATGGTAGGCATATAGACTTGTAGGTTTATTACCGTGGTGCACATAGGTTTCACAATATTGCTCATAACACGCTACTCACTGTCCGAGTTCCCTGGTCAATATGAGACCTACCCCTGGATAACCGTTGTTTGATTTAGTGCTAATGATCCTGTAGTCTCCTGACCAGGAGTCTTACTTCACTAATTCAGACTACATCTAACTTCAGCCTATTCAGTCCTCTTTCTAACCAGTAGAATGTAGATTTTCCGTCACCTTTGTGAAGTTAATCCCTCTTCTAGTTGTCCTCACATTAGGTGATTACATTACCTCCGGATGGAAATTTTGGCAGTAGTATAGATTGTGATAAATTTCACTAGATACAAAATTACATCATGTACGACACTAAAGGTTTAAACGATGCATACATGTGAAATTCTGTGTGTTAATAAGGCTTTACATACCAACACAAACCTAATCTGGGGCTAACATCCCAAACCCCCTTGCTTGTATTATAAGCAGTAATTTATGTCCAGACAGTTGCCCAACCTAGTAGTGACCAATGATTTCGCCCAGACAGTCTTCTACCCTAGTAGCGACCAATGGCTTCGTCTCACCATGACTTTAGAAGAGTACAGT
The DNA here is from genome assembly GCA_946902985.2 of Meconema thalassinum. Taxonomy (NCBI): domain Eukaryota; kingdom Metazoa; phylum Arthropoda; class Insecta; order Orthoptera; family Tettigoniidae; genus Meconema; species Meconema thalassinum. The sequence goes on from OX336388.2 coordinate 1,335,581,549, forward strand.
GCAACTTTTCAATTAAATTGAATAACAAAAAGTAATTTATAAGCATTCGAAACTCACCACCACAGCTTGCACTTGAACATGTCATTACATCGGTATTGACGCACTGTTTGAAACTTCACACAGCTGACAAAATGGCGGCAATTCAAGCCAAAGCATCATACAAACTAACTTCAGCGTCTGCACATCATCGTTCCTTAGACAAGTACGTATCGCGGTATAGGCTATAGCCTACTTGAGAGATAGATAGAGATGCATAATGGTTATCGTTTTCTGTACATTTTACAGGAATGGGACTGACAAGTCCAACAGGAAAGTAGTTTTTAGCCATCATTTAGCCTAATATAAATGTGACAGTCTCTTTAAAGAAGAATTTGTCTCTTCATTTATTTCAGACACCGTTTCAACGTATGATAATCAGTTACTGTACAGTAGCCTATACCTCCTCCCTATTCAATGTCAGACATAACTTCTATACCCATACATCAGTAACAAAACAAATCATACCTACACAAAATGCGGAGAAGTAAACATCTATTACATCATCTCCTGATTTTTTCCCCGACCATTGCTTCAGGTATTTTGGCTAATTTCAGTAGTTTAAGAATTTTTCCCATTGAGTAGCTGTTGTCAAGTTCTACCCTTAACACTTGACAGCTGTATTTCCAATGAGCAAATCAAGGAGTAGACAAGAAAAAGAACCACAAATTACGAGGGATGTTCAAATAAAAATGGCACTAATGCTCATACAACCATTTATTGTCATGATTTAAACATACAGACCCCTTCAATGTGATGCATTTGTCCCACCTCTTTTGCCATTCCTGGAAGATGTGCAGGAAGCCATTCTTTGACATCCTCTTCAGAATCGCCTCTAAAACTTTAACTGCATGGATCTCTCTGTCGAATCGACATCCTTCAAGGTCCTTTTTAGGTCACAGGGTTGAGAAAAAAAGTCACACAGGGCCAAGTCAGGACTGAAAGGCGGATGGGGTACCGTCGAGATGCCTTTTTGTGCCAGGAACCCTGTAACAGCATTGGTGACATGCGGCCTGGCGTTGTCATGGTTAAGGAACCGCTGTCCAATCAGGTTCCTTAGTTTTTTGGGGATGTGATCCTTTGCCAATTTGCTTCCAAACTGATATCCCAAGGATGTGTGCAAGATGTCTGACAGTCAGACGCGAGTCTTCACGAATAATGGCACCTACCGTGCTGATCGATGTCTCTGTATAGGCAGTAACAGGTGCACCTTTCCTCCCTGATATTCAGCGCTTTCCCAGCCATCTTTGAAAGCCTTATGCCAAAGAAAACAGACACGACAAGACAATACGACTCCCCATAGGCTCTCCTCAAATCGTCGTAGGTAGCAGATGCATTTTTGTTTAAGAGAACACAAAACTGTATTGTATAATGTTGCACGCGAAAACTATCCATGGCAATGTTTGGAGGCAATATGAAACACGTGTCACTCCCTCAGGCTACCAAGCCTCGACTGATGCAGGTATCGCAGTGAAATTGTCAGTGATTTTCGACTATAGTACGTAGTTCCTGCACACGCAAACAGATGTCACTTTCAAGGGTGGAAAGAAAATCAGTGACATTTTTGATTGAACACCCTCCGTATTACCAAATTTCACATGCCACCTACTAGCAAAATTGTGACGAGTCTTGAAAAGTACAAGTTGTTAGTTTGAGGTTATGTGTCATGTTGTGCTATGGAATAATAGTGATCTGTATATTTAGGCAATATGAGAGTTCAGTGAAAACTGAATGCATGATGTGGAGTGAAACTTTTCTAAGCGGATTTTATTTGACAGATTTCATTCTTTGAATTGAACAGATTAAACTCTCCCCTAAGTATTTTAGTTGCCAAGATTTTATATCATATTATAAGTGGAAGAAACAAGCAAAAACCACACATCTAAAAACCCTGTCCCCACTTGTGTAGGCCTACTCATGAGTTGAAGATTCCAAAGGTCGGAATTGCTACTTTACAGGGTCGAGTTACATGACATGTGTAAGTGATAGGTTGCATAGAAAACCATTTGATTCTGCAGTCATAGGGAACCGATGGGTGTATGAAGGTAGATGATAAATCTTGCTCTAAATTACTCCAGGGGGACTTGGTAGTAGGCTAAACAGAATGTCAGAACAAGCATTTTTCCAGTGTGGGTTTTGTAAGGTATGAACTATTGACTTTCAATGGTATACATAATGTCCCAAAAATTGCATTAAAGGAATATACAACGAAAATCCTGAATAAAGGTCGATATTATTTAAGTAATAACAAAATTCTGTCCGACGAAATTTTACGAATACAACGTGCAATACTATAAGACGGGGAATATGTAATTACTTCACATCATGCATTCAAGTTTCACTGGGTCCCAGCTTTTGCCTAAAAGTACAGATCTCTATTATTCCATAACACAACATTACACATAACCTCAAAAGTAACAACTTGTACTTTTCAAGACACCAAATGTATGTGTGTTACAAAATTATATTTAGCATAAAACGCAATTGCGTGAGATAAACGAATGAATGACTGCATATCACTACAAACAAACAAAAAACAAAGTGAATAAGTTAAAAGGGGAAGTTCATCACGTCAATAAAATAAGACATCCTATGTTTACATGCTGCAACTTGCAAGGTTGTGAACAGGACAACTAAGAAATAATATTATACGACCTTAATTAGGGTTAGATAAAGTAGTGTCAATATTGGAGCAGCACCAAGCACACATCAATCAGTCGATAAGTATGGGCACAAACAAAATACAATTTGAACAAGAGTGTAAAAATGATCATCTTCACTACGCAACTGACAACTAGATGCAATCATATATGACAGGTGAGAGACAGAACTTGGTATGTTTACATATACTAGCGGGATATGCATAGCATAGTGAGAAAATATGGTAAAAAGTAACCCAAAAATCTCAGAAATCGAATTTAAAATGAATGTTGACAAGACGTTTCTGTGGCTATGATGGATGTCCCGTAGTACCACGGTAACTTACGATTACGGGGGAATGTTACGAGAACAAGAGATATAGGGGGCATGTATCACCGTATGAAGATAAATTGTGTGATTCTATTTACTACAAACACGTAAATACAAGCCGTAAAATCACTTACTGTCACATATTAACGACATAAATCTTCCACTTTTCACCAGATTGGTTGAACAGCCGTCTAAACATATGATACTTCCGGTCCGAATGACAATGTGAGACAGTAAAACATATGATTTAATGAGTATGAAATATAAATCTCTTTTTATCGTCTTACAAATGCCATTAAACAACCACGTTTATAATTTATACGTGGGCTAATTAATTATTTGTAAAATGACTTTGAAGTTAGAAGTCTACAAAGATATTCTAGTTAGTAACTTGATTATGAATGAAAGAAGAAGTTGAATTATGGACCTGGATCGAGAATTTAACTTTTGAGTTAATAGACCGATTGCTTATTATGACATTATGATTGATTTCTATATTTTCGTATTACTGTCACAGTATTATTAGCCGTTCAATGAAAGGATGTTATACTTCACTCTTGAATTGGACAATTTATCATTTAAGGGTTGTGAGTATGCAGAACAGTTTACTATGGTTGTAGGCTATCGGCAATAAATGATTTATGTACCCAATCTTGATGTAGATCTTCAAATATATTTGTTTTTTATAATACGAGATAATTTCTCTGCAACATTTTGACAGAATTGGTAGGCCTATGCATTTAGGTATCGAGCACGTGCATCAGTCATATGGACCTAACCTAACCCAAGTACACATTTCTTTAGTTTCAGTTGATAAAATACTTCTAAAGCGATGCATATTTTTCGATTGCGTCATATTTCTAGACAAGTGGGTTGCCTGTTCCACGTAAGTACACGTTATTGAAAATTAGAGCCCCTAAGAACAGTCTTGAAAAGTAGCCTAACTGTAACAGTGTGAAAATTTCAGGGACGTGGGAAAACTACAGGTACTGGGCTGGAAACGAAGCGAAAAGAAATTATGGCTCGGGGCTTGCCTAAAAAGAAAAATATAACTGGAGTTAAGCAAGTGTTGCTCGTGGCATCTGGTAAAGGTGGTGTTGGTAAATCAACAACAGCAGGTAAATTGCTTATTAATAACTTCCACTTGCCCATCATTTCTTTTTCTTTTTTATAATGAAAGGTGGATGTTTTTTTTTTTTCTCACAGTTAATTTAGCAGCAGCCCTGAAAGTGGTGGAGCCAGAAAAGGAAGTGGGATTACTCGATACCGATATCTTTGGGCCGTCGGTGCCTCTTATGATGAATCTCCAGGAAACACCCTTATTAACAAAAGGTTTGAAAACTGCACCTTTATTTAAAGTCCTGATTTCAATATCGGCTGTTCTTTTTTGCCTAATATGAATTGATACCACTTATCTCCTGGAGCTTCTTATGGTGTAAGCCTAATCAACATCCTGATGAATATTATTTGTGATAAATCCTTAAATAATGAGAAATTCCAAAGAGTAGATGGTAAAGAATTGCAGGACATTGAAATGGAGTGGTCAGGATACAGGGATGCAGTTCTAGAGGTGGCAAAGGCACACATCCTGGTGGAATGACATAGTGAAGTCTGCTTGCAAAAGAAAAAGTAAATGGCTCCAAACAAGGAATATGACAAAGAGCAATATGTATAGTAGTGGAAAGGAACAGGGACTACTATACATTGCGATACGGCCGCGTATGAAATTCCCCTAAATCAAAATGGCGGCTTCCGTGACGTCATCAACGACGTCTCAAAATACTCCTCTGGCAAGCTTACGGGAAAAGCCTGGGTAATAGGGGTTTTTTGGGTGGGGAAACACAAAAACCGTCAACTTTTTTATGTATCGAAATCTATAATTGAGCTATATAGTTCAATTAAAGATTCCGATACATTAAAAAAAATTCGCAAATTCATGTAATAGGAGTTTTCTGGGTGGGAAAACACAAAAACCGTCAATTTTTTTATGTATCGAAATCTATAATTGAGCTATATAGTTCAATTAAAGATTCTGATACTTAAAAAAAATCGCAAATTCACGTCATATATATCCGGGAAAGGCCTGGGTAATAGGGGTTTTTTGGACGGAAACCGCTAATTTTTTTATGTATCGAAATCTATAATTGAGCTATATAGTTCAATTGAAGATTCCGATACATAAAAAAAATTCTCAAATTCACGTCATTTATATCCGGGAAAGGCCTGGGTAATAGTTTTTTTTTGGGTGGGCAAACACAAAAACCGTCAAATTGACCAATGAATCGAAATCTATAATTGAGCTATATAGTTCAATTAATAATTCTGATACATAAAAAAAATTCGCAAATTCACGTCATATATTATAAATTTCCGTATCGAAATATATAATTGGCCTAAGTAGATCACTTACAGATTCCGATCATCATCATCATTTCCCCTTATCCAGCTCCTGCCGGGTTGGGGTATTTATGGCACTTCTCCACTTTCCTCTTTCCTTCCACCATTCTTCTTCCACGATCTTGTTCCAGTCCAGATTTCTTTTTCTTACGCTGTTCTTCACTGAATCAATCCACCTTGTTCTAGGTCTTCCTCTTGCTCTCTTACCCTTGTACTTTGCCTCCAGTATCTGTCTTGGTATTCTATTTTCCTCCATCCTCTTTACATGTCCAAACCACCTTAGTTTATTCTTTTCAATTCTCTCATTTAGTTTTCCCATCCCAACTTCCTTCCTAACATCTTCATTCCTCACTCTGTCTTTCCTATCATACTTCTTAGGAATTTCATTTCACTGGCTTGGATTCTACTCTCTTGCCTGCTTGTCAGGGTCCAAGTCTCATCTGCATAAGTTAATATGGGAACATAGTACACTTTATACATTACCTCCTTGCTTTTTCTTGGTACTTCCTTATCCCGATACACATGATAATTATTTTCTTTTGTAAATAAAAAACATTGCATCGAAATCTATAATTTACCTATATAGCTCAATTAACGATTCCGATGCTGAATAAAATTTCGCAATTTAACGTTATACTTTACAATTTCCGCATCGAATTCTTTAATTGGCCTATATATGTCAATTACAGATTCTGATACACATCGTAATTTCAGTTGATATTTTTAATTTTACGCATCGAATTCTATAATTGACCTATGTAGATCAATTACAGAGGACGATACACATCGTAATTATTATAATTTCATATTAATAAAACATTGCATCGAAATCTTTAATTTGAGCTATATAGGTCAATTACGGCGTTCGATACAATGTCTTATAAATATAAAATTAAATTAATTACGACGCTTAACGTCATCTGTAATTCAACTATATAGGCGAATTACAGATCCCGAAACGGAATTTTAAAAAATGTCATAAATGTAACCCTAAATTAAAATATTTTCGTATGTATGGCGTGGCAAATTGAGGTAGGCCGATAAATAAATTACATGTGACGAAACACAATACGTTTCGAAGTTTTTTAATGCTAATTTCTGTTATTGAGTTGTTACCACCCAAAATACCCTATAACCAAGGCTTTTCCCATAATCTTGCCAGAGAAGCATTTCGTCAAGTGGTGATAGCATCACAAAATATTATAATATATTCATGCGCAAACGATCGCGGTCTGTAATAATCGCCGGTTGACATCAATACATTAACCTAGCTGCACATTGTAATATTCTTATAAAACATAGTGGTCAATAATGTTATTGTGTAGTTTCGTTTTTTTTTTTCCACACACAAACACAATGCCATTATAAAACATTGTGGTCAATAATGTTGTTTTTGCTGGGGGGGGGGATCAATTACGGCTTTCGATACATTGTCTTATAAATATAAAATTAAATTAATTACAATGCTTAAGGTCATCTGTAATTCAACTATATAGGCGAATTACAGATTCCGAAACGGAATTTTAAAAATACTGTATGTCATAAATGTAACCCTAAATTAAAATATTTTCGTATGTACGGCGTGGCAAATTGAGGTAGGCCGATAAATAAATTACATGTGACGAAACACAATACGTTTCGAAGTTTTTTAATGCTCATTTCAGTTATTGAGTTGTCACCACCCAAAATACCCTATAACCAAGGATTTTCCCATAATCTTGCCAGAGAAGCATTTCGTCAAGTGGTTGATAGCATCACAAAATATTATAATATATTCATGCGCAAACGATCGCGGTCTGTAATAATCGCCGGTTGACATCAATACATTAACCTAGCTGCACATTGTAATATTCTTATAAAACATTGTGGTCAATAATGTTATTGTGCAGTTTCGTTTTTTTTTTTCCACACAAACACAATGCCATTATAAAACATTGTGGTCAATAATGTTGTTTTTGCTGGGGGGGGGGGGGGGGCTGCGCCCCCTCCCCTCCCCCCCCCCCTCCCCCCTCCGATAGGTTGGTATTTTTATGTTTTCCAATATTGGCTGCAAATTCTGTTTAATAATGTCTCACAGACATACTATATGAAACGTCAAAAACAAGACCTATAGGCCGATGGGTCTAATACAAAACATTGTCATATCTATTTTGCAGGTGTTCATGTAAATGCCAATTTGTCTAAATTTTACCCATCCATTACTATTTTAACAGTTGTATTCCCCAACACCGTTCCTGACGTAATATTATCGTTTAGACAACTTTCCTATTAAATGCAACAACCAAAATATATATATGAACGTAAAAACTCACCGATATATCCCAAATGCTGTATTATTCCACATGTATTATACAAGGAGAAGCACTAATTTTCCACCACAAGTAACGGATTTTATTTTAATGCAACAACTTCAGGATTTAAACAATTTTAATACAAATCGTCAACACAATCGAGCACACGACACTGCTAATATCGAAATTTTGTGTCCTGCTGCATGAAGAAGTCCATAATCGCCTGCTGCACATCCTTGTCCAACAGGAATCGTCAACCCTTCAAGGCCATATTTTACGGTACCAAAGGTGTGATTTTTCCCCCTTCTTTTTGTTGTGTGGCCTCCTGGGAGGCCGAGTGCAGGTCTTTTTAGTTGACGCCCATGGGCGACCTGCGTGTCGGGATGAGAGATGGAATAGATGAAGATGAATGAAACTGGGCAAGGAAGTTGAAGGAAGCGGCCGTGGCCTGTCAGAAGGTACCGTCCCAGCATTTGCCTGTGTTGCCAGCGTAGCCACTGCTGTCGGTAAAGGTGTGATAATTGGAAGGAGAAAGATCAGGACTTCAGGGCGGACGCTCGAGTGCCTCCTACTTAAGTTGGCATACCTTCTGCATTAGAGCCTTTGCGGGATGGGGATGTGCGTTATCACGAAGCAGCACCCCTTGTCGCAGTTTTCCCGGATGTTTTGCCATAATTTCTCCAGTGTTGCGCAGTACCGTTCCCCAGTGATAGAGACATCAGGTTCCTTAAAATCAATAAGCAATGGGCTCCGGTAATCAACGTTTCCAGCAGATGGTTCGGTCTTGAACTTTTTGGGACTAGGGGACGAAGGATGACACCACTGCATCGTTGATGCTTTTGATTCTGGTTCGCAGTGGTGGCACCAGCTTTTCTCACCTGTGTTGCCTTCAACATTGAAACGTATCAGGTCCTGCAGACAAACATCCATACTGCGTGCTTTTTGTTCGGCATTTAATGCCCGGGATATCCACTGGCAGCAGACCATCCGGTATCATCTCCCTCAAATAGAAACTTTTTGATCATGCCTTATACTACCAGTGCCTAATAATTATCAAACTCTACTTGTGATATGGCTAACAGTATTGTTCTGAAGAAAGATAGTGTGTTAGTATAATGACATAATTCGGAAGTCTAACTATTTCAAAATACATCTTTCAAATATCCTTTTCTAGAGTCAATTTTGGCAGGCACATGGATGATTTCAAATGGTGCTAACCAGTGGTAAAGCTTCAATAGCCCAGCTGTCCTCCGTATGTTGTCAGTTCTGTGTGGTAAAGAAAAAGAAAGTCATAATCATCATCATCTTGTACAGTTTCCAGTCTCTGGCCGGGTCTGTTTGGAACACAAGCCTCTCCAACGTCTTCTGTCTTCCCACCATCTCTCAGCCTCCACCCTTGTCCAGTCTTCTCCTCTCTTCTTCACGCTTTCTTCCACCCCCTTCAGCCACCGGTCTCTCGGTCTTCCTCTCGGTCTCTTTCCTTCCCACTTCGTCTCGTGTACTCTCCTGGGTATCCTCTTCTCCTCCATTCGTTTTACATGTCCATACCATCTAAGTCTAGATTTCTCTATACCATCCTGTAATGGTTCCTCCTTCATTAATTCTCTGGTCCTCTCATTTCTTATTCTGTCCATCTTTGTAGCTCCAATACTGCTTCTCAAGAACCTCATCTCACTGGCCTGTATTTTGCTCTTCTCCCTTCCTTTCATAACCCAGGTCTCAGAGGCATACGTCAGGATAGGGACATAGTACGTCCGATATATGATCTTTTTGCTGTTCTGAGGGACATTCTTGCTCCATAACATGCTTCTCACACTCCTCCGAAATGCTTCTGCTGCCTCCCCCGCTCATTTATTTCTCAATCGTTTCTTCCATTATCTTGTATCAGGCTTCCCAGATACTTGAAACTCTCCACTTTCTTCAGCTGTTCCCCACCAATTGTTATTCCCGTTGTGGTTCTTTCCTTGTTCCTTGTTGTGATCACCATCTCTCTCTTATTTATGCTAAATTTTATCCCATATCCTTGTATTATTCCTTCCCACACGTCCAACTGTTCCTGTACCTCCTCCTCCTTGTTTCCCCAAATCATCAAATCATCTGCGAACACCATTGCTTTCATCTTTCCTTCCCCAATTACTTGTGCCACTCTGGTCATTATGTCATCCATCACCGCAATGAAAAGTAACGGTGACAGTGCACTTCCTTGTTTCAGGCTGTTTCTCTGTTCCAGCCAGTCTGATTTCTCTCCTCCCACTTTCACACAGCTCACGCTTCCCTTGTACATCTTCTTTATCCTCTTTATAGTCCATTTCTCTACTCCTCTATCCTCCAGGGACTTCCATACTTTGTTTCTGCATACACTGTCATATGCTTTCTCAATGTCCAGGAAGGCCATCAGTAGATCTGTTCCATACTCATAGTGCTGTTCTTGTAACTGCCTTACAGCAAAAATCAAATCCACTGTGGACCTTCCTGCTCTGAAGCCATGTTGTTCTTCCCTCATCCCTCCTTCTATCCTTGTCCTAATTCTCTTTTCCAAAACTTTCTCGAAGATCTTTGCACAATGACTCATCAGTGTTATTCCCCGATAGTTTCTGCAATCTGTTCTACTACCTTTCTTGAAGATCGGGACAATTATTCCTTTTTTCCAGTCCTCTGGGGTCTTCCTTTCCTTCCATGCTGTCCTCATCACTCGGTACAACCACTGTATCCCCACCTCTCCTGCTGCTCTCACCATCTTCACACTCAACTCATCCACACCCGGTGCCTTCCCTCCTTTCATCTTGTTCACTGCATCTTCCACTTCTTTCCATGTTAAGTCCTTTTCTGTTTGCAGTTCATCTTCCTCTTCCCCGATTTCTTCCTCCTCACCATCTTTTCCATTTGGGTTCAGAAGTTCTTCAAAATATTCTTTCCACATTTTCTTCAGTTCTTCCCTATTTTCTATCTCTTGTCCTCTTTTGTTCACCATTCTAACATAATCCATAGGATCCTTCCGCCTCTTATTTTTTACCATCCCATACAGGACCTTTTTTGTACCTTCACTATCCTCCTTCATCATCTTTGTCCACTCTTCCATCCACTTTCTTCTCTCCTCAGCCACTACTATCTTCGCCTCCTTCTTTCTTTCCTGGTACTCTTCCCTTGTATCTACCATCATATTTTGATACCACCTCCTAAAGGCTCTATTTTTCCCTTACTATATCTTTTGTCTTCTCATTCCACCATGGTGTTTCCTTCCACCTCTTCTTACTACTTGTCCTCCCACATACTGCTTCTGCTGCACCTACTAGTGTCTTCTTAAATCTAGCCCATTCCTCTTCCACCCCTCTTTCTTCATCTGTTGGAATTCCTTCCTTTACCATTTTGAGGTACTCGACCCTTCTATCCCCTTCTTTCAGTTTCCATATCCTTATACGTCTTTCCTGGTTCTCAGTCCCTTTCTTCTCCTTACTCCCTCTCAGGTTCATTACCAGCAATCGATGGTCGCTATCCAGGTTCTCCGATGGTATAACCTTGATGTCCGTGATGTTCTTATTTAGTTCTTTCTCATCTAATATATAAAAGTGAAAGTCTGTATGTATGTATGTATGTATGTATATATGTATATATGTTGGTTCCGTATACAAATCTACACCGTTCCACCAATCTCAACCATATTTTGCATACACATAGTTTAGGACCCAGAAGGAACCGCTGGCTACATGAATTTTCGATAGTCTTTCTCATTCTTCTGATTTCGGCCCTTTTTCACTCAAAAACAGGCTAATCAAATCATAAAATATACTCAAGAAGGAATGGCAAGGCAGATAGTTTCCATGGCAACATAGCTCAAGTCGAGACACGGCCGACTTGATGCCAATTGCGCTCAGCACTACCGGTATAGAAAATGAGGATCTTTACTTGAAATCCCGTTAGTTACTCAATTGCTCACACAGCACTGTCAACCGAGTTTAGCATTACAAAGACTTGACACTATCTTCTTTCTACTATATATTTGTCAAATACCACTCACTTACTCACTCATTCATTCATTTATTCATCACGAAATCTCAGAAACCACCGAACGGATTGGAATGAAATCTTTATGCAGCTTCCTCAAGGGCCGCAAATGCCCCTAAGAGAGAAATTTTGGCTATTCAGGTTCTAAAGGAGTGTTAAGGGGGTAGACCTGCATTTAATTGAATAGCAATATCTCCCGATTGGTTTCATGGGGGGATGTGATACTCGGCATATAAACTCATCATTAAAAATAAGAAGACATGTTTCTGAGGGTTTTTCGATGTGGTGTATATTATGAGGTGAAAGGGGTGAAAAGTGGGGATTAAAAGATTCTTAACAGAGCGTGTGTCTCTTAAACGACATAGGCGAGGAGTTTGAAACACAGCGAAAAAAAATCAACATAAAAAAGAAGTAAATATGTGTTTGACAGTTTTTTCATAAATCCAATTTAAGGGGCCCATGGGGAGAGATGAAATTCTGGGGGGGGGGGAACAGGAAAGAAAGTGTCCTAACTGATTGACTGACTGGCTCACTCATCAAACTCAGGGGGAAAAAAACTGCTTTAAATTCAGTAAATAGCTGTTCGACAGTTTTTTTTTCATAAATCAAATTTAAGGAGTTCATGGGGAGGGGTGAAATTCTGAAAAAAGAAAATTGAAAGAAAATGTCCAGACTCACTCACTCACTTACTCACTCACTCATCATCGCCTAGCCAAAATTATTGAAGTTAGAAACATGACAGTTTGTGGATATGTTCATTGTATGTCAAAACCGTCTACTAAGGGAGGATTTTCGGATATTCAGGTTCTAAAGGGGTCTTAAGGGGGTTAAACCTGCATTTCATTGAATAACAATATCTCCCGATTGTTTCATTGGGGGATGTGATACACGGCATATAAACTTATCATTAAAAAGTAAGGAGACACGTGTCTGAGGGTTTTTCGATGTGTTTATGAGGTTAAAGGGGTGAAAAGTGGGGATTGAAAGATTCCTAACGGACCGTGTATCTCTTAAACGACATAGGCGAGGAGTTTGAAACTCTGCGGAAAAAAATCAGCATAAAAATAAGTAAATATGTGTTTGACCGCTTTTCCATAAATCCAATTTAAGGGGCCCATGGGGAGGGGTGAAATTCGGGGGGGGAGGGGGAGGGGGGGGACAGGAAAGAAAGTGTCCTAACTGATTGACTGACTGACTCACTCATCAAACTCAGGGGGAAAAAACTGCTTTAAAGTAAGTAAATAGCTTTTCGACAGTTTGTTTTTCAATCAAATTGAAGGGGTTCATCGGGAGGGGTGAAATTCTGAAGAAAAAAAAATTGAAAGGAAATGTCCTGACTCATTCACTCACTCATCATCGCCTAGCCAAAAATATTGAAGTTGGAAACTTGACATTTCGGGGATATGTTCGTTGTATGTCAAAACCGTACACTAAGGGAGGTTTTTTGGATATTCGGGTTCTAAAGGGGTCTTATGGGGGTTAAACCTGCATTTCATTGAATATCAATATCTCACGAGTGGTTTCATTTGTGGATGTGATACTTGGCATATAAACTAATCATTAAAAATACGCAGACATGTGTCTAAGCGTTTTTCGATGTGGTGTATTATTATGAGGTGAAAGGGCTGAAAAGTGGGGGTTGAAGGATTCCTAATGGAGCGTGTAGGCCTATCTCTTAAACAACATAGGCGAGAAATTTGAAACTCAGCGAAAAAAAATCAGCTTAAAAAGTAAGTAAATCGGTTTTCGACTGTTTTTTCATAAATTAATTTAAGGGGCCAATGGGGTGGGGTGAAATTCTGGGGATAAAAAGGAAGAGAAAGTGTCCTAACCGACTGACTCAGGGGAAAAAGACAGCTTAAGAAATAAGTTAATAGGTGTTCAAGCGATTTTTAATCAATCCAATTTAAGGGGCCCATGGGGAGGGTTGAAATTCTGGTAAAATAAATGAAAGAAAATGTCCTGTCTGACTCACTCACTCATCACGCCCAGCGAAAACTATTAAAGTTGGAAACATGAAATTTTGGGAATATGTTCGCTGTATGTCGAAAACGTTAACTAAGGAATGATTTTTGTTTATTCGGGTTTTAGAGACGTGTCAAGGGGGTAAACGTGCATTTCATTGAATAACGATTTCTCATGAGTTGTTTGTTTGGGGATGTGATATTCGGTATATAAACTAATCATTAAAAATAAGCTGACACATGTCTAATGGTTTTTCGATGTAGTGTATATTATGAGGTGAAAGGGATGAAAAGTGGGGGTTGAAAGATTCCTAACTGAGCGTGTATCTCTTATTCGACATAGGGAGGAGTCTGAAACTCGGAGGAAATCTATCAGCTTAAAAATAAATAAATAAATGAATAAATAAATAAAATAAATAGGTGTTCGACCGTGTTTTCATAAATGCAATTTAAGGGGCATATGGGGAGGGGTGAACTTCTGGAAGACAAACGTCCACTAAGGAAGGATTTTCGGATGTTTGCTCTCATCGACCAACCAAAACTATTAAAGTTAGAAGAATGATATTTTGGGGATATGTTTGTCGTGTGTCGAAAACGTCTACTATGGAGGGATTTTTGGGTATTCAGGTTCTAAAGGGGTGTTAACGGGGTTAAACCTGCATTTCATTGAAAAACAATATGATACGACTATGACGTGAGCGAAGCGAGGCTAAAATTGAGATGGTGTGTGTCTGTGTATTACTCAATCTCGCAAGTACCACTGGTCCGATTTACGTGAATTTTACATGGAAGTAGCTGATTTTCCTGGTTAACATATAGGTTACTTTTGATTTCAATACTTTGCACTATTTAAAATGGCGACCATTTTAGTGACGTCACTACACCCTTTGGTTTCAAACTTTCATATTTCCATTTCAAATAAAAAGAGAACGCTAAGAAATAGCAAACTTTTGATGGCATATCCGAGGTTTAAAACTACATTTCCTATCCGAAAGGTATCTGCAACTGTTAGCGAGTAGAACCTAAATTTGTGCTATAAAACACGGTCAACGCCGAGCGGTGTAGTTGGACAAAATGTTCCATCCTTAATCTCCCTCTGCGCAGCACCTCGCCTATCCCCTGTTTTAACTGTCACCTTCACATTTTAATTTATTTATGACGCGTAGCGAAGCACGGGTACTTCAGCTAGTACAGTATATAGTCGACCACCGACTTCCTGGTCAAGTCATCACTGTACCATGTGATTGTGTGGCTCTCTCTTTTCTTAAACCAGGAGTTCCCAACTAGCAGGCTGTTCCTCTGGCAGAAGTCCAACAGTCTCTTTCCTTCCTCATTTCTTCCGCCCCAACCCTCTGGTCCTAGAACACTCTCATAACCTTGTCTTTCTCTTCCTACATGGGCATTGAGATCGCCCATAACAATCATATTTCTTCCTACCAGCTGCTTCTGCAATTCCTCTTCAAACTCCTCCTTCTCTTCAGAGGCGCAGCCTACTTGTGGAGCATACACTTGCACTATTTCTATGGTCTCTCCCCTCAGTGCTACTTTCACTTTCATCATTCTATCACTTATTCTCCTCACTTCTTCTTTTAAACCATCTCGTTCTACTACCCCCACTCCATTCCTCTTTCCCTCTTCGTTCCCACTCCAGTACAGTCTATAGCCTTTTCTCAGTTCTCTCCTTCCTTCCCCTTTCCACTTTGTTTCTGCCAATCCCAATAAATCCAACTTCCTTCTTTCCATCATATCCACTATCTCCTCCACCTTCCCCGTCAGCGTTCTTAGGTTTAAAGTTCCATATCTTAGTCCATATGTACAGCCGTGTCGTCTATTAAATCCATCATGTCCGAGGCTCGTTCCATTTTTGAAAGCATTTGGTTTCATCCACTACTGGCTTGAAAGTAAATTCTTTAAATGTACCATACAGTGTTCCCTTCTTACAGAAGATGCTAGAAGTGTTGTCCTCAGTTTGCACGGATGACATATGCAGATAAAATTTACACTGACTCGGTTCAGTACATGTTACAGATAAACCCTGCACACTGAGTTAAAATGTTCACCACAGGTTTTCACAAACTGCACCAAGTTAGTGCAGACTTTATTCACATGTAGGGCAACATTTCCAGTATCTCCAGTAATAAAGAGAAACCATATACCGGTATTTAACAATATTGTCTTATTCTTGCTTTCCTTCCTCTGTCTTGAGACTTTAAAATGTGTCGTTGTCAAGGTGTGGCCACATTGGTGTCTAAATGCATCTGCCCAGACAGCAGGAGATTTGGTTTCGAATTCCAACTGCAGTCACATTCAGATATGACTGTTCCAAGGGGAGTTAACCCTTAACCCATTTCTTCGATTGACCATTTTACTTAGGCTATATTTGTACATGCTCCATTGCCTTCTTGCTCTAAAATGACTTGCAATGTCTTCAATGTGTTTCAGTGTGTATAGTTGTATGCGCTGCATTTTATATTTTATTTTCATATATGTTTGTTCTTGTTTCAGATAATCTGATGAAACCACTCATTAATTATGGAGTTAAGTGGTTAGTGACACAAGTATTTTCTTTCCTTTTTTA